>JASEVX010000008.1:74077094-74803379 GCA_031761405.1 Serripes groenlandicus | reverse complement strand
TGAGAATAGTGTTCAAAGGAATGTCACAGAACCAACCGACAAACCGACTGTCAATCGTGACTCCTGTAATAATGTTGAAAGCGGCGTAAAACCCCAATAAAACAAACAAATTATTTACATGGTTATCTCTCCTGTTGATACCTAACAATTTTGTAGATGACAATTTCATTGGCTGACACAAAGGTCAATCTGAGATGACCTGTTATAGGCAGTCATCAGATCCATACTATAGTAAAATTAAGTCTGTTTAACCCTTCCCTCATACGCAATTCTGCAGCAGACGACTTTGATCATATTTTGTCAAAAAATTGAAAATCTCTATAATTAAATGGATAACCTATGACAAAAAGTGGAAAACATTGTGGCAAAAGGAGAAATTGCACGTTTTGTGCAATTTCTTCATTTGTCACTATGTTTCAAAAATCCGTTTTACTGCAGAGGCGTCAGAAAGCGTCTATATAGGAAAGGGTTAAAAGTTATTGAGTTTACCCCCTTACAAAATTGAATGTGTTGGTATTATGATAGCTTTACTGCAGGGACTGCTTCCAGTCTATGCTGTTTGATTCAACACCAGATTTCCAACCCAACATGACTATTTGTACAGCAGTATAAATAGATTAAATTTCGAATTTACTATAGAAAAAAATATTTTGGTTTTCAGTACAGACATACTGGAAAACATTGTTGGAAAAGACCTTATTTTCCTTTTTTTTCACCAATATTTCTCAATGATGTTTATAACATAATATTGACAAACATGGTTAAATTAGAAAAGGGTTCATGCTTAATCTCTTTACTTTTTTAAATACCTTGAAATATCTTAACGAGTCTTGGATTATATTTTCACTTGGTTTTTTTCACCACAATTTGACCAAACCCTAGGTTGTGGGTAATGCACAGTTAGTTATTGTCTTTAAGTGTCTTTTGCTGTTTTTTTAAGGGGTTTTACGCCACTTTCATATACATTTCACATATATCAAGATTGAATGATTTGGGTTTAATGCTGTTTTTTAACAATTTCTCAGTTATATCAGGACAGCCAGTTCACTTACTCATGCATTTCCTGGTTTTCTCACACCAGTACTCCACACAACAATCTTCCCAAGCAACTGGCTGCTTTTCCACATAGACTTAGCCCATTGGTGGAAGACGAATGACGCATGTTGCACTTATATCAAGACAACAGTTTACTTATTCAGGAACCCTTTGTAAACAAACCAGTACAATGCAAAGAAATATGTCTTGCCCATGGGCACTCCACCATGACCACCACAAGTGGGGATTAAACCTGCGAACCCTGGAAACAAAAACAAGCTTACCACTTAGCCAATGGGGAATCCCCTCCAGGCTCAAAGAGTATAATATTATGGTTCTAAATGTGATCATTGGTGCAGTGGTGCGAAGGTCCTGGGTTTGAATCTCGTGATGAGCAGTTTCTGCTTTTGGGATTTTTTACACTGAAACGCAACACCATCACTGGTTCAGTCTCCAAGAAGTAGCTCATTCATGACTAATACTTATACGCTGTTAACTTGTTTGGCAATCAAAGTAAAATAAATAAATTTAAACTGAACTAAAATAGAACCAACTTTGTTGGCACATGATTGGGGGTACTTCAACCCTTTCCCACAAACAACAAATCTTATACAGCAGACCACTTTAAAAACATTTAGTTTCGGTTGCCGCAGAGCAAACGCCAACGCTCGTCTGTTTTTTTCCTAGTTGAAAAAGGGGCATTTCGGAGTAATTATTTGTGATTGATTGATTGGGGTTTTAACGTCAATTTCAAAAAAAATTCAGTCATATCATGGCTGCCTGTTTACCTATATTCATGTGTTTCCTAGCTTTCTTACACCAATATTCCACACAACTTACTTTTCAAGCAACTGGCTGCTTTTCCACATAGACTGTTAGCCAATTGGTGAAAGATGAATGACGCTTATCACAGTGACTTTTGTCAAAAGTCGGAAAGAATGTTGACGAAGCTGGGATTTTAACTCAAAACCCCTGAATTAACAGCCTGTGTTGCTACCGACCAAACTACAGAGGCCATAATTATGTGACTTAGTATAGACATGTGTATTGTTCCTAGGAACATGTGTATCAAGTTTCATTTGAAAATGTTAAACGGTTTTTGAGTTATGAGGTAAGGTTCAAGTTTTGTGACAACAATGATGCCAATTATATAAGGCTATCACAATGGCCTGACTTTTTTTCTTCGAAATACAGACGAGCTAAAAATGCCAAAAATCTCACAAAATGAAAGTGTAGTTATCCCTTTCCCTCATATAGACGCTTTCTGACGCCTCTGCAGCAGACGGCTTTTTGAAAACATAGTAACAAAAGAAGAAATTGCACAAAACGTGCAATTTCTCCTTTTGCCACAATTGTCGTATGAGGGAAAGGGTTAATGAATAGAGATGAAAAAGAAGAACATACGACAATTCTGCAGCAGACGACTTTGAACGTATTTTGTCAAAACATAGAAAATCTCCATAATTGAATGGATAACCTATGACAAAAAGTGGAAAACATTGTGGCAGAAGGAGAAATTGCATGTTCTGTGCAATTTCTTCTTTTGTCACTATGTTTTCAAAAAGCCGTCTCATGCTGAGGCATCAGAAAGCTTCTATATGAGGGAAAGGATTAAATTACCAATCAAGTTCCCACAAGTTTCGATCTTATTTAACCCTTTCCCTCATATAGACGCTTTCTGAGACCTCTGCAGCAGACAGCTTTTTGAAAACATAGTGACAAAAGAAGAAATTGCTCAAAACAAGCAATTTCTCCTTTTAACACAATGTTATGAACTTTTAGTCATACGTTATCCATTCAATTATAGAGATTTTCATTTTTTGACAAAATATGTTCAAAGACGTCTGTTGCAGAATTTTCATACGAGGGAGAAAAAACAAATCTGCAGCAGACCAATTTAAAAACCTACCTGAAATAAATAGGAAACTCCCTTCAAATGAAAGTACAATAAATGAATAGAGTTGAAAACATGGTGACAACAGGAGAAATTGCTCGTTTTGAGCAATTGCTTATTTTTGTCTCCATGTTTTCAAAAAGCCATCTGCTGCATAGGCGTCAGAAAATGTCTTTATGAGGGAAAGGGTTAAGGGTTATAAACTCTAGTTTCAAGTAAGATGCATAAAACAAGCAAAACCAAATAGTATGAAATATATTATAATCAAATCAAAAGGGAAAAATATATCCCTAAACTATTTTATTATCATGTACCCTTAGTAGTTCGCATACAACAAATCTGCAGCAGACGACTTTAAAAATATCTAGTCGAAATCGTCGAAAATCTCTATAATTGAATGGATAACCTATGACTAAAACTGGAAAACATTGTGGCAAAAGAAGAAATTGCTCGTTTTGAGCAATTTCTTCTTTCGTCACTATGTTTTCAAAAAGCCGTCTGCTGCAGATGAGTCAGAAAGCATCTATATGAGGGAAAGGTTGAAAACATCTAGTCAATTAAATCATGGAAAATCTCTATAAATCAAAGAAAGGATATTGGATAACATTAAGTTAAAAATGTTTGAGAAAAAGGAGAAATAGCTTGTTTGAGTAATTTCTCCTTTTCATAGTTACAGTGTTTTCAAATGTTTTCAAAGTGTAGTCTGCTTGTACTGGGTGTCAAAATAAAAAGGGAGAATACACACAAAATCCTGTGGTATATCATCAGCCTTATTATGATAGTAGATTTTTAAATTTGAAAGGTGACATTAATTATATCCCTTTTCCCTCATATAGACGCTTTAATCTGATGCCTATGCAGCAGACGGCTTTTTGAAAACTTAGTGACACAAAGAAGAAATTGCTCAAAACGAGCAATTTCTCCTTTTGTCACAATGATTTCCACTTTTAGTCATTATAAGGTTATCCATTGAAATATAGAGATATTCTATTTTTTGATAAAATTTGTTCAAAGTCGTCTGCTGCAGAAGTGTTGTATGAGGGAAAGGGTTAAATCCCTTTTTGTCCCCTAAACATGAAGATGCCTTTTGGCACATTAGCAACCTTTGATTGACTGATTGATTGATTGAATGATTGGTTGATTGATTGATTGATTGATTCATTGGGTTGATTGATTGGGTTAATTGATTGATTGGGTTGATTGATTAATTGATTGGGTTGATTGATTGGGTTGATTGATTGCTGGATTGATTGCTGGATTGATTGGGGTTTAACGCCGTTTTTAACAATTTCTCAGTTATATCACGGCGGCCAGTTCACCTACTCATGCATTTCCTGGTTTTCACCAGTACTCCACACAAAAATCTTCCCAAGCAACTGGCTGCTTTTCCACATAGACATTAGCCCATTGGTGGAAGACGAATGGTGCATGTCGCATGGACTTTTGTCAATCGTCAGAACGAAAGTTGGCCGAGCCGGGATTCCAACTCACTACTCCTGGATTGACAGCCCGCGTCGCTACCGACTGAGCTACCGGGCCTCGGCTAGCAACCTTTGAAAACATCGCCATGTTTTCCATTTTTTTGGCAATCTTCTGCAATTTTGTTGTATGCTGAAACAGGTTAATTAACCCTTTCCCACATATAGACGCTTTCTGATTCACCACTTTTGAAAATGTTGCGACAAAAGAAGACATTTTCTCCTTTTGAACACAATGTTTTCAACTTTTTTCAGTAAATATACCTTCATTTACAGGGATTTTCTGTATATAATGCCCAGATCATTTCAAAGTCGTCTGCTGCAGATTTGTTGTATGTTGGAAAGGGTTAAAAATAAGAAATAAAATATGAAAACATGCCCAATATAAGTAACTTAATTGTATCTGTCATAATGACCATTTTTTCCCTTTTCCTCAATGTTTTTAACCCTGTATCAAAATGATCTTTCAAGTTTTCCAGCTGTTAAGTACATCTTTTTTCACTCAGTTTCTGTTAACCCTTTCCCGCATATGTACGCATTTTGATTCTAATAATGAGCAATTTCTCCCTTTTCCACAATGTTTTCAACTCTTTAACCCTTTCCCTCATACAGATGCTTTCTGACGCCTCTGCAGCAGACGGCTTTTTGAAAACATTGTGACAAAAGAAGAAATTGCTCAAAACGAGCAATTTCTCCTTTTGCCACAATGTTTTCCACCTTTAGTCATAGGTTATCCTTTCAATGAATGGATAACCTATTTTTTAGACAAAATAGGTTCAAAGTCGTCTGCTGCAGAATTGTTGTATGAGGGAAAGGGTTAACAAAGATGTGGCCTTAATAGGAGAAATTGTTGATCATGTAACTTTAACCACAATGATTTCCTAAGTCGTCTGCTGCAGATGCGTCACATAGTGTCTGCATGTGGGAAAGTGTTAAAACAGAATAGAGATATTTACCCTGTAACACCTTGTCTTAATAACCCTGTTAATTTAGCCACCATTTGACTACCATGCTTGCTCTATATGATAAGAGGAGATGTTACTTAACACTTTTGCATAAATTTGCAGACGCATTTCGATGCATCTGCATCAGAGACTTTTGAAAACATTGCATAAAACAAAGACTTGATAATCAGCAATGAGTCCTTTTGCTAAACTGTTTTCAACTTTTAATTGATTGATTTGGGTTTAACGCCGTTTTTACCAATTTCTCAGTCATATCATGGCGGCCAGTTCACCTACTCATAATATTGTTTCCTGGTTTTCGCACACCAGTACTCCACACATCAAACTTCCCAAGCAACTGGCTGCTTTTCCACATAGACTAAGCCCATTGGTGGAAGACGAATGACGCATGTCCCAATGACTTTTGTCAAACGTCAGAAAGAAAGTTGGCGGAGCCGGGATTCAAACTCAGAACCCCTGGATTGACAGCTCGCGTCGTTACCGACTGAGCTACCGGGACTCCACAACTTTTAATTGATGATTATACATTAATTTATGAAGATTTACCAAAATTATTTATTTATTTTCAGTGGTCTAGCTGCTGCCAATTTGTTATACATGGGAAAGTATTAACCCTTTCCCTCATATAGACGCTTTCTGACGCCTCGGCAGCAGACAGCTTTTTGAAAACATAGTGACAAAAGAAGAAATTGCACAAAACGTGCAATTTCTCCTTTTGCCACAATGTTTTCCACTTTTTGTCATAGGTTATCCATTCAATAATGGAGATTTTCTATTTTTTGAGAAAATATGTTCAAAGTTGTCTGCTGCAGAATTGCGTATGAGGGGAATTAAGCTCTTTAGGCTCATGCAAGAAAGGGATTGATAATATCCCTATCCCTATATATCCCCGGATAATCCCTATACCTTTTTAAAAAAAAAAAAGAAGATACTTATTTAACCCTTTCCCTCATACGACATTTCTGCAGCAGACAACTTTGAACACATCTTATTAAAAAGGAGAAAATCTCCATACTTGAATGGATAACCTATGACTAAAAGTGGAAAACATTGTGGCAAAAGGAGAAATTGCATGTTTTGTGCAATTTCTTCTTTTGTCACTATGTTTTCAAAAAGCCGTCTGCTGCAGAGGCGTCAGATAGCGTCTATATGAGGGAAAGGGTTAAAAGAATTTGTCCTTTTCCCATAATTTTATTCAAAAGTTAACTCCTGCAAAGGCGTAAAATGGTATCTGCATTCTGTGGAGATGGTTAAGATTTAGATAAATCGAAATTAACAAAGAGACATCTGCTGCATCAATTTAACCTTTTGTTAACCTATTCCTACATACAACACATCTGCAGCAGACGACTTTGAAAACGTCTTTTCAAAAATGTGAAAATCTCTATTAATGACAGTTTAATTATTAAAAAAGAGTTGAAAACATTGTGGCAAATGGTGAAAATGCTCATTATTAGCAATTTCACCTTTGCCCATAATGTTTTCAAAAGTCATCTGCTTCTATAATATGCGTCAAAATACGTCTGCAGATGGGAAAGGGTTAATTTTAGACGCATTTTGCTTTTACTCTTTTTCCTGAAACAGATGATTTTTTGATATATGGTGGGAAAAGGAGAAACAATGTTACAAAGAATGAATGAATGAATGTATATTGTTTTATGGCGCATCGACAGCTAAGGTCATTTAGCGCGCAATTAAATTTAATTATTCATGATCCCTGGGTAAACAAACCAGTACTAGGCTAGAAAATGTGCCTTGCCCAAGGGCAATCCACCATGACCGTAGTGCCGTGACTGGGGATCGAACCCGGGACACCCGGTTTCGAAATCCCCGACGCTAACCACTCGACCACAGCGGATTCCTATGTTATACTTTATATTTTTAGCCCTTAAACCTCATACAGACACATAATAAGCTGACGTTTTTTTTAACCCTTTCCCTCATACGACAATTCTGCAGCAGACGACTTTGAACATATTTTGTCAAAAAATAGAAAATCTCTATAATTGAATGGTCCATAACCTATGACTAAAAGTGGAAAACATTGTGGCAAAAGGAGAAATTGCTCGTTTTGTGCAATTTCTTCTTTTGTCACTATGTTTTTAAAAAGCCGTCTGCTGCAGAGGCGTCAGAAAGAGTCTATATGAGGGAGAGGGTTAAACCATTATGGCAATAGGAGAAATTTGCCACCAAGTTTTCAATTCTATTCAATAATTACACTTTCACGTTTAGAACGTTAAACCACATTTTTTGCCTAGATATTTTTCGATTTTCGAAGTCGTCTACCCGGCCGGGTAGCTCAATTGGTAGCGTATCTGACTCGTGATCTGGAGGTCACGGGTTCGATACCCGGTTGCGGCGACATTCTTTCGGGCGATGTTTTCCATTGCCTCTCACCTCTGATCTATGTGAGAAAGTAGTCAGTGGCTTCGAAAGAATGTTGTGTAAGTACTGGTGTGGGAAAGCCAGGAAAACATGGGTAGGTGCACTGACCGCCGTGATATGACCAAAGCTGTTGAAAGCGGCGTTAAACTCCAAACAAACAAATCGAAGTCGTCTGCTGCAGATTTTTTGTTTGTTGGAAAGGATTTAAAAGTGAATGTGTTGTTAGTTTAATCATGACGCTCACACATGAGACAAGTCCAGCCACTACCAGAGCTCTAGATAAGGGGCGTTTTTCATGCTCTAAAATCCTTATTTGACATTATAACCCTATGTTGTGGGTACTCAAAAGAATCGTCTCAGTGAGACGATTCTTTTGAGTACCCACAACATGGGGTTTGCTTTAAAAATAAAAGAGAAATTATGGGGAAAAGAGCTTAATACCCGTCTTTATCTGGACCTCTGCACTACACCAGCAAGGAGAAATAATATTGAGCCCAGTTAAAACTCAAAGCTCTAGGTATAAAGGTGTGATTTCAATTCCATAATTCTTAACCCTTTCCCTCATAAAGACACTTACTGACGCCTCTGCAGCAGACGGCTTTTTGAAAACATAGTGACAAAAGAAGAAATTGCTCTAAACCAGCAATTTCTCCTTTTGCCAAAATGTTTTCCACTTTTAGTCATAGGTTTTTTTCATTCAATTTTAGAGATTTTCTATTTTTTGTGAAAATGTGTTCAAAGTCGTCTGCTGCAGAATTGTCGTATTTGGGGAAAAGGTTAAAGTATGCATGAGATTCTCAATTAGCCCAAATTTTATAGTATGGGGAAGTCTGTTTATAATTACATGAAGTTTCCGGTAACAATCAAATTTCGAATTCAAATTATGTTCAAAGTCGTCTGCTGCATAATTGGCAAAGGGTTAATAGACTATCAATCCTATGTTGTGGGTACTCAAAAGACTTGTCTCACTGAGACGAGATCCTTCTGAGTACCCACAACATAGGGTTTGGCTGAATTAAAACAAGAGATATTGGTGGGAAAGGAGAGATTACTCCTCCTTATCTAGTCCTATGATTTAACCCTTTCCCTCATATAGACACGTTCTTCATGACGCCTCTGCAGCAGACGGTTTTTTGAAAACATAGTGACAAAAGGAGAATTTGCTCAAAACGAGCAATTTCTCCTTTTGTCACAATGTTTCCCACTTTTAGTCATCGGTTATCCATTCAATTATAGAGATTTTCTATTGTTTGACAAAATATGTTCAAAGTCGCCTGCTGCAAAATTGTCATGAGGGAAAGGGTTAACCCCCCCCCCCTTCTCATATACAACAAATCTGCGGCAGACGACTTTAAAGACATCTAGGTAAAAATATTGAAAAACTCAAGAAATGAAGGGTATATAAATACTGAAAACAAATGAAAACATTGTGGCAAAAGGAGAAATTACTCGTTTACAGCAAATAGTTCATTGTCGCTATGTTTTCAAAAGTTGTCTGCTGCAGAGACGTCGTCATTACCCCTTTCCCACCTGCAGACACATTTTGACGCAATAGCAGCAGACGACTTTTAAAAACATTGAGGCCAAAGGTGAAATTACTCATGGTGAGTAATTTTACCTTTGGCCACAATGTTTTCAAATTTATTTAACAATAAAGCTATCATTTATTGAGATTTTTCAGGTTTTTCTCACCATGTTTTCAAAGTCGTCTGCTGCCGATTTGTTGTATGTGCATGGGAAAGGGTTAAGCACTCACATGTATGAGGGAAAAATGGTTAAATTTATTTTGCTCATAAATGCATGAAAGCTGAAGATTTTACACCCATAATCCCAGTTATAAATTCTTACTATAATAACCATATACTTGATAGTCAATTTCAAGCGTAGGGTTGGATTTGAAAATATTTCACTGAAATTAACACCGTTTCAAGGTCGTGAACATTTTAAACACATTTTTGTAATGTATACATGTAGTGGTGAAGGAGAAATTGTCTCATATAGACACTTTCTGACACCTCTGCAGCAGACGGCTTTTTGAAAACATAGTGACAAATGAAGAAATTGCTCAAAACGAGCAATTTCTCCTTTTGCCACAATGTTTTCCACTTTAAGTCATAGCTTCTCCATTCAATTATAGAGAATTTTCATATTTTGACAAAATATGTTCAAAGTCGTCTGCTGCAGAATTGTTGTATGAGGGGAAGGGTTAAAAACATTGTGGGAAAAGGGGAAATTACTCAACACTTTTTTTTTCTAAAAGCCGGCTGCTACCATGCATGCATAGTTACATAAAGTTGTAAAGAGTTGAAAAATCACATTAAAAAAACGTCTGAAACCTGATACTCTAAAACAACCACTTATCAAAAACTGAACCCTTTCCAACATCACATGCAGACAGTCGTTTTCTTCCCGACATTTTATCCAATCAGATGACTTTTGAAAATATCACAACAAAAATTTAAAAAATTCCATAATGAGCAATTTCTCCTTTATGGCACAAGGTTTTCAACTCATTTCAATTAAAACACTTACACTATAGCTATTACCCATATAGATATTTTTCACATTTTGTTAACGCTTTCCCAAATATAGATACTTTCTGATCTCTCTGTAAAATATAACTTTTGAAAACATCAAAATGAGCGGATTCTCTTTTTGCCACAATGTTTTCACCTTTATCAGTAAGTATAGATTCTGTATTTATGAGATTTTTACATGTTTTAGACTCAATGTTTTCAAAGACATCTGCTGCAAAATCTTTGTATGTAGGAGGATCAATATGCTTTTTCAATATTGACTTGTTGTACATGGAAAAGGGGTACAAAAAAACGAGAGATCTTTCTGCTAAATGTTTCAACCAGACACCTTTCCATATTAAATGGGTCTTTATGCAATTTTCAACAATATTTCAGTTTTTATCACAGCAAAATTAGACTGGTCCAAACAGTTACAAACCAGAGAATACTAGGCTGACAGACCACCCCTGTGGTGTCCGCCTCAAGAGCTTAGAGAGACCCAGATTCAACCTCAGGTCCGGTCATACCAAAGACCCTCCTTACATAACTGATATAATGTTGAAAGAGATATTAACCACCATCCAAACAAGGGCACCCCAAAGAGTATGCATCCCCTCGGTATTCAAAGTGCAATTTTGACCTTGACCTTTAACCTATGACTTTGAAAATAAATAGGCCTCTAAACCTTGCCATATACTAACTGTATACCAAGTTTGGTTAAGATTGGTAGAAAGGATGTTCAGTGTAGAGGGGTCACAAGGTTGTTATGGTCGGACGCACAGATGAATGAACGAATGGACAGTCCCGTTACTTAATATCCCCATCGCAAACTTCGTTAACCGAGGGGATAATAAAGAAGGCTGGGAAAAGTGCCCTACCACAGGGCACTCCAGCTTGATCGGCATCACTTACTTTTTTTTTATGAAGACAACTTCCCTTTTCTGAAACAGATGGACTTTTTAACCTCATATAGACGTTTTCTGACGCCTCTGCAGCAGACGTATTTTTGAAAAATTAATAATGGAACATCTCTCCGAATAAAAGAAAAAGGATTGAACAAAGTTGCAATTAATTGTCCATTATAAATGTTTTTTATAAAAGTCATTCAAAAGTCAACTGCTACAAATCATTTAAATTTCTATCACTTCAATAAAGAAATAACACAATTTACACATTAAATGAGATTTATGAATTATGTGCTAAGGACATTTCACTACCACATTTTGATTGAAAAATCATATTTCAATTATATCACATCATATTTCATTGACATCCCATAACCATAATTGGAATTTAAATCTGTAGTGTATATGCCAATTCCAATCTGCATGTATTTGCACTGATTGATTGGGGTTTAACGCCGTTTTTAACAATTTCTCAGTTATATCACGGCGGCCAGTTCACCTACTCATGCATTTCCTGGTTTTCTCACACCAGTACTCCACACAACAATCTTCCCAAGCAACTGGCTGCTTTTCCACATAGACTAAGCCCATTAGTGGAAGACAAATGACGCATGTCGCATTGACTTTTGTCACTCGTCGGAAAGAAAGTTGGCCGAGCCAGGATTCAAACTCACAACCCCTGGATTGACAGCCCGTGTCGTTACCGACTGAGCTACCGGGACTCAGCCCGTATTTGCACTGAACACTGTGAAGGTATATTTCATTTACAGAGATTTTTCATGTTCTAATCTTGATTTTAGTTGTTTGTGGGAAAGTGTTAACAAGACAATTGGGACAAAAACAATGTCTAGGCTGGTGCCCATTTAAGACGAATAGTCAAGATGAGTAGAAAGTGTTTACACAAGACAGTGGGACAAAAACAATGTCGAGGCTGGTGCCCATTTAAGAACAACTAGAACTATCACTGACTGATGATGATAAATACCCCCAAAACAGCACCTTGACCTACATCATAACTTAATAAGTAAAAGGGCCATAACTCTGTAAAATAACATGCATTTGTAAGACCTTTAGGATATGCACATCTCCTCTTGGTATAAAAGCTTCATGTACAATTTTATTGACTTCCACCCAGTGGTTTGTAAGAAATAGGCCGGACAAAATATGGCTTCCGACTGATCCACTGACCGACAGCCCGACACAGTGACTCCTATATACCCGTGGTATAATAATCAAGGCGAGTAAGACGTGTTAACAAGACAGTTGGGACAAAAACAATGTCTAGGCTGGTGCCCATTTAAGACCAATAATCAAAGTGAGTAGAAAGTGTTTACAAGAGACAGTTGGGACAAAACAATGTCTAGGCCTGAGCCCATTTAAGACGAATAGTCAAGCGGAGTAGAAAGTGTTAACAAGACAGAGGGGACAAAAACAATGTATAGGCTGGTGCCCATTTAAGACGAATAGTCAAGATAAGTAGAAAGTGTTTACATGAGACATTGGGACAAAAATAATGTATAGGCTGGTGCCCATTTAAGAACAATAATCAAGGTGGTATAAATTGTTTACAAGAGACAGTGGGGACAAAAACAACGTCTAGGCTGGTCCCAATTTAAGACCAATAGTCAAGGTGAGTATACACAGCCTGCACAAAATTCAACAAATTGTATAATGAAGGGAAGTAACTCTCCTCCCATGAGCAGTTGGCATGTTTCAATATATAAACATTATTCCAAGGCCAACCAGCTGATAACACAATACACACAATGAACACTGTTTCCACTGAGACTTTGATAGGAAGGAATACATAATGATTTTCACACTTTAAATATCTCTTCATTACCCAATTATACCCGATGCTGTGGGTAAGCATAATGGTCATCTCAGTGAGACAATACTATATATACCAACAATATAGGATTTGGAGCTTAACCCTTTTCCCCCATACGACAATTCTGCAGCAGACGACTTTGAACGTATTTTGTCAAAACATAGAAAATCTCCGTAATTGAATGGATAACCTAGCTATGACAAAAAAGTGGAAAACATTGTGGCAAAAGGAGAAATTGCACGTTTTGTGTAATTTCTTTTTTTGTCACTATGTTTTCAAAAAACCGTCTGCTGCAGAGGCGTCAGAAAGCGTCTATATGAGGGAAAGGGTTAAATATCTCTTATTACCCAATTAAACCCAATGCTGTGGGTACGCATAATGGTCATCCCACTGAGACAATACTATATACCAACAACATAGGATTTGGAGCTTTAATACAGATATAAATGTATGACTAGGCGCCTCATGTAGAATTGTGACTGAAGATAGTCATCGTCATCAGTCCCTGACTTTCCAGTGTAATTAAAGTATCCACATGAAATTACTTTTAAACATCTCTTTTTACTACCCAGTGATACCCAATGCTGTGGGTACGCATAATGGTCATCTCACTGAGACAGTTCTATTGAGTACCCACAACATAGGATTCGGAACTTAAATACAGATATAAAGGTATGAACTTTAAGGCCCCTCATTTAGAATATTGTGACTGGAGATAACCACCAGTCCCTGACTTTCCAGCATAATTAAAGTATCCACATGGAATTACTTTTGTTTTGGATCATTGGGGTCTAATTTAAGCCATTTTCAACATTATTTCAGTTATATCACGGTGACATTATTCACTTATTTATGATCCAGAGGGAAAAAAACAGTACCATGGCTGCGACTGGGGATCAAACCTGGGACTCCTGGTTCAAAATCCCTGACGCTTATGCGGACTCCTCTCGGAATTACCTAAATCACTTTTTCTTTGGTAGCTCCCTATTAACTCTTTGCATGCTAAATTATTTTCGTCTGCTATATTGTCGCCTGCAAATTTTTAAATAAAAATTATTTTCCCCAAGTGTTTACTGAAATTGAATCGGAGTGACAAACAGTTTGGATCTCAGATGAGTCCCCACGTGCTAAGAGTTAATGATCTGATTATTATATAGGAACAGAATTTCAGGTTCTCACAGTAATACTATGTCTTTACCCTTTCCCACATACAACAAATCTGCAGCAGATAACTTAACCCTTTCCCTCATACGACAATTCTGCAGCAGACGACTTTGAACGTTTTTTGTCAAAACATAGAAAATCTCCATAATTGAATGGATAACCTATGACAAAAAACATTGTGGCAAATGGAGAAATTGCGTGTTTTGTGCAATTTCTTCTTTTGTCACTAGGTTTTCAAAAAGCCGTCTGCTGCAGAGGCGTCAGAAAGCGTCTTTATGAGAGAAAGGGTTAATAAAAGGAGAAGAAAATAGACATTTAAAATGAAATACCACTTTCAACATTTTTTTGTTTGTATCACGGGATTACCTGGGTAAGTTAAAAAAAAAAAAACTAAGTTTACCAGTAGTGCTGGTCTATTTATCCTGACACCAGCCAGTCAGTCGTAATGCTAACCTAGCAACCCTGAGCACAAAAGAAGGCAACCATTATCATCATTTTTAAAGTCTTTGGTATATCCTGGACGGTTATCGTACAAGCGACCTACCACTTCAGTGTAAGTTTAAATGGTCTGTCTTTTCAGAATCTGCACAAATTGACAGAGCTTGGGGTATTTTACAAAAGTCCAAAGAGGCTCAAGAGGGCCAGTATCGCTCCACTGTAATCAGGCAAAATTAAAATCACAAGAGCCATATATTGTGAAACAGCCCCATCCCCCTGGCGGCCATGTTTTTCGACCAATCAACAAGGCTTGGAGAATCTGGCACCCAAGGAATATTTCTACAAAATTAATTGAAAATCTACCTCATAATTTCTTAGAAGACAAAGGTAATGATAAGGCAAAACAGCCCTCGGAGAAATATTGAAGCAAGAATGCATGATGGACAATTCGCCATGACATAAGCTTTATGTAGAAAGGAGCGCATACCTTCATCAGACTGCATTGCATAATATATTATATGACATTGAGTTTAAATTCATAGTAAGTGTGTATAGCATGCACTGCATGCACTGGAAGTGATTACATTTTTGTATTTTTACCTTGTTTGAAAGTGAAAGTAGTGTATGTGATGTCGTGGGTTGATTTCTTTCTTGCATATTACATGACCCCTTATTTTAGAGGTAACTGTTTTCAATGATAAAGGGTTTTTTACCTGAGAAAGTGCGACAATTGAAAGTTGAAATTGACTTACATGGAAACAAAAAAGGAATTTACTTGGTGCATTGTAGACCAATATCTTTAAACAATTTCAAGAGAGGACCACGTACAAAGGAACATTCTTTTGAATCTTTGTTCATGCCATGGAAAGCAGAATTCTGCATGGATCCAAAAAAATAAGGAATTTTGGTGAGAACATTGAGAGGATGCATGCTCTGAATGTTTAACGCCAATTGACCCACTGGTTACAGAGGAGAAGATGATGATGCACGACAGACGCAATATGCTGGACAAAGGGCGATTACAATAAGTCACTCATGCAAAATGTCTCATTATATCAACTCTTAATAACTGTATGAACAATTTTTCTTTATGATTTTTTTTTTCAACAAGAGGCCGATGATGGTTCTGCTGCTAACATGATTTAAAAGACCTTCAATAGTTTTTTTAAAGTTTTAACTTTATACATACATGTATAATCAAAACAAAACCCACCCTTTAATTGCCATGCTTTATAATCTACAGATCTGAATAATTTGGACAATCTTGGTAGAAGGCCACCCAAGGAACATTTGTGGCAATTTTTGTTGAATCAGGCCCACATTCTATGGTCAACAAGATATTAAGTTTTCACAATATACGGGAAAAGCCCCTCCCTAATGGGCAGTCATGTTTTCAACGGATCAAGAGTAATTTTAACAATCTTGGTAGAGTGTCTGTCACCCAAGGTTTGTTTGTTTGTTTTTTGGAGTTTAACGCCGCTTTCAACAGCTTTGGTCATATCACGGCGGTCAGTGCACCTACCCATGATTTCCTGGCTTTCCCACACCAGTACTTAAACAACATTCTTTCGAAGCCACTGACTACTTTCTCACATAGATCAGGGCCGGGTGTCACCCAAGGTACATTTGTTACAAATAATTTTCATTTGGGATTATAGAGTAACAGTTATTACTATATACACATATAATGAAAACAAGTTCCTTCCCTGGCAGCCATGATTTTCTATGGATTGGAATAATTTGAACAATCTAGGGAGGTACCTTTGTGGTAAATAATTTTCAAATCTGGCCGGCACTTTTATGCAAGAAAAGTTTTGTTAATTTTCCCTCTTTCTGATGCCATTATGCAACCAAAGTTTTACATGGAATTAGTTTCTTTGAACAGTTTTGAAAGAGGACCACCTGAGGAACATTCCTGTGAAATTATTTTGAAACCGAGTCCTTTGGTGTACAAGGAAAAGATGTTTGTGGGAAAATGTTAACTCTTTCCATCATACGACAATTCTGCAGCAGACGACTTTGAGCATATTTTGTCAAAAAATAGAAAATCTATATAATTGAATGGATAACCTATGTCTAAAAGTGGAAAACATCGGTTTGTTTTGAGCAATTTCTTCTTTTGTCACTATGTTTTCAAAAAGCAGTCTGCTGCAGAGGCGTCAGAAAGCGTCTATATGAGAAAGAAGGGTTAACTGACAGACGACGATGTTGATTTATCACAACAGCTCAGGTGAGCTAATAAACACCAACAAATTTAATTTCACACAACATGGCACACTGTATTAAGTATTAATAGCTCGGATACTCATGACTGACTGATAATATTTTAATACTCATTCATTAGCTTCAGGAACCCTTGCCCATAAAGTTTACAGATAGATTTTAATGTATCTGCAGTAGAAATTTCTTTTCAATGCATTACAGCTTAAACCCTTTCCCTCATATAGACGCTTTCTGATGCCTCTGCAGCAGACGGCTTTTTGAAAACATAGTGACAAAAGAAGAAATTGCACAAAACGAGCAATTTCTCCTTTTGCCACAATGTTTTCCACTTTTAGTCACAGGTTATCCATTCAATTATAGAGATTTTCCATTTTTTGACAAAATACGTTCAAAGTCGTCTGCTGCAGAATTGTCGTATGAGGGAAAAGGGTTAAGGAGAAAACTGCTCATGATTAGCAATTTCACCTTTTACAACAATGTTTTCAACTTTCAATTATAGATAGACGTATTCAACCTTCTCAACTACAGATATTTTAAAAGTCGTCTGCTGAAGATTGTTTTATTTGGCGAAGGGTTTTACCTATTTATTTAACATTGAAAGTGTACAATTTCTTACAACTTCTATCAATTAATCAATTTTGATGTCTGCGTCCTTGAAACTCAACCAGTGCTTGTCACTGGTGCCGAGTGTGTGAGGGAGGTTCAAAAATTAGATCCCTCTCTCACAGGAATTGAACCTGGGACCTTTGGAACACAAGTCCAATGACTAACCAATTAGTAATGTTTTCCCATGATACAAAATTATTTTCAACACTCAAAAGGATGTTTTTTTTATGCAACATGGCTCATTGTTTCACATGGCTAATTCACAGTATGTATTTTAATATTCATCGATTGACGCAGTACCCATAACTGTATTTCAGTAACCCCTTTCCCATATGTAGATGCCTTTTGATGCCTCTACAGCAGAAGAATTTTTAAAAACATTGTGATAAAAGGAGAAATTGCTCATAACGCACAATTTCCCCTTTATCCACAGTGTTTTCAACTCAATTAAAATCTCTTTTATCATAGAGATTTTTCCATTTTTTTTTTACTTGATGGTCTCAAAGTCATCTACTGCAGATTTGTTGTATTTGGGAAACACTGAGAAAGTGCATGATCACTGGGCGACGAAAAGGTGCTACTGTACTAGGCTAAGATAGTTCTTCTGTACTTAATTTGCTTTGAAAAGTGTCGAGCCAAAACAGCCTTGGCTGCAACAAGCAAGACATATTCCTGGACTAATTAACCAGATCTGTGGGGTAAACACTGTTCCTTGCCCAAAAGGCACTCAACCGAGACCGCCAGATACAAGATCAAATAGCCTTGGTGACAGCTGACTTGTTGACAAACTGATTGACAGTATCTTCATTTCAATAATCATTTATTGTGGTTTTATTCAAATACCACAATTAAGAGCTCTGAACAAGAGGTGAAAGATGGTCCTAAATCGATCACCTGAGTACTTTCGAAAACAGAGAACCAGCTGCTCATCATATTTTCATTTACAGAGATTACCGATTCTCAGGCCTAGAAATGTCCAAAGTTATCTGCTGCAAATTTGTTGTATGTTGGAAAGGGTGAAATTGACAATCTGAACAGATGTTTATACCTCCTTTAAAATGTTAACCCTTTTCCACTTGCTATCGTATTATCCAACGCATCACCAGCAGATACTATTAACCCTTCCCCTCATACGACAATTCTGCAGCAGAAGACTTTGAACATATTTTGTCAAAACATAGAAAATCTCCATAATTAAATGGATAACCTGTGACAACAAGAGTTGTCGGAGGACAATATAGCTCGCCTATCAGGGCCATCGTCTATCAGGGTCTACTTCAGAACAGTTATAGCATTAGGTATAATGACCCCGAATAAGTGTGTGAAGTTTCAAAGCAACAGCATACACAGTGTCTGAGAAAAGGCCTTGCACCCAAAGGTTTGACCAAAATTCTAAGTCCAAAAAGGGGCACAATTCAGTCAAAATCCATTCCAGAGTTATGGGACTTGACATACAAGGTCCCCTAATGACCCTGAATAAGTGTGTGAAGTTTCAAAGCAACAGCATACACAGTGTCTGAGAAAAGGCCTTGCACGCAAAGGTTTGACCAAAATTCTAAGTCCAAAAAGGGGCACAATTCAGTCAAAATTCATTCCAGAGTTATGGGACTTGACATACAAGGTCCCCTAATGACCCTGAATAAGTGGGTGAAGTTTCAAAGCAACAGCATACACAGTGTCTGAGAAAAAGCCTTGCACGCAAAGGTTTGACCAAGCTGGCAACGCGGACGCCAACGCCAACGCCAAAGCGGACGCCGGGGTGATAACATAAGCTCCCCTATTTCTTCGAATAGGCAAGCTAAAAAGCGGAAAACATTGTGTCAAAAGGAGAAATTGCACGTTTTGTGCAATTTCTTCTTTTGTCACTATGTTTTCAAAAAGCTGTCTGCTGCAGAGGCGTCAGAAAGCGTCTATATGAGGGAAAGGGTTAAATGAAAGTACAATAATTAAATAGAGTTGAAAACAACATGGTGACAAAAGTAGAAATTGCTTGTTTAGAGCAATTTCTTCTTTTATCACAATGTTTTCAAAAGCCGTCTGCTGCAGTGGCGTCTGAAAGCGTCTACATGTGGGAAAGGTTTATAATAAGAGCAATTTCTCCTTTTGCCACAATGTTTTCCACTCTTAGTCGTAGGTTATCCATTCAATTATAGAGATTTTTTATGTTTTGACAAAATATGTTCAAAGTCGTCTGCTGCAGAATTGTCTTATGAGGGAAAAGGCTTACATAGAATCTAAAATTTGATATCACATGATGTTATTCATAATCAGTCTCAAAACATTGGGCTAATAATTTGGTATGTTTATTTAACCCTTTCGCTCATATAGACGATTTCTGACGCCTCTGCAGTAGACAGCTTTTTGAAAACATAGTGACAAAAAAAGAAATTGCTCAAAACGAACAATTTATCCTTTTGTCACAATGTTTTCCAATTTTAGTCATAGGTGATCCATCCAATTAAAGAGATTTTCATATGTTTAAAGTCGTCTGCTGCAAAATTGTCGTATGAGGGAAAGGGCTATATAGAATCTGAAATTTGATATTCATTATGGGTCTCAAGACATTGGACTATTAACCCTTTCCCACATACAACAATTCTGCAGCAGACAACTTTGAACATATTTTGTCAAAAAATAGAAAATCTCTATAATCGAAAGGATAACCTATGACTAAAAGTGGAAAACATTGTGGCAAAAGGAGAAATTGCTATGTTTTCAAAAGGCCGTCTGCTGCAGAGGCATCAGAAAGCGTCTATATGAGGGAAAGGGTTAATAAAACCTTACCCACCTATAGACACAATTTGACGTGTAAGACGACTTTTGAAAACACAACAAAATAAGAAATTGCTCAAAACAAGCAATATACCTACAATTATAGATATTTCCCTTATTTTTAAGTAGACATTTTAAAAGTTGTCTGCCGCAGATTTATTGTATGTTGGTAAGGGTTAAAAAATATCTGATGAAAATAACAACATTGTTTATAAAATTTGAACTTCATTAGTTGATTGATTGATTGATTGGGGTTTAACGCTGTTTTTAACAATTTCTCAGTTATATCACGGCAGCCAGTTCACCTACTCATGCATTTCCTGGTTTTCTCACACCAGTACTCCACACAACAATCTTCCCAAGCAACTGAGCTTCATTAGTGTGAGAGGACTGCATCTGGGAGAGAAATTTATTTTATTGACAAAGTCTGTCTCAATCCAGTGGACATCATAAATAATAACAGAGGGAAATGACTCCTCATATTAGTTCAGTGAATTTAACCCTTTCCCTCATATAGACGCTTTCTGACGCCTCTGCAGCAGACGGTCTTTTGAAAACATAGTGACAAAAGAAGAAATTGCCCAAAACAAGGCTCAATTTGTTCCAATATCAACTAGAATGGAGTGCTCCCCGGAGCACGTGTGTCACCTGCTGTCTTTCAGGAAGATTGGATGTGTCGCCTTGTCAGAATATTTTAATTTTTGGAAAAAAAAAAAGGGGCAATAACTCTGATATAAAAAATATTTTAATTATCCCCCTTTTGTGAACCAATCACACACATTGATATAACATTTGTCAGAAGTTTCAATGTAATCCTTTGAGGAGAAAAAAAGTTATTTGAAGTAGTGACGAAAAAGTGTGACGACAGACAGACGCCGGACAAAAAAAAAAGTAATCCCTAAGTGCCTACCATGCTACGCAGGTGACACAAAAATCATATGAGGTAGATCCAGGATCTATAACCCTTTCCCTCATATCTTCAGCAAACAGCTTTTTGAAAATATAATGACAAAGGAAGTGATGTGAAGACCGTATCGTTTCGTTGGTATCAGTATTGGTATCGGTAACAGTATCGGACCAGTTCGTCCTTAAAGGGACTGAATCCCATATGAGAAAAAAGCGAAAAAAAAAAGAAAATTGTTAAAAATTGCTATTACCTTGATGTTTTTGCATGTAAGGCATTGAGAGTTGGTGACTGATGTACTACAATATATGCACACTATTAATATTGCGGAGATTTTTCGTTATTTTGCATTGTAAAATCTACTGGGTTAGTAACCCAGTAAATCTAAAAAAATTGACAATCTCCTTCCCAGAGTTGTTGTTCCTTACACTCACGCATATATGAATGTAATGAGTCGATAATGTTAGAGAATGCCAAATTGAATCCACAAATCCAAATGAGCAGGAGGAAATTCCACGGTATTTTTAAACGGGAAAACACGGAGCGGACGGTTTTTTAACTGCTTATTTCCTATGAAATAATGGAAAACAAGACTTGTACGACCTTCTACAACATTCCGTTACATATATATAGACATATTTTGGATTAATTAGAATAAGTATAAAATATAAAGATTTTGGACCATTATGGTGTTCAGTCCCTTTAATGATAAAAAAAGATCAGGATTTAAAGAGGAGTCATAAGAGATACATAGTTGGGAAGACCAGTCCAGTCCTCTGATAGTTTATCTATTTTACCAAACTTACGCGAGTGATTGCTTTCTCTCTGTCTGGCCTAGGTCGTAGGTAGCCGAGTCTCTCTCTGCCTGGCCTAGGTTGTAGGTAGCGGAGTCTCTCTCTGCCTGTCCTAGGTTGTAGGTAGCTGAGTCTCTCTCTGTCTGGCCTAGGTTGAAGGTATCCGAGTCCCCAGACTCAGACATGCTACACCGAAGATGGAGTCTATCCCAGAGGACTGTCACGCTACATCCTAATCTGAAATAAACAGTTTTGGTTATTTAACCGGTTCCCACATACACCATACCTGCAGCAGAGGCCTTTAAAGCGACTGAAATCCAGATGGCACGACAAAAAAAAAAAAAAAAAAAAAAAAAAAAAAAATTCGCCCTAAATGTTATTCTTTATGTTATCCAAGTAAAACCAGGGTAGAAAATGTATCGTTTTTTATCAATAAAGTGAACTTGAGACGTTTTCAATTGTCCCGATGAAGGGGTTTCCTATTTAAAAATACCACGGAATCCTTCAGACGGGCACCTTGCAACGATCACGTGATATAACTATATAACGATTCACTCTGACAGGCGTGTACAGTTATACACAATTTACACATTTGGCGGAGTCGAACGACAGTAATCATAGAGATGTGTTTGTGATTGCATGAGCTCCTCGTGATTTTGCATAAAACCTTCATGGTATAAAAATGTTTCATTTAATGCGCATGTGTCCTATCGGTCATGTGACGACTCTTTAATTCACGTGACGACTTTTCAAGTCACGTGATGAATGAGATTAAAAGCATCGAAAGCTATTTATAAACTAATACCCCGTTACTGACAGGGTAGAATTTGCGATGGAAAAAGTATCGAAAACAAGATAGTTGGGTATCTGGAGTTCAGTCGCTTTAAAAACATCTTGGCAAAAATATGAAAAATCTCTGTATATGAAAGTATAATAATTGAATAAAGATGAAAAGCTTGTGGCAAAAGGAGAAATTGCAAGCTGTATCTGCTGTAAAGGCGTCAGAAAGCATCTGTATGTGGAAAAGAGTTATTGGAGTTGTTAATTATTTCAGATATATCATGGCAATTAAGAGCTCTCTTATTCATGATCCCTGGGTAAGCAAACAAGAATACTAGGCTAGAAAATATGCCTTGTACTCTACCATGATCCCTGGGTAAGCAAACAAGAATACTAGGCTAGAAAATATGCCTTGTACTCTACCATGATCCCTGGGTAAGCAAACAAGAATACTAGGCCAGAAAATATGCCTTGTACTCTACCATGATCTCTGGGTAAGCAAACAAGAATACTAGGCTAGAAAATACGCCTTGTACTCTACCATGATCTCTGGGTAAATAAACAATAAAGCAACTGAAATCCAGATGGCACGACAAAAAAAGAAAAAAAAAAAAATCGAATTCGCCCTAAATGTTATTCTTTATGTTATCCAAGTAAAACCAGGGTAGAAAATGTATCGTTTTTTATCAATAAAGTGAACTTGAGATGTTTTCAATTGTCCCGATGAAGGGGTTTCCTATTTAAAAATACCACGGAATCCTTCAGACGGGCACCTTGCAACGATCACGTGATATAACTATATAACGATTCACTCTGACAGGCGTGTACAGTTATACACAATTTACACATTTGGCGGAGTCGAACGACAGTAATCATAGAGATGTGTTTGTGATTGCATGAGCTCCTCGTGATTTTGCATAAAACCTTCATGGTATAAAAATGTTTCATTTAATGCGCATGCGTCCTATCGATCATATGACGACTCTTTAATTCACGTGACGACTTTTCAAGTCACGTGATGATTAAAAGCATCGAAAGCTATTTATAAACTTACCCCGTTACTGACAGGGAAGAATTTGCGATGGAAAAAGTATCGAAAACAAGAAAATCTAACCGATTATAGGGGTATGTAATATGTCAGTTATCATATTTTAATGCCCCAAATACAAAAATAACACTTATTTTCTTAAAATTGGAAATTTTATTTTTTTTCGACAGTTGGGTATCTGGAGTTCAGTCGCTTTAAAAACGTCTTGGCAAAAATATGAAAAATCTCTGTATATGAAAGTATAATAATTGAATAAAGATGAAAAGCTTGTGGCAAAAGGAGAAATTGCAAGCTGTATCTGCTGTAAAGGCGTCAGAAAGCATCTGTATGTGGAAAAGAGTTATTGGAGTTTTTAATTATTTCAGATATATCATGGCAATTAAGAGCTCTCTTATTCATGATCCCTGGGTAAGCAAACAAGAATACTAGGCCAGAAAATATGCCTTGTACTCTACCATGATCTCTGGGTAAGCAAACAAGAATACTAGGCAAGAAAATATGCCTTGTACTCTACCATGATCTCTGGGTAAACAAACAAGTATACTAGGCCAGAAAATGTGCCTTGTACTCCACCATGATCTCTGGGTAAACAAACAAGTATACTAGGCCAGAAAATGTGCCTTGTACTCCATCATGATCTCTGGGTAAAAAAACAAGAATACTAGGCCAGAAAATATGCCTTGTACTCTGCCATGATCTCTGGGTAAACAAACAAGTATACTAGGCCAGAAAATGTGCCTTGTACTCCACCATGATCTCTGGGTAAACAAACAAGTAGACTAGGCTAGAAAATGTGCCTTGTACTCCACCATAATCTCTGAGTACACAAACAAGTATACTAGGCTAGAAAATACCTTGTATTCCACCATGATCTCTGGGTAAACAAACAAGTATACTAGGCCAAAAAATATGCCTTGTACTCCACCATGACCGCCCTGGGTAAGCTTACAAGTTTACTAGGCCAGAAAATATGCCATGTACTCAACCAAACCATGAGGAGCAGGCGGGGATCACGTTCAGGATTCAAGGTTTCAATATGTCCCATACTGAAACCACTCGGCCATGGACTCCCACAACGTAGCGATTTGATGTTGTATAATGATTTTAGGGCATGAATTACCACCCTTATTCATTGTAAAAATTACCTGACCACAGAATTATAAATACATCATTTGGACCAGTGCATTCCATAATAATAGACAGATAATGGACCTTCTTAAATGTTTGTTTAACCAGTCTCACTAAATAATACACAAAGCCATGGAAACTCAAGGATGTATACTGTAACTATTTACAATGCAGTGAACAAAATGATGTATGTATGCATGACTGACTGTTTTTGGTAAAATAATTCTGAATACATAAAAAATCTGCCTCTGTCATGTAGGGTTGAGTTTTTTTGTTTGTTTGTTTGGAGTTTAACGCCGCTTTCAACAGCTTTGGTCATATCACGGCGGTCAGTGCACCTACCCATGTTTTCCTGGCTTTCCTACACCAGTACTTACACAACATTCTTTCGAAGCCACTGACTTACTTTCTCACATAGATCAGAGGTGAGAGGCGATGGAAAAATCGCCCGAAAGAATGTCGCCGCAACCGGGTATCGAACCCGTGACCTCCAGATCACGAGTCAGATACGCTACCAATTGAGCTACCCGGCCGGGCTGTGTAGGGTTGAGCGTCTGACCCAAGGTGCAGGAGGCAGCAGGTTTATTCCCAGCCCAGGTCATACCAAGGACTTGACAATGGTGGTAATGGCTTTCCCTCCATGGAGCTCAATGTTGAGGGGTTAGCATTACGACCGACTCACTGGTGACAGGATAAATGGACCGTAATACAGGCAAATTACCAAGGAAACACTGTGATATAACTGAAAAGATTGTTGAAAGCCATGTAATACACATACAAACAGATATACCCCGGGGTTGGGGCCAACTTTAAACCAAAGAGTCACCATCTGAGCAACCTTGGAAAAGGACCACTAGATCGACAATGCTTCACACCAAATAACTAAATTCTACCCCTATTAGTTTCAGACAAGATGATTAACCCTATATATCTCAATGTAAAACAGGTGCTCCCCTGGGGTGAGGCCAACTTTGACCCCAGGGGCATAATTTAAACAACCTTGGTAGAGGACCACTAGAAAATGCTACACACCAAATATGTTACAGCTCTATGTCTTTCTGCTTCAGACAAGAAGATATTCAAAGGTGGGTTTTTTTCCAATCCAAAAGATTTTCAACTTACTTAATTGTTGTTCTGTTATGTTGTAAATATAAACTGAATGAATATGTTTAAACAAAAGTTTTCCCCTATATATCTCTATGTAAAACAGGTGACCCCCTGGGTGATGCCAATTTTGACCCCATGAGCATAATTTGAAGATTCTGTGTTGAGGACCACTAGATAATACACACCAATTATCTTAGCTCTAGGCCTTTGGTTTCAGACAAGAATATTTGTTAAACTTTTTTCTTTTGGTTGCCAGAGTTTTGACTGGAAGTAATTTCTCTGAATGAATTTGAAAGAGGATCACTCAAGGATCATTCATACCAAGTTTAGTCAAAATCCATACAGTGGTTTAGGAGCAGATGTCATTTTAAGAATTTCTTGACATAAGGTCATCACAATAACTCACCATGAGCAATATTCATTTATTCGGCCTTAAACATTCTTAAACCTTTCCCCCCATCTATAAATCCACCACAAGTATGAGCTTTTTCTGCTTTTCCCACACTGTTTTCAAATGTCTTCTGAATCATGACTAGGGTTACACTTGACTATAGAATGATCGACTTGAGAATTCCACATGAGACTGGATTACAATCCTGTTTGTCTTTGGGCACAAAATCAATATTATACACAGTTTTTATTCAGTGTTAAAACATCCTTTAACTCTTTACCTCATATAGACGCTTTCTGACGCCTCTGCAGCAGACAGCTTTTCGAAAACATAATGACAAAAGAAGAAATTGGCAATTTCTCCTTTTGCCACAATGTTTTCCACTTTTAGTCATAGGTTATCCATTCAATTATAGAGATTTTCTATCTTTTGACAAAATATGTTCAAAGTCGTCTGCTGCGGAATTGCCGTATGAGGGAAAAGGTTAACTCTTTACCACTCCCGGTCGCGTGTTGACGTATCTGTAGAAGATGACTAATTGATAACATCGTGGCAAAAGGACTCATCTGTTTATAACGAGCAATTTCTGCTTTAACCATATTCAACTCTTTTTCAATAATTAATTATTAGTAATTCTCATTTAGTTTTTCCTTAGTTTTTTAGATGGCTACATGTTTTCAAAGTCGTCTGCTGCAGATTTATTCGTTGTATACATGTGGGAAATTGTTAACCTTTTCTTACAAATTGCAGGCAACTAATAATATATGTGGCAAGCCGAAAAATTTGCTAATAATGCTATATATTTAATAATAATTAACCCTTTCCCTCATATAGATGCTTTCTGACGCCTCTGCAGCAGACAGTTTTTTGAAAACATAGTGACAAAAGAAGAAATTGCTCAAAACAAGCAATTTCTCCTTTTGCCACAATGTTTTCCACTTTTAGTCATAGGTTATCAATTCAATTAAAAAGATTTTCTATTTCTTGACAAAATATGTTTAAAGTCGTCTGCTGCAGAATTGTTGTATGAGGGAAAGGGTTAATTGTTCTTTCCATTATAGAGATCATTTCTTTTTTTGGCCTAGATTTAAAATTTGTCTTCTTCTGCAGATTTGGTATATATTAATTGTTTTAGTGAAGAAGGACTTTTGAATACATTATGGCAAAAGGCGAAATTGCACATCAATGTTTTCAACTTGAATCATTCATAGAAATTTCCCTTACTTTAAAGTTTGCAGTCCTATGTTGTAGGTTGCTTTTTCTGTAAGTGGCAAAGGGGGGAAACTCAGATTCAGTTGACTTTTCATTCCTCTGAGTAAACTTAACCCTTTCCCATATACAACAAATCTGAAGCAGACGACTTAACATATTTTGTTAAAAAATAGAAAATCTCTATAATTGAATGGATAACCTATAACTATAGTGGAAAACATTGTGTCAAAAGGAGAAATTGCTCATTTTGAGCAGTCACTATGTTTTCAAAAAGCCATCTGCTGCAGTCAGGCATCAAAAAGCATCTATATGAGGGAAAGGGTAAACCCTTTCCCATACACAACAAATGTGCAGCCGACAACTTTGAATAATTGTAGGCGAACATTTTGAAAATTTCAATAACTTCAGGTATAATTGCTGAAAAAAAGGTGAGAACATTGTGGAAAATGAAGAAATTGCTTATTTTCAGCAATTTCTTCTTTTGCCACAATGTTTTCAAAAGTCGTCTGCTTGATTGATTGATTGATTGTGGTTTAACGCCGTTTTTAACAATTTCTCAGTTATATCACGGCGGCCAGTTCACCTACTCATGCATTTCCTGGTTTTCTCACACCAGTACTCCACACAACAATCTTCCCAAGCAAGAAAAATCGTCTGCTACAGAGGCGTCAGAAAGCGTCTTTGAATTGGAAAGAGGGGTTAAATTAATTAATTTTTCAACAATTTTACTGTCGAATTACTTATAATAATGGTCAAAGTGACTTTTGTCATTAACCCTTTCCCTCAAATAGACACTTTCTGACGCCTCTGCAGCAGACGGCTTTTTGAAAACATAGTGACAAAAGAAGAAATTGCTCAAAACGAGCAGTTTCTCCCTTTGACACAATGTTTTCCACTTTTAGTCATAGGTTATCCATTCAATTATAGAGATATTCGATGTTTTGACAAAATATGTTCAAAGTCGTCTGCTGCAGAATTGTAGTATGAGGGAAAACACCAGAGGTCCAGATAAGGAGGGGTATTCAGCTTTTTTACCACAATTTCTCTCTTAAATTATTAAAGCCAACCCTATGTTGTGGGTACTCAAAAGAATCGTCTCACTGAGGCGATTCTTTTGAGTACCCACAACATAGGGTTTAAGGGTCAAAAATAAGGATTTCAGAACATGCGAAACGCCCCTCATCTAGAGCTCTGAAACACGGTAAAGTATGTTGAGCTAGGATTGTCAAACCAAATCATCTCGATGCTCCACCTTAGGGAGCTCCGATGAGGAGTAAAAAGATCTTCAAACAACAACAATATCTCTCCTTTCACACAGTTTACCCGTTCCAACATAATCATACAACTAACCTGCAGGCCAGCAGAAGACTTCGAAATACTTAAATCCCATCAGAGGTACAGATAATGACGCCTATTACAGCTCTTTTCCCCGCAATATCTCTCTTATCATCCAAACAAACCCTATGCTGTGCGTACTCAAAAGGATCGTCTCAACTAGACGATTTTTTGAGTACCCACAACATAGGGTTATACGGTCAAACAAGGTCAAATAAAGATTTTTGAACATGCAACAAACAGCCTCTGATCGAGAGCTCTGCCCATATTGTGGTACACACTTAAATGATTCTTTTGAATGCTAACAACATTGGGGTTTCGAGAATAAATAATAAATAAAGACATTGGTACAGAAAATGACGCCTATACAGCTTTTTTCTCCACAATATCTCTCTTATTATCCAACCAAACCCTATGCTGTGAGTACCCACAACATAGGGTTATACGGTCAAACAAGGTCAAATAAGGATTTTTGAACATGCAACAAACAGCCCCTTGTCTTAGAGAGCGGAGTCTGCCCGTATTGTGGTACACACTGAAATGATTCTTTTGAATGCTAACAACATTGGGTTTTGAGAATAAATAATGAATAAAGACATCGAAATTCAACATTAACCCTTTCCGTCATATGACAATTCTGCAGCAGACCACTTTGAACATATTTTGTCAAAAAATAGAAAATCTCTATAATTCAATCGTTTGTGGAAAACATTGTGGCAAAAGGAGAAATTGCTCGTTTTGAGCAATTTCTTCTTTTGTCACTATGTTTTCAAAAAGCCGTCTGCTGCAGAGGCGTCGGAAAGCCTCTATATGAGGGAAAGGGTTAAATAAGACAACATGAGTGCTACACAAGTGCTTAATAAATCTCGCTACGCACTTTTTGCAATCTGTTGTATTCAGAATGCCCTAACTGACAGCAGTCATGTGTCAGATAAAACCTGCAATCTGATTGGTAGTTTGGCAAACCAACTGCCTCACACTTTTTTTGTTAGGCAAAGCTGAATGCCCCCCCTGTTCCTGCCCTGGAATAAGGCTTTAACAATTTCCTACATACATCAAATCTGCAGCAAACAATTTCGCAAACATCCTGGCAAAAATGTGAAACATCTCCATAAATCATTAAATGTGAGTTAAATTATTAAATATTGGCCAAGGGTTAACCCTTACCCTCATACGACAAATCTGCAGCAGACGACTTTGAATATATTTTGTCAAAAAATGGTAAATCTCTATAATTGAATGGATAACCTATGACAAAAAGTGGAAAACATTGTGGCAAAAGAAGAAATTGCTCGTTTTTTGTCACTATGTTTTCAAAAAGCCGTCTGCTGCAAAGACGTCAAAAAGCGTCTATATGAGAGAAAGGGTTAACTGTTAACCAATTCCAAAATAAAGATGCTTTTGTACACCTCCGCTGCAAGGGACTTTTGAAAACATTGTACATATGTGCAATTTCTCCTTAAGCCACAGTTTATTGATAAGTAATTCATTCATTTATAGAGATTTTCCATATTTTTGCCTCTTGACCCATTACTTCACACAGACAACATTTGACGCCTGCTGTTGCAGACGACTTTTGAAACCATTACAATAAAAGGTGAAATTGCGCAAAACGAGCAATTTCACCTTTTATTGCAATTTTTTCAACTCTTCATCAATGTAAATCTTGCAGTTTTCCAGATCGTTGAAATTGTACGTCTGATGATTGTCAAGCAGACGACCTTTGAAAAGTCATGTGAAGTAATGGGTTAAGTAGAGATGTTTTCAAACAAGTCTGCTGCAGAATTGTTGTACATGTGGGGATGGGGAGTGTTGTATGTGGGGATGGGTCAATTTGTTTGTTTGTTTGTTTGTTTGGAGTTTAACGCCGCTTTCAACAGCTTTGGTCATATCACGGCGGTCAGTGCACCTACCCATGTTTTCCTGGCTTTCCCACGTGGATGGTTCAACTGTTAAGCCAAAATCAGCTTTGAAAACATATGAGGATATGATATTGTTATGTCAGGAAATTATAACCATTGTAAGAAAAGGAGAAATTGCTCATTTTCACTTTTAGCAAATTTTAAATGTCTTAATTAACCCTTTCCCACCTGCAGACGCATTTTAACGTAATAGCAGCAGACGACTTTTGAAAACATTGTGCCCAAAGGTGAAATTGCTCATGATGAGCAATTTCACCTTTGGCCACAATGTTTTCCACTTATAGTCATTGGTTATCCATTCAATTATAGAGATTTTTCATTTTTTGACAAAATATGTTTAAAGTCGTCTGCTGCAAATTAGTTATATGGGGGAAAGGGTTAAAAAAACTAAAAAAAAATATCATCTAAATAGATTTAAGGGATTTTTGAACAGTATTTCAGTTATATCACTGTAACATGCGTGTTCAACTCCCCTTGTGTTGCCAGGCTTTCTTACACCAGTATTCCCTTTGTGTTGCCAGGCTTTCTAACACCAGTACTCCCCTTGTGTTGCCAGGCTTTCTAACACCAGTACTCCCCTTGTGTTGCCAGGCTTTCTAACACCAGTACTCCCCTTGCGTTGCCAGGCTTTCTAACACCAGTACTCCCCTTGTGTTGCCAGACTTTCTAACACCAGTACTCCCCTTGCGTTGCCAGGCTTTCTAACACCAGTACTCCCCTTGCGTTGCCAGGCTTTCTAACACCAGTACTCCCCTTGCGTTGCCAGGCTTTCTAACACCAGTACCCCTCTTGCGTTGCCAGGCTTTCTAACACCAGTACTCCCCTTGTGTTGCCAGACTTTCTAACACCAGTACTCCCTTGTGTTGCCAGGCTTTCTCACACCAGTACTCCCCTTGTGTTGCCAGGCTTTCTCACAACAGTACTCCTCTTGTGTTGCCAGACTTTCTAACACCAGTACTCCCTTGTGTTGCCAGGCTTTCTCACACCAGTACTCCCCTTGTGTTGCCAGACTTTCTAACACCAGTACTCCCCTTGCGTTGCCAGGCTTTCTAACACCAGTACTCCCCTTGCGTTGCCAGACTTTCTAACACCAGTACTCCCCTTGTGTTGCCAGGCTTTCTAACACCAGTACTCCCCTTGTGTTGCCAGGCTTTTTAACACCAGTACTCCCCTTGTGTTGCCAGGCTTTCTAACACCAGTACTCCCCTTGCGTTGCCAGGCTTTCTAACACCAGTACTCCCCTTGTGTTGCCAGACTTTCTAACACCAGTACTCCCCTTGTGTTGCCAGGCTTTCTAACACCAGTACTCCCCTTGTGTTGCCAGGCTTTCTAACACCAGAACTCCCCTTGTGTTGCCAGACTTTCTAACACCAGTACTCCCCTTGTGTTGCCAGGCTTTCTCACACCAGTACTCCCCTTGTGTTGCCAGGCTTTCTCACACCAGTATTCCCCTTGTTTTGCCATTTGCCAGGCTTTCTAACACCAGTATTCCCCTTGTTTTGCCAGGCTTTCTCACACCAGTATTCCCCTTGTGTTGCCAGGCTTTCTCACACCAGTATTCCCCTTGTGTTGCCAGGTTTTCTAACACCAGTACTCCCCTTGTTTTGCCAGGCTTTCTCACACCAGTACTCCAGATAACATTTTCCCATGACAACTAGCTACTTTTCCACATCAACTTTTTACTTCATGCATTTTAAACTGAGACTTTTGTATATCATCGAAAAAAAATGACATTGGAGCCGGGATTCAGACCCATGCCATCTAGATGGATAGCCCTAAACTGGCTTGTCATAACCAAATTATGTTTGCTCAATGTAACTCTATGCCATCTAAAAGTATAGCCCTAAACTGGCTTGTCATAACCGAATTATATTTGCTCAATGTAACTCTATGCCATCTAGTTGGATAGCCCTAAACTGGCTTGTCATAACCGAATTATATTTGCTCAATGTAACTCTATGCCATCTAGATGGATAGGCCTAAACTGGATTGTCATAACCGAATTATATTTGCTCAATGTAACTCTATGCCATCTAGATGGATAGCCCTAAACTGGATTGTCATAACCGAATTATATTTGCTCAATGTAACTCTATGCCATCTAGATGCATAGCCCTAAACTGGATTGTCATAACCGCATTATATTTGCTCAATGTAACTCTATGCCATCTAGTTGGATAGCCCTAAACTGGATTGTCATAACCAAATTATATTTGTTCAATGTAACTCTATGCCATCTAGATGGGTAGCCCTAAATTAACTGGCTTGTCATAACCAAATTATATTTGCTCAATGTAACTCTATGCCATCTAGATGGGTAGCCCTAAACTGGCTTGTCATAACTGAATTATATTTGCTCAATGTAACTCTATGCCATCTAGATGGATAGCCCTAAACTGGATTGTCATAACCGCATTATATTTGCTCAATGTAACTCTATGCCATCTAGTTGGATAGCCCTAAACTGGATTGTCAGAACCAAATTATATTTGCTCAATGTAACTCTATGCCATCTAGATGGGTAGCCCTAAACTGGCTTGTCATAACCAAATTATATTTGCTCAATGTAACTCTATGCCATCTAGATGGGTAGCCCTAAACTGGCTTGTCATAACTGAATTATATTTGCTCAATGTGCTTTAGAAAAGAACGGTATGTCACATCCCCAAAACCTTATTTGACCCTGAAACCCTGTGTTGTTTGTACTGTGAGACGATTCTTTGAGTACCCACAACATAGGTTTTAGTGAGGTCAAAAGGGAGATATGGATGCGAAAGACCACTTCACTCCTCCTTATCTAGTCTTCTGTGCTCTTTACAAAGTTAACCCTTTCCAACTGTCATTTAGAATCTGCAGTGGCCGAGTGGTTAGTGTTGTGGACATGCAAACAGTTGTTCTGGGTTCGATCCCCAGTCATGGAGGTAATGATGGAGTGTCCTTCAACAAGGCATATCACTTAGCCTTAGTACTGGTTTGTTTACCCAGGGATCATGAATAAGTGAACTGTCACCACGCTATAACTGAAATATGTTGGAAACGGTGTCAACCCCCGCAAAGTCGTCTGCTGCAGAATTGTTGAATGAGGGAAAGGGTTAATTCAATCTTCAATAGTATTTCAGTGATATGACTGTTTTTAACGTCATGCATCTTCTTTAGATTTGCTGTACGTGGGAATCTAAGGGAGGGTTAACCCTTTCCCACATACAGCAAACATGCAGCAGACGACTTTGAAAGCTTGTTGACGAAAAACCTTTAAAATCTCTATAAATGATGGTATAATTACTGCAAAATGTTGAGAACATTGTGGCAAATGGAGAAATTGCTTGCATTGAGCAATTTCTCCTTTTGCCACAATGTTTTCAAAAGTTGTTTGCTGTCAGAAAGCGTCTGTATAAGGGAAAGGGTTAAGGGCTACTAAATCAATGTACAAGATGGAGTTCCAGGAAATTAATTCTGCAAAAAACAGACAGCAAGCAGCATAAGATAGAAGGATGTTGTGTTTTCTTCAATGGATAACATGCCCTGACAATCTTGTACCCGATAACAGCAAATAATCAAAACTCGTCTTTTTACAATTATCCCACGTCCTTCCTTTTCAAACCTACTAGGCTGTGATTTCTCGTTTAAAATCCTTATAAAAAAGTCAATTTATAACGACTATCGTCAGCATACAGTTATGATGAGAGGTTAAAACATTCAATGAGTGGGAAAACTCGCGTTAACTGGAACTTGCATTTTGCTTCTTGAATGAAACTTGTAACTTTAGCAGTCATCCAAGTATGAGATCCTCACTAGGCACGCAATTTTCCCCATGAATTTATTCACGATTTCCAACATGCTGACACATTTTCACACGTCTGCAGGCGACATATTTATTATGGACGAAATAATCGTAATAGGTAACTTCTTCTTTTGACACAATGTCTTCTAATCTATTTACTCTTTCCTCAAAATGAGCAATTATTTCTCCTTTTGCCAGTGTTTTAATAATTCAACTCTCATTCATTGGGACTTTTCACACTTTTGCCAAGACATTTTCAAAGTCGTCTGCTGAAAATTTGTTGTATGAGGGAAAGGGTTGAAACAAATTATGCTTTTGTTTATAGAATTGTTATATATAATATACCCCACAAGATCTTTTGAAAGTTGTCTGTCTTTGTTGGAAGGGGTTAACCCTTTCGGAAAACTCATATAGATGCTTTCTGACACCTCTGCAGCAGACTGCTTTTTGAAAACATAGTGACAAAAGATGAAATTGCTCAAAACGAGCAATTTTTCCTTTTGCCACAATGTTTTCCACTTTTAGTCATAGGTTATCCATTGAATTATAGAGATTTTCTATTTTTTGACAAAATATGTTCAAAGTCGTCTGCTGCAGAATTGTTGTATGAGGGAAAAGGGTTATAAAATTGTTCTATATTATACCCCACAAGATCTTTTGAAAGTTGTTAAAACTCCAGTCATCTGATGCCATCAAATCATTTATATATATATGAGCAGTCCTGCGAGAAAACGAACATTATGGCCTCTGCGCAATGTATTTACCCAGATCAGCCTGCACAGTCTGCACATACTGATCTGGACCAACACATTCTGTCTCAGGGGGATAGAGGTTACAATACAGTAATGATTACTGAAACAGAAAATCCACAGGAGGCGAAAAGTGTCTATCCGAGTAAGCCTTCGTGGCATGCTTAGTCTGATCCTAGTCGATACTTTACGCAGCGTCCACAATGTTGGTTTTCTCGCGGGACTGCTCTTATGTATGTAACCCACTACCGAACTCTCATCCTCGGTACCCAGGCTATTCATAAACAAGAGGGCCATGATGGCCCTGGATCGCTCACCTTAATTATACAATGTACTGCAATGCAAAAATGCATCAAGACAATTATTCTGAATGCATCCTCCACAGTGTTAACAATATTTTCCTTCATTTGGCCTAGTGATCTATATTTTTTTACCTGATATTACCCATATTCCAACATGGACTAGATATCATCAAGACAACATTCTGACAAAGTTTCAACTTGCTCAAAGTAAAAATGCGGCCTCCGGAGTTTGAACAATATTTTCCTTTATTGACCTAGTTTCTGATCCAATATGACCCATATTCAAACTTGACCTAGATATAATTCGGACAAACATTCTGACCAAATTCCAAGCTGCTGCAGCAAACAATGTGGCATCCAAAGTGTTCACAAGATTTTCCTTCAATTTGATCTAGTGACCTAGTTTTTGACCCAACATGACCCATATTCGAAATTGGCCTACATATCATCAAGAAAAACATTTTGATAAAGATTTATCATGCTGAAATTAAAAATGCAGTATCCAGAGTGTTAACAAGATTACCCTTCAATTTGGCCTAGTGACCTAGTTTTTAACCCGGCATGACCAATATCCGAACTTGGCCTAGATATCATTTAGACAAACATTCTGACCAAATTTCAAGCTGCTGAAGCAAAAAATGTGGCATCCAAAGTGTTAACAAGATTTTCCTTCAATTTGACCTAGTGACCTAGTTTTTGACCCAGCATGACCCATATTCGAACTTGGCCTAGATATCATTCAGCTCAACATTCTGACCAAATTTCAAGCCGCTGAAGTAAAACATGCAGCTTCTACAGAGTTAACAAGATTTTCCCTCAATTTAGCCTAGTGACCTAGTTTCTGACCCAATATGACCCATATTTGAACTTGACCTAGATATCTTTAAGACAAACATTCTGACCAAATTTCAAGCTGCTGAAGCAAAAAATGCGGCATCAAAAGTGTTAACAAGATTTTCCTTCAATTTGACCTAGTGACCTAGTTTTTGACCCGGCATAACCCATATTCGAACTTGACCTAGATATTTTTAAGACAAACATTTTGACAAAATTTCAAACTGCTGAAGCAAAAATTGCGGCCTCTGGAGTGTTAACGAGATTTTCCTTCAATTTGACCTAGTGACCTACTTTTTGACCCGACGTGACCCATGTTCGAACTTGACCTACATATCATCAAGACAAACATTCTGATAAAGTTTCAACATGTTCAAGTTGAAAATGTGGCCTCCAGAGTGTTAACAAGATTTCCCTTCAATTCGACCTAGTGACCTAGTTTTTGACCTCATATGGCCCAGTTTCGAACTTGTCCAAGATTTTATGGAGATGAACGTTCTGATAAACTTTCATGAAGATTGGATGCAAAATGTAGCTTGTAGAGTGTTAACAAGTTCAAATGTTGACGACGCACGACGGACGACGGACGACGCACGACGCACAACGCACGACGGACGGACGCCGAACAAAATGTGATCACAATAGCTCACCTTGCACTTCGTGCATAGGTGAGCTAAAAATATAATACCCTTGGCAAAGTGGCTAGTGAAATTTCGTAAAGCATGCACCACGATTTCCTCCGTAACTGCACTGTAATTTTCCTATCGCATGAAGTTTGTGTCATGCCGCCAATCAAGCGACTGCATTTCACCTCATAAATTATTCACAAGAACAAGTTTTTACAGCCAATTTGCCCAGGGTATGATATATTTTTCATGAATAGCCTGGGTACCGAGTATGCCAAACACTATGCAGATAACAGAATAGGGTTTTGTTGGATAAAAGTGATAATATTACACCCAAGTTAATAGATCTATTCAATATTAACATGATACTTTTGTGATATTTATACCCTCTCAAAATTTATATAACTTTTTATTTCTACCCTTTCAAGCAATATCATTATCATTAAACCATTACTTTACACAGACGACATTTGACGCCTGCTGTTGCAGACGACTGTTGAAAACATTGCAATAAAAGGTGAAATTGCTCAAAATGAGCAATTTCACCTTTTATTTCAATATTTTCAACTCATTACCAATATAGCTAAGTTCTTTCAGTTTTCTAGATTGTTGATTGATTGATTGATTGGGGTTTAACGTCGTTTTTAACAATTTCTCAGTCATATCACGGCGGCCAGTTCACCTACTCATGTGTTTCCTGGTTTTCTCACACCAGTACTCCACACAACAATCTTCCCAAGCAATTCGTCTGATGATTGCAAAGCAGACGACCTTTGAAAAGCCATGTGAAGTAATGGGTTAAAGCGTTTAACTGATATATCGTTTCATTGACGTCTGCATTGAAATCATCTGAAAACTGTTTTGTATTACCTCTGAAAAATATGATGCAAATAGTTTATACATTGCAGATTTGAAAACGTTGCTCAAAAAGGAGAATTAATTTGTTTTCTATACTTTTCTGTAATAATCTAAAAGTGGTCTAAGTATAAGAGTGTCTGGTTCTGGGTAAAGGGTCAGAATAGCCCTTTCCCAAATACCACAACTACACTACAGCAGATGATTTTGAAAACATACCTCAACAAAAATGGAAACTATCTTTAATTAACCCTTTCCCTCATATAGACGCTTTTTGACACCTCTGCGTCAGACAGCTTTTTGAAAAACATAGTGACAAAAGAAGAAATTGCACAAAACGTGCAATTTCTCCTTTTGCCACAATGTTTTCCACTTTTTGTCATAGGTTATCCATTCAATTATGGAGGATTTTCTATGTTTTGACAAAATACGTTCAAAGTCGTCTGCTGCAGAATTGTCGTATGAGGGAAAGGGTCAACCCTTACCACAAATGTCCAAATGTTGACTAACAATTAACAGACTGCTGTGAACACATGGAAAACATTATAATCAATGAGTTCTTGAATAGAAAAATGGAAACATTGTGTCAAATGAAAGAGTTATCCATTAATTACGAGTAATCATTTTCTTGTCCACAACTTCTTTTTTTTTTTAAATGTGTCTGCTGCAGATACGTCAAAAGTCATCTACATGTTAGAAAGGGGTTTATCTGGTATTGATATCACAAACATAATAATTATGTCAGCCTTTATAAAATTATGTCTATTTATTTAACCCTTTCCCTCATATAGATGCTTTCTGACGACTTTGCAGCAGAAGACTTTTTGAAAACATGGCGACAAATGAAGAAATTGCTCAAAACGATCAATTTCTCCTTTTATCAATTATGTTTTCAATTCTATTCCATTATTGTGCTTTCATTTAAAGGGAGTTTCCAGTTTTTTTGGAAATGTTTATAGAGAAGTCTGCTGCAGATTTGTTGTATGTGGGAAAGGGTTAACCCTTTTTCGCTTGCAGATGCAGTTTGATGCATTCATTTGCAGCGGACACCTTTGTTTAAGATGAGAGATATTTGCCCATAATGCATTCTTCTCTAAATTAAACTTAACCATTTCTCACATACATCATGAGTAATTTCTCCTTTTGTCACTATGTTTTCAAATGTCTTCTGCTGCAGAGGCGTCAGAAAGGGTCTGTATGAGGAAAGGGCTAACACAGTATCCATTCTATCAAATGATAAAAATGTTCAATATTTTGATACACCTTTGAGAATTTCATGAATGGGTTCTACCTTACCCTGATGCAACATGTTTACAAAATAATTTAACCCTTTCCCTCATATAGACGCTTTCTGACGCCTCTGCAGCAGACAGCTTTTTAAAAACATGGTGACCAAAGAAGAAATTGCACAAAACGTGCAATTTCTCCTTTTGCCACAATGTTTTCCACTTTTTGTCATAGCTAGTTTATCCATTCAATTATATAAATGGAGATTTTCTATGTTTTGACAAAATACGTTCAAAGTCGTCTGCTTCAGAATTGCTGTATGAGGGAAAGGGTTAATCAAGAGGGCCATGATGGCCCTAGATCGCTCACCTGACTTAAGCAATGTGATTTATCATGCTAACCACACAGTTGTCCACAACTCGATCATTTTGTGGTCAGGTAAGCTAATACATGAGCCCCAAGAGGGCCAGTATCGCTCCACTGCCATTAGGCAAAAATTAAATTGCCAAACAGCCCCGACCCCTTGTGACCATGTTTTCTGACCAATCACCATGGCTTGCTTAAAGGAATCTTGTAGTGTGTCACCCAAGGATCATTTCTACAAAATTATATAAAAATCGGCCAACCAGTTTGGGAGAAGAAGAATTTGAAGAAAAAAAATGTTTGGTTGCTATGGAAACCAGAATTATGCATGAATACCAACAATTTGAAGGTATTCTGGTTTATAATAGGTCATTTAGTGGATTGCTTTCTATGAAGTGTCATCCCAATTGACCCACTGGTTACTGAGGAGAAGATGTCGACAGACTTAATGCACAACGTACGCCGGACAAAAAGGCAATCACAATAACTCACCTTAAGCACTTAGTGCTCAGGTGAGCTAAAAAGGTATCTGCTGCAGATATGTTCGATTCTCACTGCTCCCATTGTTCAACCAATGATTGTTCAAACAAGTTCTTAACATGATGTGTATTAACTAACACTTCTAACGTTTCACCTTTAGTTATCCTACATAGAGGGTCATTAAATGTCATCTTTACCCAAGAACGACAATTTACCCTTTCCCTCATATGGACGCTTTCTGACGCCTCTGCAGCAGACGGCTTTTTGAAAACATAGTGACAAAAAAAAGAAATTGCTTAAAACGAGCAATTTCTCCTTTTGCCACAATCGAGATTTTCCATTCTATGACAAAACATGTTCAAAGTCGTCTGATGCAGAATTGTTGTATAAGGGAAAGGTTTAAATGTCATCTTTAAATAAGAAGGACAATTATTAAATGGGTCCCCAACCAAACTCTGTGTCGCAACTCAAACAACAATCAGTCAAATATGTTTTTATATTAACCCTTTCCCTCATACGACAATTCTGCAGCAGACGACTTTGAACATATCGTGTCAAAAAATAGAAAATCTCCATAATTGAATAGATAACCTATGACTAAAAGTGGAAAACATTGCGGCAAAAGGAGAAATTGCTTGTTTTGAACAATTTCTTCTTTAGTCACTATATTTTCAAAAAAGCCGTCTGCTGCAGAGGCGTCAGAAAGCGTCTATATGAGGGAAAGGGTTTAAATGACCCTCTACAGTGGACAACTTTTGTAACTGTCGGATAACTAGAAGTGAAACGTTATACAAGTGTTAGTCAATTAACATTATGATGTGTATTAACTTACACATTTATTATAAAAGAGAAGTTTGTTGGCCTAGAGGTTTTCATAAGTCATCCGCTGCATATTTGTGGTATGTGGGAAAATTTTAATACAACAATTCAACCAACAATCCATTAAACATGTTTTTATATTAACACATGTTATTAAGGTGCTGCCTGACCTAAAGATGACCTGAGAGTTTCTGACCATCACTGACCACTGTGATCAGGAGGACATTGACCAGTTGGTCAGGGCATTTTGGTCAGTCAACTCCGAGGACATATGTCCAGGTCAACATAATATCCCTCTTGTCACATAAACTGGAAACTGTTCATATCTTCCGAACAAACTGTATCTCTCTTATCATCCAAACAAACCCTGTGATGTGGGTACTTACAGAGCTGATTCTTTTGAGCACCCAGCTCAATATGGTTTAAGAGCCAAATAAGGATTAGTCACCTTAAAACTAGAGCTATGTTAACACACTCTTACCCACATTCAACAAATCTGCAGCAGATAACTTTTAATCGATTGCATGCGGCAAAAGAAAGAATTGCTCATGATGAGCAATTTCTCCTTTTGCCCAAATGTTTTAAACTATATTTTATTAAAAATAAGAAAATCTCTATAATTGAATGGATAACCTATGACCAAAAATGGAAAACATTGTGTCAAAAGGAGAAATTGCTCGTTTTGAGCAATTTCTTCTTCTGTCACTATGTTTTTTCAAAAAGCCGTCTGCTGCAGAGGCGTCAGAAAGCGTCTAATATATGAGGGGAAAGGGAGATGTTTTCAAAGACGTCTGCTGCCGATTTTTCCAATGTTTGAAAGGGTAAACTGGGCAAGGTCAATGTACTCTGTTGTGTAAACTCATTATTATACAAGTTCTACTGATAAAGGACCATTTAACCCTTTCCCTCATATAGACGCTTTCTGACGCCTCTGCAGCAGACGGCTTTTTGAAAACAAAGTGACAAAAGAAGAAATTGCACAAAACGTGCAATTTCTCCTTTTGCCACAATGTTTTTCCACTTTTAGTCATAGCTTATCCATTCAATTATGGAGATTCTCTATGTTTTGACAAAATACGTTCAAAGTCGTCTGCTGCAGAATTGTCGTATGAGGGAAAGGGTTAAACACATGTCAGATCAGAAATCACCCAGCAGAAAGGCTTTAGATAGAATGGCTAACCTTTTTCCCACAATGTTAGACCCTTTCTGATGCCTCTGAAAACATTATGGCAAAAAGGAGAAAATTGCTCATTATGATTTCCAACTCTTTTTCAATAATCAATCACATTATATATATCAGTTAATTATCATGGAAACAGTTCATACAGCATTGGCTCAGCGCGAAACAGTTGTAACTGCTTCTTTGCAACCCTTTCCCTCATATAGACGCTTTCGGACGCCTCTGCAGCAGACAGCTTTTTGAAAACATAGTGACAAAAGAAGAAATTGCACAAAACGTCCAATTTCTCCTTTTGCCACAATGTTTTCCACTTTTCGACATAGCTTATCCATTCAATTATGGAGATTCTCTATGTTTTGACAAAATACGTTCAAAGTCGTCTGCTGCAGAATTGTCGTATGAGGGAAAGGGTTAAACACATGTCAGATCAGAAATCACCCAGCAGAAAGGCTTTAGAATGGCTAACCTTTTTCCCCACATGTTAGACCCTTTCTGATGCCTCTGAAAACATTATTGCAAAAAGGAGAAAATTGCTCATTATGATTTCCAACTCTTTTTCAATAATGAATCACATTATATCCGTTATATCATGGAAACAGTTCATACAGCATTGGCTCAGCGCGAAACAGTTGTAACTGCTTCTTTAACCCTTTCCCTCATATAGATCCTTTCTGACTCATCTGTAGCAGACGGCTTTTTGAAAACATAGTGACAAAAGATTGATTGATTGGGGTTTAACGCCGTTTTTAACAATTTCTCAGTTATATCACGGCGGCCAGTTCACCTACTCATGCATTTCCTGGTTTTCTCACACCAGTACTTCACACAACAATCTTCCTAAGCAACTGGCTGTTTTTCCACATAGACTTAGCCCATTGGTGGAAAACGAATGACGCATGTCACATTGACTACTGTCAATCATCGGAAAGAAAGTTGGCCGAGCCGGGATTCGAACTCACAACCCCTGGATTGACAGCCCGCGTCACTACCGACTGAGCTACCAGGGCTCGGCCTTGACAAAAGAAGAAATTGCTCAAAATGAGCAATTTCTCCTTTTGCCACAATGTTTTCCACTTTTAGTCATAGGTCATCCATTCCATCATAGAGATTTTCTATTTTTTGACAAAATATGATCAAAGTCGTCTGCTGCAGAATTGTCGTATGCGGGAAAGGGGTAATTACATACAGTTACAACTGTTTCACACTAACCTGTTGAATAAGTTAGTTTCCCTGGGTAAATAAATCAGTATTAGGCTAGGAAATATACCTTGCTCAATAGGATTCCACTTTGACTGAAGATCGAACCCAAGATGCCCAATTCCAATTTTCCGGGTGTTAAACTTTGATATATGAGAGACTGGTGATGGACTGCACCATTAACCCTTTCCCTCATATTGACGCTTTCTGACACCTCTGCAGCAGACAGCTTTTTGAAAACATAGTGACAAAAGAAGAAATTGCACAAAACGTGCAATTTCTCCTTTTGCCACAATGTTTTCCACTTTTTGTCATAGGGTTATCCATTCAATTATAGAGACTTTCTATGTTTTGACAAAATACGTTCAAAGTCATCTGCTGCAGAATTGTCGTATGAGGGAAAGGGTTAATTAATGTACAGTTTCTGGTCATTGAAAACAGTCACACTAATTGGAAATGGCTCGTTTTGAGCAATTTGTTCTTTCGTCACAGTGTTTTCGAAAGTCGTCTGCAGCACAGACGTCAAGAAGCCCATATGTCAAGAATGTATTTCAGAACATTGTGACAATAATTACAAGGACAAATTGCTCATTATTATTATGTACTCCTTTTGAAACAATTATTTTAAAAGTCGTCAAAAAACGTATGTTTGTGGGCAAGGGATAAAGTATTTGAGATATCTTTAACCCTTTCCCTCATACGACACTTCTGCAGCAGACGACTTTGAACGTATTTTGTCAAAACATAGAAAATCTCCATAATTGAATGGATAACCTATGACAAAAAGTGGAAAACATTGTGGCAAAAGGAGAAATTGCACGTTTTGTGCAATTTCTTCTTTTGTCACTACGTTTTCAAAAAGCCGTCTGCTGCAGAGGCGTCAGAAAGCGTCTATATGAGGGAAAGGGTTAAAAGACATGAACAGCAGTAAGTAAGTTGTTAACCCTTTACATCATATTAGACCCTTTCTGACGCCTCTGCAGCAGACGCCTTAATGTGAAAAAGTTGTGACAAAAGAGGAAATTTATCAAAACAAGCAATTTCTTCTTTTTTCCACAATAATTTCAACTTATTCCAGTAATTATAGCTTCATATATAGAGGTTTTCCATGTTTGTGCATATATACGTTTCAAAGTCATCTGCTGCAGATTTGTTGTATGTGGGAAAGGGTTAAAATGTCCTTTTATTTGTTAAAATTACTTTAACAAAATATAGATAAACAACACAAAATTCCCATTTCCCATATGGTAACTGATAAGGTGGGATAACAAAATTGAGATTTTTAACCCTTTCCCACATACGACAATTCCGCAGCAGACGACTTTGAACATATTTTGTTAAAAAAAGAAAATCTCTATAATTGAATGGATAACCTATGACTAAAAGTGGAAAACATTGTGTCAAAAGGAGAAATTACTTGTTTTGAGTAATTTCTTCTTTTGTCACTTATATAATGTTTTTCAAAAAGCTGTCTGCTGCAGAGGCGTCAGAAAGCGTCTAAATGAGGTAAAGGGTTAAACAGAGGACTTCATAATAATATCATATCAGATGAAAGATTAAATAAACATGGAACAGAAAGAAATACTGATAAAATTGAGGAAAAACACATCTTAATTAGTGCTTTTATCTTTTTGTTGGTTACCATGGCGACTATTTGTTTGACAAGGATGACAACAAGTCATCTTACTACTTGAAAGTTCCTCAAGGTGTAAACACTCACTGTAAGACCTTTTCCTCATACAACACATCTGCAGTTGACTTAAAACCCTTTCCCTCATTCAACAAATCTGTAGCAGACGACTTTGAAAACATAGCCGAAAAAATTGGAAACTCCCTTTAAATGAAGGTACAATTATTGAACAAAGTTGAAAACATGTTGACAAAAGGAGATGTTGCTTGTTTTGAGCAATTTCTTCTTTTGTCGCCATGTTTTCAAAATGACTAAAAGTGGAAAACATTGTGGCAAAAGGAGAAATTGCACGCTTTGTACAATTTCTTTTTTTGTCAATGTTTTCAAAACGCTGTCTGCTGCAGAGGCGTCAGAAAGCGTCTTTATGAGGGAAAGGGTTAAATGGAGACATTGGTCAATTATCTCAATAATAGAAATGTCTCCTAATGCCACAGAGTTTTTCCAATGTCATCAGATGCTGCAAAATAAACAGAAAGCGTTAACCCTTTCCCTCATACGACAATTCTGCAGCTGACGACTTTGAACGTATTTTGTCAAAGCATAGAAAATCTCTATAATTGAATGGATAACCTATGACAAAAAGTGGAAAACATTGTGGCAAAAGGAGAAATTGTGGCAAAAGGAGAAATTGCACGTTTTGTGCAATTTCTTCTTTTGTCACTATGTTTTCAAAACGCCGTCTGCTGCAGAGGCGTCAGAAAGCCACTATATGAGGGAAAGGGTAAAAGACATTAACGAAATGGTGTATTTGAATTCTATGTACATCTTATTTTCGCTCATTTATTTTTAAGAATCATATATATATCATAAATTATACTGTGTTTATTACAGCTTTACCATGCCTGGTGTTTATATCATAAATTATACTGTGTTTATTATAGCTTTGCCATGCCTGGTGTCTATATCATAAATAATACTGTGTTTATTACAGCTTTACCATGCCTAGTGTCTATATCATTAATTATACTGTGTTTATTACAGCTTTACCATGCCTGGTGTCTATATCATAAATTATACTGTGTTTATCACAGCTTTACCATGCCTGGTGTCTAAATCATAAATTATACTGTGTCTATTACAGCTTCACCAACTTCAAGCCTGGTGTTTATATCATAATTTATACTGTGTCTATTACAGCTTTACCAAGCCTGGTGTCTATTACAGCTTTACCAAGCCTGGTGTCTATATTATAAATTATACTGTGTCTATTACAGCTTTACCATGCCTGGTGTTTATATCATAAATTATACCGTGTCTATTACAGCTTTACCAAGCCTGGTGTCTATATCATAATTTATACTGTGTCTATTACAGCTTTACCATGCCTGGTGTCTATATCAATAATTTATACTGTGTCTATTACAGCTTTACCAAGCCTGGTGTCTATATCATAATTTATACTGTGTCTATTACAGCTTTACCATGCCTGGTGTCTATATCAATAATTTATACTGTGTCTATTAGTATTACAGCTTTACCAAGCCTGGTGTCTATATTATAAATTATACTGTGTCTATTACAGCTTTACCATGCCTGGTGTTTATATCATAAATTATACTGTGTCTATTACAGCTTTACCAAGCCTGGTGTCTATATTATAAATTATACTGTGTCTATTACAGCTTTACCATGCCTGGTGTTTATATCATAAATTATACTGTGTCTATTACAGCTTTACCATGCCTGGTGTCTATATTATAAATTATACTGTGTCTATTACAGCTTTACCAAGCCTGGTGTTTATATCATAAATTATACTGTGTCTATTACAGCTTTACCAAGTCTGGTGTCTATATCATAATGTATACTGTGTCTATTACAGCTTTACCATGCCTGGTGTCTATATCAATAATTTATACTGTGTCTATTACAGCTTTACCAAGCCTGGTGTCTATATTATAAATTATACTGTGTCTATTACAGCTTTACCATGCCTGGTGTTTATATCATAAATTATACTGTGTCTATTACAGCTTTACCAAGCCTGGTGTCTATATCATAATTTATACTGTGTCTATTACAGCTTTACCATGCCTGGTGTCTATATCATAATTTATTCTGTGTCTATTACAGCTTTACCAAGCCTGGTGTCTATATTATTAAATTATACTGTGTCTATTACAGCTTTACCATGCCTGGTGTTAATATCATAAATTATACTGTGTTTATTACAGCTTTACCATGCCTGGTGTTTATATCATAAATTATACTGTTTATTACAGCTTTACCATGCCTGGTGTTTATATCATAAATTATACTGTGTTTATTACAGCTTTACCATGCCTGGTGTTTACATCATAAATTATACTGTGTTTATTACAGCTTTACCTAGCCTGGCATCTATATCATAAATTATACTGTGTTTATTACAGCTTTACCAATAGGCCTGGCATCTATATCATAAATTATACTGTATTTATTACAGCTTTTAACCATGCTGCAGTGCAACACAAGCCACTAAAAGAGAGTTACTCAAAAATGTATTCAAAGATATTGATTGATTGGGGTTTATTCAAAGAGGAACCATGAGCTGTTTATGCTTTAGTTGAAAATAAAATATCTGTTCTAGTTGAAAACACAGGTAAATATTTAATGAAACACTTTTAATCATTTTTGGATTAGCAATGACCCATTGATGTTCTATGAGGGAAGTGGATTAACCCTTCTACACATAAAAGCTCTGCAGCAGACAACTTTTGTCACAATGTTTTCAACTAAATTCAATATTCATACTTTCATATAAACAGAACATTCATATTAGAGCCTAGATGTGTTCAAAGTCATCTGCTGCGGCATGTTCTAAAACCTGGCCTGGCCCGGCCCGGCCTGGCCTGGCCTGGCTTACTGACTCAGCATTTTGTGACGGGCCAGGCCGGGCCAGGCCAGGCCAGGCCAGATTTTATACATATTGAGAGTACAAGCTCTAAATATGATAGACCTTTATTTAGAAATTAAACTGCATGTTTAATATAATGAATTTTTTTCTGAATTTAAATTTAGATAAAAAAAAAGTAGTTTTATTGAATAATAATCGAATACATTTGTATTTAAGTGGACAGATCGATTCTTAAAATCAATGTGTTCATCATGTAATACATACATATATATGTTTTATTTGTGATGATTTTTATGTTTTGTCTTTATTTTAGATGTAGAAATTCTATCTTACGGTTCATTTAGTTGAACATGAAGTAGTTCAAAACTACATGCATTATAAGTTCAATTGAAAACATGATTTTTGTATAAATAAAGTAAGTATACCTATTTTAATAGAGATGTTTTATTGTTTTGCGAAGACATTTTAAAGTCGATTACTGCAGATTTGTTGTAAGTGGGAAAGGGTTAAGACTTGCGTTAAGGCGTACGTACAGATCAGCTTTCGTCTCCGCGTAATTTGATCTTGGTCTACATATTTCGTTAATTCTCAGTCAATACCTTTTTCACCACCTAGAGCGAACACCGACCTTAAGGACTCTGCGAGCAGTACAAATCAAGATCAGCTTTCGTCTCAGCGTAATGTGATCTTGGTATACATATTTCTTTAAACCGAGATCTGTGCACTTAAATATAAATTTATCTTCAAAAAAAAAAAATCTAAATAAAACTCAGAAAAAAATCATGATATTAAACATGAAGTTTAATTTCTAAATAAAGGTCTATCATATTTAGAGCTTGTACTCTCAATATGTATCAAATCTGGCCTGGCCTGGCCTGGCCCGGCCTGGTCCGACACAAAATGCTGAGTCAGTATGCCAGCCAGGCCAGGCCAGGTTTTAGAACATGCCATCTGCTGCAGATTATAGTTCCATGAAGGAAGTCGATTAAAACGATCCCCCTGTCACCATTCAAACCGAGGCTAAGAAGTAACTAGTCAAGCAGGGAACAATTAATTCAATCTGATTCTAATACCTGGTCACATGGTTAGAAGCCACTCCCACATTTTTTTTAAACTTTTCAGTCACCTTTAACCCTTTCCTTCATACAACAATTCTGCAGCAGACGACTTTGAACGTATTTTGTCAAAAATAAGAAAATCTCCATAATTGAATGGGTAACCTATGACAAAAAGTGGAAAACATTGTGGCAAAAGGAGAAACTGCACGTTTTGTCTGCTGCAGACCCTTTCTAACAGGCAGATGCCAATTGGAAACATTCAGGTGAACAAAAAAACTTAATTAATTAATAAACAATTTTCAACCTTTTCCAAATTTTTTTTAACTCAATTGTTCAAATTTACATTTTATATTTTTTCAAAAAGTCTTCTGCTGCATCAAAGACCACATCTATGTGGGAAAGGATTTTATCTATAGTGTTGTCTAAATGTTTTCAAAGTTTTCAAAGGATTAAGACAGGTATCTCATCCTGGTGTTGATGTGACCCCCAACTCCCAGGGGTCACGGTAACAATGTCAGATGGGGAATTGGATATAAAAGCCATTTCAATACAACCACTTTTCAAATGAATCATTCCTTCAGGGAGCTACATGGATAGAGAGAGAAACTGGGTGTATTCGATGATTAGTACCACGCAAAACCATTGTAACGACACCTTGTAACAAGGTGTAGGTACAACCATTTTGCATGTAGCCATCAACTAGTATAATGTGGTTACACGGCCTTAGAATAGACAAGTGCAATAGAAACTACATGTATTTGGCTAAAATTGTAATCCGGTTAAAAGTCACTGTTTGACTCGTCTGCAGCAGACTGACGTCTTTTTAAATCATTGTGGCAAAAGGTGAAATTGCTCTTCATGTTTTTAACTCTTTTCAATAATAACCGATTCATTTATAAATACAGAATTCCAAATTTTTGACTAGATGATTTTACAGTGGTTAACTGCTGCAAATTTTGTGTTGATTGATTGGGGTTAAACGCCGTTTTTAACAATTTCTCAGTAATATCACGGCGGCCAGTTCACCTACTCATGCATTTCCTGGTTTTCTCACACCAGTACTCCACACAACAATCTTCCTAAGTAGTCTCAATATATCGCCGTTACATATTGCATAGGATGCGAACAGTCAAAATAAAAAATCGCATTCCTAGTACAGAAACCTGGACTATCTTCCTAAGCAACTGGCTGCTTTTCCACATAGACTTTAGCCCATTGGTGGAAGACGAATGATGCATGTCGCATTAACTTTTGTCAATCGTCGGAAAGCAAGTTGGCAGAGCCGGGATTCAAACTCACAACCCCTGGATTGACAGCCCGCGTCGCAACCGGGGCTCAGCGCAGATTTTGTGTATGCAGGAAATGGTTAACTTGATTTTGACCATAGTGGCCTTGTTCATGCACCAACATAGCTTGATTGATGCACATATTCTGTTATTGATTGTTTGACGGAATGGACTTACACCCTTTCCCACATACGACAAATCTACAACGGTAGAACTTTGAAATGATCTGGTAAAGAATGTGGAAAAATCTCTATTATACAAAAGTGTAAAATTTGAATCAATTGCTCATTATTATTATTTCCCCTTTTGACTATTGTTGGGCCATCGGTTCCATTTTTACAATCGATTATCAGTTACAATCACTTTGCCTCATTCGATTAGACCTCGATTATATAATCGGTTCATACAGTATTGTATTTAACAAGCCTTAATGTTCGCAATGCTTCTTCTTATTTATGTTTGATAAAAAATATACCGGCTTAATGTCTTGTCTTTACTAGGTTGTATCATTTTATTGCCAAAAAAACACTTTGTTTCGATTTCAAGTTGTTGTATTTACATGCTAGCCCACAAGAGTAATCTCCCTTGTGGAAACGAATATTAATCAAACATAAATGAAGCAAAAAAGGTGAACCGATTGATAATCGATTGTGGTAAATTGCAATTGATTATCGCTAACGTGATGCATATCCGATCAAATTTCGATTATAAACGATCATCGTCCCAACATTACTTTTGACACAATGTTTTCAATAGTCGTCTGCAATTTTTCCACAGCTTTTCTGTTATCTCACAGCTGCACATTAACCCTTTCCCTAATACCACAATTCTGCAGCAGACGACTTTTCATGAACGTATTTTGTCAAAAAATAGAATATCTCTATAATTGAATGGATAACCTATGACTAAAAGTGGAAAACATTGTGGCAAAAGGAGAAATTGCACGTTTTGTGCAATTTCTTCTTTTGTCACTATGTTTTCAAAAAGCCGTCTGCTGCAGAGGCGTCAGAAAGCGTCTATATGAGGGAAAGGGTTATATGAATGAATTATGTATACAACACACCATCAGACCCATGATACGAATTCATACCAAATTTAGTAACTCTAAGTGAAACTGTCTAGGAGATAATATGGCCAGGAACAAGGTTGGGCTGAAGGACACACTTGGTAACCTAAGTTCACCTCCCCTCCCCTCCCCAAGGAAACATGATAGTTCTCCTCCCCTCCCCCGGGAAACATAATTCTTATATACTGCAAAGATGAATAGAACAAGAGGGCCAAGATGGCCCTAAATCAATCACCTGAGTGATAATTTAGTAGCAAATGTGCTACTGTTTTGGGTATAATTTAATCAAGAATGGGAATAAAACGACAAGGAGTGAACACTGTAAATGAAACAGCATAACAGTAAAGGACATTTGTAATAAGGCATTTATTCTTTGAACAAATTAAAAGCGAAACATAAACGATTGACATTTCTCTGAAAATGGTTTCGGAGATCTAGTTTGAGCGCTTAAATCTCATTTTACCCCTTTTCTGATACCTTGGTTGAGCTTACAGCTATTGTTTTCAGTTAATCAATATGGCTTGAATATATTATGTAGAGGGTCACTAAAGGAACAATTTCTGCTAAATTATCCTGAAATACGACAAGTACTTTCATAAGAATGGAATAATAAAGTTTATTATACCTCACGTGACTTTGTAATTTTAAATTCTCATATACTCACCATGAGCAATTTCTTACTGTCTCATGCTAACAGTACGTTTTTGACCGGTTAACAGTATACTGTTACATAACATGCGCGTTAAAATGTTGGTTATGCACATGCATGACGTCATTTCAAACAATAATGTCACCTTTTAGACGTGCGTGCCATGTAACAGTATACTGTTAACCGGTATATTCATATGTGTGTGTTACATTGTAGTAGATCTTCCCATGTTCACCTCCCCTACAAAGGTACAGAATAAATTGAATAAACTTGTAATTTTGTTCGGTATAACAAAATAAATATTGCATGGCTTCCAGTGTGAAGCTTCGAGGCTTCGCTTCGGGTAACAGTATTTTCCTCATGTTGACAATATGTACTGTCACACTGGAAGCCATGCAATATTCATATAATTTTATCCTCATTCATTTTCCATTCTATTTCCAGATGATTTCTTAGTCCCCTGCTGCCGACGTGTTCTACAAATGTTTTATGTACTTTGCCACCTGCAGGCTTGTTTATTAGAGGGCTGGATAAAGACGAATCTTTAATCATAATCAACTAATATACCGGTATCTATTCTTCTTTTAAAACCCTTTCCCACATGCAACAACTCTGCAGCAGACGACTTTGAAAACATACCAGAATTCTTTTGGAAATTCCCTTTCAATGAAAGTACAATAATTGAAAAGAGTTTAAAACATGGTGACAAAATGAGAAATTGGTTGTTTTGAGCAATTTCTTCTTTTGTCGCCATGATTTCAACAAGAGTGCCAACTGTCACAAAATACGCCCATCCTGTTTTTTTGAGACCAAGTATAGTGATAATTCAGCTTGTACATAAGGCAAATTTAGAAAGCGAACACTGTTAATGCAGTTTTGGCCATTCCAAGGGACATAAGTGGTGTGGAGTGACTTAAAGATAACGTGGTTAGTTATCGAACCTGGCTAAGATATTCTACCCATCAATTAAGTGACAACATATTGTCTAAATTGTTGATGATCAAAATCAAATAAAATGACTCGAGCAATATGGCTGGTTATAGAACATGTCCGAGATATTATGCCCATACACATTCTGACTAAATTTGGTGATGATTGGATATTTAAAGGCTTTAAAAGTTATTGATCAGACAATACCGATTTGAGGTAATTTCTATAATTAAAGATTAATAACTCTTGAGTGACTACAGCGATATGGCTGATTATCGAACTTGTCGAAGCTATTATGCCAATACACATTTTGACTAAATTTGGTGGTTATTGGACAAAGGCTTCATAAGTTAATGAGCTGACAAGACCAATTTTAGGTAATTTCTATAATTAAAGGGTGATAACTCTCGAGTGACTCAAGCTATATTGCTAGTTATCGAACTTGTCCAAAATACTATGCAAATACACATTCTGACTAAATTTAGGGATGATTGGACAAAGGCTTCTAAAGTTATTGAGCTGACAAGACCAAATTTAGGTAATTTCTATAATTAAAGGGCAATTACTCTTGAGTGACTAGAGTGATATGACTAGTTAACAAACTTGTCCAAGATATTTATTATGCCAATTTACACATTCTGACCAAATTTGGTGATGATTGGACAAAGGCTTCTAAAGTTATTGGGCTGACAACATACTGGATGCCGCCCAACAGACCTCCCGCCCACCTGTAAGCCGCAGGTAAAAGTATAATACATCCCATTTTTTCAAAACGGGCGGATAAAAAGCGGTCTGCTGCATAAGCATCAGAATGCATCTATATGAGGGAAAGGGTTAACAACATTAATCAGAAAGAATTCTTCCTTTTACCATCTCTCTACTAGGATAACCCTTCCAAGCATTCAAGGAAATCTGCAGCAGAAATCTTTCATAAAAATTTCCGTTTAATTATTGAATAGTGTTATAAAGACATCTGCTACAGACGCTTCTAAAATGCGTATGCAAGTTGGGGAGGAAGTGTCAAGTGATTTATCTGTCAAAAAAGCGAAATGTCCTTTTCCTATAATATTTTAAAACTTATACCTTCAATTTTTGTTTAAACTTATTTATTTTACACCAATTGCAAACCAAGCTTTAAGCTTATATTAATTACACTCTTTGTCTGCCTCCTCGAGACATAACCAGTACTTGCACCTAGGGCTATAGCGATAGTTCAAACTATCTATATATTGCAATAGTGACAAGGGCAATAGTAATGCATCGATTGTAAAACTGAAGATCAATAACTATCGCAATAGTGGTTGGAACTATCGATAGTATTGGTTCATGTAGTACATTGAATCTAAATATGCAGATATGCTTTTATTTCTTAGAGAAAAGACCATGTTACTTGTCTGTGAACAAACAAAAGGGTTGCGCTCAAACCTGTATAACTTGTGTTCACCCTGACATCGTGTCATTTAAACCTTTGTAAACCAGTCTTATCATCTAGACGCTTTCATATATTGCAACAACTACAAAATAAAGCATTTATAATATTGAGATTTTAGAACAATCAATTACCAGTCTCGCGAGCTATTTATAGAACCTTTTTGAATTTCCAGACGCCTTCTACTGCGTCATTGAGGTGTTTTCAGTTGCAAGGCAGATAGAACCTGCAATGATATTTATTATTTGCCCAAACATGAAGAAAGATGATATTTACATAATTATTTTAACTCTTATGTAGATATTATCGCGATAAATCCCAAATCTTAGTATCAATCCGATACCAAAGTAGCACTGACATGATTATTATTAATCTATATATTTGGAGGTTTAACGGATGTAGGTTAATTGGTTTGCAGTAGTGAATAAAAAGTCAACAGGCTGTTCAAAACTGACTATGTAAATTATTTCGTTGTTGTTTCTGTTATCATTTTGGCGATTGTCAAGTCAAACCAATAGCCACAAAAACTGTGACCTTGACCTTTGAGCAGATGACCTCAAAATCAATAGGGGTCATCTACTTATCATGCCAAACCTCCCTGCCAAGTTTGAATACTGTAGGATCAAGTATTATTTTACAAGCTTCCATCTACCGAAACCAAAGGACCAACCAACTGACAGACAGTGCAAATTGATTGATTGTTTATTTTACGCCGCTTTCAACACTTTTTCAGTTATATCACGATGTTTCCTGGGTAAGTTACCAGTACAACTGGTCCATTTATCCTGACACCAGCTGTCAGTCTTAACGATAGCCCTGCAACCCTAAGCGCCAAGGAGGGCAGCCATTACTACCATTTTTAAAGTCTTTGGTATACTATTCATGACCCGGCCAGGGATCAAACCCAAGACCCCCAGCACCCGAGGTGGATGCTCTACCGCTATACCACCAAGGCTGTTCAACAACATGTGCATAGCATAATAAAGTAAGAAAGTTGAAAAACGATTACAGATTCTTTGAATGTGTGAAAGTGTTAACCCTTTCCCTCATACGACAATTCTGCAGCAGACGACTTTGAACGTATTTTGTCAAAACATAGAAAATCTCGATAATTGAATGGATAACATATGACAAAAAGTGGAAAACATTGTGGCAAAAGGAGAAATTGCATGTTTTGTGCAATTTCTTCTTTTGTCACTATGTTTTCAAAAAGCCGTCTGCTGCAGAGGCGTCAGAAAGCGTCTATATGAGGGAAAGGGTTAAGGCATTTGCCGTATCATTAGTCTAGGTATTGTAGTGGGAGTTGGGTATAGGTACAAATACCACTTCTACAGCCTTGCTTTGGACACCAGCTTTTATAGCGAAGTTGGTAGAGTGGTTGGCTTTTTCACAAAGTTAAGCAACGTACATATTGGTAAGTGCCTGGATGGGTGACCCGTGATGGCTTAACTCTGTGAAAGACTCGATGCATATGTTAAGGCTTTAACTAGTGAATCGGTGATAGGAAGACATCGCATTTGCTCATTTATCGTATTGTTATTATCCTGCATATGCATGCCAAATAAATAACAGAAGTTAAAACGAGATAGCGAAAGTCTAAATTATTTAGACTAGGTGTTAACTAGTCCAAATCATATAGACTTTCGGTTTCTCGTTTTATCATCTGTCATTTATTGGTCAACACGTATGCAGGATAATAATAAAATGAAAAATGAGCATATGCAATGGCTTTTTTTGAAGGACTAGGTTTTTAAAACAAGTCATTGTGCAATAATATCAACCTTTAAACTCAATTAAGTTATGCTTAACCCTTTCCCTCATACGACAATTCTGCAGCAGACGACTTTGAACATATTTTGTCAAAACATAGAATATCTCCATAATTGAATGGATAACCTATGACAAAAAGTGGAAAACATTGTGGCAAAAGGAGAAATTGCACGTTTTGTGCAATTTCTTCTTTTGTCACTATGTTTTCAAAACGCCGTCTGCTGCGGAGGTGTCAGAAAGCGGCTATATGAGGGAAAGGGTTAACACTTTCTCACACTGGCCACAGGACCATATATAGAGGGTCAAATAAGGATTTTCGAACATGAAAACCAACCATTTTCTAGATATATTGACCTATTGGGAATGACACTGCTTGGTTAATGAGAGTTAAGGGGGGTAATTAAGGAACTGTAATTAGCAACTTTATCCAGGACTAAATGAAACCACGTATTGTCCCAATCTGTAGTCGTATCTTTAGTCGTAGGTACTTATGAGAAAAGTCTCGGTGCCAGACCATTCCAAGGAGTCCCTACGATGTTGCCTTTTGTCGAATAGTCGGTCGATGTACCAAGGCAAAAGTTTAACACCCAGACTGTTTTATGTCATGTCAAATTGCCAATTACATGCTATCGACGATGACTGCATAACATGTGTCAATATGGTGTTTTCAATAAACGAAAAGCGTGCAACTCATGAGACAGTATTTATATCCATTTAGTGATCTCGTTTCTTTGCTGCGATCTTTTTCCATTAGGAATATATTCAGCATTTTATAAAATGAAATAAATTGCCACCTACCATTTGTACACTGAAGTCGCCATGTTTTGATTTTGATCTGATTAGCATAAAGGCATAATTAAAACATATTTTTAATTGAATGCTTTGTGATCACGAAAATGCATTTTGAGCTATAATATTTAAAGTATGGTCCGTTATAAATAATAAAAGTTGAAGAAATAGGAAAATATCTTTGAGATTTGAATATTTTTATTAAATTTAACATTCATTTGTTTTATTTATCCTTGAAACGGGGCCTAAATGTCAATATTTGATATGACGTCATCAGAAAATTACCACAGGGCACATGGGACTCCACATGAACTGTCTTGAGTGTGTTACGCTGTATATTCATATTTTCATATTTAATCAAAATTATATTTTTTGAAAATTCTTTGGACTTGAACTATTGTAGGCGAAAATCTCGGGTAAATATTTATTTGGAGAATAAATCAGGAGAAAGCGAAGTTATTTTTGTTTTGTTTTCATCTCGGTATTGTAACATATTTTTAGCACGAAGGCCGGGGCTCGTTGGCGATTTACGGAGACGCTCGTCGACATCTAGACTGGAATCAGTCCATATACTAATAGTGACATTGATACTACGTAGTTCTCTATTACTGAATACTACCAGGGACATAGATAAGAGGGATAGGCAACTTCACCTGTACACCTTTTATCTGGTTAAAATATCACACATAGAAATAAAATTGTCCAAATTTTTACATTTTGTAGCAAATAAAACTTTGAAGTCACATTTGGCACATAAACAAAACATAACATATTCTGAAAGATTAGCATTTCAACTAAAGTTAGAGATACAATGAACAACTGGAATTTCTTTGATTTTGAACACGGGCTGGTTTAAAAGACACAGATATTGGTATTTCTGAATTATATTTTTTTTTTCAAAAAATTAATAGACTGACATTTTTCATAAGGATAACATATTATCAAAACCTGTAGTATATTAAAAAAAATTATCTACTGCAATAGAAGAATGTTTAAACTTCTAGAATTTTTATTTTTTATTTTCATATCTTGAATAGTTTTTTAGTTTTACTTGCTACAAATGTTGGCACGGGTGATATTTTAGTATACAGTTTAGTTACTTATCCCTCTTATCTACGTCCCTGGGATAAGCAAGTAAGTTGTATACTAAAATATCACCTGTCCCATCTGGGCCACTAATACGTTTATGTGGTCCCAGGTCCCATCAAGTAAAACTCAAAAACTATTAAAGATATGAAGATAGCAAAGATATGTCCTGGAAGTCTAAACATTCTTCTATTGCAGTAGATAAAAATATTTTGATATACTACACGTTTTGATAATATGTTATCCTTATGAATAATGTCTGTCCGAGACATTTAGGTCTCTGTTCTGTCCATCAATTTTTGGAACAAAATTAATATAATTCAGAAATCACAATATCTGTGTCTTTTAAACCAGTCATTATTCAAAATACAAAGACACACCAGTTGTTCATTGTATCTCTAACTTTAGTTGAAATTTTAAGCTTTCAGAATATGTATGTTTTGTGTATGTGCCAAATGTGACTTCAAAGTTTTATTTGCTACAAAATGTGAAATTGTTAACAATTTTATTTCTCCATGTGATATTTTAACCAGATAAAAGGTGTACAGGTGGAGTTGCTTATCCCTCTTATCTACCTACGTCTCTCATACTACACACTTTTGTTTTAGGGGGGTCTGTTCGGTCAACATTTCGACCGCAATAGTCAGGTTATATTCCTTCTCAATTGAACCCGACTTAAAGCCACCTCCGGCAGACATAATTACAAATATAACATTTTCAATTTTCTTGATATTGAATATATGGAGTCTGTATCGTTTTATTTGTCTAAAACATAAGTGTATTTCGGTTCATAACGGTTGTGAGGCGTATTCGAGTAACATAACGCATATAATAAAACAAGTCGTTGTGTCATTTTAACAAGTAAAACATTCTGTAATGTTTTAAAACTAGGGGTTAAGCCCGATGATATATATACATTTTACGGAAAATCCCGAGAATTGCCGACTCGCATGAAAGGTATAACTGTCTGTAAACTTCGCTGTCGAAATAAGTGGCAGGTTGGTGTAGAGTGGGAATCATACTGGATCGCCTTGTGGGAGATCCCGGTCAAATCCGGCCCTGTCAATGCAGGTGTGTTTTTTGCTTCTGTAAAATATATTTCATCATTATTTTGTTCTTTTTGTCAAAGAAACTCATCACGCTTTTTTGTCACATTTGCAACCTACTTTTTAAACATATTGAGACTGAAAAAAATCAAAAGCACTGCTTTTACTTTTTCACCTATGTTCCGTACACTGTGAAAAGTATACCATACAATCTATACGTCCGGACGGAACTGTTCTCCGTATTATAACCCTCGTGGTATAACTGAAACACATGGATAAGTGAACTGGTCGCCGTGGTATAACTGAAACACATGGATAATTGAACTGGTCACCGTGTTATAACTGAAACACATGGATAAGTGAACTGGTCGCCGTGTTATAACTGAAACACATGGATAAGTGAACTGGTCGCCGTGGTATAACTGAAACACTGGATAAGTGAACTGGTCGCCGTGTTATAACTGAAACACTGGATAAGTGAACTGGTCGCCGTGGTATAACTGAAACACATGGATAATTGAACTGGTCACCGTGTTATAACTGAAACACATGGATAAGTGAACTGGTCGCCGCGGTATAACTGAAACACATGGATAAGTGAACTGGTCGCCGCGTTATTACTGAAGCACTGGATAAGTGAACTGGACGCCACGTTATAACTGAAGCACTGGATAAGTGAACAGGTCGCCGTGGTATAACTGAAACACATGGATAAGTGAACTGGTCGCCGTGTTATAACTGAAACACATGGATAAGTGAACTGGTCGCCGTGGTATATCTGAAACACTGGATAAGTGAACTGATCGCCGTGTTATAACTGAAACACATGGATAAGTGAACTGGTCGCCGTGTTATAACTGAAACACATGGATAAGTGAACTGGTCGCCGTGGTATAACTGAAACACATGGATAAGTGAACTGGTCGCCGTGGTATAACTGAAACACATGGATAAGTGAACTGATCGCCGTGGTATAACTGAAACACATGGATAAGAGAACTGGTCGCCGTGTTAAAACTGAAACACTGGATAAGTGAACCGATGGCCGTGTTATAACTGAAACACTGGATAAGTGAACCGATGGGCGTGTTATAACTGAAACACTGGATAAGTGAATCGATGGCCGTGTTATAACTGAAACACTGGATAAGTGAACTGATGGCCGTGTTATAACTGAAACACTGGATAAGTGAACTGGTCACCGTGTTATAACTGAAACACATGGATAAGTGAACTGGTCGCCGTGGTATAACTGAACACTGGATAAGTGAACTGGTCGCCGTCGTATAACTGAAACACATGGATAAGTGAACTGGCTGCCTTGTTATAACTTAAACACAGTATAACACGCTGTAAAACAACCAAACAAACACATGCTCAATTATAAATTTGAACTAAACATTTGAACTCACCAAATACGGGGTTGGGACTGACCTTTATCCCTATCGTATCATGCATTAGATGTTACCTTGCATTTTACTTGTTTTAACATTGACCAGAATCAACAAATGTGCGACAGACATTCTTTTAAATCATCTAGAGACGAAACTATGAAAACTCTCTTCAAATGAATATATACATTATTGAATACACATGAAAAGCATTGTTCATATATTTGTTAAAGTCGTCTGCAGCCAACGTCAAATATTGTATGCGTATCGGAAAGTACGGAAGCCCTGGAGGGACATTTGTAACTTATTATTTGTTTGTTATTAACTATTACTTATTACTTTTAATTTATTTGTTATAACTTATGATTTATAACTTATGCTCACACGTTTGTGTTTACAGGATACACGTTCTCAGCCATTTTGTAAACATTCGCGGATGAAATCAAAAATAGTGATTCGGTAGTGTTATATTACACACGTTACATATAAAGAAATACGCAATGGGTATATTAGATCGGATTGTAATTGTTAACTTATTACTTATGATTTATAACTGTTTACTTATAATTTATAACTTATAATTTATAACTTATAATTTATAACTTATAACTTATAATTTACAACTTATAACTTATAAATTGTAACTTATTATTTATTATTTATTACTTATGATTTAATGACGCAATAACCATTTTCAGGGATATCGACCTGGCTCCATATTCAAATTGAGATTCATATCGGTATTTGACCTGACTAGATATTCTTATCGATATTCGCGTAGCTACATAATCACCATAATCCCGAATATCAACCAGGCTTGATGTTCAAATCGATATTTGCCGGGCCCGCTAGCTCAGTCGGTAGCGACGCGGGCTGTCAATCCAGGGGTTGTGAGTTCGAATCCCGGCTCGGCCAACTTTCTTTCCGACGATTGACGAAAGTCAATGCGACATGCGTCATTCGTCTTCCACCAATGGGCTAAGTCTATGTGGAAAAGCAGCTAGTTGCTTGGAGGGAGGGACATTTGTTACTTATTATTTGTTTGTTATAAACTATTACTTATTACTTTTAATTTATTTGTTATAACTTATGATTTATAACTTATGCTCACACGTTTGTGTTTGCAGGATACACGTTCTCAGCCATTTTGTAAACATTCGCGGATGAATACAAAAATAGTGATTCGGTCGTATTATATTACACACGTTACATATAAAGAAATAGGCAATGGGTATATTAGATCGGATACAAGTACTGTCATGTGATAAATATATATATTTGGACCAGACAGTAACATAATTATTCCTTACGCGGATCTTCCCTCTCATGTCATTGTAATTTTTAACTTATTACTTATGATTTATAACTGTTTAGTTATAATTTATAACTTATAATTTATAACTTATAATTTATAACTTATAATTTATAATTTATAACTTATAATTTATAACTTATAACTTATAATTTATAACTTATAACTTATAAATTGTTACTTATTATTTATAATTAATATCTTAATATTTATTACTTATGATTTAATGACGCAATAACCGTTTTCAGGGATATCGATCTGGCTCCATATTCAAATAGAGATTCATATCGTTATTTGCCCTTCTAAAGGCGGAATTTACGTTTTCCCGAATATCGACCTGGCTAGATATTCTTATCGATATTCGCGTAGCTACATAATCACCATAATCCCGAATATCGACCTGGCTTGATGTTCAAATCGATATTCGCAGTCGGTAGCGACGTGAGCTGTCAATCCAGGGGTTGTGAGTTCGAATCCCGGCTCGGCCAACTTTCTTTCCGACGATTGACAAAGGTCAATGCGACATGCGTCATTCGTCTTCCACCAATGGGCTAAGTCTATGTGGAAAAGCAGCCAGTTGCTTGGGAAGATTTTTGTGTGGAGTTCTGGTGTGAGAAAACCAGGAAATGCATGAGTAGGTGAACTGGCCGCCGTAATATAACTGAGAAATTGTTAAAAACGGCGTTAAACCCCAATCCATCAAATCGATATTCAAATCGGTTTCTATATGATGAAAAATAAGTTATAAATTACAAGTAATAAATAATAAGTAATAGATTATAACATACAACTAATAAGTTACAAATGTCCCTCCAGGGCTTCCGTAGGAAAGCGTTAGATGTCTTTCCAAAGTATGATACCCCCTTACGCATCGAAATGTATTAACTTGGCAATGTAACAATGTTTACCTCTACACGTAGTTACACTTCAATCATACGCATATCATATGGTGTGGGGTGCATTCAATAGCGGCAAAGATAAACATTGTAATTCAAGGGACACAACTGTTATAATAAATATACGTAGTTACAAGAGAAAGTTGATGCAATGCATCAATGTCGCCGGATATCCATAGTGCAGTTATGCATAACACTAACATTATAGTAGTTGAATAAACAGTTATCAACTGAGGGGCATATTGGAACATCAGGGGTGGGGTCAAGTGAAAATGTATCATAACTTACATTGTTTTGTCAACGAAGTGAATGATAATTGAAGCCTTTCATTGTTTATGATCAATCTCCATTCCAAAGTAGGTTGACTAGACACACAACCAACTAATTATTGATCATAAACAGTAATGGAAATGAGAAATCTTGCCAATCATTAGTCTTAGTATGTATACAGTGCTTTCATTAAGGAATAATTATAAGATTTGTGAATTCCTCATACACTTTTCAAGATGTTTGTCAGAATATTTGAATTTTATTATTTTTCAATAAAACCACAAAACAGACAATTTAGGATTTGCATGCAATAGCACATCATTTTACCTTTCCTCTATTAAAGTCAACAGTGGACACCTTTGCAAAATATACTTTTAAAACAATGAGTTAAGGGTTAAATCGCTGAGTTTTCTCTTTTTCTCAAAATGATATTAGCTTGGCATCCTAATTATATCATACTTTAACAAATGTTGAAATGTAGTCCAATATTTATAAATTAGACCACATTCGAAATATAATATCAACTAAACAGTTAAATCTCATTGAAATTGTTGTATAATTTAAACTTAATTTCGAACATAAACTGAGCCCTACAACATGTTAATTTATTTTAATTCTTTCCTTCCTTTTTTATAATGAAAATAACAAAACTACTCATGTTTTAAAATTATATTATGATGAGCGCCCTTGTGTCAATGATCCATAACAATATGCAGATCGGAAGCAATATGCCTTTAGGGAATTAAATGACACATTTAAAATTGTCAAGGACGAAATAATTGTGTACGAAAGACCCGATTCTTTCTTATTCGCAGAGGTGTCGTTCTTGAAACTCTCTTTATAGGCAGAGAGTTCGTTCAAAGTAATTTTTCTATTAAAACTAGTTTTTATCTCGGTTTGTTCTTTTCTTCATTTGTTTCGAACCAAATAAACATTTTAAATCACCTACGATTTACTATTTGTAAGTGAGTGTAAAGAGACGGCTCTCTGCAAAGGAGATTGATCTACGCAGTTGGTATTCGCGAGTCACGCTTCAAGCAGGTGCGCGTATGTAAACAAATTAGACTGCGACGTAAAGGTTTGTAGTTATCGCCTTTTGAGTACATGTAGTATATAGTGTAAAAATAAAGTATACCAGTCTAGCTAATAGGGACTGTTTTATCTTCGTAAATAAAACAACAAAACATAAATGCGAGTCAAAATAAAGAAACTGAAAATACCTAAAACATCGGAATATTTATTTCATTTTAGATGTGTCATACTTAGTGTTTGTAAACAAACACAATTGTAATATGTTCAAGACATCTAAATGTGTTTCTTTCTAATAATAATCCCTCCTCCCATGTGATTTCCGAAAACCTATTAAAAATAGAAGTCGCGGGCTTCTGCCCGGCGACTAATGATTAGAGTTGGCGAGATTAATACAATGGAAAATACATTATTAAACAATCTCCTTCCCAGAGTTGTTGTTCCTTACACTCACGCATACATGAATGTGTTAGAGAATGCCGCATTGAATCCACAAATTCAAATGAGCAAGAGGAAATTCCACGGTATTTTTAAACGGGAAAACACGGAGCGGACGTTTTTTTAACTGCTTATTTCCTATGAAATAATGAAAAACAAGACTTGTACGACCTTCTACAACATTCCGTTACATTTATATAGACGTATTTTGGATTAATTCGAATAAGTATATAATATAACGATTTTGGACCATTATGGTGTTCAGTCCCTTGTACCTATACCCTATAACTTAAACAGAACGAAATTTACATCCGACTTGAATAAAATGTCCATCGTCATATACAGAATGTTTTTAACATACATGCAACAATGGCAATTGTTTAATATAGTCAAAGTTCTTTGAATTAATAAGACATTGTAACGAATCACTAAATGTGTCAATATATGCTTTGATTTTTTATTAAATATCAATGTATTTGTAATTTGAAAATACCATACTATCGTGTTAAGCAAGGGGGATAATTCTTCTGATATTCTTAGTACAGTATTAAATGGATTTACTGCCTTTGTTTTAAACTGTAAGCCACTGTACTGCTTTGATTGTGTAGTGGAAGAGTGTCCACCGTGGGTACAAGAGGTCACAGGATCAATCTCCGGCCGGATCATGCCGAATACTTTCAAGGCTTTCCTTCCTTGGCGCTTATAATTGTGCTGTTACGACATACTACCTTTGTGGTGTTAGCCTTACGACACACTTCCTTTGTGGTGTTAGGCTTATGACATACTACCTCTGTGGTGTTAGCATTACGACACACTTCCTTTGTGGTGTTAGCATTACGACCTACTCCCTTTGTGGTGTTAGCATTACGACATACTCTCTTGTGTCGGAATAAATAGACCAGTAGTTAGTTAGAAGTGTGGTGTTAGCATTACGACACACTTCCTTTGTTTTGTTAGCATTACGACCTACTCCCTTTGTGGTGTTAGCATTACGACACACTCTCTTGTGTCGGAATAAATAGACCAGTAGTTAGTTAGAAGTGTGGTGTTAGCATTACGACACACTCCCTTTGTGGTGTTAGCATTACGACCTACCCCTTTGTGGTGTTGGCATTACGACATACTACCTCTGTGGTGTTAGCATTACGACACACTCTCTTGTGTCGGAATAAATAGACCAGTAGTTAGTTAGAAGTATGGTGTTAGCATTACGACACACTTCCTTTGTGGTGTTAGCATTACCACATACTATCTCTGGGGTGTTAGCATTACGACACACTCTCTTGTGTCGGAATAAATAGACCAGTAGTTAGTTAGAAGTGTGGTGTTAGCATTACGACACACTTCCTTTGTGGTGTTAGCATTACGACCTACTCCCTTTGTGGTGTTAGCATTACGACACACTCCCTTTGTGGTGTTAGCATTACGACACACTCCCTTTGTGGTGTTAGCATTACGACCTACTCCCTTTGTGGTGTTAGCATTACGACATACTCCCTTTGTGGTGTTAGCATTACGACATACTCCCTTTGTGGTGTTAGCATTACGACATACTCCCTTTGTGGTGTAAGCATTACGACATACTCCCTTTGTGGTGTTAGCATTACGACATACTACCTCTGTAGTGTTAGCATTACGACAGACTCCCGTTGTGGTGTTAGCATTACGACATACGCTCTCTGTGGTGTTAGCATTACGACATACTCCCTTGTGTCGGAATAAATGGACCAGTAGTACTGGAAACTAACCAAAGATACGTCGTGAAATAACTGAATAATTATTGGAAGCGGCGAAGAACACCACACACACAAACTACAGTTTGAATTATAATTACAGTGTAAAGATCATTGCTGTTTGATCAGTATCGACGTGTCAGATCTGGTTCTGTAAGGTGTCGGATCTGGTTCTGTTAAATGTTGGATCTTGTTCTGTAATGTGACAGATTTTGTTTCTGTAATGTGTCAGATCTTGTTTCTGTAATGTGTCAGATCTTGTTCTGTAATTGATCAGATCTTGTTCTGTAATGTGTCGGATCCTAATCAGTATATTTGATCTATATCTAAACTAAGTTAAGATCTATTAATGTAAACGTGTCGGATCTGGATCCAATGTTGTTTTGTATTGTAAATTGCAAGATACTGTTGAGCTATTGTGATCACTCACCGTCTGTTGTCATCCTCCTCGTCGTCTGTTTGTCCGGTAATTCACCTTTTCCTACAAGCAACTTCTCCTCTCAAACCAATAAGCTAATTACAACATAAGTTTACATGAATGTACATTTGGTCCCCTTTCGTAGTTGTTCATATATTTCAATTAGGGACATTAGTGATAATTATATTATCTCCCTTATCAGATAAAGACCAAGGAAGACCAAATGGTTGATAGGTCCTTTTAGTTGGAATCCTTTATCTTATTTCTCTATTTCGCAATGAGATATTGCAATTACTCTGTACACATTAATCATAAATGTGTTAGTAAAAATTTACATAGCAGTGTTTAAAGAAAACAGATGTGGAATTACTAATCAATCTAATAACAGTTGGCCAAGAAAATGCAATTTATAACTGCACCATCCAGTGCAAAGAAACCAATGATAAAAACAGAGGAAACCAAATGATATGACCTAGCTAGATGTAGAGAGTATTAAAGGGAGATAACTGACCGATGTCTCCAATTGTATGTAGAACTTTGATTGCTGCGGATTCAGAGTGGGGGGAATTGGCCAAACTTTAAAAACTATTCTCCTCCGAATACACTTGTCTGATTCCAAGATAACTTGGTAGAAATGTTCATTGGGTGACACTTTACACAATTTGGTCAATCCATACAATTGGTTGAAAAACATGGCGACAAGGCGGCATCAGAAAAGGGGTGCAATTTACAAAATCTTCTTTAAATTCATTCTTATGAAAGTTTAAGACTAATTTCAAATTAGAAATCTTTCTTTCAGTAACCCTCTATTTAAATTTGTTCAAGCTATATTGATTAGTTAACCCTTTCCCTCATATAGACGCTTTCTGACGCCTCTGCAGCAGACGACTTTTTGAAAACATAGTGACAAAAGAAGAAATTGCTCAAAACGAGCAATTTCTCCTTTTGACACAATGTTTTCTACTTTTAGTCATAGGTTATCCATTCAATTATAGAGATTTTCTATTTGTTGACTAAATATGTTCAAAGCCGTCTGCTGCAGAATTGTTATATCATTGAGGGAAAGGGTTAAACAAACAAAGCCACAAGGCGACATCAGAAAATGGGTAAAGGAAGTAAACTGAACCTTTAGCTTCATAGGATTTCTCCTTAACCACTGGACCAATTTTAACCAAACTTCATAGTAGTTTTCTTTTGATAGTCATCTTTCGAAACTGTTCACATTTTTGACATATATATATATAGAACTCTGGCTGCTGCGCCACCAAGAAGCGGAGGAAACGACCAAACTGGAAACTTCCCCTCCTCTTTAAACGACTTATTCCAAGATAATTTGGTAGAACTGTTTCTTGGTTAACCCCCTTCAAAAGTGTTGAAGCAGAATTAATTTGTTGAAAAAATATGGCGGCCAGGTGACATCAGAAAAGTGGCAAGATGACAACAAATTGAAACTCTGATATCATGTGTATATGTTCCTTTAATGACCCTCTAAATTCTTCAGGAAATATTGATGGACTGAATAGACGCTAGGCAGCATCAGAATATGGATTACATGATTTTGTTAAGCTTCAAGGCCACAATTAAAAAATTGTTTGTTTGCTGCTTCCGACCAATGACAATTAGGGTAGGTAGGTAGGTAAATAAAACAATTTTCTCAGACAGACTTGCAACTTTTTTTATTTTATTATGATTGAAAGAAATCTTTTTTTTTTTTGGAATGGTCGTAAAAAAAATTCGGACCGGCGGTTAACACGTGGGTCGGGCGAAAGCTGCAAACAAACAATATTTTATTTTAGGCCCAAGCGACATCCCCTCCTTAACCACTGGACCGATATCAACCAAAATGCACTGAAATGGTGTCCCTCTTTCAACTGGTTAAATGCCGTATTGCAAATCATCTCCTTTATTAAAGAGCTGTTTCATTTACGTTGTCTAGTGTCCATTCATTTTTAAAACCATTGAAGGTCAAGTGTTTCCTGATTGGTTCTGTTTAAATAAGTACTAGGAGTCCGCTGTGGTCGAGTGGTTAGCGTCGGGGATTTCGAAACCGGGTGTCCCGGGTTCGATTCCCAGACGCGGCACTACGGTCATGGTGGAGTGCCCTTGGGCAAGGCACATTTTCTAGCCTAGTACTGGTTTGTTTACCCAGGGATCATGAATAAATGAACTGTCGCCGTGATATAACTGAAATATTGTTGAAAGCGGCGTAAAACCCCAATAAATAAATAAATAAATAAATAAATAAATATTAAATAATTTCTATTTTTATCATAATTTTAACATAGTTTATTGACTGTATGATACAAGAATAAATACAAACTTTGTGATATAATCTATGGATACATAATGATAAATGCACTGTTGAATGATAAGTGACGTGATATACGGGATAATTTTACTATTAATTGACGCACCTAGAAATGCGTCCCCCAACCGATTGACACAATGATAAATGCATTGTTTAATGTACCGGCACTAGAACCATAAAGTAAGGTTGTCCATGATGATTGTATTTCTCTATTTTTTCATTATCCAGCGAGAAAACCAACATTGTGGACTCTGCGTAAAGTATCGACCCGGATCAGCCTAAGCATGCCGCACAGGCTTACCCGGAGAGACACTTTTCGCATCCTGTGGATTTTCTGTTTCATGAGTCATTACTCTACACATCTATCCCCCGGAGAAAGAATGTGACGGCCCGGATCAGTCTGCGCGGAATGCGCAGGCTGATCTGGGTCGATACATTACGCAGAGGCGATACTGTTGGTTTTCTCGGCTCATAGACGTTCTTCTGAATTCGATAATATGTTTTATATTGTTTATATATTTCAATGGAACAAAAACCATGGACAACCCATGTTTGTGGTTCTGGTGTCGGTGGTGAAATGGTCATGATTAATTGAGCATTTATTTTTTATTAATTAACAAAAAGAGGCCAAATTCATTTCCCCTGATACAGCTCACGTGTTTAGAAACATTTTGATAAAAAGTAAAATTTCCTAAGAAATAGTAAAATTTACAATTTTTCGCATCTTTTATATATGTTGTCTAAATGCAGGACAATACTCAACTGTTTTTTTTTAATGCTTCACGATGATGATACGGAGTTCTATCAGTGAGATATAATTCATATCATCCACACTGTGAGTGATATAGGTATGACGTCATTTTCCTAGTTTCCGGTCATGTTATACTACACACGTTATATATATAAAGAAATACGTAACGGGTATATTATTAGATCGGATACAAGCATTGTCATGTGATAAAAACCTTATCTTATCTATACCCATGTATAATTCCGTATTCCGTAAATCTAACAAATCGGACTTATTGTCATTGTCTGACATTGTATAGTAAACAAATACATTCACACAGATTCTTTCGCGTGTGAACAGATAAGAAGACACCAAATAGTTCTATTATTTCATCATCAATTATCATCATAAAATAAAGAGAAAATGTGTTTGTTTTGAGTGGATATGGAATATATTTCAACTCGAAGTGATACACTTTTAACATTTTCAATTGTATCACCTCTCGATCAGATTATATTCCATATCCACTCAAAACAAACACATATCCTCTATATATCCGACTTCAACAACTATTATAAATGTCCGATAGTAGTGATGTGTACACAGTGATAAATGCACTATTTAGTATTTACTTTTTATTTACTATTTAGTGATACCTGTTATGATTCATCGATGCTATTGGACTCGCGATAACTCGAATCATATGATAACGCCAAATCACGACACGCCACTCAAGTATTCATCACACTTGATAACTTTTGTACACTGCTTGTTTGAGTTAACCTGACCTGCGCTTCCCGACTTCCTCACACCAGTAATTGTGGGTAAAAATTACAATTGTACACTAATAGGTACACGTCTTAATTGAATTAACCTGACATACGCTTCCTGGCTTCCTCACACCAGAATTTGTGGGTAAAGATTACGATTGTAGACGAATAGGTACACGTCTTAATTGAATTAAGCTGACATGCGCTTCCTGACTTCCTCATACCAGTACTTGTGGGTAAAGATTACGTTTGTACACCAATAGGTACACACCTTAATTGAATTAACCTGACATGCGCTTCGCGACTTCCTCACACCAGTACTTGTGGGTAAAGATTACGATTGTACACTAATAGGTACACATCTTAATTGAATTAACCTGACATGCGCTTCGCGACTTCCTCACACCAGTACTTGTGGGTAAAGATTACGATTGTACACCAATAGGTACACATCTTAATTGAATTAACCTGACATGCGCTTCCCGACTTCCTCACACCAGTACTTGTGGGTAAGGATTACGATTGTAGACTTATGGGTACTCGTCTTAATTGAATTAACCTGACATGCGCTTCCTGGCTTCCTCACACTAGTACTTGTGGGTAAATATTACGATTGTAGACTTATGGGTACTCGTCTTAATTGAATAAACCTGACCTGCGCTTCCTGGCTTCCCCACACTAGTACTTGTGGGTAAATATTACGATTGTACACTAATAGGTACACATCTTAATTGAATTAACCTGACATGCGCTTCCTGACTTCCTAGCGCCAGTACTTGACACAACAGTCTTCCTAGGCATCATCGTGATTGTAGTGTATATTTATTACAACGTTTTCGATTATGTATTGCATGAACGGACCTGTTTATCCAAACAGTGCAGCTCTTGATCACGCTTATTTCTGTTAGGATTTTATCCCTTGCTGAATTTTTACAAAAATCACTTAAGCATACACGAATTACGGAGCTGAAAATACACAAATGAACTACTTCGTAAAACCCCACTGATAACTCGTCGATCAACGGGAAGTAATTCATGGACCCTTTATAGTTTCCAGTTATCGCGAGTTCTCTGTATATACCTTTTTAACACATAAACTAGAACTTTTCTAACATTAAACGGTGCAAAAGCTGAAGGTCATCAAGACGTCAAAAAATGGCCGCGTGAGGTTCTGGTATATCAGATCCATTCTAGCTATCGTTAGTTGTGTTGCTTCTGCGTTCAGTGAAGAGTTTTAAAGGCGAGCGTGTACATACGCAGTCTCATCCGAGTCTTCACTGTCCGCCTACATGTTATATATTCCTGACTTTATGTACCTCAATGCATCTTTGCCCAAAAAACAAAAAAACAAAACTGTAACCCATATATTGACACAACAAGGAAATCGTTACGTGAGACTGTAACGTTTACACACTAATGCCTCACAAGGAAACCGATAAGTGAGACTGTATCGTTAATACAATAAGATCTCACAAGGAAATAGTCATTGTAGCGTTTACACACTAAAGACCACACACAGAAATCGTAACGTGAGACTGTAACGTTTAGACACTAAGACCTCACAAGGAAATCGATAAGTGAGACTCTAGCGTTTACAAACTAAGTCCACACAAAGAAAATCGTAACGTGAGACTGTAACGTTTAGACACTATGACCTCACAAGGAAATCGATAAGTGAGACTCTAGCATTAATACAGCAAGACCACACAAGAAAATGGTTAAGTGAGACTGTAACATATACACACTAAGACCTCACAAGGAAATCGTTACGTGAGACTGTAACGTTTACATACTGAGACCCAACAAGGAAACGGTTAAGAGAGACTGTAACGTTTAGACACTATGACCTCAAAAGGAAATCGATAAGTGAGACCGTAGCGTTAATATAATAAGAACACACAAGAACATGGTTTAGCGAGACTGTAACGTTTAAGCACTAAGACCTCACAAGGAAATCGATAAGTGAGACTGTAGCGTTAATATCATAGAACACACAAGAACATGGTTTAGTGAGACTGTAACGTTTAGACACTAAGAACTCACAAGGAAATCGATAAGTGAGAATGTAGCGTTAATATAATAAGAACACACAAGAACATGATTTAGTGAGACTGTAACGTTTACACACTAAGACTTCACAAGGAAATCGTTATGTGAGACTGTAACGTTTACATACTGAGACCCAACAAGGAAACGGTTAAGTGGTACTGTAACATTTACACACTAAGACCTCACAAGGAAACCGTTACGTGAGACTGTACCGTTTAGACACTAAGACCTCACAAGGAAACCGTTACGTGAGACTGTAACATTTAGACACTAAGACCTCACAAGGAAACCGTTACGTGAGACTGTAGCGTTTACAAACTAAGTCCACACACAGAAAATCGTTAAATGAGAATCTAATGTTAGCACAATAAGACCCCACAAGGAAATGGTTAAGTGAGACTCTAACGTTACCACAATAAGAACCCACACTTGGAAGACGCGGGTTTTTATTAAACCTCTATCTTTAAATGCTTATTGCATTTGGAACCTCGGCAGCATCTAGGTAAGGGTATGGAATTGGTCTGGTTTTATTTCTTTCCTGAACAGTTTCACTGGCCCGCTTCAGATTAGCCCGGAAGTCCTTCACCACTTCTAGCCCTTTTGGGTCAAAAATATAGTTCACCTCGAAATCTCCCAGCGGTTTGGTTCCCCGCTGACTCAGGATCTTTGTTATGATCATTGTACTCAGCGTTGTGGGTTTGTCCGGCAGGCTATCCACTAGGTCCTTTTCTGTGAGTGGGCTTTTGGTCTTGGGAGGAGTGCCACTCATTTTTGACGGACAGTTTGGTGGGAATGAATATTCGTCGTATTGTTTGAAATTGGCGGCTGCATGGGCCACGCTGCAAGTGTAGATAACGCTGGTGAGTACATTGGCAACTTGCTCCCGTTTGGTAAATTTACCATTCTCTCCCGCGACTCCCACAAGGCCCAGTCCGCCTTTGTCATCCGGCATGGTCATTTCCTTACGCCAACTTTGTAGTTCCACATCCTGTAATATGACGTCATCAGTTTCGTAATAGATCTTGATGTAATTCGTGACGTAATTATTGATGCAGTCATACAGTAACAAAGCGTCCTCCCTGAAATGATATTCCGGAAGAATATCTGAATCATCCACACCTCGATTTTTCAAATCCGCCGGAAGCGTTCCCTCTACGTCAAGCCGCCATGTTGGTTTATACCGTCGAATTAGCTCAAACAAACCTTTAACAGCGATTGTCATCGTTTTGTCAATCCATCCACCTGGAGCAACAAGCTTCTCCAGTGCACGAGTATTGATGGCGATGAGATACAGAAAATGTGGTGCCAGTAGCTTAAATAGTGGATGTGATTGGGATAGATTTCGGTGGGTAATGACCGTCACACCTTCCATGATGAGGTGGGTGAAGCCCAGATGGGCGATGGCCTGATGCACGCCTGTATCTGCGTTGTTAAACCACATCTTCGCCATAATCCACGTGTGTTTCGGATCTGAAGGCAAAAATACCGGGTTATCCTCGGCTTTATCTTGATATAACTGTATAGCGATTGGTACCAGTTTGCCGTCATTTCTCTGGAAAAAGAGAGCAATTGGCGCAGCCGTAACGGCGTCTTCCCCTGTAGGACAATCCTGCAGAATATGATGGTCAACGATAAATATGCGCCTGTCGCTAAGGGCAACTGGAAGTGTTAGGCCTTCTAGGAAGGGTTCCAGCATTTCGTTGGTCACGCCGATTTTTTCCGGTATCTGTTTAACGAGTGTGATGAAACAGTTGTTCATACCGGCAATTCTTTGCAGACCAAACGCGACGTCATCTTCCCACCTGAAAATTAACGTAATTTAATGAGTAATAGGCTTTTAATTTAGGTGATTTTATTCCTTTCCCATCTTCGGGTCAGACATATTCCAGTAATGGCGGCGTCCTTTGGACATATTGGAGCAGGCAAGACGCTCTAGAGATTACCTCTATTAACCCTTTCCCATCTTCCCCTACCATTACTGTATCGGGTCAGGCATATTCCAGTAATGGCGGCGCCCTTTGGACATATTGGAGCAGGCAAGACGCTCTAGAGATTACCTCTATTAACCCTTTCCCATCTTCCCCTACCATTACAGTATCGGGTCAGACATATTCCAGTAATGGCGGCGTCCTTTGGACATATTGGAGCAGGCAAGACGCTATAGAGACAACCTCTATTAACCAAATCCCACCTGCCCCTACCATTACAGTATCGGGTCAGACATATTCCAGTAATTGCGGCGCCCTTTGGACATATTGGAGCAGGCAAGACGCTCTAGAGACAACCTCTATTAACCCTTTCCCACTTGCAGACACATTTTGACGCAATAGCAGCAGACGACTTTTGAAAAACATTGTGGCTAAAGGTGAAATTGCTCATGATGAGCAATATCTCCTTTGGTCACAATTTTCTCAACTTTAGTTAAACAAATAAGATATATTGTATGTAGGAAAGGGTTAATATCTTTTTTTTTGGGGGGGGGGGGGTGTATTCACAACTTCACAACCCTGATTGTCAAAGTTAACCCGAGCGGGAGGAAAGCCCGCTCTCCCGTCTCCCGTCTCGAAATGTGGAGGCTGTAACCAAGGGGGGGGGGGGGGGGGGGGGGGGGGGGGGGGGGGGGGGTGACGGATTGAGTGACATACTATACTCGCGTTATATTTACTGCACAGAAATGATACGATTTAAGGTTTCAGATGAATCATTTGACACATATATTATATACAGTAGTTATATACATTGAATACAGTTCAATATGGATTGAGTGACATACTATACTCGCGTTATATTTACTGCACAGAAATGATACGATTTAAGGTTTCAGATGAATCATTTGACACATATATTATATACAGTAGTTATATACATTGAATACAGTTCAATATTCGTCTCGCTTTGCTGAATGTATTCGTTATGAATACTTATTACTGCATAGCATATGCGATTATTCAACAGATCACTAGATATATTAACGTTTACGCATACGCCGTTCCACGAGAAAACCAACATTGTGGACTGTGCGTAAAGTATCGACCCAGACAGACACTTTTCGTCTTCTGTGGATTTTCTGTTTCAGGAACCATTACCCTATACTTTTATCCCCCTGAGACAGAATGTTTCGACCCGGATTAGTCTGCGCGGACTGCGCAGGCTGATCTGGTTCGATACATTACGCGGAATCCATAATGTTGGTTTTCTCGTGGAACGGCTCAGATGCTCTTCACTTCAATCCGTTTTATTGCGAAGCTGTATAAAAATCAATCTTGACACTTTGTAATATATATATCTGATACTTAATACATGTATAGTGTTTATAATATTCATAATTTATATCATGCATATCATTTATACATCTGTGTTTCTTTACTGTTACATTGCCGTGTAAATTGTACATTTTAAGTAGAATGTACATATGTCTATAACCAATATTAGGCTATGAAATGTGTGTTGAATAAGTGCAATCCATTATTGATTTATTGATTGGGGTTTAACGCCGTTTTCAACAATTTTTCAGTCATACTACGGCGGCCAGTTCACCTACTCATATGTTTCCTGGTTTTCTCACATCAGTACTCCATACAACATACTTTCCAAACAACTGGCTGCCTTTCCACATAGACTGTTAGCCCATTGGTGAAAGACGAATGACGCGTGTCACAGTGACTTTTGTCAAACATCGGAAAGAATGTTGGCCCAGCTGAGGTTCGAACTCACATCCCCTGGATTGACAGCCCGGTAATCCATCATGACCGCCGTGGGCTGGGGTCGAACCCAAGATGCCAAGTCTAAACAACAAAAGCTGTCCAGAAAACAGCGCGCTCGACTATTCTATCGCTTATTAAACAAGAGCTGTCGGAGGACAGCGCGCTCGACTACAGGCCGCTTATTCACATAAAGCAGTATTTCATTATATTGCACTTAAGTACTATTAAATCATATTATATACTCTATATGTAAAAGCAACTGAATAGATATACATACATTTAAATATAATTTAAAAATAAAATTTCCTAAGTCAATCAAGGGCCATTACTCCATATTTAGGATACAATGGAGTTATCTAACCTAATTGTACGATGGTCCTTAACAAATATGTGAAGTATGAAGTGATTTGAATGATGTAACTTTAACGTTGAGCTAAACGCAAATGTTAAAACTGACCAAGTCCAAAATTAGCAAAACCTTAAAAAAAGGTTTTCCTAATGTTTGACACCATGCAAAACCCGTTTGATATGTTGAAGAATTATATTTGATAAATAAATGATCACAATTAGAAAGAAATGTAACCAAAAATTAAGAATTTATCTAAAATTCTCAAAATCAAACAAAAATCATGTTTTTTACCCCCTAAATGTCACACTCAGCATCTTCAACATACAATGTGAAGAAAGGTATTACATGTAATTATATTCCAAATATGGAAGCCCTAACACAAGTACATATTTAGAAAAATTTGAAAATTAAATGAAAAAGCCAACTTGCCCTAAAACTTTAACCACCCAAAAGCATGTGTTTTACCGCAAACAGAAGGTCACACTCAGCATCTTCAGCATATAATATGAAGAAATGAATTAAATGTAATTATTTTCCAAATATGGAAGCCCTAACACAAGTACATATTTAGAAAAATTTGAAAATTAAATGAAAAAGCCAACTTGCCCTAAAACTTTAACCACCCAAAATCATGTGTTTTACCGCAAACAGAAGGTCACACTCAGCATCTTCAGCATATAATATGAAGAAATGTATTAAATGTAATTATTTTCCAAATATGAAAGCCCTAGCACAAGCACTTATTCAGAAAAAGTTAAAAAAATAAAATAAAATCCTACTTGCCCCAAAACTTTAACCACCGAAAATCATGTTTTTTACCCCAAAAAGAAGGTCACACTCAGCATCTTCAGCATTCAATGTGAAGAAAGGTATAAGATGTAACTATATTCTAAATATTAAAGCCCTAGCACAAATTCTTATAGAGAAAAATTAAAAAATTAAATGAAAATGCCAACTTGCCCTAAAACTTTAACCACCCAAAATCATGTCTTTTACCCCAAAAAGAAGGTAAAACTCAGAATCTTCAGCATACAATATAAAGAAAGGTATTAGATGTAATTATATTCCAAATATGAAAGCCCTAGCACAAGTACTTATTGAGAAAAAAAAAAAAAGAAAAAAAAAATCCAACTTGCCCTAAAACTTTAACCCCCGAAAATCATGTTTTTTTTCCCAAAAGGAAGGTCACACTCAGCATCTTTAGCGTTCAATGTGAAGAAAGGTATAAGATGTAACTACATTCCAATATGAAAGCCCTAGCACAAATACTTATGAATGAAAATCCCAACTTGCCCTAAAACTTTAACCGGACGCCGACGCCGACGCCGACGCCGACGCCGACGCCGACGCCGGGGCGAGTAGTAAAGCTCTCATATTCTTCGAATAGTAGCCGACGCCGGGGCGAGTAGTAAAGCTCTCATATTCTTCGAATAGTAGCCGACGCCGGGGCGAGTAGTAAAGCTCTCATATTCTTCGAATAGTCGAGCTAAAAAAGGGTTGCAAAGTTGTGTGTGAAACATATAGGTAAGTTACACTGTGGTAAAAATAAAGGGTGTCAGACAAGATTTATGTTAATTTTCAATTTTCAATTATTTTGTGTAAAATTATGCAGGAGTTACCATACTTTCCTAAAATAAAGTGTCTGTTGACAATGGAACATTATTTTATGCTTAAAAACAAACAACATTGAGTGGATAGTTGAAATGCAATTAATTGCCAAAGAGTGCATCCATAAGAGGGGATCGAACCAGCGACCTCCGGCACCCGGGGCGGCGCACGATTTTTATCACGGAATAGTGTACTTTAAGAAATTCGGCACACACCGAGTTTAAGGTGACGCCATACCTGTTCGTTTCTGTTTACCTTCAAGTGATCACAACTTTCCAAGACTCATATTACATTAAACATGTAGTTGCAAGAGTTCAATTGATAAATTAATTGTTAGAAGTTTAACACTGCTTTTAACAAGTTATTTATTTATTTATTGGGGTTTTACGCCGCTTTCAACAATATTTCAGTTATATCACGGCGAAAGTTCACTTATTCATGATCCCTGGGTAAACAAACCAGTACTAGGCTAGAAAATGTGCCTTGCCCAAGGGCACTCCACCATGACCGTAGTGCCGCGACTGGGGACCGAACCCGGGACACCCGGTTTCGAAATCCCCGACGCTAACTCAACAATTGTTAAGTTATATCACGGTTCCTTGGTTTATTACCAGGACTACTGGTCCATTTTTTCTGACATAAGTCAATGCTAACCCCGCAACACTAAGCGCCAAGGAGCGCATCTATTACTACCATTTTAAAGTATTTATTTGGTATGACCGGCCGGGGCGGCGCACGATTTTGAACATGGAATAGTCTACTTTAACCCATTCCCACATGCAACAAATCTACAGCAGACGACTCTGAAAAATGTCTTATCAAAATTGTGAAAAATTCTGCATTAATGACTGTTTAATTATTAAATAGTGTTGAAAACATTGTAGCAAACGGTGAAATTGTTCATCATGAGCAATTACACCTTTGCTACAATGTTTTCAAATGTCGTCTGCTGCAGATGCGTCAGAAAGCGTCTCTGTATGTGGGAAAGGGTTAAGACATTCGGCACATAACGAGTTTAAAAATGCCGCCATACCTGCTCGTGTCTGTAGGTTCTGTAAACACACTGCTCGTATAGACGTTCTTAATGTCGTTCATGCTGGACCACTTCCCCGTCGTCAACATCACGAGTTTACTCGTCAATATCAACTTGGCCTTCATCTTCGTGATGTCCCATAAATAGTCGAATGAGAACATCTCGTCCCGGGGGAGATTTTTTACCTGGGGCGGTAGCCCCTGGGCTTTCTGGTCCAACTCGTACTCCGCTCGTTTATCTTCCAGGTCCTTCTGACGTTGTTCTGTGATATAAAGTAAAGTATTGCATTGCATTGGTCTAAGTGGATTCGTGAGAAGTTACAATGGAGTATGTCTTAAACAGCGAGAGTTATCTGCCGTTGTTCTGTGATATAAAGTAAAGTACTGCATTGCATTGGTCTAAGTGGATTCGTGAGAAGTTACAATGGAGTATGTCTTAAACAGCGAGAATTACCGCCTTCATAAACGTAACACAGGAATAATTTGTTAGGTAAATTACCGCCTTGATATAGCGTAACATAGGAACATATTATTAGGTAAATTACCGCCTTGATATAGCGTAACATAGGAACATATTATTAGGTAAATTACCGCCTTGATATAGCGTAACACAGGAACCAATTGTTAGGTGAATTACCGCCTTGATATAGCTTAACATATGAACCAATTGTTAGGTGAATAACCGCCTTGATATAGCGTAACATAGAAACATATTGTTAGGTGAATTACCGCCTTGATATAGCGTAACACAGGAACCAATTGTTAGGTGAATTACCGCCTTGATATAGCGTAACACAGGAACCAATTGTTAGGTGAATAACCGCCTTGATATAGCGTAACATAGGAACCTATTGTTAGGTGAATTACAGCCTTGATATAGCATAACACAGGAACCAATTGTTAGGTGAATTACCGCCTTGATATAGCGTAACATAGGAACCTATTGTTAGGTGAATTACCGCCTTGATATAGCGTAACACAGGAACCAATTGTTAGGTGAATTACCGCCTTGATATAGCGTAACATAGGAACCTATTATTAGGTGAATTACAGCCTTGATAAAGCGTAACACAGGAATAATTTGTTAGGTGAATTACCGCCTTGATATAGCTTAACATAGGAACATATTGTTAGGTGAATTACCGCCTTGATATAGCGTAACATAGGAACCTATTGTTAGGTGAATTACCGCCTTGATATAGCGTAACACAGGAACCAATTGTTAGGTGAATTACCGCCTTGATATAGCGTAACATAGGAACCTATTATTAGGTGAATTACAGCCTTGATAAAGCGTAACACAGGAATAATTTGTTAGGTGAATTACCGCCTTGATATAGCTTAACATAGGAACATATTGTTAGGTGAATTACCGCCTTGATTTAGCGTAACACAGGAATAATTTGTTAAGTGAACTACCGCCTTGATATAGCGTAACATAGGTATCAATTGTTAGGTGAATTACCACCTTGATATAGCGTAACATAGGAACCTATAGTTAGGTGAATTACCACCTTAATATAGCGTAACACAGGTATAATTCGTTAGGTGAATTACCACCTTCATATAGCGTAACACAGGTATAATTTGTTAGGTGAATTACCACCTTGATATAGCGTAACACAGGAATAATTTGTTAGGTGAATTACCACCTTGATATAGCGTAACACAGGAATAATTTGTTAGGTGATTCACCGCCTTGATATAGCGTAACACAGAAACCAATTGTTAGGTGAATTACCGCCATGATATGACTGAACTTGTAGTCAAAACGGCTTAAATCTTGGATTATTCTCCAATCAGTAAACCGTTTTCCAACTACAGACGTATTTTATGTTGACGCATCTGCAACAGCCGACAGCAAACGGAGAGTAAACAATTTAACTCCTTATGCCACACTGTTTTCAACACCATTCAATAATTAGTATTTCGTGTACAGAGACACTCCATGTTTTCAGGTAGATGTTTTCAAATTCGTCTGCTTCAGATTTGCTGTATGTGGGAAGGGTTTAACCCTTTCCCTCATAGTGTCGCTTTTTCTGACGCCTCTGCAGCAGACGGTTTTTTGAAAACATAGTGACAAAAGAAGAAATTGCTCAAAACGAGCAATTTCTCCTTTTGACACAATGTTTTCCACTTTTAGTCATAGGTTATCCATTTAATTATAGAGATTTTCAATTTGTTGACGAAATATGTTCAAAGTCGTCTTATTCAAATGTGTTGTATGTCGGAAAAGGGTTAATGAACAAAAAGACAAAAAACAAAGAACTACCTGTTCTGTTATCATGTTGAGGTAAACACGTGTCCAGCGGTATAAAGGTGTAATGATAGTCGGCCCTGATCCAGCGGAACACGGGAAAAACCGTCTTCGTTTGGGTCGTCTCATTGATGACCATGATGGTGTCAATATTCCAATCGTCCAAGACACCTGATGTGTCCCGCCATAACTCGATGCTCTCGACGGTCTCATACTGAAACACATCATTCATTTGTTTTGTTTGTTTGTATGTTGGTGTTTAAACGCCGCTTTCAACATTTCTCCCCCTTTTTTTAAAGGTGTTTCCTTGGCAAATTACCAGTACTACTGGTTTATTGGCAAATTACCAGTACAACTGGTTCAATGGCAAGTTACCAGTAATACAGATTCATTGGCAAATTATCAGTACTACTGGTTCATTGGCAAATTACCAGTACTACTGTTTCCTTGGCAAATTGCCAGTATTACTGTTTCCTTTACAGATTACCAGTACTACTGTTTCGTTGGCAAATAACCAGTACTTTTGCTTCCTTGGCAAATTACCAGTACCTCTGATTCCTTGGCAAATTACCAGTACTACTGGTTCATTGAATCTGACACCAGTGAGTAAGTTGTAATGTGAGTTCTTTTGTAAGTTGTAATGTAAGTTGTAATGTAAGTTGTAATGGTAACTCCACAATCCTGAGCGCCAAGGAGGTCTTATTGATTAATATTTTCGTATTTTGCTCAGAATTTTAGTAAATCAAGAAAAACAATCCCCTCCAAAAGATAAACCAAATCGCAACGTTTTTTTAGCCTTATATTCACTCAGGTGTCGCTTGTTTACCGAGTTTAATGTTGGATCGAATCAATTAATTAACGAAATAATTATATATCATATTCAACAAAAATCATAGGGAGTTGGGTGATATTTCGTTTATTTTCTTAATGATTTCGTCTAGTCAATTTAACCGCGTGTTGGGAGGAAACAAAATGGCGGACGATTCAATTTGTTCGCTGAGGTGAATTAAACTTTGAAGAGGTAAAGAGGAAAGCTGCATACTTTTGAGACGTAATGTGATGTTATTTATTCAATTGTTGCAACAGCTGTCTTTCATGTAAACATCGACTATGTTATGGTTAGGCTGGGAGGGTTTATACGAAACAGCAGACTGTCACCGTTTATACATGTTTGTTGATTAAAAAATATCGAACAAACTGGTCGTCAAGGTGATTGTTTGGTTACACACGATTAGAACTCGGGTAAACGTACGCGTGACAATTATTGATTTTATTATTGTTACTAATGTTTTCACATACGTTGTAAAAACACAACAAACGACACATACACACTCTTTATATCACTTCACCCTTAATCTTGATTAGCTCCAACTCGAGACCTATGTCAGAATTTTACTAATAATTGTTGGTCTTTCTTTTTTAGAAAATAGTAATAATGAAAAAAAAAAAAATAGTACACTGAAAACGAATATTCTTATTCGAAAACAGCATTCGAATATTCGAATATTCGTTCCCATCCCTACAGTCTATACCTCTATCTCCCACAGACGGAATGCGTCGGCCCGGATTAGCCTGCGCGAATTGCGCAGGCTGATCTGGATCGATATATTTCGCAGAGACCACAATGTTGGCTTTCTCGTGGCTCAATTATATTTATATTAACTCACCGATTGTTTTTTGAACAAATATTTATCCATCTGGCCACGCTCGAAGTCGTCATGGAACCAAACGTCCAATTTCTTTTGTTTCGACTTGAGCCCGGCCCCCTTCAAGATACAGTACACATTAGCGTCGGTCCCTGCTTTGGGCCGGTCCCCGGTCTGCACATAAAGCGTGTAGTCATAGCTACCATTCAGACTAAAGCTCTTCTTGCTGCTTTTTCCACCCATGTCTTCCTCGCTCGATGAACGTTCCTGCAAAATATAGAAGAAGTATATCTTAATGCAAATTTCGAGATGTCAGTGTAGAGTTCCAAATTACTGCTTTCAGAGTCTACGTCCTTACTAGTTGTAAGTAAAGATATAAAATAACTGTACAGGCTACAAGTCGTCTTTTCTTGTATATTTGCTAACATTTACGATTAAGTCAACAGTATAAGGTTGTTGGTTTTTTACATACATTTAATTACAAGAAAGTTGTAATAATTACATTAATAATATATTAAAAAAAAAAAAATCGAATATTTGATTCGAAAAACGAATATTTGCATATATATTGAAAAAGTAAAACGAATATTCGAATACCGTTTTCAGTATTCGTTCCCGTCCCTAAATTAATAATCTATTATAATTATACCTGTACCACGGTCTGATGGCCCAACAATAACACCCACGTTATATATAACAAACATTAAGGTTAATGGTATTAGTGTTTGTTCATGTGTGTTATAACTATTACAGTTACTCCCTATGTTACCTGCGTATTTCAAGATAAAATGTCAAAATGTATTGTGACTAGTGTCATGCATCTTTCACGACTAGGCTAAACAGTCTGTGTTTGAAGGTAGCCATGCATCTTTCACGACTAGGCTAAACAGTCTGTGTTTGAAGGTAGCCGTGCATCTTTCACGACTAGGCTAAACAGTCTATGTTTTAAGGTAGCCATGCATCTTACACGACTAGGCTAAACAGTCTATGTTTAAAGGTAGCCATGCATCGTTCACGACTAGGCTAAACAATCTATGTTTGAAGGTAGGCATACATCGTTCACGATTAGGCTAAACAGTATATGTTTGAAGGTAGCCATGCATCTTTCACGACTAGGCTAAACAGTCTATGTTTGAAGGTAGCCATGCATCTTCCACGACTAGGCTAAACAGTCTATGTTTGAAGGTAGCCATGCATCGTTCACGACTAGGCTAAACAGTCTATGTTTGAAGGTAGCCATGCATCTTCCACGACTAGGCTAAACAGTCTATTTGTGAAGGTAGCTATTCAATCATTTTCCACGACTAGGCTAAACAGTTGAAGATGAATGGCTACCTTCTCACATAGACATGTTTAGTGTAGTCGTGAAAGATGCATGGCTACCAAAGATAAGGATTAACAGTCAATATAAGAAGGCAGCAATTCACATTCAAAGATTAGGATTAACAGTCAATATAAGAAGGCAGCAATTCACATTCAAAGATTAGGATTAACAGTCAATATAAGAAGGCAGCAATTCACATTCATAGATTAGGATTAGCAGTCAATATAAGAAGGCAGCAATTCACATTCAAAGATTAGGATTAACAGTCAATATAAGAAGGCAGAAATTCACCTTCAAAAATAAGGTTGAACAGTCTATGTGGGAAGGCAACCAGAACAAAAACTAGGTCAACACGATAACATGTTATGTGTTACTTGAATCGTTTATCCATATATATAGTAAAACACTATCATAAAAGTCACCCAAGTGTAAAAATAACTTATTAACTGAGGAGACTCAGACCAAGATAGTTTTATGTCTATGTGAGATTAAGGTGTAGTTAGTTCTGTTTAGCCTGGAGTTTTCGACGCATATCGTGTTATATACTTTGTAAATATGTTTTTCAACCATCTTGATTTCTGACTAAGAGCCATCGATCCGTACCAAGTTCAAGTATCTTATTCAAGTTTAGAGGCCACCGGCCCATAATACAACATATATACAATTCATTATATGAACAAGAGTGACAATTGGTAAGGATAATTAGAATTTGTTCAAATTTCAATCAAATTGATTTGATTATCTTTCCGAAACGTATACGAATATATATAAACTATTCCACGATATAAACCAACATTATGGACTCTGCGTAATGTATCGACCCAGATCAGCCTGTGCAGTCCACGTAGACTAATCCGGGCCGACACATTCCGTCTCAGGGGGATAGAGGTATATAGTAATGATTCCCGAAACAGAAAATCTACATGAGGCAAACAGTGTCTGTCCGGGTTAGCCTGCGCGGCATTCTTAGGCTGATCCGGGTCGATACTTTACGCAGAGTCCATAATGTTGGTTTTCTCATGGAACGGCTCATATATAATTATATAATAAATATCTTAAAACAAATCTATTTCTAATGCAACCTTTCCAGATTCAAATGACTTTGGCAAGAATTGAAATAGATTTCAATTTGAATGATATACCGGCTCGTATATCACGATGTGTCGTTCAGGTGTGTATAAATTAATCACTCAGGCCATTCGGCCTTCGTGATTAATTACTACACACCTGAACTTCAAATAGTGATTTATACGAGCCGGTATATCACTCAAAATGAGATCCATTTCCTAAACAGCGCATGCATATATACATACATTTACATGTATTAAGGTTATCTCAATCCACCAACTTAGTTAATGACATAATATCTTGTACATTTACTTAGTAAGTAATTTTCGTTTAGCAAGTTTCACATGTCTCTCAACAACAAGGAACTGGCCGCCAACGTAAATCCCCCTTTTTAAGAGGAACCGTGCATCCGTGTGGCATGCGCGAAACAACCAGTGTTTCTCAGAATACCCATAGGGAAATCAGATTGTCGGATCTCAACCTAGTTTAATGTGTGAAACAACATAACTTTCAAAATCATCGAATAGCATTCTGTGTTAGCAGTCTACCGAGCGAGCCGAGCCCCGGTAGCTCAGTCGGTAGCGACGCGGGCTGTAAATCCAGGGGTTGTGAGTTCGAATCCCGGCTCGGCCAACTTTTTTTCAGAAGATTGACAAAAGTCAATGCGACAAGCGTCATTCGTCATCCACCAATGGGCTATAAGTATATGTGGAAAAGCAGCCAGTTGCTTGGGAAGACTGTTGTGTGGAGTACTGGTCTGAGAAAACCAGGAAATGCATGAATAGGTGAACTGGCCGCCGTGATATAACTGAGAAATTGTTAAAAACGGCGTTAAACCCCAACCAATCAATCAATCAATCAATCAACTAACGAACACGCCCTAAAACGAACGTATATATACTCATACGCGAGTGCACATTCCGTGCAACTACAATGCACAATAACCCTTTGTATGTTTACGGTGTTAGGACAAACATTCTATGCTGTACTATGTATCACAGAAAATGTATAAGTTGATACCGGTAAGGTTAGACGATTATCTTAGTGAATAAATGGCACAGTCAATTCATTTAACAATATGATGAAGAATGTGCAGAGATGTGTAAGAAACTTTACAAACTTTACAACTTAGCTCAACAAAGTTGGTTTGATATATCGTGTCGACAGCTGAAGCATGACGCCCTATAAGGCTTTACTACGGAATACCATTAGGGCCATCGCCTATGAATGTGTTGATCTGAAACGTGATACTCGACAGTACGATGATGATAACACGACAGTACGATGATGATAACGCGACAGTACGATACTACGATATTACGATGGTGAAAACGCGACAGTACGATGATGAAAACGCGACAGTACGATGGTAAAAACACGACAATACGACAGTACGATGATATATCGTAGTATCGTACTGTCGCGTTATCATCATCGTACTGTTGCGTTATCATCATCGCACTATCGTGTTATCATCATCGTACTGTCGCGTTATCACCATCGTACCGTCGTGTTATCATCATCGTACTGTCGCGAGAAAACTAACATTACGGACGCTGTGTAATGTATCGACCCAGATCAGCCTGCCCAGTCCGCACAGGCTAATCCAGGCCGACACATTCCCTCTAAGAGTGATAGAGGTATAGCTTGTATAAACTCGTCCATCTGTACTGCTGTACTTGAAGACTTTCTATTTTTGAGCATGCACATGCGCACCGGAACGTGATAGTACGACAGTGCGATGAAGATAACACCACGGTACGATGGTGATAACGCGACGGTACGATGGTGATAACACGACGGTACGATGATGATAACAGGACGGTACGATGATGATAACGCGACGATACGATGGTGATAACGCGACGGTACGATGGTGATAACGCGACGGTACGATGGTGATAACACGACGGTACAATGGTGATAACGCGACGGCACGATGATGATAACACGACGGTACTATGATGATAACACGACGGTACGATGGTGATAACGCGACGGTACGATGGTGATAACGCGACGGTACGATGTTGATAACGCGACAGTACGATGATAATAACACGACGGTACGATAGTGATAACGCGACAATACGATGATGATAACATGACGGTACGATGGTGATAACGCGACAGTACGATGATGATAACACGATAGTGCGATGATGATAACGCGACAGTACGATGATGATAACGCGACAGTACGGTACTACGATATTACGGTGGTGAAAACGCAACAGTACGATGGTGAAAACACGATAGTATATCGCATTATCATCATCGTACTGTCGTATTATCGTGTTTTCACCATCGTACTGTCGCGTTTTCATCATCGTACTGTCGCGTTTTGACCATCGTAATATCGTAGTATCGTACTGTCGAGTATCGCGTTTCAGATCAACACATGCATAGGCGATGGCCCTAACGGTATTCCGTACTTTACAGACTATAGAACTATCTTTTGTTTATAACAATACTACGATAAATGTCGTTAAACTTGTTGTACTCACAGGTGCTCGGCGCGCACAAGACCCTTTAAACATATTATTTTATCACAAAATCATCAAAAAAATGGTTTTTAGAAAAAAAAAAATTTTTATATATTAATAACATTATAATGTTATTATTATAATTTTTTTTTTTTTTTTTCTAAAACCAATTTATTGATGATAATATGATAACATAAAATGAAAATAATATGTTTAAGGGTCTTTTGCGCCGGGCACCTGTGGTTGTACTATTATATTTTGTTGTAATGGGCCGGTGGCCTCTTATAAAATAAAACTATGTATCTTGTATCTAGTGCTGGTCATCCTCGGTACCCAGGCTATTCATAAATACGTATTACAGAGAATTTATAAGTTGATACCGGTAATGTTTCACAATTATCTTAGTGCTGGTCATCCTCGGTACCCAGGCTATTCATAAATACGTATCACAGAGAATTTATAAGTTGATACCGGTAAGGTTACACGATTATCTTAGTGCTGATCATCCTCGGTACCCAGGCTATTCATAAATACGAATCACAGAGAATTTATAAGTTGATACAGGTAAGGTTACACAATTATCTTAGTGCTGGTCATCCTCGGTACCCTGGCTATTTATAAATACGTATCACAGAGAATTTATAAGTTGATACCGGTAATGTTTCACAATTATCTTAGTGCTGGTCATCCTCGGTACCCTGGCTATTCATAAATACGTATCAAAGAGAATTTATAAGTTGATACCGGTAATGTTACACGATTATCTTAGTGCTGGTCATCCTCGGTACCCTGGCTATTCATAAATACGTATCAAAGAGAATTTATAAGTTGATACCGGTAATGATACACGATTATGTTAGTGCTGGTCATCCTCGGTACCCTGGCTATTCATAAATACGTATCACAGAGAATTTATAAGTTGATACCGGTAATGTTTCACAATTATCTTAGTGCTGGTGTACTTGTATACTTCTAAAACGGATGGACAACTTGAACCCTTTCCCAACTGCTGACGCGTTTTGACGCATCTGCAGCAGACGACTTTTTGAAAATATTGTGACACAAGGAAAAACTGCTCATAATGAGCATTTTCTCTTTTTGTAACTGATTTTAACTCTTATCAATAATTAGATATATAAACATACATGATTATTATATCTTTACATATTTCTGCAAAGATATTTCCAAAGTCATGTGACTGCTGCAGATTTTCCGTAAAAGTGGGAAAGAAATTAATCCAGACCAAAAGAAAAAAAAAGATAGATAAAACGTATATTTCACTGCAATATAATACAGTTTACGTTCTATTGATGAGAAATATTACCTTAAGTCAGACGATCCTTGTAAAAATTGTATGGACAACTTAACAAATCCGGAATAAGTTTTAAAAAACAACAACACTGTTTCTCCAAAACTAGAATGCATACAGGATCACGTTCTACATACTGAGATATTTATACTGCTGTTTAGATACTATTCGCCTTTTGATTTATCTAAACTTGAAAACAATCAGTGAAACTCAATCATATAATGCAGTTAACGTTCTACTGATGAGAAATATTACCTTAAATCAGACGATTCTTGTAAAAACTGTGTTGACAACTTAACAAATCCAGAATAAGTTTAAAAAAACAACAACACTGTTTCTCCAATACTAGAATGCATACATACTGAGATATTTATACTGCTGCTTACATAATATTCGCCTTTGATTTATTTAAACTTGAAAACAATCAGATGAACTCAATTATATAATACAGTTTACGTTCTATTGATGAGAAATATTACTTTAAATCAGACGATTCTTGTAAAAACTGTGTTGACAACTTAACAAATCCAGAATAAGTTTTTAAAAAAACACTGTTTCTCCAAAACTATCACGTTCTACATACTGAGATATGTATACTGCTGTTTAGATAATATTCGCCTTTGATTTATCTAAACTTGAAAACAATCAGTGGAACTCAATCAGGCGTGACAAGTCAAATCTTATGATAACATAAAGGACACTCTTTTAAAAAAATCGTAATACAAATGATCGTTTTGGGATGTGGTAAAGGTGTAATTGTTGATACTATGGTGTTGATTGATTGATTGATTGAGGTTTAACGCCGTTTTTAACAATTTCTCAGTTATATCACGGCGGCCAGTTCACCTACTCATGCATTTCCTGGTTTTCTCACACCAGTACTCCACACAACAATCTTCTCAAGCAACTGGCTGCTTTTCCACATAGACTTAGCCCATTGTTGGAAGACGAATGAAACATGTTGCATTGACTTTTGTCAATCGTCGGAAAGAAAGTTGGCCGAGCCGGGATTCGAACTCACAGATAGTATGGTGTGTTAGGCCGCTTACAACAAGTATTCAGTTATATCAAAACGTTCCATGGTTAAGTTACCGGTACTACTGGTCAATTTATCCTGACACCAACCGGTCATTCTAAATGCTTGCCCCGCTACCGAGAGCGCCACCGAGTACAGTCATTACTACCATTTTTTGTTAAAGCACTTGGTATGAACCGGCCGGGGATTGAGCATGCGACCTCCCGCAATCGAGGCGGACGCTCTACAACTACACCACTGAACTGGTCGGGTAATGATTAACAAGAGCTGTCGGAGGACAGCGCGCTCGACTATTCCACCGCTTATTTAAGTTACTGAGATAATGGACTCTAATGTAGTTGCATGCAAAATATTAACCACAATTTCTTAAAGGGTGATAATTTGCATTATATGCAGGATAGAGTTATTTAACTTGATTATGTTAATAGGTGTGATGGTTAGGAAGGCAATGGAATGCATCAAGTAGTTAATAAGATATGGACTCTTAATGTAGTTGCACGCACACCTTTAACCATAATTTCTAAGTTAAAAAACGGCAACAATTTGCACCATATGCAGGATAGAGTTATCTTAATTGGTTGTGTTTATAGTTGTGAAATTGGGAAAGGTTGTATAAAGTGTCAATACAATGCTCCAAGAATCCAGAATTTCTAAGTCCAAAAAGGGCCATAACTTGCATTAAATGCTGGATAGAATTATTGTACTTGAATGTTTACATAGGTGTGATGATTGGGAAGGGCTGTATAAAGTTTCAATGCAATGCATGAAGTAGTTACTAAGCTATGGTCTCTTAATGTAGTTGCATGCAAAACTTTAACCAGAATTTCTAAGTAAAAAAAGGGCCATAACTTGCATAAAATGCAGGATAGAGTTATCTAACTTAATAATATACACAGGTGTGATAGTTGGGTAGGGTTGTAGAAAGTTTCAATGCAATGCATCAGGTAAATACAGAGATATAGACTCTTAATTTAGTTGCACGCAAAACTTTAACCAGAATTTTTAAGTAAAAAAAGGGCCATAATTTGCATAAATTGCAAGATAGAGTTATCTAACTTAATAATCTACACAGGTGTGATAGTTGGGTAGGGTTGTAGAAAGCTTCAATGCAATGCATCAGGTAAATACAGAGATATGGACTCTTAATTTAGTTGCACGCAAAACTTTAACCAGAATTTCTAAGTAAAAAAAGGGCCATAATTTGCATAAAATGCAAGATAGAGTTATCTAACTTAATAATCTACACAGGTGTGATAGTTGGGTAGGGTTGTATAAAGTTTCAATGCAATGCATCAAGTAAATACTGTGATATGGACTCTTAATTTAGTTGCACGCAAAACTTTAACCAGAATTTCTAAGTAAAAAAAGGGCCATAACTTGCATAAAATGCAAGATAGAGTTATCTAACTTAATAATCTACATAGGTGTGATAGTTTAGTAGGGTTGTAGAAAGTTTCAATGCAATACATGTAGTATTTAAGTACTTGCATGCACAACCTTAACCAAAGTGTGACGTGGACGCCGACGCCGACGCCAGGGTGAGTAGTATAGATCTCATATTCTTCGAATAGTCGAGCTAAAAACCGTTTTACAATTTTATATTCATATCATTCAACTTTCTCACACCAGTACGTCACACAACACTACTTCCATGCAACTGGCTGCTTTTCCACATATACTATTAACCTATTGTAAGTGCCTTTTTGGAAAGACAGCTAGTTGCTTGGAAAGAATGTTGTTTTTGAGTACTGGTGTTAGAAAGCCATGGGTAGGTAAACTGACCATCGTAATATCACTGATCAATCAATTAATTAATCAATCAATCAATCAATCAATCAATCAATCAATCAATCAATCGATCGATCGATCGATCGATCGATCGATCGATTAATTAATTAATTAATTAATTAATTAATTAATCAATCAATCAATCAATCAATCAATCAATCGATCGATCGATTAATTAATTAATTAATTAATCAATCAATCAATCAATCAATCAATCAATCAATCAATCAATCAATCAATCAATTAATCAATCAATCAATCAATCGATTAATTAATTAATTAATCAATCAATCGATTAATTAATTAATTAATTAATCAATCAATCAATCAATCAATCGATTAATTAATTAATTAATTAATCAATCAATCAATCAAGACATGACTCTGCACGTACAGGCAGTCTGATCTTGGTCTACACTGTATGTATTCATTAATTAGTTATTTTTTGCAACAAAACTACTCCATAAATATACCATAACTTGTCAAAACGTACACATATCTGATGAAACCAGCGTTCAGTGCAGAAGTTCGGTAGCTCACGCGTCGTAACGGTTCGAAAGAGAAGTGAACTGGAACGATCATTTGAAAGAAGGATTGGGTGACGCTTGCTACAGTAAAAGTTCGATGAACGTAGAGCAGTTGTAGTAATCCATCCCGGTAAATGTGTCAAATTGGTCCAGTAAACACTATCATCAACTTACATTGGACGATTGTAAGAGACACATGCGTTATCCTTTTCAGACTTGCAGACACATTCGCAACAGATGACAATTTGAAAACGGTGTGACAAAAGGAGAAATTGTTCATGATGACCAAGTTCCCCTTTTGCCACAATATTTTCAACAATACATAAACACATAATTTCATATATTAAGATTTTTTTTTTTTTTTTAATGTAATATTACAGTCGTCTTCTGCAGATATGTGACATTTGGGAAAGAGTGAAAAAGGACACTTACACATGATTAGAAACCCCCGGTAATATTTTTTTAATGAACTTCCTCTTTGTTTTAGCTAGAACCAAGTGTATCAGAGTAAAGTTGAGTGTGTGTAGTATATCGAAACCAGGACATGTGTTACTTTTGTTTTGATTTACGTTGAAAGGCAATTACCGCCGTTTTCGACAGTATTTCAGTTATTTCGCAGCGTGTGTCTGTGCATCCTCGGTACCCAGGCTATTTATAAAATATATGATACCCTGGGCAAATTGGCTAGCGAAACTTCGTAAAGCATGCACCACGATTTCCTCCGTATCTACAAGGTAATTTTTGTATCGCCTGAGGTTTGTGTCAGGCGGCCAATCGAGCGGCTGCATTTCACCTCATAGATTATTCATGAGTACGAGATCTTTACAGCCAATTTGCCCAGGGTATCATCTATTTTATGAATAGCCTGGGTACCGAGGATGGTGTCTGTGGTAAATGAACCAGTACTACGGTATGATTTAATCTTACAACTTAAAGTCAATCGTTACGGTCATGGTGGAGTGCCCTTCGGCAAGGCACATTTTCTAGCCTATAGTACTGGTTTGTTTACCCAGGGATCATGAATAAGTGAACTGTCGCCGTGATATAAATGAAATAATATTGAAAGCGGCGTGAAACCCCAATAAAAAAAAAAAAAAAAAAAAAAAAAAAACATAAATAAATAAATAAATACATAAATACATAAATAAATAAATAAATAAATAAATATAAATAAATAAATAAATATAAATAAATAAATAAATAAATAAATAATAAATACATAAATAAATAAATAAATAAATAAATAAATAAATAAATAAATAAATAAATAAATAAATATAAATAAATAAATAAATAAATAAATAAATAAATACATAAATAAATAAATAAATAAATAAATATAAATTAATAAATAAATAAATAAATACATAAATAAATAAATAAATCAATCAATAAATCCTCGAGCGCCACGGTGAGATGCCATTACCTACAGTTTTAAAGCATTGTTAAAGTGTTGACCCTGATAAGCCCACGCATACATGTAGTATGTTCATTTCTTACTAGAAAACATCTTTAATCCTTTCCCTCATATAGACGCTTTCTGACGCCTCTGTAGTAGACGGCTTCTTGAAAACATAGTGACAAAAGAAGAAATTGCTCAAAACGAGCAATTTCTCCTTTTGCCACAATGTCTTCCACTTTTACTTTTAGTCATAGGTTATCCATTCATTTATAGACATTTTCTTTTTTTTTTGACGAAATTATGTTCTAAGTCGTCTGCTGCAGAATTAACCGTATGAGGGAAACGGTTTTAACCCTTTCCCTCATACGGCAATTCTGCATTAGACGATTTTGAACGTATTTTGTCAAAAAATAGAAAATCTCCATAATTGAATGGATAACTGACAAAAAGTTGAAAACATCGTGGCAAAAGGAGAAATTGCACGTTTTGTGCAATTTCTTCTTTTGTCACTATGTTTTCAAAAAGTCGTCTGCTGCAGAGGCGTCGGAAAGCGTCTATATGAGGGGAAAGGGTTACTGGTCGCCTGACCCGGTTGCGAACAGTGCAGATCGTGATCAGATTACGATGGTTCCAGAGTTGGCCTGGATATACGCTGGTCGCACATGTATACACTATATCTGCACTATTCAACAATTAATCACAAATAGACATTCAAGCCACATAAGCCACACTGCTAACACATAGATACAAGCGACATTAATCAATTGATAAACATGATGGTTTTATTAACCCTTTCCCTCATATAGACGCTTTCTGACGCCTCTGCAGCAGACGGCTTTTTTGAAAACATAGTGACAAAAGAAGAAATTGCACAAAACGTGTAATTTCTCCTTTTTGCCACAATGTTTTCCACTTTTTGTCATAGGTTATCCATTCAATTATGGAGATTTTCTATGTTTTGTCAAAATACGTTCAAAGTCGTCTGCTGCAGAATTGTCGTATGAGGGAAAGGGTTAACAGGCCTTTCCCACATACAACAAATCTGAAACAGACACCTTTGAAAGGTTAACATGTAGAACATCTCAATAAATGAATGAATGTCTAACAATTGAATAGAGTTGAAAACAATGTGGTTTTTATGTCGCGATGTTTTCAAACTCTATTCACTTATAATGTTTTCAATTCTCCATATTTTTGCCTAAATATTTTCAAAGAGTCGTCTGCTGCATATTTGTTGTATGTGACCAAGGGTTATAAAAACGCATGCATATGATACCAGTTCGGTTTCACGATAATATTAGTCCTTGTTAACCATGTCCCACTGTCCGAATGCCCATCGCCACAGTGTCACGTGACTCTACGACGGAATCACTTCCGGGTTCCGCTTGTCCAATTGCACATTGTCAAAGTGTCGTGTCACTCCACAACGGAATCACTTCCGGGTTGTAGAATCCTAAAGTAGTTCCTTATTAAATAGTTAAGGTAGCACTTCACATAGACTGTTTCTTTGTGGCGATAATTCAGAGGAACAGTCTGAGTGAAGTGCTACTTCAGAATTCTAGGATACTACGACCCAGAAAATAATTAGTCAGAGAAAGGACCCGCCTTAGCCGAGTGGCTAGCGTCGGGGGTTTGCAAACGGGTGTCCTGGGTTCGATCCCCAGTCGTCACAACGGTCATAGAGTGGAGTGCCCTTGAGCAAGGCACATTTTATACCTTGTTGGTTTACCCAGGGATCATGAATAAGTAAACTTTTAGCCGTGATATAACTGAACTAATGTTGAACAAGAGCACCGCGTACGGCACACACGCTCGACTGATAGAAAACAGAAAAAGAGCTCAGCTGAACAAAAAACCTTAACCGGACGACCACGCCGCCGCCGACGACGACGCCAGGGTCATGACAATAGCTCTTGTCTTTTCAAAAGTCGAGCTAAAAACGGCGTAAACCCCAATAAAACAAACAAAGAAGTCAGAGTGATATATCTATTTGATTGGAATTCAGTTTTCCTCATTTGAGTACATGTATATATTACTCGTCTTTTTCTTGCTCTCGCTGAGTATAAAGTTGAGGGATTAAAACCAATTAGTCCACGATCGGTGTGCATGACTGAGAACATCGAATAAAGCTAATACGCCAATGGCGTGACTTTGTTTACCTTATTTTTACTCTTTATTCTAGAAATGTCAAACCGAATAGCGGTGACTCCTCCGCATGACCGTAATTATAAGCGTAAACCTAACTTTCGGCCGTGTTAAGGATGTCCTGTGGATGTTTCACATGCATGAATTATTTATTAATGTTTTCATCTTGTCCTGAATTAGAACAAATGTAATCTTATAGTGTACAGGATAAAATATTAACCGCGTAGCGTAAACATTCCGTGATTCATACAACGAACACGGCTTTGTTACAACTATGTGTACCTATCAACTTTATATTCTTTTAGGTAACAACTGATATAGTGTAAATCTACCTAACTTTACATTCTGTTAGATAACAACTGATAAAGTGTAAATCTACCTAACTTTACATTCTGTTAGATAACAACTGATAAAGTGTAAATCTACCTAACTTTACATTCTGTTAGATAACAACTGATAGAGTGTAAATCTACCTAACTTTACATTAGGTTATGTAACAACTGATATAGTGTAAATCTTCCCAACTTTACATTATGTTAGATAACAATTGATAGAGTGTAAATCTTCCCAACTCTACATTATGTTAGGTAACAACTGATAGAGTGTAAATATACCCAACTTTACATTCTATTAGTTAACAACTGATAGAGTGTAAAAATACCCAACTTTACATTATGTTAGGTAACAATTGATAGAGTGTAAATCTACCCAACTTTACATTAGGTTATGTAACAACTGATAGAGTGCAAATCTACCCAACTTTACATTAGGTTATGTAACAATTGATAGAGTATAAATCTACCCAACTTTACATTATGTTAGATAACAACTGATAGAGTGTAAAACTACCCAACTTTACATTATGTTAGATAACAATTGATAGAGTGTAAATCTACCCAACTTTACATTATGTTAGATAACAACTGATAGAGTGTAAAACTACCCAACTTTACATTATGTTAGATAACAATTGATAGAGTGCAAATCTACCCAACTTTACATTATGTTAGATAACAATTGATAGAGTGTAAATCTACCCAACTTTACATTATGTTAGATAACAACTGATAGACTGTAAAACTACCCAACTCTACATTATGTTAGATAACAACTGATAGAGTGTAAAACTACCCAACTTTACATCATGTTAGATAACAACTGATAGAGTGTAAAACTACCCAACTCTACATTATGTTAGATAACAACTGATAGAGTGTAAATACACCCAACTCTACATTATGTTAGATAACAACTGATAGAGTGTAAAACTACCCAACGTTACATTATGTTAGGTAACAACTGATAGAGTATATATCTACCAACTTAACAATTCTATTTTAGTTCTAACACGTTCACGGACTAGACATACACTTAATATTGCTCATTTCGAAGTGAACGATGTGGACCGAGATTAGGCGGATCTTGGTCTACATCGTCGATCGATGTAGGTTCAAGTCAAAGATGACCTGGTTCCCAATTGCTCTTTAAATTTGAGTTCATCGGGCTAAGGGGTTAACCCTTTCTCACATACAACCGATCCGCAGCTAGACAACTTTGAAAACATACCCGCAAAAATACGGAAAGTCTATGTAAACGGAAGTTTAATTAATGAATAGAGGTGAAAACACTGTGGCAAATGGAGACATTTCTCTTTTTTACACAATGTTTTTTAAACGTCAGGAGCTGCAGAGGCGTCAGAAAGCGTCTATATTTTGGGAAAGAGTTTGGGCATGTTTTAAATGGCAAGAGTTATACGATGACTATTCGATACATAGAACTGCATGCAATCTATTTTGTAATTATTATACATTTTGGGAATGACAAAAATGTCACATAAGAATAATATGATCCTTCCATCGCCATTAATATCATTGATATATGATCGCCACTTTTTATTCTTTTTTTTTTCTTTTTTCACACAATAGGACAAATTTTATTAGGTTAAACTAAATGTAAATGCCTCGAAAATATCAAGGTTGCATTTGTTTCAAAACACTTAGTTATGATACATATGAAAATAAATTAATGTTTCCAATGTTATAAGTTTGTGACTTGATTAACGTTCTATTTTTGTTTATTTCTTGCTATTTACGATTATTTACTGGATACGTGATTAAGATGTTCATTTAGCTTGAAATTAATTACGGAAAGAACGAGCAATATTTATATATTTCAAGTGATGAACGTCAAGATGACTCAATATCATAAATTGTTTATGATCAATAACTGATGAACAGCTGGTTGTATGTATAGTAAAAAGCAGTTAATGCAGTCTTTTCAGGCAATATTGATGCCGTGTATAAACTTTCTCTTGTAATTCAAGGCGTACATGTAATCTCGTTTACACTGAATACACGCTTTCCTTCATTATATATTATATTATAACAAACCTGCTGCAGACGACTTTGATAACATCTAGGCAAACACCTGAACGATGTCTATACGTAAAAAGTGAACTATTGAGTAAAGATGAAAACTGTGACAAAATGTTAAATTGCTCATTTTGAGCAATTTAAATTGCTCATTTTGAGCAATCTCTTCTTTTGCTGCAATGATTCCAATAATCGCATGCTGCAGATGCGTACAAATGCGTCTGAAAAAGTCGGAGATGTTTAATGAATGCTAATTATGTGTTATGACTGGAGACAAACTTAACTCTCTTTAACCCTTTCCAACATACTCACGCTTTCCAATGAAAATTCTCCCTCTGCCACAATGTTTTCAACGCTTTTCAATGTTTTCAACGCTTTTCAATGTTTTCAACGCTTTTCAATGTTTTCAACGCTTTTCAATGTTTCAACGTTTTTCAATGTTTTCAACGCTTTTCAATGTTTTCAACGCTTTTCAATGTTTTCAACGCTTTTCAATGTTTTCAACGCTTTTCAATGTTTCAACGCTTTTCAATGTTTTCAACGCTTTTCAATGTTTTCAACGCTTTTCAATGTTTTCAACGCTTTTCAATGTTTTCAACGCTTTTCAATGTTTCAACGTTTTTCAATGTTTTCAACGCTTTTCTATGTTTCAACGTTTTTCAATGTTTTCAACGTTTTCAATTTTTTCAACGCTTTTCAATGTTTTCAACGTTTTCAACGCTTTTCAATGTTTTTAATGCTTTTTAATATTTTTAACGCTTTTCAATGTTTTTACACTTTTCAATGTTTTTAACGCTTTTCAATGTTTTTAGATGTTTTTAACGCTTTTCAATGTTTTCAAATCTTTTCAACGTTTTTCAATGTTTTTACGCTTTTCAATGTTTTTAACGCTTTTCAATGTTTTTCAATGTTTTGAACGCTTTTGAACGCTTTTCAATGTTTTCAATGCTTATCAATAGTTCTACATTAATTGATAGAGCTTTTCCCTAGTCTTGTCTAGATGTTTACAAAGTTGTCTAGATGTTTACAAAGTTGTCTAGATGTTTACAAAGTTGTCTAGATGATTACACAGTTGTCTAGATGTTAACACAGTTGTTTAGATAGTTACACAGTTGTCTAGATGTTTACAAAGTTGTCTGCTGTATATTTGTCTTTAATATGAGGGAGAGGGGAAAACACACAGTTATATCTTTATAGAATATGATTTACGGTTGACATGCATTATCGATTATGCATTCCGAATTGAATAGAACTCCTTAAAAAAAATAACAATGTTAACGGAAGTCTCTTAACCCTTTTCCTCATTTAGACGCTTTCTGACGCCTCTGCAGCAGACAGCTTTTTGAAAACATAGTGACAAAAAAAGAAATTACTCAAAACGAGCAATTTCTCCTTTTGCCACAATGTTTTCACACTTTTAGTCATAGGTTATCTATTCAATTATAGAGATTTTCCATTTTTTTGACAACATTTGTTCAAAGTCTTCTGCTGCAGAATTGTCGTATGAGGGAAAGGGTTAAGATAACCCTTACCCACTTGTGTTCGCGTTGCTGAAGCAGCCTACTGTTGAAAACATCGCGGCAAAAAGAGACATTGCCCTTAAGTTTATTAGAAACGAATTCACCTTGTGTCACAATTATTTTCATCTATATTCTACCGTCGTTGGTAGAGATTTAATACTTTTCGGCGAGATGTTTTCCAAGTTACAGATTTGTTTTATTTTGGAACGGGTAAAGGGAAGGTAATTATATGAGCACTGAATTACCAAGCTCACACATGTCACATTCTCCTTCTTACACTCGCGCTCGGCATTAATGCCATTCGGTGAGCAGGTTCATGTCACATGTCTATTCGCCGTCTACTTAACCCCTTTCACACACAGAAAAAATATAGCAGACGACTTTGAATATAATTAGGCAAACATAGGGAACATACCTATAAATGAAGGTATAATTACTGAAAAAAGTTGAAAACATTGTGGAAAAAGGAGAAATTGCTCCCTTTAAGCAATTTCTCCTTTTGCCATAGTGTTTTAAACGTCGTCTGCTATAGAGGCTTCAGAAAGCGTCTATATGTGGGAAAGGATTAAGACTATCTCATAGTAGATATCAATCTCTATTGGACACACAATAATCTTCCATTTCTATTGATACACATTCCGTCAAAACGTAAGCATTGAACAAGATAGATACATTCAAGTCTGCGAGCGGATGCGGCCGCATAATTGGTAACCAACTATTCCAAGGAGCACTTTCGCCTACCTGAGGCACTCGAATTTTGAAAATATTGAAGCACAATGATAAATCATGAACAAAAGCGCTCCAAGCAGGCCCCTCCCCCCCCCCACCCCCAAAAAAAAAGAAATTAATCTTACTAATCATATTGCCGCCATAAAAGCCCTGTTTTACCTCAAAAAACAATTTGCATATATCCGTATCAAATCCCATCATGTCGTGAAAAATATTTTATCAGTAAAATAAAAAAATAAATAGGTTAGTGTGTCATATTATTGCAGTTCATCTAATTATGACTCGAATTCGCTAATGTAAACATTATCGAAAACTATATTGGTGGGACAGGTTAATGTTTTTGTTTGTTGGCGTTGTTTACCCTCGCACTCGGCAATATTTCCATTTGGCGATCAAGACAGATTATTGTTTTTATTTGTTGGCGTTGTTTACTCTGGCACTCGGCAATATTTCCATTTGGCGATCAAGACAGATTATTTTTTTTGTTTGTTGGCGTTGTTTACTCTGGCACTCGGCAATATTTCCATTTGGCGATCAAGACAGATTATTGTTTTTGTTTGTTGGCGTTGTTTACTCTGGCACTCGGCAATATTTCCATTTGGCGATCAAGACAGATTATTGTTTTTGTTTGTTGGCGTTGTTTACTATGGCACTCGGAAATATTGCCATTTGGCGATCAAGACAGATTATTGTTTTTGTTTGTTGGCGTTGTTTACTCTGGCACTTGGCAATATTTCCATTTGGCGATCAAGACAGATTATTGTTTTTGTTTGTTGGCGTTGTTTACTCTGGCACTCGGCAATATTTCCATTTGGCGATCAAGACAGATTATTGTTGTTGTTTGTTGGCGGTGTTTACTCTGGCACTCGGCAATATTTCCATTTGGCGATCAAGACAGATTATTGTTTTTGTTTGTTGGCGTTGTTTACTCTGGCACTCGGCAATATTTCCATTTGGCGATCAAGACATATTATTGTTGTTGTTTGTTGGCGTTGTTTACCCTTCGGACTTTGCAATATTGCCATTTGGCGAGCAAGACAGGTTAATTTCGTTGTTTGTTGGCGTTGTTTACTCTCGCACTCGACAATAGTGCAATAGTGCCATTTGGCGAGCAAGACAGGTTAATTATCAGTGATTATATTTTACCTGTGTCGCGCTTCCTGATTTTGAAAATATCGACACACTTCTGTTTACAATAATGTTTTGGTCATGATATATATTTCTTTTCTATGTGATTCTCTTAAACACCAGTTCGACTGATCAATCAACGAAATACATAAACGTCTCATTCTCTTCTTACACTATTTTAGCGAAGTTCAAGTCATGGCAGTTTACCTCCCAAAACATCTGATTTTTTTTCTTTTTAAATGACCACGAAGTTATCTATTTATGTGTTTGTATTACATGGTGCATGTATATGTATACGTAAATAAAATCTATTTATCTATCTATCTATCTATCTATCATGATAATGTTCACTGTAGCGCGAATTCAAGTTATAATTTACCTAGCTGCACTACACGATGTTTTTTTTTTCTATTCTAGACTTCTAGTCAGGTAAAATATCGGTCAAACATCTCATTAAAATCAGACCAAATTACTTCGCTGACTATACTGTATGATACGAGGTGAATACATACACGCGATGTTGTTGTCGTTGAGTTTATTTAACTTCGCCATGTATAGCTAACTACACCTGGCCTTATTTAACCGCAGTACAATACGGAACGCAGTATACAAGGGCGAGTTCGGATGGGCTTCTCTAGGATAGAGAACTGTACGTCATGTCTAAATATAAATTCAGAAAAATGCGCACTAATGCTTTCCATCTGAACGGTGTTCCCTCGTCTTAGACATCTAACTACCTTACCACATAGACCATTGATGGAAGACGCCGGTCACAATGACTTTTGTGAATCAGCGGAAATAATTAATGGCCTAGCCAGGGTTCGCACACAAGACCTCTGGATTGATAGCATCCTTCGTTACTGACTAAGCTCCGCGGCTCAATTTCTTTAAGTGCCCCTTGTAAATATGGGCGGTAACTACTTCCGTCACTTGTATACTCATCAATTTCATTTTCGAGATATCAATTACTGTCAGTTTGCACTAACATGTATGTTGAAGTAACATAATAATCGTATTTACAGAATACTTATTCCAAGTTCAGATACTGGGCATTTTTCATGTCCTAAAATCCTTTATTGACACTTAACGCCTATGTTGTGGGTTATCAAAGGAATTGTCTCAATGAGACGATTCTTTTTAGTACCCTCAGTATAGGATTTGGTTAACCCTTTCCCTCATACGACCAATTCTGCAGCAGACGACTTTGAACATATTTTGTCAAAAAATGTAAAATCTCTTTAATTGAATGGATAACCTATGACTAAAAGTGGAAAACATTGTGGCAAAAGGAGAAATTGCTCGTTTTGAGCAATTTCTTCTTTTGTCACTATGTTTTCAAAAAGCCTTCTCCTGCAGAGGAGTCAGAAAGCGTCTATATGAGGGAAAGGGTTAAAGTAGTTAAGATAGATATAGCGTGAAAAGGGCCAGTTAACTCCACCTCATCTAGTATTCTGAGATTAATTAAAGATAGATTTCTGAGCCTGGTACATGTACGTAAAGGTTCAGATTTTGTTTTTCAGTTCACAGTATAAACTTTACGTTCGAGTTAAACGATACACCCGAATAATCAAATAAACCAGTTATCGAGAGTTCACTGTATAAACCGTAGAGATCACTGAACAACCGACTTATTGTTTACATGATTCATGACGGGACAGTTGACTGAACAACCGTCTTATTGTTTACATGAATCATGACAGGACAGTTGACTGAACAGCCGTCTTATTGTTTACATGAATCATGACGGGACAGTTGACTGAACAACCGTCTTATTGTTTACATGAATCATGACGGGACAGTAGACTGAACAGCCGTCTAATTGTTTACATGAATCATGACCGGACAGTTGACTGAACAACCGTCTTATTGTTTACAGAATCATGACGGGACAGTTGACTGAACAGCCGTCTTATTGTTTACATGAATCATGACCGGACAGTTGACTGAACAACCGTCTTATTGTTTACAGAATCATGACGGGACAGTTGACTGAACAACCGTCTTATTGTTAACATGATTCATGACGGGACAGTTGACTAAACAACCGTCTTATTGTTTACATGAATCATGACGGGACAGTTGACTAAACAACCGTCTTATTGTTTACATGAATCATGACGGGACAGTTGACTGAACAACCGTCTTATTGTTTACAGAATCATGACGGGACAGTTGACTGAACAGCCGTCTTATTGTTTACAGAATCATGACCGGACAGTTGACTGAACAACCGTCTTATTGTTTACAGAATCATGACGGGACAGTTGACTGAACAGCCGTCTTATTGTTTACATGAATCATGACCGGACAGTTGACTGAACAACCGTCTTATTGTTTACAGAATCATGACGGGACAGTTGACTGAACAACCGTCTTATTGTTAACATGATTCATGACGGGACAGTTGACTAAACAACTGTCTTATTGTTTACATGAATCATGACCGGACAGTTGACTAAACAACCGTCTTATTGTTTACATGAATCATGACCGGACAGTTGACTAAACAACCGTCTTATTGTTTACATGAATCATGACCGGACAGTTGACTGAACAACCGTCTTATTGTTTACATGAATCATGACCGGACAGTTGACTGAACAACCGTCTTATTGTTTACATGAATCATGACCGGACAGTTGACTAAACAACCGTCTTATTGTTTACATGAATCATGACCGGACAGTTGACTAAACAACCGTCTTATTGTTTACATGAATCATGACCGGACAGTTGACTGAACAACCGTCTTATTGTTTACATGAATCATGACGGGACAGTTGACTAAACAACCGTCTTATTGTTTACATGAATAATTACGGGACAGTTGACTAAACAACCGTCTTATTGTTTACATGAATAATTACGGGACAGTTGACTAAACAACCGTCTTATTGTTAACATGAATCATGACGGGACAGTTGACTGAACAACCGTCTTATTGTTTACATGAATAATTACGGGACAGTTGACTAAACAACCGTCTTATTGTTTACATGAATCATGACGGGACAGTTGACTAAACAACCGTCTTATTGTTTACATGAATCATGACGGGACAGTTGACTAAACAACCGTCTTATTGTTTACATGAATCACGACGGGACAGTTGACTGAACAGCCGTCTTATTGTTTACATGAATCATGGCTGGACAGTTGACTGAACAACCGTCTTATTGTTTACATGAATCATGGCTGGACAGTTGACTAAACAACCGTCTTATTGTTAACATGAATCATGACGGGACAGTTGACTGAACAACCGTCTTATTGTTTACATGAATCATGGCTGGACAGTTGACTAAACAACCGTCTTATTGTTTACATGAATCATGACGGGACAGTTGACTAAACAACCGTCTTATTGTTTACATGAATCATGACGGGACAGTTGACTAAACAACCGTCTTATTGTTTACATGAATCATGACGGGACAGTTGACTGAACAACCGTCTTATTGTTTACAGAATCATGACGGGACAGTTGACTGAACAGCCGTCTTATTGTTTACAGAATCATGACCGGACAGTTGACTGAACAACCGTCTTATTGTTTACAGAATCATGACGGGACAGTTGACTGAACAGCCGTCTTATTGTTTACATGAATCATGACCGGACAGTTGACTGAACAACCGTCTTATTGTTTACAGAATCATGACGGGACAGTTGACTGAACAACCGTCTTATTGTTAACATGATTCATGACGGGACAGTTGACTAAACAACCGTCTTATTGTTTACATGAATCATGACCGGACAGTTGACTAAACAACCGTCTTATTGTTTACATGAATCATGACCGGACAGTTGACTGAACAACCGTCTTATTGTTTACATGAATCATGACGGGACAGTTGACTAAACAACCGTCTTATTGTTTACATGAATAATTACGGGACAGTTGACTAAACAACCGTCTTATTGTTTACATGAATCATGACGGGACAGTTGACTAAACAACCGTCTTATTGTTTACATGAATAATTACGGGACAGTTGACTAAACAACCGTCGTATTGTTAACATGAATCATGACGGGACAGTTGACTAAACAACCGTCTTATTGTTTACATGAATCATGACGGGACAGTTGACTAAACAACCGTCTTATTGTTTACATGAATCATGACAGGACAGTTGACTAAACAACCGTCTTATTGTTTACATGAATCATGGCTGGACAGTTGACTGAACAACCGTCTTATTGTTTACATGAATCATGACGGGACAGTTGACTAAACAACCGTCTTATTGTTTACATGAATCATGACGGGACAGTTGACTAAACAACCGTCTTATTGTTTACATGAATCATGACAGGACAGTTGACTAAACAACCGTCTTATTGTTTACATGAATCATGACTGGACAGTTGACTGAACAACCGTCTTATTGTTTACATGAATCACGACGGGACAGTTGACTGAACAGCCGTCTTATTGTTTACATGAATCATGGCTGGACAGTTGACTGAACAACCGTCTTATTGTTTACATGAATCACGACGGGACAGTTGACTGAACAGCCGTCTTATTGTTTACATGAATCATGGCTGGACAGTTGACTGAACAACCGTCTTATTGTTTACATGAATCACGACGGGACAGTTGACTGAACAGCCGTCTTATTGTTTACATGAATCACGACGGGACAGTTGACTGAACAACCGTCTTATTGTTTACATGAATCACGACGGGACAGTTGACTGAACAGCCGTCTTATTGTTTACATGAATCATGGCTGGACAGTTGACTAAACAACCGTCTTATTGTTTACATGAATCATGACGGGACAGTTGACTAAACAACCGTCTTATTGTTTACATGAATCATGACGGGACAGTTGACTGAACAGCCGTCTTATTGTTTACATGAATCATGGCTGGACAGTTGACTAAACAACCGTCTTATTGTTTACATGAATCATGACGGGACAGTTGACTAAACAACCGTCTTATTGTTTACATGAATCATGACCGGACAGTTGACTAAACAACCGTCTTATTGTTTACATGAATCATGACGGGACAGTTGACTAAACAACCGTCTTATTGTTTACATGAATAATTACGGGACAGTTGACTGAACAACCGTCTTATTGTTTACAGAATCATGACGGGACAGTTGACTGAACAACCGTCTTATTGTTTACAGAATCATGACGGGACAGTTGACTGAACAGCCGTCTTATTGTTTACATGAATCATGACCGGACAGTTGACTGAACAACCGTCTTATTGTTTACATGAATCATGACCGGACAGTTGACTGAACAACCGTCTTATTGTTTACATGAATAATTACGGGACAGTTGACTAAACAACCGTCTTATTGTTTACAGAATCATGACGGGACAGTTGACTGAACAACCGTCTTATTGTTTACATGAATCATGATGGGACAGTTAACTAAACAACCGTCTTATTGTTTACATGAATCATGACCGGACAGTTGACTGAACAACCGACTTATTGTTTACACGAATCATGACGGGACAGTTGACTAAACAACCGACTTATTGTTTACATGAATCATGACGGGACAGTTGACTGAACAACCGTCTTATTGTTTACATGAATCATGACGGGACAGTTGACTGAACAACCGACTTATTGTTTACACGAATCATGACGGGACAGTTGACTAAACAACCGACTTATTGTTTACATGAATCATGACGGGACAGTTGACTGAACAACCGTCTTATTGTTTACATGAATCATGACGGGACAGTTGACTAAACAGCCGTCTTATTGTTTACATGAATCATGACGGGACAGTTGACTAAACAACCGTCTTATTGTTTACATGAATCAGGACAGTTGACTAAACAGCCGTCTTATTGTTTACATGAATCATGACGGGACAGTTGACTAAACAGCCGTCTTATTGTTTACATGAATCATGACGGGACAGTTGACTAAACAACCGTCTTATTGTTTACATGAATCATGGCTGGACAGTTGACTAAACAACCGTCTTATTGTTTACATGAATCAGGACAGTTGACTAAACAGCCGTCTTATTGTTTACATGAATCATGACGGGACAGTTAACTAAACAACCGTCTTATTGTTTACATGAATCATGACGGGACAGTTGACTAAACAACCGTCTTATTGTTTACATGAATCATGACGGGACAGTTGACTAAACAACCGTCTTATTGTTTACATGAATCATGGCTGGACAGTTGACTGAACAACCGTCTTATTGTTTACATGAATCATGACGGGACAGTTGACTAAACAACCGTCTTATTGTTTACATGAATCATGACGGGACAGTTGACTAAACAACCGTCTTATTGTTTACATGAATCATGACGGGACAGTTAACTAAACAACCGTCTTATTGTTTACATGAATCATGACGGGACAGTTGACTAAACAACCGTCTTATTGTTTACATGAATCATGACGGGACAGTTGACTAAACAACCGTCTTATTGTTTACATGAATCATGACGGGACAGTTTACTAAACAACCGTCTTATTGTTTACACGAATCATGGCGGGACAGTTGACTGAACAACCGTCTTATTGTTTACATGAATCATGACGGGACAGTTGACTGAACAACCGTCTTATTGTTTACATGAATCACGACGGGACAGTTGACTGAACAACCGTCTTATTGTTTACATGAAACATGACGGGACAGTTAGCTGAACAGCCGTTTTATTGTTTACATGAATCATGACGGGACAGTTGACTAAACAACCGTCTTGTTGTTTACATGAATCATGATGCAAAGGCATCAGTTGACTGAACAGCCGTCTTACTGTGTACATGAGTCATGATGCAAAGGCATCAGTTGACTGAACAACCGTCTTATTGTGTACATGAGTCATGATGCAAAGGCATCAGTTGACTGAACAACCGTCTTATTGTGTACATGAGTCATGATGCAAAGGCATCAGTTGACTGAACAGCCGTCTTACTGTTTACAGGAATCATGGCGGGACAGTTGACTGCAAAACCGTTTTATTGTTTACATGAATCATGACGGGACAGTTAACTGCAAAACCGTTTTATTATGTACATGAATCATGACGGGACAATTAACTGAACAACCGTCTTATTGTGTACATGAATCATGGCGGGACAGTTGACTGAACGTGTAGATTTAAGATAGTTTATCACATTTACTTCATTTTTAACATATTTCAGGATCAGTTGCTATATAAGCGGTCTAACTCAATACACTTTCACTATTGTATATTGTGTATATCAGTACATGGTTATTTCGGTGTCAATGAATTTGCTCTGAATGGTGATTAACGACGTTTCCAACAGTAGTTCAGTTATATCACGACGTTTCAAACAGTAGTTCAGTTTTTCACGATGTTTCCAACAGTAGTTCAGTTATTCACGACGTTTCAAACAGTAGTTCAGTTATATCACGACGTTTCCAACAGTAGTTCAGTTATATCACGACGATTCAAATAGTAATTCAGTTATATCACGACGTTTCAAACAGTAGTTCAGTTATTTCACGACGTTTACAACAGTAGTTCAGTTATATCACGACGTTTCCAACAGTAGTTCAGTTATATCACGACGATTCAAACAGTAATTCAGTTATATCACGACGTTTCTAACAGTAGTTGAGTTATATCACGACGTTTCTAACAGTAGTTCAGTTATATCACGACGTTTCAAATAGTAGTTCAGTTACATCACGACGTTTCCAACAGTAGTTCAGTAATTTCACGACGTTTCCAACAGTAGTTCAGTTACATCACGACGTTTCTAACAGTAGTTTAGTTATATCACGACGTTTCCAACAGTAGTTCAGTTATATCACGACGTTTCCAACAGCAGTTCAGTTATATCACGACGTTTCCAACAGTAGTTTAGTTATATCATGACGTTTTCAACAGTAGTTTAGATATATCACGGCGTTTCAAACAGTAGTTCAGTTATATCACGACGTTTCCAACAGTAGTTCAGTTATATCGCGTCGTTTCCAATAGTAGTTCAGTTACATCACGGCGTTTCAAACAGTAGTTCAATTACATCACGGCGTTTCAAACAGTAGTTCAGTTATATCGCGTCGTTCCCAACAGTAGTTCAGTTACATCACGGCGTTTCAAACAGTAGTTCAGTTATATCACGGCGTTTCTAACAGTAGTTCAGTTATATCACGGCGTTTCTAACAGTAGTTCAGTTACATCACGGCGTTTCAAACAGTAGTTCAGTTATATCACGGCGTTTCCAACAGTAGTTCAGTTATATCACGGCGTTTCAAACAGTAGTTCAGTTATATCACGGCGTTTCAAACAGTAGTTAAGTTATATCACGGCGTTTCAAACAGTAGTTCAGTTATATCACGGCGTTTCAAACAGTAGTTCAGTTATTTCACGGAGTTTCAAACAGTAGTTCAGTTATATCACGGCGTTTCAAACAGTAGTTCAGTTATATCACGGCGTTTTCTCGTAAATCGACGATGTACTTATTACCGCCGGCCAATTTACACACATATATACACATATATACACATATATACACACACACATACATATATACACATATATACATATATATACATATATATACATATATATATATACACATATGGACAGATTAATCACATACATGAGATAACATGATACATTTATACCTCTAGTTAACATGATTTTTACTCTTTTTTCTTATCGTTTAAATGATTTCGAAACCGGGTGTCCCGGGTTCGATCCCCAGTCGCGGCACTACGGTCATGGTGGAATGCCCTTGGGCAAGGCACATTTTCTAGCCTAGTACTGGTTTATTTACCAAGGGATCATGAATAATTTAAATTTAATTGCGCGCTAAATGACCTTAGCTGTCGATGCGCCATAAAACAATATACATTCATTCATTCATTATCGTTAAAATAACTTTGTTTAAAAGCTTCAATAAGGAAACGTGACAATAGTCTTATTGTTTTTGTGTTTCATTAAATGAGAATATTACATTGAAAACATCTTTATTCCTTGCGTGTAGACAAGAATTTATTAAATAGAACGATCTCAGTACTACCGCTTTCTCATTTTTCCACAATTAGTTTACAAGTCGTCTGCTGCAGATGCGTCATAATGTGTCAGCAGGTTGTATAGGTTCTCAGATACACATATTCTGCAGCAGACGTCTTTGAAAACATCTAGACACAAATATGGACAAATCTCTATAAATGAATTTTTAACTATTGAATAGAGTTGAAACCCTCGTGACAAGAGTAGAATTATGATTAATTGTTCCTTTTGTCACAATGTTTTTAAAAAACCCATTTGCTACAGATGCGTCATAAGGTGTTTGCAGGTTGTAGAGGTTTAGATCCTTTTGTGACTCACTTAAGAAGAAGTGTAAAATCAGTTTGAATTTCGCAGATACGGATGCGGATCTGAATATACACTGGTCGTACAAATATAGCTACTATACAGCCTTCGAATAAATAATTGACGATGAAGTCAAATTAATGAATATCGATTATTAGCCCTCTCGCGCTTTACCAGTTGTAAGTATTAATAAACCCTTTCCCTCATACGACAATTCTGCAGCAGACGCCTTTGAACGTATTTTGTCCAAAAAATCTCCATAATTGAATGGATAACCTATGACAAAAAGAGGAAAACATTGTGGCAAAAGGAGAAATTGCACGTTTTGTGCAATTTCTTCTTTTGTCACTATGTTTTCAAAAAGCCGTCTGCTGCAGAGTTGTCAGAAAGCGTCTATATGAGAGAAAGGGTTAACATAGATGGAACAAACACACGTCAGTAGAGGATAATTGTTTGTTTTACTATTTGTTTACGTATTCACGAATGGAGGTATATCTCGGTCATTCTTGTATAGAATTTATTTATTTATTTATTTATTGGAGTTTAACGCCGTTTTTAACAGTATTTCATTTATATCACGCCGCTTTCATCCATTTTTCAAGGTTCGATCCCCAGTCGCGGCACAGCGGTCATAGTGGAGTGCCATTGGGCAAGGCACATTTCATTACCTAATACTGGTTTGTTTACCCCGGGCTCAATAATAAGTGAACTGTCGCCGTTTTTGTTTGTTTGTTTTATTGGGGTTTTACGCCACTTTCAACATTATTTCAGTTATATCACGGCGACAGTTCACTTATTCATGATCCCTAGGTAAATACACCAGTACTAGGCTAGAAAATGTGCCTTGCCCAAAGGCACTCCACCATGACCGTCGTGCCGCGACTGGGGATCGAACCAGCCTTGTATAGAAATGAAATATTGTCTTTAATTCCTGTTAGAGTTGAACAGTTGTGGCCAATGGAGAAATTGCTCATCGTGAACAAATTCTCCTTTTGCCACAATGTATCCAAAAGGTCCGCTCCAGAGGCGTCAGAAAGCGTCTGTATGTGGGAAAGGTTTAACCCGATTGATTGGGTAATTGTTTGGTGATTTTCGCCGCTTTCATCCATTTTCCAAGGTTCGATCCCCGGTCGCGGCACAGCGGTTATAGTGGAGTGCCATTGGGCTAAGCCACATTTCCTAGCCTAGTACTGGCTTGTTTACCTAGGGTTCATTAATAAGGTCACTATCGCCGTGATATGTGAAAAAACGAAAAAAAAAAAAAACCCGGCGTAAAACCCCAAACGAACAAACAAACAAGGAAACAAACGAACGAACAAACAAACAAACAAACGTAATGCTAACCCGAAACCCTGAGGGCAGCCAGGGTTAAGCCGATATATAGAGGTATGTATATATGTTAACGAAATAGTAAACAGTAATGACATGTACCTCCTGTTTAAAACAGTGAGTGCACGAGAGTGTACGAGATGTAGAGGTATGTATATATGTTTAACGAAATAGTAAACAGTAATGACATGTATCCCCTGTTTAAAACAGTGAGTATACGGGAACAAAATCCACTATCATTTCTCAATAATCCACTGAAAAGAATGTAAATTAATCTATATAAAATATTCAGTTTACAAAATACACAAACGAATTAAAGATAAAAATTTAAAAAACTTGCCATTTTGTGTGATGTTATATCTCTCTCCCCTGTGTGAACTGTTACAACTGTTAAAATACGTTGACTGCTAAGCTCGTTTACTATATCCAGACTGAATACATACATGTTAGACTTTTACGTTAAATAGTTATCGAAACCGGGGAATGTACGGGAAAACTCGCTTTTTAAATTTAACTCTTTCAGCGCCAAAGGCAATTTTGAGGTTTTTGCAAACAATGCAGATTCAAGTGAGTCAGCTCGTAACGAGCTGTCTCACTTGAAATCAGCATTGCTTGCCTTTTATTCATCAAAATAATAAAAAAAAAAATGTATAACATGAGAATGGAGACGCTCGATTTTGAACATGGAAGAGTCTACTTTAAACAATTCGGCGCTGAAAGAGTTAACAACCTCAGCGTGCAGACGAATTAACAGTAGAAGATTTTTGGGAAAAAAAAAAAAAAAAAAATTGTGGGAAAAAAAGGAAATTGCTCACAATTTGTTTCAGCTATTACATTTTTATTAATTGATATTTTTCCATATTTTGCCTTCGTGTTTTCAGCCATCTGAGGCTGATTAGTTGAAACAATCGGGAAAGGATTGTACAACTCCCACATACAGCAAATATGTAGCAGACGACTTTGAAAATATCAACTTAAAAAACATGGAAAATCTCTATAATTGTAGGTATGATTACTGAAAAAGTTGAAAAACAATGTGGCAAAAGGAGAAATTGCTCGTTTTGAGCAATTTTTTCCTTTTGTCACGATGTTTTCAAAAGTCGTCTGCTGCTATTGCGTTTTATAGTTGGGATAAAAGGGTTTAAACAACTCCCACGTGTTATACGTGTACATGCAACGGTCGCATGGTGATTATACACCGTTTAACCTCTCTAAACGGTACGTCTGTCCAGCGACAACTCCTTTAAACGACACCTCTTGTCTAGAGTCAACCTCTCTAAACGGTACGTCTGCTCAGTGACAACTCCTTTAAACGACACCTCTTGTCTAGAGTCAACATATCTAAACGGCACGTCTGTCCAGCGACAACTCCTTTAAACGACACCTCTTGTCTAGAGTCAACCTCTCTAAACGGCACGTCTGTCCAGCGACAACTCCTTTAAACGACACCTCTTGTCTAGAGTCAACCTCTCTTAACGGCACGTCTGTCCAGCGACAACTCCTTTAAACGACACCTCTTGTCTAGAGTCAACCTCTCTAAACGGCACTTCTGCTCAGTGACAACTCCTTTAAACGACACCTCTTGTCTAGAGTCAACCTCTCTAAACGGCACGTCTGTCCAGCGACAACTCCTTTAAACGACACCTCTTGTCTAGAGTCAACTTCTCTAAACGGCACTTCTGCTCAGTGACAACTCCTTTAAACGACACCTCTTGTCTAGAGTCAACCTCTCTAAACGGCACTTCTGCTCAGTGACAACTCCTTTAAACGACACCTCTTGTCTAGAGTCAACCTCTCTAAACGGCACGTCTGTCCAGCGACAACTCCTTTAAACGACACCTCTTGTCTAGAGTCAACTTCTCTAAACGGCACTTCTGCTCAGTGACAACTCCTTTAAACGACACCTCTTGTCTAGAGTCAACCTCTCTAAACGGCACCTCTGCTCAGTGACAACTCCTTTAAACGACACCTCTTGTCTAGAGTCAACCTCTCTAAACGGCACCTCTGCTCAGTGACAACTCCTTTTAAACGACACCTATGCCAAGCGACAACCCCTTTTAAGCGACACCTCTGTCCAGTGACAACCCTTTTTAAACGCCACATCTGTCCAGAGTCAACCCCTTTTAAACAACAATTCTGTCCAGAGTCAAACCCTTTTATACGACACCTCTGTGTAGTGACAAACCCTTTTATACGACACCTCTGTCCAGTGACAACCCCTTTAAACGACATATCTGCCTAGAGTCAACCCTTTTTAAACGGCACATCTGTCCAGTGACAACCCCTTTAAAAGGGCACATCTGTCCAGTGACAAACCCTTTAAAAGGGCACATCTGTCCAGTGACAATCCCTTTTAAACGACAGAAAGCGGCGTAAAACCCCAATAAATAAATAAATATTTTAAACGACACCTCTGCCCAACGACAACCCCTTTGAAACGGAACCTTTCCGGTGACAACCCCTTTTAAAACGGCACCCATGCCCAGTGTCAACCTCTTTTAAACAACACCTCAGTCCAGCGACAACCCCTTGTAAAAACGACAGTTTTACTGTTTTCCCCATGTATCGAAAAATAAATTGAAACTCTGGACGAAAGAAAGAAAGATATATCTCGGTTTTTTAAAACATTTTTGTAACTATGAGATAGATATTCCTACTTAAGAGAAAAATCTCTCGAATATAAAATAGATATCTCGAAGTTTGAGTAATGTATAAAGCGATTAGCGGAAGAGCGGTTTATTTCGTGACGGGCTTGAATACAATTATATCCGTGAAAAACAAACAAATTGTTACTTAACCCTTTCCAGCAAACAACATTTCTTCAGCAGACGACTTTGTAATCATTTCGTCAAAAATATAGAAACTCTCTAAAAATGAAAGAACAGTTATTTGAATCAAGTTGAAAACATTGTGGCAAAAGGAGAAATTACCCACTATGAGCAATTTCTCCTCTTGACACAAAGTTATTCTAAAGTCCGGCACTGCAGTGTGTGTCAGAAAGTGTCTGTATGTGGGAAATGGTTAACCCTTTCCCTTATATAGACGCTTTCTGACGCCTTTGCAGCAGACTGATATTTGAAAACATAGTGACAAAAGAAGAAATTGCTCAAAACGAGCAATTTCTCCTTTTGCCACAATGTTTACCACTTTTAGTCATAGGTTAACCATTCAATTATGGAGATTTTCTATTTTTTGACAGAATATGTTCAAAGTCGTCTGCTGCTGAATTGTCGTATGAGGTAAAGGGTTAACACAATATGAAATACTTGAGAGATGATTGTCCGACTTATATTGCAGTCGCGGCGGGCGTTTTAGGGCCTTTTTGCTCCTTTGAGTTTGGCTTCAAATAAATTAACGATATCGTGCTACACTTCTAGTTGTTTTTTCATTCGAAATATGAGCCGTTCCACGAGAAAACCAACATTATGGACTCCGCGTAATGTATCGATCCAGATCAGCCTGCGTAGTCCGCGGCAGGCTAACCCGGGCAGACACTTTTCGCCATCTGTGGAGTTTCTGTTTCAGGAATCATTATTCTATACCCTTATACCCCTAAGACGAAATGTGTCGGTCCATATTAGCCTGCGCGGACTGCATGTTTATTCTGATACTTTACGCCGAGTCCGAAATGTTTTGGTTTTGTTATTTTCGTAATTCAGCTCATATATATTTTGATCTATTTAACATATAAGCGGACAGTGAGGTCTGGTGAGGCTGTCGATGCTCGTCCGATTCTTCACAATTACAATAACACAACATTTCGCTTATAAACACAACTCAATTACATTATAGATTTACTTAAACACAACACAATTACATTATATAGATTTACTTAAACACAACACAATTACATTATAGATTTACTTAAACACAACGCAATTATATTATAGATTTACTTAAACACAACATAATTACATTATAGATTTACTTAAACATAACGCAATTACATTATAGATTTACTTAAACACAACGCAATTACATTATAGATTTACTTAAACACAACACAATTACATTATAGATTTACTTAAACACAACGCAATTACATTATAGACCTAACTTATTCTCATCACACCCTATGGTGACATTCTAGTAGCTGTAATCTTAGTTTTAATTAGATGTTAACCAAAACGGCAGTTTTCTTTGACAACTGTTAAATATTTACACGGAAAACGTTGTTCTTTTCCGAAAATGTTTGAAACTGTAATTAAAATTGATCACAATGAAAGTACATTGGTTGTAATTTGTAATTGATTGTAGTTTGTAATTGGGAATAATTTGTAATTGGTAGTAATTTGTAGTTGATTGTAATTTGTAATTGGGAATAATTTGCAATTGGTTGTAATTTGTAATTGGTTGTAATTTGTAATTGGGATTATTTGTAATTGGTTGTAATTTGTAGTTGATTGTAATTTGTAATTGGTTGTAATTTGTAATTGATTGTAATTTGTAATAGGGAATAATTTGTAATTGGTTGTAATTGGTTGTAATTTGTAATTGATTGTAATTTGTAATTGGGAATAATTTGTAATTGGTTGTAATTTGTAATTGGTTGTAATTTGTAATTGGGAATAATTTGTAATTGGTTGTAATTTGTAGTTGATTGTAATTTGTAATTGGTTGTAATTTGTAATTGATTGTAATTTGTAATTGGGAATAATTTGTAATTGGTTGTAATTTGTAATTGGGAATAATTTGTAATTTGGTTTATTTTAAAATACACTGTTTTACGCCACTTTCAATAATATTTCAGTTATATCTCTGCATTTCCTGGGTAAATTACCGGTACTGCTTGTAAGATGATCCTGATACCAGCCCATCAGTTGTAATATTATCCCCGCGACCCGGGCGCCAATGAAGAAGTAAAGTAAATGTTCGTATGACCGACCCGGGATCGAACCCTGGTCTACTTTCGAATCAAGGTCGGTTTTACCGTCGAAACAATGGCGGTTTTACCGCCGAAACAAGGCCGAATTTACCGTCGAAACAATGTCGGTTTTACCGTCGAAACAAGGTCGGTTTTACCGATACAATGTCGGTTTTACCGTCGAAACAAAGTTAGTTTTACCATCGAAACAATGTAGGTTTTACCGTCGAATTAAGGTCGATTCTACCGTCGAAACAATGTCAGTTTTCAAGGTAAAAATCAGAGGACCTGTCACAGTAGAAACGTAGAAACAGTATGCTTTCAACAACATACATGTATATATAATTATATATTTATACATTATCTAAATCACACACTGTTACATCAAAACATGTTATGGTGGTTTCTTTTACTATAACGTACATAGAGGATAAACCAATTGTTATATATATATATAACTATGACTATATGCGTGGTAAACATGTATAGAATAATAGTTATATATATTACCATTTCTAAGTATTGATTCAGAAGATATATGTTAAGATGCATTGTTTTCTGTGTAATTAATGTCAAGTTTCGGTTTCACTGCCCTTTAAATGCGCGCATGTCGTGAAGAGAGTTGTAGAGTACACTAAATGACAAGGATGCACCATTCAACGAAAACATCCGCCGTATTGTTCATATATTTTATTGTACGTCATTTAACAATATATCATAAATGTACATAGAACACACTTCTCTTTACATACGGATGCTTTTTCGTGCCTCTGCATTGTATGGAAATATTATGACAAAAGGGGGAAAAATGCTCATAATGTCACAAGCCACATGATGAATTGCATTTATCGTCTTCCACTTATAGACTTAAAGTTACCTTGTTCTGTCACGGGTTTCAGTGAGAATATAAGGAACACGTGTTTAGGTGAACTTATCGCAGCGCTTTAACTGTTATACTAACGCAATCTGTGTTATATTAGTGTTTCGGGGTTAGTATCACCAAAGATGCACCAGTATCCATATACATGTTCAGAGGTCCAGATAAGGAGGGGTATTCAGCTCTTTTCCGCACAATTTTTATGACACCAAACCCTATGTTGTGGGTACTCAAAAGAATCGTTTCACTGAGACGATTATTTTGAGTACCCACAACATAGGGTTAGAGGGTCAAATAAAGATACATACGATGAATCGAAGTTTGAAGGGACCAAGAAATGTTTTCGAGTTATCGACGAGTTCGAGTGATAAGCCCCTGTGTGCTCATAAAGTACTGAAATGTGTATGATGAAAACCAAGCCAGTGATGCTGCTACACCGTTTTACAAAGACAGATCAGTACCAGGAATGTGTTCGATTTGAAATATCTTAGTTGAATTATCACATGTTCGAGCTGCCCCGAGCAAAATGTTTTTGTATCAAGTATTTCATTTTGTGTATGTTTCTGTAATTTACTTCAAATGTCAGACCGATTAAGTGATTTCAGAAAAGCGTTTGATAAACGCGGAAGGTCCGCCCACGTTTCGACACAATGCACGGTTTCTGTTATTAGAACTCTTGACATTTATTCGTGTTATGCGTTTACCCTTAATTACAATGTTCGCGACTTTAAACAACAACAATAACAACAACAACAACTGAAAGTCAAGTTAGCAAACGATAATGCACGACTTTAAACAACACGTCAAGTCAAGTCAACAAATATACTAATGCACGACTTTAAACAACAGCTCAAGTCAAGTCAAGTCAACAAACAATAATGTCTTATATCGTGATGCACAACTGTAAACAACAACTGAAAGTCAAGTTAGCAAACAACAATGCACGACTTTAAACACCATGTCAAGTCAACTTACACTAAATACTTATGTCGTTATGCACGACCTTAAATAACACGATAAGTCAAGTCAACAAAATGCTGATGCACAACTTTAAAAACACGTTAAGTCAAGTCAACAAATACTAATGCACGGCTTTAAATAACATGTCAAGTCAAGTCAACAAACAATGATGCACGACTTTAAACCACAAGTCAAGTTAAGTCAGCAAACATAAACGCACGACTTTAAACAAAAAGTCAAGTCATGTCAACAAACAATAATGCGCGACTTTAAACCACACGTCAATTCATGTCAACAAACAATAACGCACGACTGTTAACAACAAGTCAAGTCATGTCAACAAACAATAATGCGCGACTTTAAACCACACGTCAATTCAAGTCAACAAACAATAACGCACGACTGTTAACAACAAGTCAAGTCAAGTCAACAAACAATAACGCACGACTTTTAATAACAAGTCAAGTTAACAAACAATAACGCACGACTTTTAACAACAAGTCAAGTCAACAAACAATAACGCACGACTTTTAACAACAAGTCAAGTCAACAAACAATAACGCACGACTTTTAACAACAAGTCAAGTCAACAAACAATAACGCACGACTTTTAACAACAAGTCAAGTCAACAAACAATAACGCACGACTTTTAACAACAAGTCAATTTATGTCAACAAACAATGATGCACGACTTTTAACAACAAGTCAATTCAAGTCAACAAACAATGATGCACGACTTTAAATAACAAGTCAATTCAAGTCAACAAACAATAACGCACGACTTTAAACAACAAGTCAAGTCAAGTCAACAAACAATCATTATTTATGACGAGATGCACGTCTTTAAACACAAATATGTGATGTTTACGGTAAGCGGAGTTCAAAAGTACAGGGGTTTAAATGTGCACTGACAACTAAGTGATGTGATGTTTTCGGTAACAGGAGTTCAAAAAGACAGGGGTTTAAATGAGCACTGACTACTAAGAGATGTGATGTTTACGGTAAGCGGAGTTCAAAAAGACAGGGGTTTAAATGAGCACCAACTTATTTGAGATGTAATGTTTACGATAACATGAGTTCAAACGAATAGAGGGTTTACATGAGCCTAGAATTCTATGAGATGTGATGTTTACGGTAACCGGAGTTCAAAAGAATAGGGGTTTAAACGAGCACTGACTACTAGGAGATGTAATGTTTGCGGTAACATGGGTTCAAACGAATAGGGGGTTTAAACGAGCACTGACTACTTATGGTAACAGGAGTTCAGGTAGATTGCACAGGAAACGCCGTGAATAAACCGAAAAACGGTTGAAAACAGCGTAAAACAGCATGAACAAAATACCGTCTTAGATGACAGCCACTTACGGAATCCTATTAGAGCCGCGGTCAACATAGCCTTTTCGACGGGCGATGATTATCGCATTGACGCATGTCCATAAATTACAACATAATTGTATATATGCGAACTGTGTGACATTGTAGCATGTAATAAAACCTCAGTAATTATGAACGTGATAGTCAACGATCATCATGAGGTTTTAATGGCGATAATTATCAATGCATGTCTGTCGTAACCATTTCTCACATACGACAAATCTGCAGCAGACGACTTTGATTATTTAGAAGCAAAACTATTGAGAGTCAGAGTTGAAAACGTAGCATAGCAAAATGAGATATTATTCAACTTTTACCACAATGTTTTCAAGAGACGTCTGCTGCAAATGCGTCAAATTACGTCTACAGGTGGGTAAGGGTTACTTCTCACATAGGATATCCATTAGCACGAACATGCATGTTATGTTCGTTTGTTTTGTTTTATTGGGGTTTTACGCCGCTTTCAACATTATTTCAGTTATATCAAAGCAACAGTTCACTTATAAAAAATACAAAGATGCGTCAAATCCTGAGGTTAGTACATACCTATAATGAATAAGCCAGGTGGCACGTTAGTTCATCGAAGACAACATGATTTTGATGAAGTTACAGGTTTTTGTTATTTTTGTCAGGTTATTTTCATTCATTATGCTTTTATAGGTAATTGCATTAACCCTCTCGCTGCAAAAGGCAATTAAAGGCTTTTACAAACAACGCAGATTGAGGTGAGACAGCTCGTGACGAGTTGTCTCTCCTGGGATTTGCATTGTTAACCACTTAGACATTTAAATCATACCAAATTTTCTGTTGGACGAAGAATGGAATGGTCCAATTTTCAACATGGAAGAGTCGACTTTTGTGAAATTCGGCAGTGAAAGAGTTGAATAAATTAAACTAAAAGCGACTCTGGATAACACGAGCATGAGACAATGAGGGACATTAGTGATAACTATATTATCTCCCTTGTCAGATAAAGACCAAGGAAGACCAAATAGTTGGTAGGTCCTTTAAGTTGGAATCCTTTGTCTTTATCGCAATTTCGCAATGAGACATTGCAATTACTCTGTACACATTAATTATAAATGTGTTAATTAAAGTGATGATTCAAAAGAGAAAATTTACATAGCAGTGTTTAAAGAAAACAAATGTGGAATTACTAATCAATCTAATAACAGTTGGCCAAGAAAATGCAATTATAAGTGCACCATCCAGTGCAAAGAAATCAATGATAAAAACAGAGGAAACCAAATGATAGGACCTAGCTAGATGTAGAGAGTATTAAAGGGAGATAACTGACCGATGTCTCCAATTCGAACATATTGTTGGACTTCAGTCGCTTTAATAACTGAGTCGCCTTTCATAATAAACACTTCAGTATACATGGTCTATGAAGCTTACAAAACAGAAATGAATAAACCACCAATCCATCCATCTTTCCAGGGACGTAGATAAATAAGCAACTCCAACTTGTATACCTGTTATCTGGTTAAAATATCACATGGAGAAATAAAACTGTCAACATTTTCACATTTTGTTGCAAATAAAACTTTGAAGTCACATTTGGCAAATACACAAAAAAATACATCTTCTGAAAGCTTAACATTTCAACTAAAATTAGAATTAGCGATTTCTGAATTATATTAATTTTGGTCCATAATTAATAGACTGACATTATTCATAAGGGTCAAATATTATCAAAACGGTCAGTGTATTAAAATATTTTTATCTTTTGCAATAGAAGAATATTTAAACTTCCAGAAAATATATTTTTTATTTTCATATCTTCAACGGTTTTTGAGTATTACTTGCTACAACTGTTGGGACGGGTGATATTTTAGTATACGACTTGGTTACGTATCTCGAGGGCTTGGCGTGAGACAGTTGTAACTAAAAACCTATTTTGAAAACCCCGGTTTACAGGCAATTTTGACCCCTTTGTAAACAATGGAAATTTAGGTGCCATTGCTCAGAACGAGCAATGGCACCTAAATTTCCATTGTTTACCAAGAAAAAATATTTAACGCTTAAAAGACTTTATGGTGAGGTGATTAACCTTGGTAAAGAAATACCAATTTTAGTTACAACCGTTTCACGCCAAGCATAGTATACAACTTGGTTACGTATCTTATCTACGTCCCTGATCTTTCGAACACGTCGATACCTCGAACTAATTGATGGGTCCCTTTCGACTTCGAGTTATCGCGAGTCTGTTTATAGAAAACATATTTTACGCAATTTACCTTTCGGAATGTTTTTAATTTCCAGAACACTATATTTCAATCAAATATGAATACAAACAAAGTCACAATTAGATAATGCACACTGTGCAGTTATAGCTAACTCCCAAAGTATCTCATCGTTTAGCATTAAATAAATATTCTTATGCAATTTACCTTTCGAATCCTTTTTAATTTCCAGAACACTATATTTCAACCAAATATTAATACAAACAAAATCACAATTAAATAATGCACAATGTGCAGTTATAGCTACCTCACAAAGTATGGATACACTTGGAATCACGACCTATGTTTAGTGCGTTCGTACGTCCCTGTATTTTACTGTAGACTAGTGTTTTAATACGCTTGTTGTTTAGTCACGCTTTAGTACTGGAATGTGATTTATAGATTTGGTTACTAATACACAAACCGTGATTGTCCATGTGGAAAACCATATGACAATACAAATACAATAACTATTGATAGCTAAGATAAATACAATCGAAATAAAAAAAACATTAATAATGTCGTTTGTAGGTGTAATATAGGTTTGTTCCCGGAACGTTAACTCGTTCCGCTTAACATCTTTCATTAATCCGGGATTAGGGGGTACCTAAAGGGTTGTAGAACTATACATACCATAAATCAATTTATTTGATTTTAAGGATGCACGCATTAAATGCATTTTAGTAAAGAATAACTTTTTAACATTATTAATTCAGTTCATACTGTAAATTTATCTGAAGGATAGACGGTAATTGATCAGAATAATTACAATTTAAATGCATGTTACAATTAAGTTGTTTTCTTTTAATCGTTAAGGTATTGTTCTCTAGTCGTAAGTTATTAGGTTCAAACTGTCAAGGTCTCTGTTGAACAAATTAATTAAAAACGGTGCCTTTTGATATTTTTTCTCTAAATCAAAAATAAACTGTTCTGTTACTTAATTGATTTTAATTTAGTTCAAACCGTTAGAAACATACGAATAACTTACGTATAAATGAAATGATGAAATAATCCAACACTCACTTAGTCATATTCAATAATGGCAAACGCACAGCTGAACGTTCTGTACATCATCAACAGAAAAAGGGAGTCATAACTTGACATTTGACGGATACATTTATCGCGTAAACCGTAGAATAGAAGACAAGGTGTTCTGGAGGTTGCCAAGCTTACCTGTCTACATTCAACGACATACCGACAGGATTCGGGAGACAAAACCATGTAATCACCCAGCAGACCACTCAAACGTCGTTGCCAAACAGATCACGAGCAAGATATCTCGGCGCTGCGCAGAAGAAATTAGACCAATTCCCACAATTTGTTGAAAAGATACCTACTTTAAACTCCACAAAGTCCATGCTGTACGGAGCCCGCAGAAAACAGACAACGACACTTCCAAAGACTAAGACAGATATATTCTAAGACGGCATATGAACAGAAACAGCCATTGGTGACAGATTTCTACTATTCGACGACGGTGACCAGATCAACCGTATGCTTGCCTTCGCCATAACCGAGAACCTCCACCACTAAGCCGCATCCACCACGTTTTACTTCGACGGAACGTTCTACACATGCCCCAGCCTCTTCCAACAGATCTATTTGATCCATGTACTGATTGCCGGTAAAAGGATGCCAGTTGTCTACTCCTTCTTGCCAGGAAAGAGCCAAGCGACGAACATACGATTCTTTAGCCCCCTCCAAGAAAAGATGAACGACATCGGTCGGAGATTCCACCCAACTTCTGCCGTATTTGACTTCGAGACAGCTGCCCACGGTGCCATACTACAGACGTTCCCTGGTATTCACACAAAGGGGTGTTTCTTCCATTTTACCCAGTGCATTTGGCGAAGAGCACAAGCAACCGGTCACCAGATTCCGTATAAAGAAAACGAAGATGTAAAGACACTCGTCCGACGTGCAGCAATCCTGTCTCTGCTTCCCTTAGACAAGATAGAAGACTTCTGGTTCCGGACTCTAGAAGACAGAGACGAAGCCGATCTAACGGAACTCACAGAACAATTCACAGACTACGTTACCGAATAATGGGTAGAAGGCGACAGACCGATGTGGAACTAATTTGGTACACAGAGCCCGCGCACTACGAACAACATCGAAGGTTGGCACAGCAAACTTAAGATATTGACACAACACTCCCTCCCAAACTTATTTACAGCCATCCAGATGTTCAAAGACATTCAGAACACAAATGATATTGGGTTAATACAGAGAGCCTCGCCCTCGTGTAAAGCGCTACCAGACTATCGATCGTAGATTAAGTATCCTGAAAGAGAGGTATGAAACTGGTGTTCTTTAGTTGATGGCTGATGCGGATTCTGCATCTCAGTGTGTTTGTGTGATTATAATTTATATATGCTGTTTTCTAATATGTTACTTAATAGTGCTGACAAAGATCAAAAATAAAAAAAGCGGTAAGTGCAGCAAAATATCAACTTGTACGTATGTGCAGGCTAATCATAGGTTACACTTTTCTCAAATGTTTCAAATTTCGCATTCTTAGGAAATTCTGCATTATTAAATTAAAAAACAACAACAGTTTTCTCAAATGTTTTAAATTTCGCATGTATATATTTCTTATTGATGCATAAGTAAAATTTAAAATCTGAATAAGTCTTAGTTATATGCCGAGCCCCGGTAGCTCAGTCGGTAGCGACGCGGGCTGTCAATCCAGGGGTTGTGAGTTCGAATCCCGGCTCGGCCAACTTTCTTTGACAAAAGACAATGCGACATGCGTCATTCGTCTTCCACCAATGGGCTAATGTCTATGTGGAAAAGCAGCCAGTTGTTTGGGAAGATTATTGTGTGGAGTACTGGTGTGAGAAAACCAGGAAATGTATGAGTAGGTGAACTGGCCGCCGTGATATAACTGAGAAATTGTTAAAAAACGGCGTTTAACCCCAATCGATGAACTTATTTATATTTATAAAGCAATACCTGACACATAATTACCCTCTAATGGTCCCCCCGATTCGCTCTACCGACCAGCTAGGGATTAAATCGAGTCGACGTTCCGGGAACACACCGTAATATGAACAATGACGTGTATTTATAAGCGTCTTTCTCATAAAGAATTTACCGATAATTAGATAAGCTCGACATGTCATGACCTGTAAACGTACATAATTGTGGATTATTTAACTGTTCATCATGGAAATAAAGTGTTTAGTAGTATAAACGGAGCTTAAAAGTGTTTAACGATGAGTTAATTAAAACAAATAGAGATTAAAAAAAGGGTTGTTCCGAAAATCCGGCTAGTGAGCTATATTGCACACTAGGCGATATTGCTCAGTAGACAAACAGCATGTTATAGGTTTTCTCAAGTTGGGAAATCTCTATATTTTATCATTGAGTATATAATATATATATATATATATATATATATATATATATATATATATTTCAAGAAACACCAGGGACGTAGATAAGAGGGATAAGCAACTGTTATCTGGTTAAAATATCACATGGAGAAATAAAATTGTCTTTGTATTTTGAATAATGACTGGTTTAAAAGATAAGGATATTGTGATTTCTGATTTATATTTATTGTGTTCCAAAAAATTGATAGACTGACATTATTCATAAGGATACAATATTATCAAAACATGTAGTATATCGAAATATTTTTATCTACTGCGATAAAAGAATGCTTAGACTTCCAGAAAATATCTTCAATAGTTTTTGAGTTTTACTTGCTACAAATGTTGGGGACGGGTGACATTTTAGTATACGATTACTTACTTATCCCTCTTATCTACGTCCCTGGTAATACAAATAAAAAGCGCGTGACCTTTCATAAAATGAGACAGTCATACGTTAAGTATGTAAATCATCACTATCTGATCACAAACACAGCGGTTAAATACATGAGGTTATCAAACATTCGGCTGCTTATTTAGTATTAAAACTTGAAAACCGTTCAAAAAATATAAAAATATTTTAAAAAGTCACGAAAAGTTTATCGCATATGCATCAAACCTGAAGCAGCCGACTATGAAAATGTCAGCTGGGTGTTTGGAAATGTCTTTTAAAATAAATAATATTTTTTAAAGTCGTCTGCTGCAAATGTATCAAATTCGTAGGAATATGGGATAGGATTTATTGACCTGAAGCAGCCGACTATGAACATGTCAGCTGGGTGTCTGGAAATGTCTTTTAAAATAAAATATTTTTAAAAGTCGTCTGCTGCAAATGTATCAAATTCGTAGGAATATGGGATAGGATTTATTGACCTGAAGCAGCCGACTATCAACATGTCAGCTGGGTGTCTGGAAATGTCTTTTAAAATAATTATAATATTTTAAAAGTCGTCTGCTGCAAATGTATCAAATTCGTAGGAATATGGGATAGGATTTATTGACCTGAAGCAGCCGACTATGAACATGTCAGGTGGGTGTCTGGAAATGTCTTTTAAAATAAAATATTTTTAAAAGTCGTCTGCTGCAAATGTATCAAATTCGTAGGAATATGGGATAGGATTTATTGACCTGAAGCAGCCGACTATCAACATATCAGCTGGGTGTCTGGAAATGTCTTTTAAAATAAATAATATTTTTAAAAGTCGTCTGCTGCAAATGTATCAAATTCCTAGGAATATAGGAAAGGATTTATTGACCTGAAGCAGCCGACTATCAACATGCCAGCTGGGTGTCTGGAAATGTCTTTTAAAATAAATTATATTTTTAAAAGTCGTCTGCTGCAAATGTATCAAATTCGTAGGAATATAGGAAAGGATTTATTGACCTGAAGCAGCCGACTATCAACATGTCAGCTGGGTGTCTGGAAATGTCTTTTAAAATAAATAATATTTTTAAAAGTCGTCTGCTGCAAAGGTATCAAATTCCTACGAATATAGGATAGGATTTATTGACCTGAAGGAGCCGACTATCAACATGTCAGCTGGGTGTCTGGAAATGTCTTTTAAAATAATTATAATATTTTTAAAAGTCGTCTGCTGCAAAGGTATCAAATTCCTAGGAATATAGGATAGGATGTATTGACCTGAAGCAGCCGACTATCAACATGTCAGCTGGGTGTCTGGAAATGTCTTTTAAAATAAATAATATTTTTAAAAGTCGTCTGCTGCAAATGTATCAAATTCGTAGGAATATGGGATAGGATTTATTGAAATGAAGCAGCCGACTATGAACATGTCAGCTGGGTGTCTGGAAATGTCTTTTAAAATAAATTATATTTTTAAAAGTCGTCTGCTGCAAATGTATCAAATTCCTAGGAATATAGGAAAGGATTTATTGACCTGAAGCAGCCGACTATCAACATGTCAGCTGGGTGTCTGGAAATGTCTTTTAAAATAAATAATATTTTTAAAAGTCGTCTGCTGCAAATGTATCAAATTCCTAGGAATATAGGAAAGGATTTATTGACCTGAAGCAGCCGACTATCAACATGTCAGCTGGGTGTCTGGAAATGTCTTTTAAAATAAATAATATTTTTAAAAGTCGTCTGCTGCAAAGGTATCAAATTCCTACGAATATAGGATAGGATTTATTGACCTGAAGGAGCCGACTATCAACATGTCAGCTGGGTGTCTGGAAATGTCTTTTAAAATAAATAATATTTTTAAAAGTCGTCTGCTGCAAATGTATCAAATTCGTAGGAATATGGGATAGGATTTATTGACCTGAAGCAGCCGACTATGAACATGTCAGCTGGGTGTCTGGAAATGTCTTTTAAAATAAATAATATTTTTAAAAGTCGTCTGCTGCAAATGTATCAAATTCGTAGGAATATGGGATAGGATTTATTGACCTGAAGCAGCCGACTATGAACATGTCAGCTGGGTGTCTGGAAATGTCTTTTAAAATAAATAATATTTTTAAAAGTCGTCTGCTGCAAATGTATCAAATTCGTAGGAATATGGGATAGGATTTATTGACCTGAAGCAGCCGACTATGAACATGTCAGCTGGGTGTCTGGAAATGTCTTTTAAAATAAATAATATTTTTAAAAGTCGTCTGCTGTAAATGTATCAAATTTCTAGGAATATGGGATAGGAATTATTGTTGACCTGAAGCAGCCGACTATGAACATGTCAGCTGGGTGTTTGGAAATGTCTTTTAAAATAAATAATATTTTTAAAAGTCGTCTGCTGCAAATGTATCAAATTCGTAGGAATATGGGATAGGATTTATTGACCTGAAGCAGCCGACTATCAACATGTCAGCATGTTTGTTAGGATCGACTCATGTTGTTTACAGTTATGTTTGTTAGGATTGACTCATGTTGTTTAAAGTCATGTTTGTTAGGATCGACTCATGCTGTTTGAAGTCATGTTTGTTAGGATCGACTCATGTTGTTTAAAGTCATGTTTGTTAGGATCAAAACATGTTGTTTACAGTCATGTTTGTTAGGATCAAAACATGTTGTTTACAGTTATGTTTGTAAGGATCGACTCATGTTGTTTAAAGTCATGTTTGTTAGGATCGACTCATGTTGTTTACATTTTTGTTTGTTAGGATCGACTCATGTTGTTTATATTTATATTTGTTAGGATCGACTCATGTTGTTTACAGTTATGTTTGTTAGGATCGACTCATGTTGTTTAAAGTAATGTTTGTTAGGATCGACTCATGTCGTTTACATTTATGTTTGTTAGGATCGACTCATGTTGTTAACAGTTATGTTTGTTAGGATCGACTCATGTTGTTTAAAGTCATGTTTGTTAGGATCGACTCATGTGGTTTAAAGTCATGTTTGTTAGGATCGACACCTGTTGTTTAAAGACAAGTTTGTTAGGATCAAAACATGTTTTTTACAGTTATGTTTGTAAGAATCGACTCATGTTGTTTAAAGTCATGTTTGTTAGGATCAACACATGTTGTTTAAAGTCAAGTTTGTTAGGATTAAAACATGTTGTTAACAGTTATGTTTGTTAGGATCAAAACATGTTGTTTACAGTTATGTTTGTTAGGATCGACACATGTTGTTTAAAGTCATGTTTGTTGGGATCGACTCATGTTGTTTAAAGTCATGTTTGTAAGGATCGACTCATGTTGTTTACAGTCATATTTGTTAGGATCAACACATGTTGTTTAAAGTCAAGTTTGTTAGGATCAACACATGTTGTTTACAGTTATGTTTGTTAGGATCGACTCATGTTGTTTAAAGTCATGTTTGTTAGGATCAACACATGTTGTTTTAAAGTCATGTTTGTTAGGATCGACTCATGTTGTTTAACGTCATGTTTGTTAGGATCGACTCATGTTGTTTAAAGTCATGTTTGTTAGGATCGACTCATGTTGTTTAAAGTCATGTTTGTCAGGATCAAACATGTTGTTTACAGTCATGTTTGTTAGTATCAACCATGTTGTTTTAAAGTCATGTTTGTTAGGATCGACTCATGTTGTTTAACGTCATGTTTGTTAGGATCGACTCATGTTGTTCAAAGTCATGTTTGTTAGGATCGACTCATGTTGTTTAAAGTCATGTTTGTCAGGATCAAACATGTTGTTTACAGTCATGTTTGTTAGTATCAACCATGTTGTTTACAGTTATGTTTGTTAGGATCAAACATGTTGTTTACAGTCAAGTTTGTTAGGATCAACACATGTTGTTTAAAGTCAAGTTTGTAAGGATTAAAACATGTTGTTTACAGATATGTTTGTTAGGATCGACTCATGTCGTTTAAAGTCATGTTTGTTAGGATTGACTCATGTTGTTTAAAGTCATGTTTGTTAGAATCGACTCATGTTGTTTAAAGTCATGTTTGTTAGGATCGACTCATGTTGTTTACAGTCATGTTTTTAGTATCAAACATGTTGTTTACAGTTATGTTTATTAGGATCAAACATGTTGTTTACAGTCAAGTTTGTTAGGATCAACACATGTTGTTTAAAGCCATGTTTGTTAGGATCAAAACATGTTGTTTAAAGTCATGTTTGTTAGGATCAAAACATGTTGTTTAAAGTCATGTTTGTTAGGATCAAACATGTTGTTTACAGTCATGTTTGTTAGGATCAAACATGTTGTTTACAGTCATGTTTGTTAGGATCGACTCATGTTGTTTAAAGTCATGTTTGTTAGGAGGATCAACACATGTTGTTTAAAATCATGTTTGTTAAGATCAAACATGTTGTTTACAGTCATGTTTGTTAGGATCGACTCATGTTACTTACAGTCATGTTTGTTAGGATCGACTCATGTTGTTTAAAGTCTTGGTTGTAAGGATCGACACATGTTGTTTACAGTCGTGTTTAAGGTGGAACAAATGTTGTTTACCGTCACGTTTTAGGTTTAGTACATGTTGTTTACGGTCGTGTTTTAGGTTTACCGTAATTTCTCCTTTTGTCACAATGTTTTCAAAAGTCGTCTGCTGTAGCTACAGATGGGAAAAGGTTAATTATAATACTATACACAAAATAAATATACTTCGAATTATGAACCGAGACATTTTGCTCTCCTTTATATATACATTTGTATTGCCTCCATTTTCAGAAGAGTTACATATAATACATTACATAATGATTACAAATACAATTGCAGTTACATGTATATACAACAAATGAAAGTAAACAATAAAAAAGATTGATTGATTAATTGATTGGGGTTTAACGCCGTTTTTAACAATTTCTCAGTCATATCACGGCGGCCAGTTCACCTACTCATATGTTTCCTGGTTTTCTCACACCAGTACTCCACACAACAATCATCCCAAGCAACTGGCTGCTTTTCCACATAGACTTAGCCCATTGGTGGAAGACGAATGACGCATGTCGCAATGACTTTTGTTAATCGTCAGAAAGAAAGTTGGCCGAGCCGGGATTCGAACTCACAACCCCTGGATTGACAGCCCGCGTCGTTATCTACTGAGCTACCGGGACTCGACTAATCAAAAAGATAAAGAAATTATGAGAAAATGGCATGTTCTCTTATTGAGTCTTTTCACCCCAAAACAGACAGCAGGAGATTTAACAATGAAATATTTCGCTAGGTGAATATCAGAGGAGATCTCAGTTAGTCTATGCGGAGGTGTAGACTGTGTGTACTCTTCGCTGATCGGCAGTTTCTGAAGTCTGTTTAAGAGTGACCCGACTCAACCTGTTCAAATGCTATATATGTACAAAGTAGCTGTTTAACAATAAAGTACAATGTGTATGTGCTTATCGATGTACATTCATAAGTTTAAACAAAGGGCTTCGATAGTGCATACTATCTTTAAGTGACACGATCACTGTTCCCAAGTAGGATCAGCATGTGGATAGGTTGAACTTTCTCCGAAAGCGAAACAGAAACAGCAACAGTGGGATTGTTAAAATGACCAAAAAACTCTTATTAAACGTCTTGTTAATACAGTTCTAATTATATAATTATGTCAAGAGATCGGCACAGATGGTCAGAAACGAAGGGTACAATTCGACTTTTAACACACTGATAAGTTTGTCATCTATCTTGCCAAGCATGTATGTGATGAGTTCGTGTCTAGGTAAACATAATAGCATAGCACAGAACTCAGAACATAATGAATTGTTTTCGTCATAGAACTCGTTCCATAGTCATGCGACATGCGTCATTCGTCTTCCACCAATGGGCTAAGTCTATGTGGAAAAGCAGCCAGTTGCTTGGGAAGATTGATGTGTGGAGTACTGGTGTGAGAAAACCAGGAAATGCATGAGTAGGTGAACTGGCCGCATTGATATAACTGAGTAATTGTTAAAAACGGCGTTAAACCCCAATCAATCAATCAATCAATCGTTCCATAGTCTATGCCTCTCCGTTAGCGGACATTCAAAAAGTAGATGTTCTATTTCCTGCAAACGCGGATGCTGACAACGTAGACAGACTTCTGGTTTGTTGGGTGGTCGCTTACAACATATTTTAGCCAGAAATTTCATGCGGGTCAATGTATACGGATGTAACTTAGCTACTGTCCAAAATGTCTGACTGGCGAAGGTGACAGTGGCACTGTTTGGATGTAGTAAAGTCCGCATAATTGTCCATTCGTTTTGAGCAATTTCGCGTCTTGTCACTATGTTTTCAAAAAGCCGTCTGCTGCAGAGGCGTCAGAAAGCGTCTATATGAGGGAAAGGGTTAAATCTTTATTAATTATTTCCTATATGTTAAATGCGATTGTCAAGGCATCTGCTTCACGCGACTTTATACAACGATTATGGCAAAAGAAGAAATTGCTCATAATGTCAAACTGTTTTCAACTCAATTAAATGAGCAAATTATCATTTATAGAGATTGTTTTCATAATGTTGCTTAGACTTTTTCAAAGTTGATGCTGTAGATTTGTACAATGTGGGAAAGGGTTTAATTTTTAATTATTTTTAAAACACGCCCGAAGGTATGTTTAACCCTTTCCCTCATATAGACGCTTTATGACGCCTTTACAGCAGACGGATATTTTTTGAAAACATAGTGACAAAAGAAGAAATTGCACAAAACGTGCAATTTCTCCATTTGCCACAATGTTTTCCACTTTTTGTCATAGGTTAAGCATTCAATTATGGAGATTTTCTATTTTTTGACAAAATACGTTCAAAGTCGTCTGCTGCAGAATTGTCGTATGAGTGATTATGGGTTATATATACGAATTGGGCCCATTTCACGCGGTACTGAATTTTGAAGGTTAACAAGTTAATGGTAACCACAAGTGGTTTTACATACTACAATCCGAACGCATTATATTGGCGGATCTATATTTATACATAAACATAAACATTAGTTCAGATATAATTATTTATGAAACGAAATTAAATTGAAACATGTATATCGAGGGCTTGGCGTGAAACGGTTGTAACTAAAAACCTATTTTGGAAACCCTGGTTTAGGGGCAATTTTGACCCCTTTGTAAACAATGCAAATTTAGGTGCCATTGCTCAGAACGAGCAATGGCACCTAAATTTCCATTGTTTACCAAGAAAAGTGATTTGACGCTTATAAAAACTTTATGGCGGGTTGATTAATCTTGTTAAAAAAATACCCATTTGAGTTACAACCGTTTCACGCCAAGCCCTCGATATATGCTTTCTGATGCCCCTGCAGTAGATGATTGCTCATGATGAATAATGTGTCATTTTGTCACAATGTATTGAACTCTATTTACCAATTAATACGTTCATTTGTAAAAACATTTCAAATCTTGCATAGATGATTGCAAAGTCATCGGCTGAAGATGTGTTGTATATGGGAAAGGGTTATACAAAACTCAGGACAAACGTGTATGCTGTATTGTGACGGAGTACTATTGTCGTAGATAAATATGTTTAAATGATGGGAGTTGATTTACCAAAACAAGTGTTCTGTTTTATTTTTTATTTTATTCGAGTTTAACGCCGTTTTCAACATTATTTCAGTTATTTCACGGCGCCAGTTCACTTATTCATGATCCTTGGGTAAACAAACTATGAACTAGAAGATGTGCCTTGCACAAGGGCACTCCACCATGACCGTAGCGCCGCGACTGGGGATCGAACCCGAGACGCCCAGTTCGAAACCACGCTGACCACTCGGCCACGGCGGATTCCTTAAGTGATCTGTTTAACAACAATTAAAAGCCCAATTATCGTGTCCGGAGAACTTTGAGGTAAATGTTGAGATTAATGTACTACCAGGCTTCTTGCATGGAATCCATTGTGGTCGAGTGGTTAGCGTCGGGGATTTCGAAACCGGGTGTCCCGTGTTCCATCCCCAGTCGCGGCACTACGGTCATGGTGGAGTGCCCTTGGGCAAGGCACATTTTCTAGCCTAGTACTGGTTTGTTTACCCAGGGATCATGCATAATTACATTTAATTGCGCGCTAAATGACCTTAGCTGTCGATGCGCCATAAAACAATATACATTCATTCCAGGCTTCTTGTACGACTACATCACGAACAGAGAACATAGGGAAAGGGTTATACAAAATTTGGGACATACATATATGCTGTATTGTGGTAATGTCGTAGATAAATATGTTTAAATGATGGGAGTTGATTTACCGAATCAAGTGATCTGTTTCACAGGTGCCAGTCTCGTTTAAAATCTAAAAATAGCATTTTACTATATATTGGCGTAGTTCACGACCAACCCGAGTTCCGACTAGAGTTACACGGGTTCCTCATGAACGGCAACAGTTTTAACCCTAGTGACGTCATATGAACTTCTGAACCGACTATTTGCAACCTTGCTTCAAGCGAGAGTTAGAAGAGTTCCAAAAACGCTGGTGTTCCTCAAGGATCTATCCTTGGACCGTTACTCTTCCTCATCTTCATTAATGACATTGTCAATGACATTGAAGCAAACATTCGCCTATTAGCAGATGACACCAGTCTTTACATTTTCATCGAAGATCCTGTTACCTCAGCAGCTGTCCTCAACCATGATCTGTCACAAATATCTTCTTGGTCGAAGAAATGGCTGGTAACTTTTAATCCATCTAAGACTGAATCTGTTCTTTTTTCTCGTAAGCATCAGAAACCAAATCACCCTTCACTTTATCTCGACAACGTTCCTATATCCCAAGTCAGTTCCCATAAACATCTTGGGGTAACTTTCTCTCCAGATTGCAAATGTAAATCTCACATATCATCAAACATCAACAAGGCATGGCAGAGAATTGGGTTTCTTAGGACTCTAAAATTCGTTGTTTCTCGTTCAGCCCTAGAGAAAATGTATGCAAATGTTGTCTGGGACAATTGTAGTAAGGCTCTTATAAACGACATCGAAGCTGTCCAACACGAAGCGGCTAGAATTGTAACAGGAGCTACCAAACTTTGTAGTATTGACCGACTCATACCTTAACTGGGATACGCTGGCGGAAAGGAGACGTAAACATCGCCTCATCCTGTTATTTAAGATGAAAAATGGTCTTTCTCCCGAGTATCTTACACATTTGATTCCCCAGCAACCAGAACAACCATATGTCCTACGTTCCCGCTCAGATGTTCCAAACATCCCTTGTAACACTCAAGCCTATGCTGCTTCATTTCTGCCTCTAACTATTCGCCAATGGAATGCACTTCCTGAAGATGTCAGAAACACACCTACTCTCAGCAAATTCAAAGCCAAACATAACACAAGACCCAAAAAATCACAAAACCTGTATAACGTTGGAAGTAGACACAATCAAGTCAATAATGCTCGTTTGCGATTAGGATGTAGCTCATTAAACCATGATCTTCACAGAAGAAATATTGTCCCTTCCTCCCACTGTGCTTGCGGTGCCGTTGAGACTGTGTCGCATTATCTCACCCAATGTACAAGATATCAAGTAATGCGTGATCGTTATATCCATGGCCTACCTTGTGCTCCTACATTAGAAAATCTTCTTTTCGGTAATGATCGCAATACCCAAGATACAAATACAAGCGTGTTTTTAAAAGTCCAGGGATACATTGCAGCAACAAAGCGTTTTGACGCTTAACATTTGACCACCTGTGATGTATCGATCTTCTTCCTCTGGACGTTGTGTATGACAGATTACTTTTACATTTTTTCCTATTCCGAAAATATTCAAGATAAATTTAAAAACTGCTTTAACAGTTCTTTTAAAATTTACTTCAAGGCTTAATTATATAGATATTATTCATCATACTGAGCACATCATACACTGATTTTCTTTGTATTTTGTTGCTGTACACTCCTGGAAAGGAATTAGTATAAGCAATAACATTGCTTGTTTTCCAATCCATTTCAACCTACTTTTGTTGTACTGTTAATATTGTAAATATGAACTGAATAAAATATGTTCCAAAATAGCGGAGGGTGGCAATTATTGATGCTGGTGTGTAAATAATCCTAAAATACGAACCTATGAGTTCAGTAATCAGTGATGTTTTTATTTGTTAGGCAGATAAATAAGGATTTGTGAAATTGGGCCTTGCAAATAATTGCGATCCGTAATTTAGACAACAAGAAGACGAGCTTTCTGGTGTCGATAATCAAATAAGTGGATACAACACGGAGGCTTCCATTTGAATTTTGACTCCAGAGTGGAGATGTGCGTTCACGAGAACAAAGTGTCTGCGCATGCGCCATCGATACACGTGGCCCCTGACCATACTCTCCTTGAGTTCGTCATGAACTTAGCCATTGACAAAGTCAACATATAGTCAAATGCTATTTTTAGATTGTAAACGAGACTGGCACCAGTAATCTGTTTAACAACAATTAAAAGCCCAAATATCGTGTCCGAAGTATGTTGAGGTTAATGTTGAGGTTTATGTACTACCAGGCTACTTGTACGACTACATCACGAACAGAGACTATAGGGATCAGTCTGTGTGGATGCACAGTCTGATCTGAAACATCACTGGTCACAAACTCTATCTGGACCAGCCTGTGAGGAAGCACTGTCTGATCTGAAACATCACTGGTCGCAAACTCTATCTGGACCAGCCTTTGAGGATGCATAGGATGATCTGGACCATCACTGGTCGCAAACTCTATCTGGACCAGCCTGTGAGGATGCATAGGATGATCTGGACCATCACTGGTCGCAAACTTTATCTGGACCAGTTTGTGTGGGTGCACATTCTGATCCGGACCATCACTGGTCACACAATCTATAGGGACCAGTCTGTGTTGGTGCACAGTATGATCTGGACCATCACTGGTCACAAACTCTATCAGGAACAGTCTGTGGGGGTGCACAGACTGATCAGGACCATCACTGGTCACAAACTCTATCAGGACCAGTCTGTGGGGGTGCACAGACTGATCAGGAACATCACTGGTCACACAGACTGATCAGGAACATCACTGGTCACACAGACTGATCAGGAACATCACTGGTCACACAGACGGATCAGGAACATCACTGGTCACAAACTCTATCAGGACCAGTCTGTGGGGGTGCACAGACTGATCAGGAACATCACTGGTCGCAAACACCAGACCATTTCTGTTCGACGCGGTCCTTGTAAGACCATTCATGAGGCCAACCCGGACAGACACTTTTCGCCTCTTTTGGATTTTCTGTTTCAGGAATCATTACTCTAAGCATCTATCCCCCTAAAACGGAATGTGTTGGCCCGGATTAGCCTGCGTGGACTGCGCAGCCTTATCTGGGTCAATACATTACGCAGAGTCCATAATGTTGGTTTTCTCATGAAACGTCTAATTTTATTTATTTCGCGAAGATCTTAGTGACTGTGTGACGTGCTGCGGTAGAATGACAAATAAATATCGAATAAGTAATTACAGATCCGGCTATAAAAGTATATTTTATTTATATCATGTATATATAATCAATGATATATAGGACAATCACAGTGACGTTCGATAGCCACTAACAGTTTTACAGTTATGCACCTAGGACACTCACTTTATTCAAGCGAAACGAGGTTGGTTTTCACGGTAAACACTGAACCATTCGGTAACCTTGGTTTTTTTCCCAGTGTGTATTGAACACACGACATACTGTAACAGGTAATTCATCACACAATTATGTATGTCATCAATGACATAGAGGATAATAACAACAGTATACGAGTCCGTCATGGCTACCACAAGCGGGGATTGACCCCTGGACGCCCCAGTTGCAAATCCGCCCACGCTGATCACTCCGAAATGGCCACCACAAGCGGGGATCGACCCCTGGACGGCCCAGTTAAAAATCCGCCAACTCTGAACCGCCATGGCCACCATAAGCGGGGATCCACCAGTTGATCTCTCGTTCATGGCCACGTCATAACTTAAGCATCAAAATGTTATGGGTTTGTAAGAGTTTTTTGTCGACGAGGGCAATTAGTCCAGGGATCGTGAGGTCAATACCCGGCCAAACCATTCATTTTTTCTGGACCGCCTAGTTGGTGAAATGGTAGATAGCCCGCCTCGGGTGCGGGAGATCGCGGGTTCGATCCCCGGCCGGGTCATACCAAATTCTTCAAAAATTGTAGTAATTGATGTCCTCCTTGGCGCTCAGGGTCGCAGGGTTAGCATTACGACTGACTGTCTGGTGTCAGGATAAAACTTACCCAGGAAACGCCGTGATATAACTGACTGTCTGGTGTCAGGATAAAACTTACCCAGGAAACGCCGTGATATAACTGACTGTCTGGTGTCAGGATAAAACTTACCCAGGAAACGCCGTGATATAACTGAAACATTGTTGAAGGCGGTGTAAAACACAAACAATCAATCCGATGAATTACAAAAGTCGCTGTGACTAACTTCATTCGTATTCTATTACTGGACTAAATAGTATATGTGTTTAAATAGTCTCAAACGAATGATACGCAATCTCATGACAAAACAGACAAACTTCGCTCGCTCGTAAATAGATATGATGACAGCCCCGTACAGGTCAGATTGATCAAACTGTCTCTTAACAAATATTTCGATATTCAACAGGTAACATAATCCATATAAATAAACGAAATAAAGAAGCGATTTATATCTCGCTTTTTTGTTTGTATGGTATATTATGCTGCTGTCAACAATTGTCCAACTATATCGGGGCGTTTCCTTGGTAAGTTAAACCCTTCCCCTCATACGACAGTTCTGCAGCGGACGACTTTGAACATATTTTGTCAAAACATAGAAAATCTCTATAATTGAATGGATAACCTATGATTAAAAGTGGAAAACATTGTGGCAAAAGGAGAAATTGCTCGTTTTGAGCAATTTCGTCTGTTGTCACTATGTTTTCAAAAACCGATTGCTGAAAGCGTCTACATAAGGGAATGGGTTAAAAGTACTATACTGACTGGTCGGTGGTCCATTTATCCTGACACCAGTCAGTCAGTCAGTCAGTCGTAATGCATACCCACCCCCCCCCCCCCCCCCCCCCAATCATGTACGCCAATAAGGGACAGCGATTATTACTACATGTATATTATTTTTAAGTCCTAGGTCTAAGCCGAACGGGGATCGAACCCGCATCAATGCACCATGGAGGCGGTCTATACTACATGCAGTTCGGACTGATAGTGATGCACAGGCTTACGCGGGCAGTCATTCAAGTGGTTGTGAGATCAAATCCAATCTCGGCCAACATTCTTTCCGACGTTTGCATAAAAGTGTCTCTTATCTGCCACTTTACAATCTATGTGGAAAACCGTAAGCTGCTTGGAAAAACAGTTGTAATGATTGATTGGGGTTTAACGCCGTTTTCAACAATTGTTCAGTGATATCACGGCGACCAGTTCACCTACGCATGCGTTTCCTGGTTTTCCCACACCAGTACACCTCACAACATACTTTCCATGCAACTGGCTGCTTTTCCACATAGACTGTTAAACAGCCCAATGGTGAAAGACGAATGAGGCAGGTCACAGTGAATTCTTTCAAACGTCGGAAATATGGTTGGCCGAGCTGGGATTCGAACTCATAATCGATGGATTGACAGCCCGCGTCGCTACCGACTGATCTACCGGGGCTCGGCCAGTTGTAATGACAACTGGTGTGTGGAAACCAAGAAACACATGTGCATGTGAACTGGTGTGTGGAAGCCAAGAAACACATGGGTATGTGAACTGGTGTGTGGAAGCCAAGAAACACATGGGTATGTGAACTGGTGTGTGGAAACCAAGAAAGACATGGGTATGTGAACGGGTGTGTGGAAGCCAAGCAATACATGGGTATGTGAACTGATGTGTGGAAGCCAAGCAACACATGGGTATGTGAACTGGTATGTGGAAGCCAAGCAACACATGGGCGTGTGAGCTGGTGTATGGAAGCCAATAAACACATGGGTATGTGAACTGGTGTGTGGAAGTCAATAAACACATGGGTATGTGAACTGGTGTATGGAAGCCAATAAACACATGGGTATGTGAACTGGTTTGTGGAAGTCAATAAACACATGGATATGTGAACTGGTGTGCGGAAGCCAAGAAACATATGGGTATGAGAACTGGTGTGTGGAAGCCAATAAACACATGGGTATGTGAACTGGTGTGTGGAAGCCAATAAACACATGGGTATGTGAACTGGTGTGTGGAAACAAAGAAACACATGCGTATGTGAACTGGTGTGTGTAAGCCAATAAACACATGGGTATGTGAACTGGTCGCCATGTAATCTTGACCTAAATTGTTCACAAGAACCAGTAAACTACTTGTATAAGTATGGTGATGGAAGCAGCAAACAACATGTTGATGACATCGAGTTGTGGGAATCGAGAAGCATAAGGGTTAACCCTTTCCCACATACAGAAAATCTGCAGCAACTTTAAAAGCATCTAGGCAAGATTATGTTAAATCTTTTAAAGGGAAAGTTTACATATTCAAAGGAATTGAAAATATTGTGGCAAACGGTGAAATTGCTCGTTTTGAGAAATTTCTTCTTTTGTCAAAATGTTTTCGAATGTCGTCTGCTGCAGAGGCGTCATAAAGCGTCTGTATGTGGGAAAGGGTTAAACTATCAGTGAAGGAACCAGCAAACAATATGCTGATGATACCAGTTGCGGGACTCAAGCAGGATAATGGTTACACTATCAGTGAAGGAACCAGCAAACAAAATATAGATGATAACAGTTACGGGACTCAAGCAGGATAATGGTTACACTATCAGTGAAGGAACCAGCAAACAAGATGTTGATGATAACAGTTACGGGACTCAAGCAGGATAATGGTTACACTATCAGTGAAGGAATCAGCAAACAAAATGTTGGTGATACCAGTTACGGGACTCAAGCAGGATAATGATTACACTTTCAGTGAAGGAACCAGCAAACAAAATGTTGATGATACCAGTTACGTGAATCAAGCAGGATAATAGTTACACTATCAGTGATGGAACCAGCAAACAAAATGTTGATGATACTAGTTACGTGAATCAAGCAGGATAATAGTTACACTATCAGTGAAGGAACCAGCAAACAAAATGTTGATAATACCAGTTACGTGAATCAAGCAGGATAATGGTTACACTATCAGTGATGGAACCAGCAAACAAAATGTTGATGATACCAGTTACGTGAATCAAGCAGGATAATGGTTACACTATCAGTGATGGAACCAGCAAACAAAATGTTGATGCTACTAGTTACGGGACTCAAGCAGGATAATGGTTACACTATCAGTGATGGAACCAGCAAACAAAATGTTGATGATACCAGTTACGGGACTCAAGCAGGATAATGGTTACACTCTCAGTGATAGAACCAGCAAACAACATGTTGATGATATCAGTTACGTGAATCAAGCAGGATAAGGGTTAAACTATCAGTGGAGGAACCAGCAAACAAGATGTTGATGATACCAGTTACGGTACTCAAGCAGGATAATGGTTACACTATCAGTGAAGGAACCAGCAAACACAATGTTGATGATACCAGTTACGTGAATCAAGCAGGATTAATGGTACACTATCAGTGAAGGAACCATCAAACACAATGTTGGTGATACCAGTTACGGGACTCAAGCAGGATAATGATTACACTATCAGTGAAGGAACCAGCAAACAAAATGTTGATAATACCAGTTGCGGGACTCAAGCAGGATAATGGTTACACTATCAGTGAAGGAACCAGCAAACAAAATGTTGATGATACCAGTTACGTGAATCAAGCAGGATAATGGTAAAGTTATCGGTAAATCCTACCTTGAGTCGTCGACTTGTTGTTTCTTGATATGTATAAAACAAAATCACAAAATCACAAAATCAGTATTAAACAGTTGATGCACAAACGATGTCTCGCAACAATCAAACTTAAAACCGTGAACTGATCTCTGTTGATGTCAATAATGTTTCATCCTGTAAACTGCAAACGTCATGAATATTTTAAACAATTTGAGAAATGGGTCGTTACGAATTAACGAAGTGTAACGCGAACTAACTCATTCGATGCTTATGGCTGTATTAACGGTTTGTAAATGTTAACAATACAGAAACGGTTCATTGGTCACGACCAGTTTATAGAACAGAACAGAACACAGTGACTTATACAACAGGGTAGAGTCATGTACGTGAGTGCTGGTGCTTGTTTGATATACATTTATTCATCTGAGTTGTTGTCAAACAATGGCCCCTATGCGATGCCTCCGGAGGCGCACAGTTCTGTTCAATTGTCTTGATTTGGGGTTTAACGCCGTTTTTAACAATTTCTCAGTTATATGACGGCGACCAGTTCACCTACTCATGCATTTCCTGGTTTTCTCACACCAGTACTTCACACAACATTCCTTCCAAGCAACTGGCTGCTTTTCTACATAGACTTAGCCCATCAATTGGTGGAAGACGAATGACACTAAGCTGTTAAAACATGTGTTAAGACTGTAAGAATGAAGCAAATTGCTTTCGATCATTTCTGTAAATTGCTTTTATTAGATTAATATTTTTTATTGAATTGTGTTTTATTCCCTTGTTAACAGTATGTCACTTTTCTGTGTAAATTATCAGTACTGTTGGTAATTATCCTGTGTAATTTACCAGTACTGTTGGTAATTATCCTGTGTAAATTACTAGTACTGTTGGTAATTATCATGTGTAAATTACCAGTACTGTTGGTAATTATCCTGTGTAAATAACCAGTACTGTTGGTAATTATCCTGTGTAAATTACCAGTACTGTTGGTAATTATCCTGTGTAAATTACCAGTACTGTTGGCAATTATCCTGTGTAAATTACCAGTACTGTTGGCAATTATCCTGTGTAAATTATCAGTACTGTTGGTAATTATCATGTGTAAATTATCAGTACTGTTGGTAATTATCCTTTGTAAATAACCAGTACTGTTGGTAATTATCCTGTGTAAATTACCAGTACTGTCGGTAATTATCCTGCGTAAATTACCAGTACTGTTGGTAATTATCCTGTGTAAATTACCAGTACTGTCGGTAATTATCCTGTGTAAATTACCAGTACTGTTGGTAATTATCCTGTGTAAATTACCAGTACTGTTGGTAATTATCCTGTGTAAATAACCAGTACTGCTGGTAAGTATCCTGTGTAAATTACCAGTACTGTTGGTAATTATCTTGTGTAAATTACCAGTACTGTTGGCAATTATCCTGCGTAAATTACCAGTACTGTTGGTAATTATCCTGCGTAAATTACTAGTACTGTTGGTAATTATCCTGCGTAAATAACCAGTACTGTTGGTAATTATCCTGCGTAAATTACCAGTACTGTTGGTAATTATCCTGCGTAAATTACCAGTACTGTTGGTAATTATCCTGTGTAAATTACCAGTACTGTTGGTAATTATCCTGTGTAAATAACCAGTACTGCTGGTAAGTATCCTGTGTAAATTACCAGTACTGTTGGTAATTATCTTGTGTAAATTACCAGTACTGTTGGCAATTATCCTGTGTAAATAACCAGTACTGCTGGTAATTATCCTGTGTAAATAACCAGTACTGTTGGTAATTATCCTGTGTAAATAACCAGTACTGTTGGTAATTATCCTGTGTAAATAACCAGTACTGTTGGTAATTATCCTGTGTAAATAACCAGTACTGTTGATAATTATCATGGGTTAATTACCAGTACTGTTGGTAGTTATTCTGTGTAAATTTTCAGTACTGTTGGCAATTATCCTGCGTAAATTACCAGCACTGCTGTAATTATCCTGCGTAAATTACCAGTACTGTTGGTAATTATCCTGTGTAAATTACCAGTACTGTTGGTAATTATCCTGTGTATGTCTGTCTGTCTGCCTGTCTGTCTGTCTGTCTGTCTGTCTGTCTGTCTGTCTGTCTGTCTGTCTGTCTGTCTGTCTGTCTGTCTGTCTGTCTGTCTGTCTGTCTGTCTGTCTGTCTGTCTGTCTGTCTTTCTGTCTGTCTGTCTGTCTGTCTGTCTGTCTGTCTGTCTGTCTGTCTGTCTGTCTCTCTCTCTGTCTCTCTCTCTGTCTCTCTGTCTCCCTGTCTCTCTGTCTCTGTCTCTGTCTCTCTGTCTCTCTGTCTCTCTGTCTCTGTCTCTCTTTCTCTGTCTCTCTCTCTGTCTCTCTATCTCTGTATGTATGTCTCTCTCTGTCTCTGTCTCTGTCTCTCTCTGTCGCTCTGTCTCTGTCTCCGTCTCTGTCTCTGTCTATGTCTCGGTCTCTCTCTCTCTATGTGTCTCTCTCTGTCTCTCTGTCTCTGTCTGTATGTCTGTCTCTCTGTCTCTGTATGTCTGTCTCTCTGTTTCTGTCTCTGTCTGTCTCTGTCTCTGTCTCTCTGTCTCTGTCTCTGTCTCTGTCTCTGTCTCTGTCTCTGTCTCTGTCTCTGTCTCTGTCTCTCTGTCTCTCTGTCTCTCTTTATATGTCTCTCTCTGTCTCTCTCTGTCACTCTCTCTCTGTCTGTCTCTCTCTATGTATGTCTCTCTCTCTCTCTCTCTCTCTTTCTCTCTCTCTCTCTCTCTCTCTCTCTCTCTCTCTCTCTCTCTCTCTCTCTCTCTCTCTCTCTCTCTCTGTCTCTATCTCTGTGTGTGTGTGTCTCTCTCTCTCTCTCTCTCGCTATCTCTTTCTCTGGGTAGATGGATAGACCACCGTGTTATAACCAAAATACTCTTAAATCTAGTCAACCAATACATTTGTTTGTATAGAAGATGCATATCACTGTCGACCCGGATACAGGTTCATCACCATGACTTATACTAAACTAATGACACTGTTATAACAATTCTTCGTCATAAAGTAGAGCAGAAAGGATACACCATGACTTATACTAAACTAATTACACTGTTAAAACAAATCTTTGTCATAAAGTAGAGCAAAAGGAAATACGCATAATGTATGCATTTCATCAATGTGTATCAACTTATACAAAAGTTACTAAGAACGTCGTTAGTCAATTGGCCTAAAACTCCGAATTCATACGTGCCTACCAACACATAAAATATATGCCTATTACTGTTAATTTGATATTTTCTTGAGAATTGATTCTCTGTGGTGATTCGATAGAATACATATGAGTTCTCTTTATTGAAATAACACACCAAAGTGATAAAATATCGGGAAAAAATACTAGGACTATTTTCAGCGAAGGTTTAGTTTAACAAATCGCCGATGATTAAGGTTACAATACACCAAAAGAAATCCTTCTTTGTTTCCGTGTAAATCGACCAGTTTCAGTCCTCAATTGTCACTCTTTCTAAGCGTTTCTCATGAAGAACATCATATATCATTGCAAATAGTGACCTAAGCTAAAGAAAATGTGGGGTCATGCATTATGCAAGACAGAACTCACCAGGCGAAAATTGGTAACCCTCATTTTGGACCAAATCGGGCCCGGACAAAACCGGTGTTTAGCATTCTCTACTTTCATTTTCAAACAATGTCAAAATACTAAAAGTGATCAAATCAATCATTTCCAGTGCATCCTATACACATTCACAATGCATTTAAACTCAATGTCATATATTCAATACATTCTGGTGATGGTATGTATATACACTCATTTCTACGCAAACAAAGGTTGTTTAGGGACTATAGATCAGCAAGTCAGCGGATGTATTTAGCATAATTCGACATTAAAGGTTAAATCACGTACTAAAAACAATGCCTCTTATATTTTTTGAGAAAAAATAATTCGTTGAAAAGGAATTGGACATCATCTAGAATGATCTGACTACTGGAGTCTCTTAAATTAATGATTTCTCACATAGATAAATCTGTAGCAACAGCTTTGATAACAACTAGGCAAAAGTGGGAAATTCTAACAAAAAAGGTATATGTATACATGTTGAAAACATTTAGGCAAATGGAGATATTAATCATTGTTCATTGCCTTGAAGCCTTCTTACACAGTTGTGCTATATGTTTGTCAAATTTAAGCTTAACATTGAAAGTAACGCCTCAAATGTTGACATGATCAGAACAGGATATCGAATTGTTAGTTTATTTTTGCTTTCGAGATATTTCCCCCAGTGGCATAGCTTGCATTTGCGCACCACTTTAATAAGGACCTACTGTCAGCTTCAAGACTATTTACAACATTGTTTAAATTTCACTCACCTAAAGACAAATGCTATAGAGATAACATTTATATACATACATGGTAATCAAATATGTCATTGATAAATATGTTTAAAAGGACAGGACCGAGATTAGACGATTGAAGTACTCCCGTGAAAATTTCTTTTATAGGACTATCTTCTAGAATGGGATCCCATTTTAACACAATGTTTCCTGTTTCCCCAAAAGTTTGTTAAAGGTGATATCCGGAGTCTTTACTGTTCAGCCATTTTTGTCCGTTTAAACAACTGAATTTATTGTCAGAATTGTGTTAATAATGAGGTAATTTTTCAAAAATAACACATATTTAAATGACCGGGCATATATTGTTGCGAAATTGGTACTCGCTTACGTCCCCTTAATTATCGATCAATGACGTCATAGGTCGCGTGCGGTGTGTGTGGTCTGCATACCGGTTGCTGCATATATATACATGTTTACATGTCGGAGGAAATTATTGTGAACGAAATATCATTGAAAAATAAATAAAAATGGAAATGTGTGTTGCTTATGGGTGTGATTACAAGACTGGAGCCAGTATAAGTCTTTTTAAATTCCCCATTTAATATTAATGTTTGGTCAAACATACCATGTTCTTTTAATTTTAAGAGTAAAAGTTCACTAAGGATGGATTCAAATGCCTTAGATACCAGCTACAATCAAAGCGCCGATGGCATAGTAGTGGCGATCGTGTAGAACATCCTGCAAAGTAACAAGTAGTATCTCGGTGTAGGCCTTGCGAGTTTTCAATATATATAGGCATATACGATGATGCTCGATCTCCAACTCAATTTGGATACATCGATAACCATTTTCACGAGCTATTTATAGAACCTTTTGGAATTTCCAGACGCCTAGTTATAGAACGCGCAATGATATTTATTATCTGCCCAAACATGAAGAAAGATAATATTTACATAATTTAACTCTATGTAGATATTATCTCAATAAATCTCAAATCTTATTATCAATCCGGTACCAAAGTAGCACTGACATGTACATGAGTATTATTAATCGTGTCTCTGCATCACTGATGGAACTATATATTTGGCGGTTTAACGGATGTAGGTAAATTGGTTTGCAGTAAGGAATAAAAAGTCAACGGGCTGTTCAAAACTGACTATGTAAATTTGTTTGTTGTTGTTGTTTCTGTTAGCATTGTGACGATTGTCAAACCAATCGCCACAAAAATGGGTTTTCATCTAATACCTTTACCATTTACCCAGTCTTCAGTAATTCTGGCATTCATAACCGACCATGGAGGCTAATATACAAAGACATCCATCAGTTTGGTGATAATTGACCTTTCAAAAAATCATTAAAATGATAAGTAAGAATCCGCATCACTTGAGCAGTTTTCAGCGAGACATAATTATAAATAACGTTACATGTAACATCTCTGTTTAAGCTATTTCACGAAAAAAGAATGATGTGATTAGGATTCGTAAAAAGGAATCCAGCCATTTGATGTTTAGATGTAGATCAAATTGGGGTTGCTTTAATTTAGTTACTGTTTAAAACCAAAAATGACAAATACACACACAAAAAAAAGCTATGAGCAATGACAATTTCATCAACTCATAATATAATCAAAGCACTGAAGTGCTGCCGCCGGCCTGGGGGCTGCAGGAAGGTTGAAAATGTAGGGAAAATGTGAAAGGAAATAACAATTGCAGCTTATGTTTATGTATTTATTGTTAAGAAGTTGAAAGATCATACCAAAAATAGTAAATATTATGAAATTGCCAATTTTAAAGAAGGAGGACCTTGTTGGCACTATACCGCTCATCTGAGTGCATGAGCTCACAAGTATACACATTTAAGACATGAGAATCAAGGAAAATTTGACATGGGATTTAGGCAGAATATTTAGAAGTTTCTGGCTTATAATATTGAGAAATATGTCAATGTTAAATATTCCATATTTGACCTCTCGACGCATTAATTTCTAAAGCATTTGTTAAACTTATATTGGAGTACTCACGCCTTAAGTTTTGCACTCAAGTACTGATATTTGTTTGGGAGATAATGCAGTTTTGTTGAATCTATGACGAACTATTTTTCTCGCCCAGTCACCCTAAAATGCGTTGTTGGGTGTTAACAGCAATTGGCAGGCTTGCACGTTCGAAAAAATGGTTTTACTACTATGACCATGGTCTAAAGTCCCACGCCAAAAACCAGAGACTTTGGACCGCTCACTTGAGTTATGCCAACTACATACTAGTAGTCAATCACAATAACACAGTTCTGCAGTCATGGAAGCTTATATAAGTGCTAACAAGATTGATCTTCGATTTATCGTAGTGACCTAGTTTTTGGCAAACACAAATGAAAAATCTTTTTAAATGAAAATATGATTTCAGAATATTCTAGATTTGTTTTATTGGGTTTTTACGCCGCTTTCAACATTATTTTAGTTATATCACGGCAACAGTTCACTTATAACTGCATGATCCCTGGGTAAGCAAAACAGTACAAGGCTAGAAAATGTGCCTTGCCCAAGACTCTACCATGTCCGTAGTGCCGCGACTGGGGATCGAACCTGGGACACCCGATTTTCAAATCCCCGACGCTAACCACTCGACCACAGCGGATTCCTTCAGAATACTCTAGAACAAATTGTGTGAAAAGGAGAAATTCCTTCTTTAGTGAGACGATTTTAATAGGTAATAAGTTTGCTATCTGCTGCCTTAGAGTCAATTTTCACACAGCACTTTCATTCAGATAATAGACCGCCTAGGGTGAGGCAGGTTGTAGGTTCGATCCCCGGTCGCGTCATACCATAGACTTCCGAAATTGGTAGTAGTGGCAGTTCTCATTGGAGCTTAGGTTTGCAGGGTTAGCATTAGGACTGTCTAGCTGGTGTCATGATAAATGTACCAGTAGTACTAGCAAATTACCCAGGAAACACCTTTGTTCAATGTTTTAATTCTATACATATAAGGAAATCTAGCCCTGCCCCCTGACAGCCGTTTATTTCAACGGATCGACATACTATTAACGATTTTGGCGTCGTCCAACTCACATTTGTACCAAATTATTTTCAAATCTTGCCAGTACTTTGGGATAAGAGGATTAAAAAAAAAAGTAGTACATCATGCCTGTGTTTTATACAGAACAGAACAGATATCTTATTTTCAACTTAAGGTTTATATTGGGGATAATGCATAATGTATACATGCGTATTTCATTCCGCCTAAACATCGAACTGTTGATGTCCAGGTAATGGATACATTCAGAGAACGTTCTAAACTTCTGTGTAATCTGACCTATGCAACAATTCAATATACAGTTGGACCTGTGCTAAAGACCACCTTGGAATAGCAATTCCCTGTCTATAGTAGCGACCATACGTTTAGTTTCCCAAATACTTGTTTTCTGTAACATATTTTGATTGGCTAAAGTGAGTTACAGGACACCGACGACATGAATTCAGCATGCCTTTGCGACAGGGGTACATTCAAACAACTTGCGAATCCCGATACACTGTTTTTGAACTTAACTCGTCAGAAACTTAATTATATAATCCTCCAAGAGACTTCAGACGGCCGGTAGATGCTTGAATCAGATAACTCTTTAAACTATTGTATGTACCAAATACAATTGATAAAAAATACCACCTGTATATGTAACATACGTAAATAATTTTAACACCGTTTTTAACAAATGTCCAGTCATATCATGGCGATCAGTTCCCCTATCCGTGTGTTTCCCGGCTTTTCTTACATCAGTACACCACACAAGTCTTACCAAGCAACTGGCTCCCTTTTCTGTCCCTGCATTTTGAGAATAGTGAATTTCCCTTGATATATATATATATGCTTCGTGAATATTCCCGCAGTTAAAATAAAAACTGATGGTTAATGACCGACTTGTATGGTTCCTAGAATCGAACAATCTTATTGCCAATGTTCAACGTGGTTTTTCGTCAGCAACGAAGTACACTTGATCATCTTGTTCGTCTTGAATATTTTATTAGAGAGGGCTTTATTTATAAGCAACATGTTGTCTCTGCATTCTTTGATCTTGAAAGTGCTTATGACACAACTTGGAAATTATACAGTATTTTAAAGAATCTGATTATTCTCCATGACTTTGGTCTTAGATGCCGTCTACCTCTATTTATTTCTGCATCTTTTGATTAACGACGCTTTCGTGTTCGTGTTGGTAACACCCTATCAGGTGCTTGTGAGCAGAAGATGGGTGTTCCTCAAGGTTGCATTTTATCGGTCACATCATTTTGTGTGCAAATCAATTCTAGTGTTAAAGCTATTAACCCAGGTGTTGAATGCTCCCTTTATGTGGATCATTTTGTTATTTGTTTTTGTTAAAGAAATGGACGAGTACGAGTAAAACATATGGATTGATAAGCCTGTTTGGCTGGTGATTGGACATTATAGAACGTAAAATAAACTTCAAACATGGTCTGACGAAAATGATTTAAATTTTCCATAACCTAAACCAAATGAATGCACTTCTGTAATAAACGTGGTTTCCACGCAGACCCAGATCTTCAGATGAATAATTCTCGCATTGAAGTTCAAGTTTCTTAGTGTAATCTTTGACCAAAATCTTTCATCCAATACATAATTAAGGTCTTAGCCTTGCCCTTAAAGCTTTTAGAACGTCTCCAGTTAACAGTCTTTATGCTGAAGCTGATGAACCTTCCCTTTTTTCTAGAAGACAGAAACTTGCCCTTGTTCATTTAATACCCTTCATCACATTGTATGCTATAGAGGCCGGGTGTGGCCTGTTTTTTGGAGTTAAAAACCAAATTCGTCCCAAATACATGTAGCCACTTTTAATTCTTGCCCTTATATGCTTTCCTGAAATATTATCAAAGTGTGATTGAGCTATTTTAAAAAGGGGAATTTCTTTATTGTATTATAACCTATTGTTAACAAGTTTAAGTCTTCAAACAAGTGATATGTTTATACTCAGGACCCTTTTTGGCTTAATATTTCTGAAGACAATTAAAACCAAAGCTCTAATAGCACTAGTGAGCGATGGACCTTCAATACTTTGACTCCATAACTGTGAAAATCCATTCTCTATTTGGAGCGATGTTTTCAAAGGTCCTCTGCTACAGAGGCGTCACAAAGTTTCTTTAGTAGTTAAACAACTGTATAATCTTTATAAATAGCTGATATTAATTAAGTCTTTCAGGTCTTTCAGGTCTTACCTGCCAAGTTTGAGTACAGAAGGTCTTAGCAATATCAAGTTATAAATCAGACAAGATTTTGTCTAACAACGGACCGACCGACCATCAAGTGCAAAGCAATATACATGTACTCCCACTTTGACCTTCGAACGGATGACTTCAAAATCAATAAAGCTCATCGACTGGTCATGCCCAACGTCCCCATTGAGGTACTACCTGACTTGTGAAAAGCAATATGCCCCATCTTGTTTAAATTGTGGAAAATTGTGAATGTTGGAACAAATGCTCACTAAGATTAATAGACATACACTCTTGAGCAAAATACCCATTCTGATGCTCAAGTTTAAAATATTTCTTTTAATTTGGCATAGCGACCTAGTTTTTGACATGACTCAAATATCTGTATTTAAACTAAGTCAAGATATCATCAAGACAAATATTCTGATAGTTGAAACATGCTCAATAAAGTATCTAGACCAACGAAAATCAATAAACAGCAAGTAAATAACTCGAGGGTGTGAAACGTGTGTAAGATAGATGGGAAACATGTGACAGTGTTTAACAATTTGACTGATATGCTTGCATTGCATACTGCAAGATTCAGAGAATATAATTTGTCAATCTAAACAATGATACATCAGCGCTTTACTATCAAGAACGTTTGAAAACCAGTCTTTTCATGTAGATGTTTTCATTTAAATTAGATTAAAACATCAAGCATTGATAATATTGAGATTAAGAAATAATTGTTTACCAGTCTGGCGAGCTATTTATAGGCCATTTTGGAATTTCTGAATGCAGTATTTTGACAAAGATCGAACGAAAACAATCCAATATTTTTGTCAGTTGAAATTGAATAATGCCTGTATCAAAGTTATCCTTTCCAAACAGATTTGTACGCAAAATTGAATAATGCCTGTATCAAAGTTATCCTTTCCAAACAGATTTGTACGCCAAATTGAATAATGCCTGTATCAAAGTTATCCTTTCCAAACAGATTTGTACGCCAAGGCTTTAAGCAGTCAACTTTAAAAGCATCTCTTGATAAACAAATATTGAAAATCTCCTGAAATTAAATTTAAATCCTTGTAATCTGTTGAAATAATGTGGCAAAAGGAGAAATTGCACAGTATGAGCTTTATTTACTTTTTAAATAAATTCTTTTAAAAGATGTCTATTATTATATCCCCAGATACATAGTATATGGGGGCTATATAGGAGTCACGCTTGTCGGTTGGTTCGTCGGCTTGTCGGTCCGTTAATCTGTGGACATTTCTTGTGAGCACTATTTCTCAGCAACCCTTGGTCAGATTCAATATAACTTCACAAGAATGGTTGAAACCAAGCCTAGTTGTGCATATTGTCGGCGTGTTACACTGGATTTTTTTAAAATGAGTTATGGCCCCTTGAATTTCTCATACATATGGGGCTATTCATCACCTTCAGTGATATTTCTAGTTGTTAGAAAGGGCTGATAGTACTATTAATAATAATTATTCATTTCAAGTAATAAATAATGGCCAGATATGTGGCTCAAACATTGACTCCAGAATTGCAAATTTGGCGCAAACTTTTACACATTTGGCGAAAAGTGATGGCGCAAGAAAAGAAATGTCCAGGGTGAACCATGTTAATCTATAACAACTAAATATTTTGAAAGCCAGTCAAGCTTATGATATTGCGAAGTGTGAGTGTGTGCGTCAACTTTTTGCTTCAATGTCCTCTCCTAAATTCCTTCAATTTTTGTTGAGCCATGCACAATTCTGGTGTCCATGGTAACCAAAGATAAAAACCTTAAAATTCTTCTCAACTAAAACTGTTTGGCTGTTTTCAAACAATTTTGTAGAAATGTTCCTTGGATAATTGTCTAATAGATTCCTTCAAGTCATGTTGGTTGGTCAAAAAACATGGCCTCCAGGGGGCGGGGCTATTTTGCCTTAAATGGCTACAGTGAAAACTTAAAAAAAAATCCACAGAAAGTGTCTGGCTGATTATTAAACAATTTTGTAGAATTGTTCTTTGGGTGACCCCCTATCGGATTTCTTCAAGCCATGTTGATTGGTCGAAAAACGTCACGGGCGGGGCTATCTGGATATAGTGAAAACATGAAATATCTTCTCCTCCGAAAGTGTCGGGCTGATTTTCAAATAATTTTGTAGAAATGTTTCTTGGATGAATCTCTATCATATTCCTTCAAGCCATGTTGATTGGTTGAAAAGCATCGCCGCCAGAGGGCGGGGATATTTTGCCTTAAATATGGATGGCTATAGTGAACATTTAAAAAATCTTCTTCACGAAAGTGTCTGACCGATTTTCAAATTATTTTGTAGAAATGTTCCTTGGGTGACCCTCTATCAGATGACCTTCAAGCCATGTTGATTTGTTGAAAAATATTGTTGCCAGGGGGCTGGGCTAATATTTGCTTTAATAAAAAATTAAAAGATCTTCTCCCGAACTATTCGGCCGATTTTCAAATAATTTCTTATGTGACACTCTACGAGATTCCTTCAAGCCATGGTGATAATAAAAAAACATGGCCACCCGGGGGCAGGGCTGAATGGAGATTTAATTTTTGCCTAATGGCAGTGGAGCGATACTGGCCATCTTGGGCCTTTTGTTTTGTATACTTCATGATTCTACTGGAAAATGGAGGATCAGGTTCGTGTTGATTGATGAACTATTGTTCAGTCATATCACGGCAGCCAGTGCACCGACTCATGTGTTTCCTGGCTTTCTCACACCACTAATCCAAACAACAATCTTTCAAAGGAACTGGCTGCTTTTCTACATAGACTGTTCACCCATTGGTGAAGGACAAATGACGCTTGTCACAATGATTGTTGTCAAACGACGGAAAGATTGTTGGCCAAGCTGGGACCAAGCTGGGGCTCGAACTCGCAACCCTTTTGTAAAGAAATAAACATCAACTGTATTGATTTATGTCGGACAGGGTTTAATTATTCTGTTTATATTTTAGATTTCATGTAAATGCCATGATATAACTAAAATAGCCGTAAAAACGGCATTAATCCATTTTATTTTGTATAATGATTCTACTGGAAAATGGCTAAAAGGACGTTCGTGTCGATGGAGAGCTGCAAATGGTATTCATCCCGAAAACTTGAAAATAATTTATTTGGATTTCACGCCGTTTTCAACAATTCTTCAGTCATATCTCGGGGGCCAGTTCACCTACTCATGTGTTTCCTGGCTTTCTCACACCAGTAATCCACACAACATTCTTTCCAAGCAATTGGCTGCTTTTCCACATAGACTCTTCGCCCATTAGTTAAAGACAAATGACGCTTGTCACAATGACTTTTGTCAAACAATTGAAAGAGTGTTGGCCGAGATTGTGTTCGAGCTCACAACCCTGGATTGAAAAGAAATAAACTCCAACTGTATTGATTTATGTCGGACAGGGTTTAATTATCTGTTCATATTTTTGGATTTCATGTTAACCCTTTCCCTCATATAGATGCTTTCTGACATCTCTGCAGTAGATGGCTTTTTGAAAACATAGTGACAAAATAAAGAAATTGCTCAAAACGAGCAATTTCTCCTTTTGCCACAATGTTTTTCACTCTTAGTCATTGGTTATCCATTCAATTATAGAGATTTTCTATTTGACAAAATATGTTCAAAGTCGTCTGCTGCAGAATTGTAATATGCGGGAAAGGGTTAATGTCTGAAGAATGGCAAAGGGATAGTTCATTTAGATTTCATTCAAATTCAAATGGTACGTTGAATAGATTATGTCTGATGTAGATTTCTTGTATCTGAAGTATTTACATAAATTGCATAATTAAAGAAATATTTTGTTTTGGTGCATGATTAGCGTAAAATCTTGTGGGAAAAGGTGAACATATGCACTGTAGTTTCTCCTTTCCACAACATATTGTCTAATCTATCCTTAATTATGTTTCCATAATATTGAAGACGGCGTAAAACATACACAAGTTATTATTCCAATGTTCCTCCTCGGATGTTTCCTTTAACATTAAGTGCGCTATTAATTGGGTTCCAATTCACTTCTGAATATAGCGGTAGTGCATCCGCCTCTGGTGTTGAAGGTGGCGGGTTTCGATCTCTGGTCTGGTCATACAAAAAACTTTAAACATGGTAGTTATGGCAGTCCTCGTCACTCAGGGTTGCGGGGTTAGCATTACAACTGACTTGCTCGTGTTGGGATAAATAGACCAGTAGTCCAGGAAATGCCGTGATATAACTAAACAGTTGTTGATATCGGCGTTAAACATCAATCAATCTTTCACTTCTGAATATCAAGCATGTTTTTATCAATTTTCCAGCCATTTCACTTTAAACAATTTCCCACATGTATACACAAGAGAAATAATATATGATTGTAACGCTACGTTTCCAATACTGTATTTACAGGATGAGAATTTCAGACGAGAGAGCGGACGCAGACCAGACTGACAAACCATCGACCAACGATGGATTATCTATATGAACGGAATAATTGATGTTTTTCATGTGGTAAGAATTTTAGTTATTCATTGTTTTGCATATTTTAATAATTCTTATTATAATGATTGACTAGTCATTGCGACTTGTGTAATAAGTCTCGCACCAATGTTCTTATCATCAATAAGGCAGGCGAATTTGTTAGAGTTTAGGCCAAATTATGAACAAGCCCTAAGCGAATGGTTTATTATTGAATCTAGTTGAAACTATGCAATCATGCTTGACATGAATTGCATTTAAACCAATCTCAAAATGTGGGCATTCCATTGAGCTTATGCTGTTTCAATACTGTCTGCCGACCCACTTCTTTAATGCTTGAGAAACTTTAATGAAACTTTGTTGTTGATGTGCAAAAAAAAAATTTGGGATCAAATCTGATCAGGCATTCTAGCATACATCCCCAAAAACAACTTTATATGAAAGCAACGATGCCTATGTGAATGGTCTGGCCGTATGTGTACAAGTAGAACTGCAGCCCGGCAGAACAAACTCCATTCATTTGGAGTTGATGTCTTGCTCATCCCTGGGATTCCTTGTCATTGATGATCTAGCAGTTAACGATGTAAAATGTCCTCGTAAGTATAAGAGTCGCATCTGGTGATTTGGGCTCTTATTGAACCACCATAAAAGGATCATATGCATGTATAGCTAATATTTGGTTAAAACTAGTATTTTGTCAAAAAGATGCATCTAAGACTGCATTAAATGCAATTGGAGTGCACAGGCACAGGCTCACTTTAGTCCTCACTGTACACAGGCCAAGTGGTAAGTGTTGGGGAGATGGTTCGGGCATCCCAGGTTTGATCCCCAGTTACAACACGGTAGTCTTGGTGGAATGCCCATAGGAATCACTTCTCCGTTATCTGTCCATCTGTCGGTCATACTGTGACTGTTTTAACCCTTGCCCACATACAACAAATCTGCAGCAGACTCCTTTGAAATTATCAAGGTCAAGCTCATGGGCAATTTCTTCTTTGTCACATTGTTTTTAACATTCATCTGCTGCAAAAGTGTCAGAATGAGTCTGTACCAAGGAAAGGATTAATCACATGTTGTGTCAATGTTACCAGTAGACTGATAATAATGACAATAATTAATATCATAAACAAATATACATATGTGTCACATGGAAAGAAAAACATGCAACCAGTTCAGGGCTCAATCTCAGGACCTCTCATTTTCAGGGAGTGTATTCTACCGACTAACCGGGCCGCTTCGAGTTCTCTCTCCAAATGTATACAAGTTCGGATTGTGACATGCACCCCTGCTAGACTAAAAATTCTTTCTTGAAATTTGGAATTACAGTCCAAAGGATGTCATAAATCACACCGCAAGCGCTGTTATACTGACCAAGCAGTGCTGTCATGGTCCCATGTTGAGCTCCAATATCACTGGGAGAGAAAAACATGCAGAATTAACTATTTGGCGAGAAAAGTCAAAGTTCCATACAAGGGAGTCCGGGTTCGATATCATTGCTATTTCCGAAAAGAACACTTGGTTATTTTACGTGCCCGGTGTATATAACCTATACAAGCGAGGTTATTTTTCATGGAAAGGATCAGTACTTTTCCTCTAGTTGAGTGGGAGACGCTTAAAAGCACCATTTACATTTCCAGAACCCTGACAGTCCAGTGTGTTTAGCAATGGACTACCCCGCCACTCGAATACATCCGTAATGGGATATTGTCAATATATTTTGACGTAATAGTCCTTTCAATAAGCAAATGCATTAAGACACAAAATCGCAAGACAGATTAGTGTTCTTCACATGTTATGTACTGTAGATCAGTCAGCCTGTCCGCGGATGTATTTGGTATACTTTGAAGTAATATTTACAGTAACTTACATAACCAGAGAGTAATTGCACATACAAATTGGAGAACGAAAAAGGGAGCTTACCGCCTTAATAAAGGCTCAAATATCCAACATAGTTTAACAGTTGTCTCCCTTGATTATATTAACTGCTGTCATACTGCGCGACTTCATGCATCTTCATGATAACGCGAATACTCTTTAAATCTCTAAACTTGCGCGAATTCATACACACTCACAATATGAGCCGTGTCAAGGAAACTAAGGTCTTAATCATTTTACACATACAGCAAATTTGCAGCAGACGGCTTTGAAATCATCTTGACAAAAATACGGAAAATCTCTATAAACTAATGTTCTAGTATAACGATTGAAAACATTGTGACAAATGAGCAATTTCACATTTTTCACAGTGGTTTCAAAGGTCGTCTGCTACAGAGGCGTCTGAAGGCGTCTGTATGTGGGAAATAGTTAATGATGTTCCTTAACGGGACCATAGAAAGGTATATTGGCGTTATTTCGGGGCTACAGTTCTCGGTTTTATATCAAAAGAGGCGTTGAGGGCTATATTACATATAAATGGAAAGTGAAGATTTCTGTGAGACTGAACAGACATACAGGTTCGCAAGAAACTTCACTTTTCGCAGATGTATAATGATGTATAATGTTTTGTGTCATTCAAATATGTTTCCAGTAATTCACGCATGCTATTATAAGAAGCGAATTACCCGTATTAACTGTGTCACAGGGGGAGTAAAACTAAATCTCGAATCCGGGACATTTCGCTTTCAGGGCGAGTACTTTACCGGCTGAGATAACCTGGTCGCTTACAATCCCTTATTGTCTCAATTGTGTACAAATTCGGACCACGACACAAAATTAAAGATTTTACAACACGGTAAACCACGTCACGCGGTAGCTTACATTTTGGTTTTTGCTAACAAAAAGATCCAGATCAGCGAGCGCTTTTGTGCAAACTTGTCATAATATTCCTGTTCGGAAACTAATTGTATTCGCATTCCAAAATCGCCTGATAGACGAGATTTCAAACATATCGTAGAGCATTCCAACTTCGTGATTATCCTAGGTTCATAACGTCATTGGTAAGCACCTGAAACTCTTAACTAGTATAGATTATTGTGCTATATTTAAAAATGATATATGCTTACCTATTTGCACATTTAAATTACAGATTTTTATATTTAATTTCGGTAAAAATCTGCTATCTCTATCTCTTTGTCATGCATCATCTAGGAAGCTGATGTAAATGACAAAAAATGTATATGTTTTTATTTATTTGTGTGTTTATATGATTGTATGTACAAGATGGACATTTTTTCTTTTGTGAATAAAATCTATCTATCTATTGTTCTCAACTTTTTTCTCGGTGAGTTTGTAGTGGCAGTTAACTGTCAAGTGTTGCAATATATTCGGATGTCTAAAGATTCAAAAAATTCCGGTAACGAATTTAGGAGACCCGAGTATACAATTGGGTCGTTATTGAAATTTATATCATGAGCTTCGAATGTCGATTTTTTTTCTTCATGTTGATTAGTTACATTTCATAACCAAAATCAATTGTAGTTTGAACAGTTCTCAAGGTAAACCAACGTTGGGACTATGTCGACTAGTGTAGAACCAAAGCAACATGCGCTCACCACGCAGATTGATCGTGTTCTGCACTTTTCGTCAATTAGTCAAAGAAGGTTTCAAGAAATGTGTGTTTATTAAGATCAGATTCCATAGATTGACAGGGAGATCTTTATCTCCACGTGTAATACCAACGCAAAGGTTATTTTAATTGAGCACCGCTTATTCGTGTTATTTCTTTTTGTTCGCAGATTATGGATGCCATAAAGCCCAGAGGACCATAGCGGGTAGATGACGACATACCAGGAGCGAAGATAGCGATTGCCACGACAGACCGAATGACGATCACGTAAAGAGTGAATCTGACAATATCGTATCTCAAACGAAAACACCGACCTGAATACAGGAAACAAAAATGAGCACGCCACAAGCCTGTAAACCACCCTACTTATACATAAATTGGTCTTGTTACTTGTCTGTTAAGTCTGATGTGACTACACTTCCAGCCTTTTATCAGAAGTTTCATCTAGTGATTCAGTATAAACAGACCAAAATCGAAGGTCCTAGTAAGACTCGACCATTGCTGTATATAGCTGCGTTTGACGCCGTTAACAACATTAGTTCAGCTATAATAAATGTGTTTTAGGGGTATTCTGGGTTGTTCGAAAGCCAGAACAAAATATTTAGCAGTGTAAGTCCCCAAAATTAAACATGGCATTGACAAATAAAAGGCGAAATGTAGAAAGTAACTAAAAGAAAAATATTGCCAATTATTTATATATTAATAAATTGAAATTAACACCGTTTTTAACGGTATGTCATGGTGGTCAGTTCACCTAAAATGTTTTTCCTGGCTTTCTCGTACCAGTACTCCTACACAAAATTATACCTAGGCAACTGCCTACCTTCTTCCTACATAATATTGGTGGTAGATTGATCGATTTGGGGTTTTACGACTTTTTTAAAAAAATTGCATTCATATCACGGCGGCCACATCACCTTTTTACGCGTTTCCTAGCTTAATCCCACCAGTACTCCACATAACATACGTTCCAAGCAATTGACTACTTTTCCACACAGACTGTTAGCCTATTGGTGAAAGACGAATGACGCGTGTCGCAGTGACCTTTGTCAAACGGCGGAAAGAATGTTGTTTGAGCTGGGATTCGAACTCACAACCTCTGGATTGACAGCTCGCGTCGCTACCGACTGATATACTGGGGCTCGGCATTGGTGCAAGACAATGACTCCGAAAGAATGAACAACCGAACCGTCGTTTGAACCTACTGGACGACCCTCGTAGTTTGCAAACATACCAGCTTCAAGGGAGTCAATTCGTAACGAGCTGTCTCACCTGAAATAAGTATTGTTTATATATTAGTTAAACATTCCTTAACTCGTATAACATGAAGAATGGTGTCGCCCGATTATGAACATGGAAGAGTCTACTTTTGGAATTGGGCGCTGAAAGAGTTATCATGTGTAGATCACTTTTCGAGTGCAGTGGTCGGAATGATGACGTCGAGAGTTCATGGTTAATACATCGTCACGATACATGTCATGGGTGACAACCCGCCTAATCACTTTCCAGTGTGTGGTAATAGTTACTTCCCTTTCTGTTGTTATGTTGAAATAACAAATTAAGTTTATTCTATAAAGCTTGCGCTTGCCATAATATTAATTGATTATATACATGTACATAGTATAATCACCAATCTGTTAAATTCTCTTTTTCCACACTGTTCAAAGTAGATTGTTATAATCATCATATGTATTTCCTTTTCTTTGGAATCGGACAGTAGAACTAATGGGATGTTATTGTAACAATACATTTTAAATAAAATAAAAAACTCATTAGGGAACGGGAGTATGTATGGCCGAGCTTGACAATTGTATAACAAATGTATATTATTGTTAAATTCTTGACGATGTACTATGTATACTTGTCGAATATAGTTATTCTTTATTGTCTGTTCTGTTGATGCATTAACCTACACTGGTACACTACAATGACGAATATACACAAAGGGTGCGTGTTAATTGTAGGCCTGTCTTTAGGTTGACGATACATTTCACGATATGTTTGTTTGTTTGTATGGTGCTTTAATTCAATCTACCAGTCAACCAGTCATAACCATTGTATTGCGTTTTTTCCTGAGTAAATTACCAGTACTGCTGGTAAGCTTATCCTGACACAAGCACACCATTCGTAAGGCTATCCCTGCATTAACGCCAATACATTTCATGGATTATCATATTAGCACGATGCAGAACCTTATTCATTACCACACTGTACATTATGTGATAGTTACTTACGTTGTCACAACATTGTTACCCATATTGCCCTGCATTCAGTGTAGTACTTTCGAAGGTCATGCTAAGGAATGATTAGTACATGTGGTGATATTTGTTTGTTTATATGGTGTTTACGCTGTTTTCAATATAGTTCAACTATATCACGGCGTTTCCGTGGTAAGTTACCGTAATTCTGGTCCATTTATCTTGTCACCAGCGAGTCAGACATAACCCTAAGTCAACAACCCTAAGCGCAAAAGAGTGAAAACTATTACTACCGCCTTTAAAGTATTTGGTATGACCCCTTCGGGGATCAAACACGCGGCCTCCCGCAATCTATCACTACACCGCTGAGTCAGTCGCCAGAGTTAAAAAAGCTGTAATTTGTTTATGTCTGGCTCTACTCCCGAATATTGACCATCGTAAGTCATGCTTAGGCTGAGACGGGTCGATACTTTACGCAGAGTCCACAATGTTGGTTTTCTCGTAGAACGGGCTATAGATATACCAACTTCACACTGAATGCATGACGATACGTTTTTCTAGAAGCAAACAAATTCTGCTAGTAATTAGAATTTTCCCGCTTTTCTAAAACACAATTTTAATTAACACTGATCGTTATAAATATGTGTTTCTAAAGAGAAATAGTGCATCGATCAGAATAATAAATTCGCGAACTGAAACTTCCAACGAGACAATGAACCGGTGATGACGTCATTATTAACAGGGGAACTCACTAGATACTATAACAATTGGAATACCACTTATTGCGCTCCTTTGGTCATCTCGAAAAGCATTCATGCGTTTCAAGTATGCGTGTTCTGTTCTATAGCATGCAAGTTTCTAAGTATAAATATGGACTGCTTTACTTCAGTCAAGGAGGTCGGCTTCTATGTTGAGGACTTACTGGTTAGTCGAAGGGCCTTACGGTCAGGAACTGCCAAGCCAATTACTATGATTAATGTATTATATTAAACTCATAATTGTGTTTGACTAATTACAAAACAATTTCCCCTATTTAAAGGATTCTCATCTTAAAAAGTCGGTTATATCAGGGACAGCAGATTTAAATCGCAATTGCATAAAATACATTGCAAGCTATACAACGTTTTTGCGATGAATTGTACATCTGTATAAAGGATGGCGTTTTACAAATAGGAAGAAAGGAACACAAATAAATAAAGTCGCCACTTGGCCACGCCATGTGTTTCCGTGTTGTCCCGCATCAGTCCTCCACATACAATTATTTGCCTTGCTACAAAGACATTATAAGGAATCCGGCTTCTCCTTTCATTCAATTTAGATTTTATAAGCATGTTCTTCTTTTGTTAAAACAATAGAATATTGAGAGTAGCTTAAATGGCACCATCTGAAGAAAAATGCAACATCCATCAAAAGGAAAGAGTAATTGTAATCATGCAGAACATATTGTGGAAAAGGGTAGAACTGATATTATATGAGCACTTTCTCCTTTTCTCTTGCTTGTTTTTAAAAGTCATCTGCTGCAAATGCATTTAAAGTCATTTACATTAGAGAAAGGGTTAAATGCTTCAGTGAGACATAAAGATCAATTTTGAACTGTAACTTAAAGGAATATTTTAGAGCCATAGTCTTATACAACATCTTAGAAACAAATGTGAAATATCTTAAGTAGGGGTTTTCATGCAAGGTTGAAAACTAATGACAATAGGAGAAGATAACATTATGTATGAAATATTCTTAATTACTCTGTACTGCATATTACTACAATCTATAGATCTACATTGTTTCTGAAAATGACATTTGAACAAGTAAATAACTTTGTCAGACCATGTTGCTTAACCCTTTCCCACATATGGACGCTTCCTGCCGCGTCTGCATTATTGTTTTACAAGAAAAAAAGTGTTCATTATGAGCAATTTCTCCTTCAATCATTTGAATGTCGTTTAGTAGACTGATTGTGACATTTTCCTTTCTGTCACTTGTCCATTTCTTCACAATGAAGACGGCCGATGAAGGAAGATATTGTTATATTGTGGCACAAAAACAAAACCTTTTCAGATGGCGTCCTTTATAATCAGGTCTTTCATGCAAGAGACATTATACACATCTTGACAAATACGTACCCGATGACTTGAAGATAGGATTTGAAAGGCAATTGCTCCCTAAGATATGTCGATACCGAAGAAAAGCTATTTGTTTCGGTGTAAGATCTCTATCTTGCAAACAATTGTTCTGTTTTGTAATGTTTTAACCCTTTCCCATATGCAACAATTCTGCAGCAGAGGACTTTGAAACAATAATAATTGGGGATGCGTTAACCCTTTTCCCAACTGCAGGTAAATGTCGACACATCTGCAGAAGGTGACGTTTGAAATAATTACCACAATGTTATCTACTTAATGATTAAACAGCCATTTATGGAGATTTTTGTCAATCAAAACAATGATATTAACATTAACAGATATTTTCCATAGTTTTGCCCAGATATTTTCAGAGTCGTCTGCTGCAGACTTGTGGCAAATGGTTTATGCTTTATGATAAGAGATACTGCCTTTTCAACATTCAATCTGGCGGAGATTGGAATTATGCTGATATTTTTATTTTCGTTTGAAATTTGACTTTCTTGCTAGACCTTGTTAAATTATGTTTCAAAAAGGAAGGTTTACGACTGTATCACGATTGGTCTTAAATAGTTATTGAAAATTACTAAATTTAACTGTCATTGATGAAATGTAAAAGAAATAGTCATGAGTTCATAATATTCTCGATTAGCATTTAAAGAACTAATCTGATCAATTATAAACAGCATTTAGTGCATACCGCCTCAGTTTCGGGAGGTCGCGGGTTCGATCACCTACCGGGTCATACTTAAGACTTAAAAATGGTAGTAATAGCTTTGCCTCCTTGCTTCCCTTGGTGCTCACGGTTGTGGAGTTAGCATTTCGATCGACTCACTGGTGTTAGGATAAATGGACCAGAAATACAAGCAAATTACCCAGGAAATCTAAGACAAATTGATGAAAGCAGGGTAAAGCATTTAATGAATACATTTTGCAATGTGTTTTACATGTATGGAAGTTTGCAAGTGATATTTATACGGCAAAGTATATTTTCATTTGTCCTTGTATGATAAGGAATTGAGAATATTATTATATAATAATAAGCGCTTAAGTGAAAGTTGACATTATAAACTTGTTAATTATTGTGAAATATATGTAAATAAACAATACTCAATGAAAAACACACAGTTTGAACATCAAAACACTTTGATCTTGCTGTGTATTGTTTGACAAGTTTCTAAAACTTTCTGACAAAACTACACATTTAGATTAGATTGCAATTATGCGCAAATATATGTTTATTTTAAATTGTCGTAAGAACGCTTTAGTTCATTTTCCTGAAGTATCGCAAGGACCGTCTTACCAAAACTGCGGGATGATCTGATCGTGTGTGTGTGTGTGTGTGTGTGTGTGTGTGTTTGTAAACGCCGATTTAAACAATATTTAAGTCATATCACGGCATCAAGTTCACCTACTCATGTGTTTCCCTGGCTTTCTCACACCAGTACTCCACTCCACACAACACTCTTGCCAAACAAATGGCTGCTTTTCCACATAGACTGTAAGCCCATTGATGGAAGACGAATGAAGCTTGTCACAGTGACTTTTGTCAAAAATCGAAATGAATGTTCGCCGAGCTGGGGTTCGACCTCACAACCCGTGTCGCTACCGACTGATCTACCGGGGATTTACTCGGGATGGTCTGAAAGCGAACTCACAGCAAATGAGGTTTCTCGACAATGTGTCATTTTCTACAATGTTTTCATTACAAGTCGTCAGAGAAATTGTTAAGTGAGATCATATGATATCAATACGACTGTTTGATGGCCATAGATCGCTCACCTGAATTACGCAATGTGATTTTTAATACAAAACACATCAAGACAATCATTCTGACAAAGACTCCAGAGTGTTAACAAGATTGTCCGTCATTTGGCCTATTGACCTATTCTTTTTACCTGATACGACCCATATTCGAACATGGACTAGATTTCATCAAGACAAACATTCTGACAAAGTTTCAACTTGCTCAAAGTAAATATGCGCTTCAATTTTAACTAGTGACTTAATTTCTGACCCAATATGACCCATATTCGTACTTGACCTAGATATCATTCAGACGAACATTCAAGCTGCTGAAGCTAACAGTGCGGCCTCCAGAGTGTTAACAATGTTTTCCTTCAAGTTGGCCTAGTGACCTAGGTTTTTTAACAAACATGACCAATATTCAAACTTAGCCTACATCTCATCAAGACAAACATTCTGATAAAGTTTCAACATGCTCAAGTTAAAAATGCAGCCCCCAGATTGTTAACAATATTTCCTAATTGACGAAAACATTATTTTCTAAAAACTTTATTTCTGTCTTTTAGATAATGTATCTGGACGTATTGAATGCACGTTAGACCATATTTCAAATTTCATCACCATCAGTCATTCAGAAGAGCTTTGTCAAGTTCGTCAATTCATCAACACGTAAATTTTGATGACGAATTGACGAAAAGTATTTTTCTAAAAACTTTATTTCTGTCTTTAAGATAATGTTTCAGGACGTATTGAATACAAATTAGGCCCTTTTTCAACTTTCATTGCAATCAGTCATTCAGAAGAGCTACATAAAGTTTGTCAAATCGTCAATTTTGTTGACGAATTGACGAAAAAAAAAAAAAAAAATTGATTTCTGTGTTTTAGATACTGCATCTGAACGTACTTAATGCAAATAAGACCCTATTTCAATTCTCCTGGCCATCAGTCATTCAAAAGGGCTTCATGAAGTTTGTCAATTGGTTGTAATTTTGAATTTCACGATATGGACAACATACAATGAGCCCTGATGTTTGTCAACGTATAAAACGCACCAAAATAAATGTTGACAAACATCACAGTACATACTTGTTCAGTTGAATAGATAAATACCTAGGTTTTAGTTGATGGTTTTCTGTATGAGGTAAATATATTCTGGGGCTAGTCCACGCATGAACTTATCATATATACACTCATACTGGTGAACGGAAGATAAATGAATATATTATATGAAAATCGGACCTGATTTTGGACTTCGACATATACAGGTTTTAGTTGACGACATTCTGAATTGGGAAAATTATTTTGAGGCGCACTCACGTATGGAATTATCACATACACACGAAGTGGTGAACAGATCCGTAAAGCAAACCATGCATGAAAATGAGCCCTGATGTTTTTTAAGTAAAACAAAACACATCGAAATATACGTTGACAAACATCACAGCATATTCTTCTTTAGTTGAATCTCTTCATACACAGGTTCTTGCTAATAGCTTTCTGCATGTGGGAAGTGTATTATGTGGCGCGTCCACGCATGCAATTACCTAAAGTACACACGTACTGGTGGACGGTCCCCAAATGCAAATGTTATATGTAAATGAGCCGTAATGTTTGTCAACGTATAAAACGCACAAAAATATACGTTGACAAATATCACAGCACATTCTTTTTCAGTTGAATATATACACAGGTTCTAGTTGATGGCTCTCTGTATTAAGAAATGTATTCTGGTGCGCGTCCACGTATGAAATTATCACATAAACACTCATACTGTTGAGCGAAGCCCTGAAGTTTAACAACGTTTATAGCTATCATAAGTACAGTAAAGACTTATGTTTCAAAATATAAATTCCGTTCAATTGAAAAATGAGCACATTCGGATATGAAGTGTCCCTGGATATTTGTATTAATATTTTGGCATTACACACAATGACTGACACTTTCCCTTAAGTGTTTGTTAATACCTAATAATTGTATAGTACTTTATGCATGATGCATAGTTCTGCGCGTTTTGGCAAATATCAAAAAATGGAAGGCTGTTTTTGTGAACAGACACATAACGGTCGAAGCCATGGTGGAGGTTCATTCTTTCCTGAAGCTCGCATTCAAACTTCCGTTCAACGACCCTAAACACTTTCCTTTTCTAAGAACTTTTTTCTCAGGGAATGTGCCAGTAGTTAGATACGAGTGCACATACAATTATAATGTATGCAGTTAAACCATATGTTTGCAATAAATTAAAAGTATCGAAAATAAAACATTTTTGTCGTGTACATTAAATTATTTTAAACCAATTTAGAAGATAAGTGAAAATCTGGTTAGTGGGACAATTCGTAGGCATTTTACACAGTCTTTGAAGGAAATTTGTTTTGCGTTTGTCAATTTCACATTGTATGTTGTACCGACCTAGCAGACTAAATACCATATCTGTACGTGTAAATGCTGTGATTGTTTGCCACATAATCACCAAAGTATATCTATAGAAGACATAGAATGACATAGATCACTTCCGTACAGTGCACATGTAGACGAAATTGGTATTGTTTTCATTAGTGAACCCATTGTAATAAGGTTGACATATCAAATGTTGTTTACTGCTAGTAAAGAGAATATATAAAGGCCCGTCCTTTTGCTGTTACCAAGATGTACAAAACCGTGAAGTTTGGCAAAGAGAACCCCTTCATTTGAACAAATATAAATTTCAACTTGTTACCACTACTTAAGAGAAATCTGGTCTTATTTATATTGTACTAACAATATAAAGAAAGGAGCATTCCAAAATATAATAAACAATTGGGATTGTCTCTCCAGTTTCTACTATATTCTTCATCACAAGGGTTAGTTTTAATCATAAGACTCAGAAAACACAATCATATTTTTTCGTTAATTCGTCAACAAAATAGACGAACTTGACGATGCTCTTCTGAATGACTGATCGCCATGAAATTTGAAATGGAACCTAATTTGCATCCAGATACATTATTTAAAAGACGGAAATAAAGTTTTTAGAAAAATATTTTTTTCGTCAATTCGTCAACAAAATTGACGAGATGACGAACTTGACTCTTCTGATTGCCTGAACGCCATGAAACATGAAACAAGAAGCCGAATTTGCAAAAACATGAATTTGCAACAAAATTGACGAACTGACGAAATTGACGAACACTTCTGAATGACTGATGGCCCTGCAATTTGAAATAAGCCCGAATTTGCATTCAATCATATACATCACCTAAAAGACAGAAATAAAGTTTTTAGATTCATTTTTTTTCGTCAATTCGTCAACAAAATTGATGAGTTGACGAATTGACGAACTTCACGAAGCTCTTCTGAATGACTGATCGCCATGAAATTTGAAATAGGGCCTAATTTGCATTCATTAGGGAGGTTTCGATTTGAAACGTGTACGGGTACGCGTACGAGTGGGGGCGATATTTGTGTAAAACGTCACTATGACGTCACTACTTTCTGATGCTTTATCGATACCACTACACGTCATTTACTTGTGAGTGCCTGTTTACACGTAAGTAAAATGAACACGATTTATTACTGAAATATATCATTTTCTACATGTTTTAATGAATGTATAAGCTGAATGATTCATTTATGAATGAGAAATTCTTTGACAGTGATAACCTAACTAGAATCATATAAAATTTATAGCGTGTTTCTTACATGTCGCATTGACGACCTTCGTCTTTTCTTTAAAATAAACAAATGTAGAGATTGATGCATGATCAGCTTCCAAACAGGTACGCGGTTTAGTCGGTGCCATACAGTCTTAACCCTTTACCTGATAGTACATTTCACGCCCCCCGCCCTGAGAAAAATTGCTGGATCCGCGCAGGTCCTATAGGAGCTGCCTAATCTGGGTCTACTCTGTTTGCTCAATAGAATAATGTAGGGAAGACTTTACACTACAGGCTACAATAGTAAAATACCCTATTTTATGTATTACATTAAAATTACATATCTAGATCTGATTATATATTCATATATATGCGGAGATTTTTCATGAATACTGAACAGGTAAAGGGTTAAGACTTAATACAAGTACCCGTACCCGTACAAGTTTGAAATCGAAACCTCTCTAATGCAGAAACGTGTACGTGTAGCTACAAGTACAAGTACCCGTACAAGTTTGAAATCGAAACCTCTCTTATGCAGAAACGTGTACGTGTACGTGTAGCTACAAGTACAAGTACCCGTACCCGTACAAGTTTGAAATCGAAACCTCTCTAATGCAGAAACGTGTACGTGTAGCTACAAGTACAAGTACCCGTACAAGTTTGAAATCGAAACCTCTCTAATGCAGAAACGTGTACGTGTACGTGTAGCTACAAGTACCCGTACCCGTACAAGTTTGAAATCGAAACCTCTCTAATGCAGAAACGTGTACGTGTACGTGTAGCTACAAGTACAAGTACAAGTACCCGTACAAGTTTGAAATCAAAACCTCTCTAATGCAGAAACGTGTACGTGTTGCTACAAGTACAAGTACCCGTACAAGTTTGAAATCGAAACCTCTCTAATGCAGAAACGTGTACGTGTACGTGTAGCTACAAGTACAAGTACCCGTACAAGTTTGAAATCGTAACCTCTCTAATGCAGAAACGTGTACGTGTACGTGTAGCTACAAGTACAAGTACCCGTACCCGTACAAGTTTGAAATCAAAACCTCTCTAATGCAGAAACGTGTACGTGTACGTGTCGCTACAAGTACAAGTACAAGTACCCGTACAAGTTTGAAATCGAAACCTCTCTAATGCAGAAACGTGTACGTGTAGCTACAAGTACAAGTACCCGTACAAGTTTGAAATCGTAACCTCTCTAATGCAGAAACGTGTACGTGTACGTGTAGCTACAAGTACAAGTACCCGTACCCGTACAAGTTTGAAATCGAAACCTCTCTAATGCAGAAACGTGTACGTGTACGTGTAGCTACAAGTACAAGTACAAGTACCCGTACAAGTTTGAAATCAAAACCTCTCTAATGCAGAAACGTGTACGTGTTGCTACAAGTACAAGTACCCGTACAAGTTTGAAATCGAAACCTCTCTAATGCAGAAAGGTGTACGTGTAGCTACAAGTACAAGTACCCGTACCCGTACAAGTTTGAAATAAAAACCTCTCTAATACGTCCAGATACATTATCTGAAAGACAGAAATAAAGTTTTTAGAAAAATATTGTTTTCGTCAATTAGTCAACACAGTTCACAAATTGACGAACTCGACGAAGCTCTTCTGATTAACTGATCGCCATGAAACATTGAAAAAGGGCCTAATTTGCATTCAATACGTCCAGATACATTATATAAAGGAAACAAATAAAGTTTTAGAAAAATAATTTTTTCGTCAATTTCGTCAACTAAATTGACGATTTGACGAATTGATGAACTTGACAAAGCTTTTCTGAATGACTGATGGCCATGAAATTTGAAATAGGGCCTAATTTGCATTCAATACTTCCAGATACATTTATCTAAAAAACAGAAATAAAGATTTTTAGAAAATTAATTTGTTCTTCAATTCCGTCAACTAAATTGACGAGTTGACGAACTTGAAGAAGCTCTTCTGATTGACTGATCGTCATTAAACATGAAATAGGGCCTAGTTTGCATTCAATACGCCCAGATATATTATCTTAAAGACAGAAATGGAAAATTTGCCAACAACATTGACGTGTTGACGAACTTGACAAAGCTCTTCTAAATGACTGTTGGCCATGACATTTGAAATAGGGCCTAATTTGCATTCAATACGTCCAGATACATTATCTAAAAGACAGAAATAAAGTTTTTAGAAAAAGTTTGTCAACGTTATTGACGAGTTGACGAACATAAAGAAGCTCTTCTGATTGCTTGATCGGGCATTATTTGCATTCAATACGTCCAGATACATTATCTTAAAGAAAGAAATAAAGTATTTAGAAAAAATGTCACAGTTCGTCACTCGTCAATTCGTCAACCTAACTTCACGGACCTAATACATTTGATGTACTAGTGGGATTAAACATTTAAAAGTGACTGTCACTTCTTTTTACTTAGATTGATTAATTAAATTTAAGTTGATTAAAGAGAGAGAGAAGAGTTAATTGTTATTGAGTTTCAGTTTGTTGACTATAGCCTACTTTGCTCAGTTTATGTAAGCTGAAAATAAAACAGACAAACTAGGGATGAAAATGTCAAATTTAAAATCAATGATAAAAAAAAAATCGGGATACGCATTAGCCATTGGTCTTCTCTTTCTATCCCATCGCCAGTACAGTCGCCGTGATATGACTGAATTTTTTTTGAAAACGGCGTTAAACCCTAATCAATCGATCAATTTTATTATGCCCCTTCGAAGAAGAGGTGTAAATTGCTTTGCACATGTCGGTCCATCGGACCTTCTGTAGACAAAAGCTTGTCCGAGTGATAACTCAAACTTGACTTGGAGGATGGGCCTGACCAGTAGATGAACTCTATTTATTTTGAAGTCATTGGGTCAAAGGTCTCTGACCTTGACCACAAAAACCTTTTTTAAGCTTGTCCGAGTGATAACTCAACAATGCCTGGACCTAGGGTCCTCAAACTTGACTTGGAGGTTGGGCCTGACAAGTAAATGAACCCTATTTATTTTGAGGTCATTGGGTCAAAGGTCAAGGTCACAGTGACCTTGAACACAAAAACCTTTTTTAACCTTGTCCAGGGACGTAGATAAGAGGGATAGGCAACTACACCTGTTATCTGGTTAAAATATCACACATAGAAATAAAATTGTCCAAATTTTCACATTTTGTAGCATATAAAGCTTTGAAGTCACAATTGGCACATAAACAAAACATAAATATTCTGAAAGCTTAACATTTTATCTAAGGTTAGAGATACAATGAATAACTGGAATTTCTTTGTATTTTGAACAATGACTGGTTTAAAAGACACAGATATTGGGATTTCTGAATTATTTTATTTTTTTCCAAAATTTAATACACTGACATTTTTCATACGGATAACATATTATCAAAACCTGTAATATATTAAAATATTTTCATCTACTGCAATAGAAGAATGTTTAAACTTCCAGAAAATATATTTTTATTTTCATATCTTGAATAGTTTTTAGCTCTTATGGCCAAAGGCCATAAGAGCTTATGCCGTGGCGTGGTGTCCGTGGTCCGTGCATCCGTTAACAATTGCTTGTGAACGCGATACAGTCTTCAGTTTTGGTTGTATCTCAATCAAACAGTAGTTAGATATCCATGAGGTGGTGAACAGAATAAAGGCTCCATTTACTATCTGATCTTCACCAAACTTAAACAGTAGTTAGGTATCCATGAGAGCTTGGTTCTTTTTGCAAACCAGCCAGATCCGGCCATGCAAGACTGGATTATGGCCCTTGAAATTGTCAGAATTGCTATAATAGAGCTTGTGAACGCGATAAAGTTTTGATTGTATCTCAATCAAACTTATACAGTTTTTAGATATCATGAGAGCTCGGTTGTTTCGCAAACCGGCCAGATCCGCCTATGCAAGACTGGATTATGGCCCTTGAAATTATCAAAATTGCTATTATATAGCTTGTGAACACAATAGAGCCTGCATTTACTATCCGATCTACACCAAACGTAGATAGTAGTTAAATATTGATGAGAGCTCGGTTTCTTTTGAAAAGCAGCCAGATCCGCCTATGCAAGACTGGATTATGGCCCTTGAAATTGTCAACATTGCAATAAAAGAGCTTGTGAACACAATAGAGGCTCTATTTACTATCTGATCTTCAACAAACTTAGATAGTAGTTAAATATTGATGAGAGCTCAGTTCCTTTTGAAAACCAGCCAGATCCGCCAAGACTGGATTATGGCCCATGAAATTGTAAAAATTGCTATAAATCAGCTTGTGAACACAAAAGAGCCTCCATTTACTATCCGATCTTCACCATACATACATGCTCTGGATTGAAAATTACCAAAGAACCATACCAGTAGAGCATAGGCCCTCATGGGCCTCTTGTTCCACAATGTTTTCCAATTTTAGTCATTCAATAAAAGAGATTTTCCATTTTTTTGACAAAATATGTTCAAAGTCGTCTGCTGCAGAATTGTTGTATGAGGGAAAGGGTTAATCTTTCAAGATGGACATAACATACTAGTATTGTGATCTTTGTAAAATATAACATGAAGAAAGGCCTATGGCCGAACAGTTGAATAAACTACTGTATACATACATAAAACTAATAGAACTTTTAAATATATTCACTATTTTCAACCATTTGTGTGCATTCAGTTTTAAAATCAGAATAGTTTGATGTTGGAAATTGGTCAGAGGGTGGGGTTGAAACTTCCATTGGTTCTGGCTCTAGGGACTTAGTCCCGCGAGATCCGAAGAAATATTTGTGGTAGAAATTGGATGATCAACAGGTTCAATTTTATCGGTCGATTCAGACAAGGTTTGCTCTGTCGAATCATCAGCGTCGCTTAAGTCCAACGTTGTCTCGTATTGATAACAGAAGCCGGACCATTTACAGATTTTAAAAAAAAAACAAGCAAACTTTTCTGTGATGTGTCAGAAACCTTTTTTAAACACTTGACGCAGTACTTTCGATTATGTGACATGGTGTGTTTTGAATTTTAAGATCAGGGTAGTTAATTTTGAAACAAGCCGAAATCATTACATAAGGCGGCAAATCATTGACTGTAATTTTCTTTTTTATCCAATCAGAATCGAGGTTTTAATGAAAGCGAATGACTCATATGACGCATACGGACAAAAAACGAAACAATCAAATAAAACTGAGGGTGCGAGTGTCAGAAAAGTTACGATTGTTTAATCTACCGAATAAAAAGGAAATTCACAAATGCAAACGTACATTTCATTCGTTTGTTATGTGAATTTTGTCTTTTATTTGTGAATTTTTTCTGCAACATTGTGAACAAATATGGCTTTTTCAAATTCTGAAGTAGATCGGCCTCTAATATAGTAGTTGGAAAGGCGCTGTATATAGGTATAATGTATGAGACTGTTTTCTGTGCCTTATGGAAACATGCTCTGAATTATATTCATGGCAAACATTGTTTTAGTTTGCATGACACTTTTGCTAGTTAATGAATATGGTATGCATGCATGAAAATGGTGTTTCTATAGCAACCAGTTTTCATAAAATATTCCAGTGTTTGAACTGCTTTTGAAAAACCCTGAAAATACTATTGCATCATTTTATAATGTCATTTCAATGTGTACTTTAAGAATCCATCGTTTGGGCTCCTTAAACATGAACTTGATGATGATGAACAAATAAACATTGAATTCTGGAATATTGAGGTTGAAGTGCCTGTTTTTTGTAATGATGAGATGCTTGACGTTAATATTGATGGCATACATTGTCTTATTTTGCAAACAATACATGAAAGTGTATGGATAAATTAAGGTTTGGTCGAGTCTGTCTGTCCTGTCCGTCTGTCTGTCAGTCCTACCTAACCTTGTCCGGCTCGCAATCTTAACCATGCATCATAGGATTTGAAAGAAACTTGGCACAAACGTTTACCATGATGAGGTGGCGTGTACCGCACAATACCCAGGCCTGTACCTCAAATGTCAAGGACACACTTAGAGGTCAAATGTCAAAATGAGTACTGTTTGATAGGATTACCTTGTCCGGCCCACATCTTAACCATCCATAATAGGATTTCCAAGAAACTTGGCACAAACGTTTACCATGATAAGTTGGCGTGTCGCGCACAAGACCCATGCCTGTACCTCAAATGTGAAGGTCACACTTAGAGGTAAAAATGAGAACTGTTTGATAGGACTACCTTGTCTGGCTCGCATTTTAACCATCCATCATAGGATTTCCTTGAAACTTGGCACAAACTGTCACCATGATGAGGCGGCATGTCACGCCTAAAACACAGGCCTGTACCTCAAATGTCAAGGACCCACTAAGAGGTCAAAGGTCAACATGAGTTCTGTACTTTGTCTGGTCGCATCTCAACCATGCATCATAGGATTGCTAAGTTACAAAGCACACAATCATGTTCACCATGCTTAGGTGGCGTGTTGCCAACAAGACCCAGGCCTGTACCTCAAAGGTCAAGGTCACAATGAGTACTGTTTGATAGGACTGTACCTTGTCTGTCTCACATCTCAACCATGCATCATAGGATTCCCAAGTTACAAGGTAAACATGTTCACAATGATTAGGTGACATGTCACACACAAGACCCAGGCCTGTACCTCAAAGGTCAAGGTCACACTTAGATGTCAAAGGACAAAATGATTACTGTTTTATAGGACTACCTTATACGGCTTATATCATAACCATGCATCATAGGATTCCCAAGTTACTGGGCGCACCTGTTCTCCATGATGAGGTGACATGTGGCACACAAGACGCAGGCTTGTACCTCAAAGGTCAAGGTCACACTTAGAGGTCAATGGTCCGGTAGGGTACTCTTGTATTGCTTGCAATACGACATTAACTTGTTTCCTCTAGTTTACAGAGCGCTTGGTTACTATGTAAATAACATCAAACTCTAACTTTACACAACACCTATATCAAAACAAGCTGGTCTAGTAGGCGACTTTGGATTCGCCTTGGTGATTTTCGCCTTTGCATATTTTGAAAACTTCCGGCACTAGCTCGGAAACCCGAGGTCTGAGGTCAATCACTTAAAACAACTTTTTGTAGAATTCTTTTTTGGTCCATCGAAAATTCTTGTTTCCATGGCAACCAAAAGAAAACAATAGTGAAAACTTAAAAAGTCTTCTTCTCCAAAAGTGTCAGGCCAATTTTCAAATAATTTTGTAGAAAATTAATGTTCCTTGGGTGAACCTTTATTAGATTCCTTCAAGAAATGTTGATTGGTTGAAAAACATGGCCGCCAGGGGGCAGGGCTATTTTGCCTAATGTAGCTATAGTGAAAACTTTCTTCTCCGAAAGTGTTAAGCCGATTTTCAAATAATTTTGTAGAAATGTTCATTGGGTGACCTTCTATCAGATTCCTTCAAGCCATGTTGATTGGTCGAAAAACATGGCCAGCAGAGGGCGGGGCTATTTTGCTTTATATGACCATAGTGAAAACTTAAAAGATCTTCTTCTCCGAAAGTGTTGAGCAGATTTTCAAATACTTTTGTAGAAATGTTCCTAGGCTGACCTTCTATCTGTTTCCTTCAAGCCATGTTGATTGGTTGAAAAATATCGCCGCCAGGGTGTGTGGCTATTTTGCCTTATATGGCTATAGTGAAAACTTAAAATATCCTCTCGTCTGAAAGTGTCAGGCAGATTTTCAAATAATTTTGCCTAAACATTCCTTGGGTGACACTCTACAAGATTCCTTTAAGTCATGATGGTTGGTAAAAAACATGGCCACCAGGGGGCAGAGCTGTTTGGAGATTTATGGCCGTGGAGCGATACTGGCCTTCTTGGACCTCTTGTTTCTTAATATCTCGAAGGAGAATATAGAAAAATTGGTTTGGGTTTTTAAAAAGCGGGTTTTTGCTAGGTGAATAGCAACGGAACTCAAACGCCCACAATCTGACCCCCCCCCCCCCCCTATGGTACCCGTTTACCAAGTTTCATCGGAATCGGTCTGTCCCTTTACAAACAGACAAAGACGTTGGATTCACCTTTGCATTTTTAGCTCACCTGAGCTTTGCTCAAGGTGAGTTATTGTGATCGCCTTTTGTCCGGCGTCCGTCGTGCGTCGTGCGTCAACTTCTTCTCCTCAGTAACCAGTGGGTCAATTTGGATGAAACTTCACAGAAAGCATCCTCTCAATGACCTCACCAGAATTCCTTCAAATTTTTGGGATCCATGCAAAATTCTGGTTTCCATGGCAACGAAACTGAAAAAACTTCAAAATTCTTCTTCTCCCAAACTGGTTGGCAGATTTTCAAATAATTTTGTAGAAATGTTCCTTAGATGACCCTCTATCAGATTCCTTCAAGCCATGTTGATTGGTTGAAAAACATGGCCGCCAGGGGGGGCGGGGCTATTTTGCCTTATATGGCTATAGTGAAAACTTAAAAAATCTTCTCCTCCGAAAGTGTCAGGCCGATTTTCAAATAATTTTGTAGAAATGTTCCTTGGGTGACCCTCTATCAGATTCCTTCAAGCCATGTTGATTGGTCGAAAAACATGGCCGCCAGGGCGGGGCTATTTTGCCTTATATGGCTATAGTGCAAACTTAAAAAATCTTCTCCTCCAAAAGTGTCAGGCCGATTTTCAAATAATTTTTTAGAAATGTTCCTTGGGTGACTCTCTATCAGATTCCTTCAAGCCATGTTGATTGGTCAAAAAACATGGCCGCCAGGGGGCGGGGCTATTTTGCCTTTTATGGCTATAGTGAACACTTAAAAAATCTTCTCCTCCATAAGTGTCGGGCCGATTTTTAAATAATTTTGTAGAAATGTTCCTTAAGTGACCCTCTATCAGATTCCTGAAAACCATGTTGATTGGTCGAAAAACTTGGCTGCCAGGGGGCGGGGCTATTTTGCCTTATATGGCCAAAGTGAAAACTTAAAACATCTTCTCCTCCGAAAGTGTGTGGCTGATTTTCAAATAATTTTGTAAAAACGTTCCTTGGATGACCCTCTATCAGATTCCTTCAAGCCATGTTGATTGGTCGAAAAACATGGCCGCCAGGGGGGCGGGGCTATTTTGCCTTATATGGCTATAGTGAAAACTTAAAAAATCTTCTTCTCCGAAAGTGTCAGACCGATTTTCAAATAATTTTGTAGAAATGTTCCTTGGATGACCCACTTTCAGATTCCTTCAAGCCATGTTGATTGGTAAAAAAACATGGCCGCCAGTGGGCAGTGCTATTTTGCCTTATATGGCTATAGTGAAAACTTAAAACATCTTCTCCTCCAAAAGTGTCTGGCCGATTTTCAAATAATTTTGTAGAAATGTTCCTAGGGTGACCCTCTATCAGATTCCTTCAATCCAAGTTGATTGGTCGGAAACTATGGCTGCCAGGGGGCGGGGCTTATATAGCTAAAGTGAAAAAAAAATATTAGGTGAGCGATTCCAGGGCCATCATGGCCCTCTTGTTTGAAGAATTCCGGCTCTAGCTCGGAAAGTCGAGGTCGGAGGTCAATCATGAAACAAAACTTGTTGTAGCTCTTGAATAGCTGCTCTATAAGATGGTGCAATAAAATCGCTATCGAATGCTACCACTGCAGTGCTAGGGGCGATAGAAGTCAAACATGACTGTTAAAAGACCCTATCTTTCAAAGACTACCATTTAAAAACAAAGGCCTAATTTAGGGGCTAAATCAAAAATTGTTACAGATACGTTTTTTCTAAATATCTCGAAGTATCTTTAACCGAAGTTTCAGCTCTCCACATTAATAACTGTAGGAGAAGATAGAAAAATGGTTTTGGTTCTTAAAACGAGGTTTTTTGCTAGCTGCATAGCAACTGCTATCTTTGGAAGGCTAGCATTTGAAAACAAAGGCCTAAATCAAAAATCATAACGGATACGTTTTAAGCTCAACTGGCTGAAAGCCAGTCAAGCTTATGTCATGGAGTAATTTGTCCGTCATACGTGCATGCGTCTGTTAACTTTTTGTTTCAAACAACTTCTCCTCCCTAACCACTTGGCCAATTAGAATGAAAATTCAAAGGAAACATCCTCTCAATGTCCTCACCCGAATTCCTTCAAATTATTGGGATCCATGCAAAATTCTGGTTTCCATAGCAACCGAAAGAAAAAGAAACTGTAAACTTAAAAAATCTTCTTCAACGAAAGTGTCTGGCCGGTTTCCAAATAATTTTGTAGAAATGTTCTTTGGGTGATCCTCTATCAGATTCCTTCATGCCAAGTTGATTGGACGAAAAAACATGGTTGCCACGGGCGGGGCTATTTTTGCCTTATATGGCTATAGTGAAAACTTAAAAAAACTTCTCCTCTGAAAGTTTCAGGCTGATTTTCAAATAATTTTGTAGAAATGTTTCCTGGGTGACTCTTTATCAGATTCCTTCAAACCAAGTTGATTGGTCAAAAAACATGGCCACCTGGGGGCTGGGCTATTTTGCCTTATATGGCTATAGTGAAAACTTAAAAAATCTTCTCCTCCGAAAAGTGTTTGGCCAATTTTCAAATAATTTTGCAAAAATGTTCCTTGGGTGACTCTTTATCAGATTCCTTCAAGCCAAGTTGAATTGTCGAAAAACATGGCCGCCAGAGGGCGGGTCTTTTTTGCCTTATATGGCTATAATGAAAACTTAAAAAATCTTCTCTGATTGATTGATTGGGGTTTAACGCCGTTTTTAACAATTTCTCAGTTATATCATGGCGGCCAGTTCACCTACTCATGCATTTCCTGGTTTTCTCACACCAGTACTCCACACAACAATCTTCCCAAGCAACTGGCTGCTTTTCCACATAGACTTGGCCCATTGGTGGAAGAGGAATGATGCATGTCGCATTGACTTTTGTCAATCGTCGGAAAGAAAGTTGGCCGAGCCGGGATTCAAACTCACAACCCCTGGATTGACAGCCCGCGTTGCTTCTCCTCCGAAAGTGTTAGGTCGATTTTCAAATAGTTTTGTAAAAAATGTTCCTACGGTGACCTTCTATCAGATTCCTGCAAGCCATGTTGACTGGTCGAAAAACATGGCCACCAGGGGGCGGGGCTATTTTTGCCTTATATGGTTATAGTGAAAACTTAAAAAAACTTCTTCTCCGAAAGTGTAAGGCTGATTTTCAAATAATTTTGTAGAAATGTCCATGTTGATTGGTCGAAAACTATTGCCACTATGTTGGAGCTTATTTGCCTTATAAGGCTATAGTGAAAACTTAAAAGATCTTCTTCTCCGAATGTGTCGGGCTGATTTTCAAATAATTTTGTAGAAATGTTCTTTGACAATCTGAATGTTCCTGTTCAGATTCCCTTAAGCCATGTTGATTGGTCAAAAAAAATGGCCATCAGTGGGCGGGGCTGTTTGGAGATTTAATTTTTGCCTAATGGCCGTGGAGTGAAGAATGGCCGTAGAGAAATTGCTCATTGCAACAATGTTTTCAAAAGTCGTCTGCTGCAGAAGTGTCCAAATGCGTCTGTATGAGGAAATGAGTTTTAAGTAGTTTTAAGTATGCAATTTGATCTCCTGTCATCAATTAAAAACCATTGAAGGCATTCTCCTGTGACTTAAAGTTCTCATATGAAGTATTTTGTGGAGAACAGTCATGTAAACTTAACCCTTTCCCTCATACGACAATTCTGCAGCAGACGACTTTGAACATATTTTGTCAAAAAATAGAAAATCTCTATAATCGAATGCATAACCTATGATTAAAAGTGGAAAACATTGCGACATAAGGAGAAATGGCTTGTTTTGAGCAATTGCTTCTTTTGTCACTTTGTTTTCAAAAAGCCTTCTGCTGCAGAGGCATCAGAAAGCGCCTATATGAGCTAGAGGGTTAACTCATGAAGTATTTTGTGGAGAGCAGTCGTTTAAACTTAGGAACATAAATCTGACTTTTCTGTATTATTTCACCATTCATCCTGGTTCTCATAGCACCTTTAATTTCACTATTTAACAGGTAAGTAGAATTGAATCTGATGGAAGAAATTGTTTGATAACTTAATATGACATACAGATTGTTTTTCAACCCTTTCCCAAATGCAAAAAGTCTGTAGCATAAACCAATTTGGAAAAATATAGAAAATCTCTTTAACCCATTACCTTCAATTCATTTAACATTCACAATGGATAGATCACGTGATACTAGCATGTGGGGGTTGAAACCAGACAATGTGTCTCCTTGGGATCATTACTGGCATATTTGCTGACAAAACATAATTATTTATTATGTTTTCCTTAACCCTTCCCCACATACAACAAATCCGCAGCTGACGACTTTCATCAAATTCTCAAGTCCAAAATATAGAAAATCTCTATAAATGATAGTATGATTATTGAAGAGAGGTGAAATTATTGTGACAAATGGAGAAATTACTCATTATGAGCAATTTCTCCATTTTCCACTATGATTTCAAAAGTCGTCTGCTTCAGAGGCATCAGAAAGCGTCTACATGAGGGAAAATGTTAAAACAGTCTTGTTTGAAATAAAGTATCATATTCAACAATGTTCATCGTCTATTGATACCATCTGAACAAAAGAAGAACAAATAGAATAGTTTGGTGGAATGTTTGAAGTATAAATTATACATAAAAAAGGACGAGACATTCCTGAGATAGAGGAGTGAAGATATCAGATGATAATTGTCCCATATGATTAACGTTACAGAATTCAACCTTATCCCACATACAACACAGCACAAATGTGGGCAGACAAGTTTGAAAACATCTAGGCAACATTATGAATAACTATAAATGGAAATATTTGTACAATTATTGAATAGAGGAATTACTTCTTTTGCCACATTGAAGATGTGTCAAATACAGTGCCTTTTCTGTACTTTCCAATTGCTCTTCATATCTTTTCTTCATGATTATAAGTGGGTTGAAAGGAAATATAAATATATTGTTTTAACTCATTTACTTTAATAAACAAAGCTGTATTCTAGTCTTATTTAATACTGTTTTTTAGGTATAAACCCGGAATCCGCTGTGGTCGAGTGGTTAGCGTCGGGGATTTCGAAACCGGGTGTCCCGGGTTCGATCCCCAGTCGCGGCACTACGGTCATGGTGGAGTTCCCTTGGGCAAGGCATATTTTCTAGCCTAGTACTGGTTTGTTTACCCAGGGATCATGAATAATTAAATTTAAATGCGCGCTAAATGACCTTAGCTGTCGATGCGCCGTAAAACAATATACATTCATTCATTAGGTATAAACCATAATACTTGTAAATATATCTATCTATCTTTCCAATATACTACATATCTGCAGCATTAAACTGTTTTAAAATTATCCAGGTAGAAATATGAAAAAATTCTCTTGAAATGAAAGATAGTTATTGAATAGAGTTGAAAACATTGTTGCAAAGGCAGAAATTGTTTTCAAAAAGGCATCTGCTGCAGATGTGTAAAAACTTGCCTGCATGTGGTAAAAGGCTATAAAGAATTATATATTTTTATTTATGATGCTTTTTAAGAGAAGGTACAGCTATAGCTATTTCATGCCTTAACTCTTTCCCTCATACGACAATTCTCCAGGAGACGACTTTGAACACATTTTGTCAAAAAATAGAAAATCTCTATAATTGAATGACTAAAATCAGAAAACATTGTGGCAAAAGGAGAAAGTGCTTGTTTTGAGAAATTTCTTTTTTTGTCACTATGTTTTCAAAAAGCCGTCTGCTGCAGAGGCGTCAGAAAGCGTCTATATGAAGGAAAGGGTTAACACAAAAGTAGAAATGGCTTAAAACGGGCAATTTCTCCTGTTGCCACAACATATTTTCAACTTTTTTCAGTAATTATACCTTCAATAATAGAGATTTTATTCAAAGTTGTCTGCTACAAATTTGTTGTATGTGGGAATGGGTTCAATCCTTATTAGTCCTCCATAACCTATTTTGTTGGTAATCACAACAACTATCTGATTCAGAATACTCTTTTTGCTACCCACAACAAAGGTTTTAAATGGTTGATAAAATAAATGTTTCGGAGCAAAGGCAAATTTACTCCTCCTGTCAGAGTCTTAACACTTTCCACTTACAAGATATCTGCAGCAGCCGACTTTGAAACTATCTTATCAAAAATGTGTAAAATCACCATTAACCCTTTCCCTCATACAACAAATCTGCAGCAGACGACTTTAAACATATTTTGTTAAAAAAGTAGAAAATCTCTATAATTGAATGGATAACCTATGACTAAAAGTGGAAAACATTGTGGCAAAAGAAGAATGCTCGCTTTGAGCAATTTCTTCTTTTGTCACTATCTTTTCAAAAAACTGTCTGCTGCAGAGGCATCAGAAAGCGTCTATATGAGGGAAAGGGTTAATGACAGTTTAATGATTAAATACAGTTGAAAACATTGTGGCAAATGGTGAAAATGTTTTGAAAGTCGTCCGCTGCAGAGGTGTCTGAAAGCGTCTATATGTGGGAAAGGGTTAACACTTTCCACATACAAGATATCTGAAGTAGCCGACTTTTGAAAACATTATTTAAAATGTTGAAGTTCTTTCTTAAAGAAAGCAAAGTTATTGAAAAGATTTAAAAATGATAGTGCCTGAAGACTTTTGATTCACATTATCTAGTAATTACTATGATGTTTATGTGTACTATGTAATGTGATAACCTGTTATAAAATAGCACCTTTTATCTTATACCTCATAAACTATAGACTAATTTCTCCATTTGCCACAGTGTTTTTAGCTCACCAGAGCACAATGTGCTCAAGGTGAGTTTTTGTGATCGCCTTTTGTCCGTCGTCAGTCGTCAACATTTGCTTGTTAACACTCTAGAGGCAACATTTTGCATCCAATCTTCATGAAAGTTTATCAGAACATATATCTCTATCAAATATAGGCCAAGTTTGAATATGGGTCATGTCGGGTTAAAAACTAGGTCACTAGGCCAAATTGAAGGAAAATCTTGTTAATACTCTGGAAGCCATATTTTAAACTTGAGCATGTTGAAACTTTGTCAAAACGTTTGTCTCGATGATATCTAGGCCAAGTTCGAAACTGGATCATGTCGGGTCAAAAACTAGGTCACTAGGCCAAATTGAAGGAAAATCTTGTTAACACTCTAGAAGCCATATTTTAAACTTGAGCATATTGAAACTTTGTCAAAAAAATTGTATTAATTAATGATATCTAGGCCAAGTTCGAAACTTGGTCATGTCGGGTTAAAAACTAAGTCACTCTAAGGCCAACTTTAATGAAAATCTTGTTGACACTCTGGAAGCCACATTTTTGGCTTGAAACTGTGTCAGAATATTTGTCTAAGTGATATCTAGGCCAAGTTTGAATATGGGTCATGTCAGGCCAAAAAATAGGTCACTAGGCCAAATTGAAGGGAAATCTTGTCAACACTTTGGAAGCCGCATTTTAAACTTGAGCATCTTGAAACTTTATCAGAAAGTTTGTCCGGATGATATCTAGGCCAAGTTTGAATATGGGTCATGTCCTGTCAAAAACTAGGTCACTATGCCAAATTTAATGAAAATCTTGTTAACACTCTGGAAGCCACATGTTTGGCTTGAGCATGTTGAAACTTTGTCAAAAAGTATGTCTTAGTGATATCTAGGCCAAGTTTGAATATAGGTCATGTCGGATCAACAACTACGTCACTAGGCTAAATTGAAAGAAAATCTTGTCAACACTCTGAAAGCCGCATTTTAAACTTGAGCATCATGAAAATGTATCAGAAAGTTTGTCCTCATGATATTTAGGCCTAGTTTGAATATGGGTCATGTCCTGTCAAAAACTAGGTCACTAGGCTAAATTTAATAAAAATCTTGTTAACACTGGAAGCCACATGTTTGGCTTGAGCATGTTGAAACTTTGTCAAAAAGTATGTCTTATTAATATCTAGGCCAAGTTTGAATATAGGTCATGTCGGGTCAACAACTAGGTCACTAGCTCAAATTGAAAGAAAAGCTTGTTAACACGCTGGAAGCCGCATTTTAAACTTGAGCATGTTGAAACTTCGTCAGAAAGTTTGTCTTGATGATATCTAGGCCAAGTTTGAATATGGGTCATGTCATGTCAAAAACTAGGTCTCTAGACCAAATTTAATGAAAATTTGCTTAGTAATATCTAGGTCAAGTTCAAATATGGGTCGGGTCAGGTCAACAACTACGTCACTAGGCTAAATTGTAGAACAATCTAGTTAACACTATAGAAATTGCATTTTTTACTTGAGCAGCTTGAAATTTTGTCAGAAAGTTTGTCTTGATGATATTGCCATTTAATAAAGAATACCTTCCATCTAGCAAGTCTTAAAAGAAACAATGTAAGAGAATCAAAAACTTTGAACTACTGGTGTTGGTACAATTTTGAGAGAGAATATTAACCCTTTCCCACATACAAATGCTTCTGATGCCTCTGCAGCAGATAACATTGGAAAGAAAGATGTAGCATCTTGAGCAATTTTCCCTTTTGCCAAATTATTTTTAACTGCATTTTATATATATATACTTTCATTATGAAGATTTTCCATATATTTGCCAATATGTTTTCGGAGTTGTCTGCTGCTGATTTGTTGTATTTGGAAAACGGTTAACCCTTTCTTCAGATTATTAACATGTATTGTGTTATTTAATCATTATCATCATATCAGTACAGTATATTGTTTTAAAGGTGTATATTGCATCTATGATGTTTTATTGGCAATATGAAGAACATCTTAATTTTACTCAAATCAATGATAAAAAAATAGTAAAATAAATATGTGACATATTTTCCGTTATTAAACCTAACCCATTGCCTTACATATTGATTTAACCCTTTCCAACATACAGACGTTTTCTGATGCATCTGCAGTAGGCAACATTTTGAAAACATTGTGACATAAAAGAAATTGCTCATAATGAGCTATAATGTTTTCAATTCTATTTAAAAGTTAGACTTTTATTTATATATCGTTACCATATATTTTTTTGCCTAGATGTTTCCAATGTCCTCTGCTTCAGATTTCTTGTATGTTGGAAAGGTTTTGACTTTTCCCATTCACAAATAACTGATGACAACAGATTGTTTATTTTGTTTTGTCAAAAACACTGTGGAAAAAGGAGAAATAACTTATTGTGCATTTTTAGCTCACCTGAGCACAAAGTGCTCAAGGTGAGTTATTGTGATCGCCTTTCGTCCAGCGTCCGTCGTCAATCGTCCGTCAACTTCTTCTCCTCAGTAACTAGTGGGTCATTCGGGATGAAACTTCACAGATAGCATCCTCTCAATGACCTCATCAGAATTTCTTCCTTGGGATCCATACAGAATTCTGGTTTCCATGGTAACAAAACGAAAAAACTTTAAAATTCTTCTTCTTCCAAACTGGTTTGCAGATTTTCAAATAATTTTGTAGAAATATTCCTAGGGTGACCCTCTATCAGATTCCTTTAAGCCATGTTTATTGGTTGAAAACTATGGCCGCCAGGGACGGGGCTTATATGACTGAAGTGAAAATAAATAAAATCAAGTGAGCTTTTTTGCTAGCTGCATAGCTACGGCTATCTTTCGAAGGCTAGCATTTGAAAACAGAGGCTTAAATCAAAAATCATAATGGATACGTTTTTTGCTCACCTATGGACGAAGTGCAAGGTGAGCTATTGTGATCACATTTTGTCCGTGGTGCGTCGTCAACATTTGAGCTTGTTAACACTCTATAGGCTATATTTGGCATCCAATCTTCATGAAAGTTTATCAGAAAATTCATCTCCATCAAATCTTGGACAAGTTCGAAACTTTGCCATATGAGGTCAAAAACTAGGTCACTATAGGTCAAATTGAAGGGAAATCTTGTTTACACTCTGGAGGCCACATTTTCAACTTGAGCATGTTGAAACTCATGTCGGTTTAAAAACTAGGTCACTAGGCCAAATTGAAGGGTAATCTTGTTAACACTTGTCGTGCGTCAACTTCTTCTCCTCAGTAACCAGTGGGTCAATTGGGATGAAACTTCACAGAAAGCATCCTCTCAATGACCTCACCAGATTTTATATAATTTTGTAGAAATGTTCCTTGGATGACCCTCTATCAGATTCTTTCAAGCCATGTTGATTGGTCAAAAAACATGGCCGCCAGGGGGGGGGGGGGGGGGGGGGGGAGCGGGGGGCTATTTTGCCTTATGTTGCTATAGTGAAAACTTTAAAAATATTCTCCTCCGAAAGTGTCCTGTCGATTTTCAAATAATTTTGCAGAAATGTTCCTTGGATGACCTTCTATCAGATTCCTTCAAGCCATGTTGATTGGTCGAAAGACATGGCCGCCAGGGGTGGGGCGGGACTTTTTTGCCTTATATGGCTATAGTGAAAACTTAAAAAATCTTCTTCTCCAAAAGTATCAGGCCGATTTTCAAATAATTTTATAGAAATGTTCCTTAAGTAACCTACTTTCAGATTCCTTCAAGCCAAGTTGATTAGTCGAAAACTATGGCTGCCAGGGGGCAGGGCTTATATAGCTAAAGTGAAAAAATATTTTTATCAGGTGAGCGATCCAGTGCCATCATGGCCCTTTTGTTTGCTTCAGCAGCTTGAAATTTGGTCAGAATGTTTGTCTGAATTATATCTAGGTCAAGTTTGAATATGGGTCATATTGGGTCAGAAACAAGGTCAATAAAGCAAAATATTGTTTAAACTCTGGAGGCCGCATTTTTAGTTTGAGCAAGTTGAAACTTTGTCAGAATGTTGTCTTGATGATATCTAGTCCATGTTGGAATATATGGGTCATATCAGGTAAAAAAATATAGATCACTAGGCCAAATGAAGGAAAATCTTGTTAACACTGTGGAGGTTGCATTCAGAATAATTGTCCTGATGTGTTTTGCCTTGCAGTACATTGTATATAATTAAGGTGAGCGATCCAGGGCCATCATGGCCCTCTTGTTTTAAATATCTCAAAGTATTTATAACCGAAGTTTCAGCTCTCCAGATTCAAAACTGTAGCAGAAGATAGAAAAATGTTTTTAGTTCTTAAAACACGTGTTTTTGCTAGCTGCATAGCAACAGGTGGGTCGTTAGAAACGAAACTCAAACGTGCACACCCTTAGCTCTTTTGGCACCTATTCATCAAGTTTCATTGAAATCGGTCCATTGGTTTTGCCTGTTGAGCGTCGCTAAAAAGAAAACCTGGACAGACAGACTGTGTGTGTCTGTCTGTCCAGGTTTTCTTTTTAGCGACACACAGACAGACGGAAAAGCCTGACAACAAGGGATACCTAGCAAATCCCAAAAAATACAAGCACAAGACAATGAATATGGACAATTACAATTACATGCAAAAATACCAACTAATGAAAAGAAAATATTTCTGATTGCAGGTCTAAATACAATATAACCCGCATTCTAGAAGTAATAAGACGAAGTAATGCAGCATTTGAGCTTCCTTCGAGACAAGATGACGAGAAATCACTCAGATTGATTGATGCTTTAAGGACGTCAAGATAAGAATGCATCATTTATGAAAACTACAGGCTATATCTTAAGACAGCGTTGAAAACATTGTGATTAAAGGCAAAATTGTTCGCTACGAGCAATTTCACCTTTTGTCACAATGCTCTATAATGCCTACTATTGCTAATGGGTCAAAAGTCGTCTAGATGAGGGAAAGGGTTCAAACAACATATCAGACAGCATCACATATCACAACACAAAAAAGCACATAACAATTAAGATGGATAATCATAATTACATTTACATATAACACATACTATAGTCAGTCACATACACAAATTTTTCGAATATAAAGTAAATATTTTTGATTGCACGACTAGATATATGATATGATAAATTCCGCTTTCCAGGTATAATATGAATAAGTAACACATAATTGGAATTCTCGTCCGAAACGAATTGACGCGAATTTACACTGCAGATGAATGGATGGATATAATTATGGGGATGGGTGAATGCATGGATATATGGATGGATTGATGGATATGTAGGTGGATGGGATGGGAGGTTTTGTTTGAGCGTGGGTGGATGAATGAGTGACTCATACGGAATACGATTAATTGAAGTAGCATTGTGCGAAGGAACGAATGAGTAGTTTGTCTGACATAAATGTTAATATAACTACACTAGAAATGTGTATAGTCTTGTTAAAAACACCTCATGTCTGTGCTTTTTAAAGGCCATCGCCACAATAGCAGACAACCAGCAAAGGTTTTTCGGAGTTTTGAGAGTCTATACTATAATAGTCCACCTAACAGATCTACCACCTGTGAAACAGGGGATTGAGATTTTAGTTCATTGAATACTGCAAGACCTGTAATGCCAATGATTGACTTTCACAAACGATACCTAATACTGTTGTTGTATATGCAGTGAAGTATAAGATGAGCAACCGGACATTCTGTCAATAGCGTGCATTTAGGACAGATACGAGGTTTTTCAAATGAGAACCGTTTGCATAGTATATAAACTAGCTTCTGTAAATACCTTTTTAACCAGGAGGATTTATAGTACAGTGTCCAGATATAACACGGCCTGTGACTCTTAAATAAAGCATCCCACTAACGAGGGGATAACTTCGTATTTTTAGATCGCCTGAGCCAAAGGCTCCAGGTGATCTATCCTGATCACTCTTTGTCCGTTGTCCGTCCGTCGTCGTCGTTAACCTTTAGCTTTAAACAGCATCTTCTCCTTAACCACATGACCAATTTCAACCAAACTTCACAGGAATGTTCCTTTGATGGTCCTCTTTCAAAATTGTTCGAAGACTTGCATTCTGTATAGAATTTTTGTTGCTGCGGCATCAGAAATTGAGAAAAATACCCAAACTTTAAAAATCTCCATTTCCATAATCCATTTGTCAGATTCCAAGATAGTTTGGCAGAAATGTTCTTTGGGTGACTACAAAAACTGTTCAAGCCATATTGATTTCGTTGACAAACAGGGCAGCAAAGCAGCATCAGGAAAGGGGCAAAATGACAAATCTTTATAGATACAAATGGCTTTTACTGATAAACTATTTCTTCAACTGAGTGTCCACTCCTTGCAGTTTCATTTGAATTCCTGATAAATTATTTCACAGATATTTGCAGTTTAATATTTGCTTCTAATTTACTATCATTCAGGTGATCGATTTAGGGCCATCTTGGCCCTCTTGTTTAACTTTGCGAGTAGCTCAACGTTAAAGTTTGTTTGTTTTTAGCTCATCTGAGCTTTGCTCAAGGTGAGTTATTGTGATCGCCTTTTGCCCGGCGTGCGTCGTCCGTCGTTCGTCAACTTCTTCTCCTCAGTAACCAGTGGGTCAATTGGGATGAAACTTCACAGATAGCAACCCCTCAATGACTTCACCAGATTTCCTTCAAATTTTTGGGATCCATGCAGAATTCTGGTTTCCATGGCAACAAAATGAAAAAAACTTCAAAATTCTTCTTCTCCCAAACTGGTTGGCAGATTTTCATATAATTTTGTAGAAATGTTCCTTGGATGACCCTCTATGAGATTCCTTCAAGCCATGTTGATTGGTCGAAAAACATAGCCGCCAGGGGGGGGGGGGCGGGGCTATTTTGCATTATATGGCTATAGTGAAAACTTAAAAAATCTTCTCCTCCGAAAGTGTCTGGCCTATTTTCAAATAATTTTGTGGAAATGTTCCTTGGATGACCCACTTTTAGATTCCTTCAAGCCATGTTGATTGGTCAAAAAACATGGCCGCCAGGGGGCGGGGCTATTTTGCCTTATATGGCTATAGTGAAACTTTAAAAAATCTTCCCCTCTGAAAGTGTCAGACCGATTTTCAAATAATTTTGTAGAAATGTTCCTTGGATGACCCTCTATCAGATTCCTTCAATCCAAGTTGATTGGTCGAAAAACATGGCCGTCAGGGGGGGGGGGGGGGGCGGGGCTATTTTGCCTTATATGGCTATAGTGAAAACTTAAAAAATCTTCTCCTCCGAAAGTGTCTGGCCGATTTTCAAATTATTTTGTAGAAATATTCCTTGGATGACCCACTTTCAGATTCCTTCAAGCCATGTTGATTGGTCAAAAAACATGGCCGCCAGTGGGCAGGGCTATTTTGCATTATATGGCTATATAGTGAAAACTTAAAAAAATTCTCCTCCAAAAATGTCTGGCTGATTTTCAAATAATTTTGTAGAAATGTTTCTAGGGTGACCCTCTATCAGATTCCTGCAAGCCAAGTTGATTGGTCAGAAACTATGGCTGCCAGGGTGCGGGGCTTATATAGCTGAAGTGGGAAAAAAAATCAGGTGAGCGATTCCAGGGCCATCATGGCCCTCTTGTTTTGTTTGTTCTCAATAAGTTTTGGTACTAGGGCTTTCATATTTGGGATATAGTTACATCTAATAACATTCTGGAATTGTATGCTGAAGATGCCGAGTGTGACCTTTTTGGGGGGTAAAACACTTGATTTTTGGTGGATTTTGAGAATTGGACAAAGCTTCTTTAAATTTTGTTGGAATAATTTCAAATTTCATAAATAAAGTACTTCAACATATCAAAAAGGTTTCAGGGTAAAAACTTCTTTTTTTTTTTTTTTTTTTTTTTAATTTTTTGTATTTTTGAACTTTGTGTTTAACTCAAATATATTTTTTTGAATTTTGCGTTTAGCTGAAAAAAATAATCTTTTAATTTCTTGTATTTTTAGCTCACCAGAGCACAAAGTGCTCAAGGTGATTTTTTGTGATCGCCTTTTGTCCGTCGTTCGTCGTTCGTCGTCTGTCGTCAACATTTGCTTGTTAACACTCTAGAGGCAACATTTTGCATCCGATCTTCATTCCCATTATTTGCGTTAAGCTTGTTTGTGTGTAGGTTTATGACATCTTATATTTCTTTTCTATGTGATTCTCTTAAACAATCAACAAACTAGAAAAATGTCTCATTCTCCTCTTACCCTATTTTAGCGAAGTTCAACTCATAGCAGTTTACCCCCCAAAACAACTGATTTTTTTCTTTTTCTTTTCAAATGACCATGAAATTATGTATTTATTTGTTTGTATTACAAGATGCATGTATATGTATACGTAAATAAAATCTATCTATCTATCTATCATGAAAGTTTATCAGAACATATACCTCCATCAAATCTAGGCCAAGTTCGAAACTGGGTCATGTCGGGTAAAAAAGACCAACTAGGAAAATCTTGTTAACACTCTTTAAGCCGCATTTTTGGCTTGAGCATGTTGACACTTTGTCAGAATGTTTGCCTTAGTAATATCTAGGCCAAGTTCGAATATAGGTCATGTCGGGTCAAAAACTAGGTCACTAGGCCAAATTGAAGGAAAATATTGTTAACACTCTGGAAGCCACATTTTAAATTGAGCATGTTGAAATTTTGTCAGAAAGTTTGACTTGATGATATCTATGCCATGTTCGAATATGGGTCATGTCCGGTCAAAAACTAGGTATTTAGGCCAAATTTAAGAAAAATCTTGTTAACACTCTGGAAGCCACATTTTTGGCTTGAGCATGTTGAAACTATGTCGGAAAATTTGACTAAGTGATATCTAGGTAAAGTTCGAATATGAGTCATGTTGGGTCAAAATCTAGGTCACAAGGCCAAATTGAAGGAAAATATTGTTAACACTCTGGAAGCCACATTTTTGGTTTGAGGATGTTGAAACTTTGTCTAAGTGATAGCTAGGCCAAGTTCGAATATGGGTCATGTCAGCTCAAAAACTAGGTCACTAGGCTAAATTTAAGGAAAATCTTGTTAACACTCTTGAAGCCGCATTTTAAAATTGAGTATGTTGAAACTTTATCAGAAAGTTTGTCCTGATGATATCTAGGCCAAATTCGAATATGGGTCATGTCATGTCAAAAACTAGGGAAATCTTGTTAACACTCTGGAAGCCACATGTTTGGCTTGAGCATGTTGAAACTTTATCAGACTATTTGTCTTGATGACATCTAGGGTAAGTTCGAATATGGGTCAGGTCAGGTCAACAATAAGTCACTAGCCCAAATTGTAGAACAATCTAGTTAACACTATAGAGATTGCATGTTTGACTTGAGCAGCTTGAAATTTTGTCAGAAAGTTTGTCTTGATGATATTGCCATTGGCGCTGAAAGAGTTATGTCTTAAATAGCCCATTCTCAGGTGAGCGATTCCAGGGCCTCATGGCCCTCTTGTTTTAACTTTGCGCTAAACAATTGCTTGTGAAAGGTGATACAGTCTTAAGTTTTGATTGTATCTCAATCAAACTTATACAGTAGTTAGATATTCATGAGAGGTCGGTTCCTTTCGCAAACCAGCCAGCTCCGCACATGCAAGACTGGATTATGTCCCTTGAAATTGTCAAAATTGCTATAATAGAGCTTGTGAATACAATAGAGGCTCTATTTACTATCTGATCTTCACCAAACTTACACAGTAGTTAGGTATCCATGAGAGCTTGGATCCATTTGCAAACCAACCAGATCCGCCCATGCAGGACTGGATTATGGCCCTTGAAATTGTCAAAATTGCTATAATAGATCTTGTAAATGCGATAAAGTCTTCAGTTTTGATTGTATCTCAATCAAACTTATACAGTAATACAGTAGTTAGATATCCATGAGAGCTCAGTTCCTTTCGCAAACCAGCCAGATCCGCACATGCAAGACTGAATAAGGCCCTTGAAATTGTCAAAATTGCTATAATTGAGCTTGTGAACACAATAGTGGCTCCATTTACTAAGTAATCTTCACCAAACTTAGATAGTAGTTAAATATTGATGAGAGCTCGGTTCCTTTCGAAAACCAGCCAGATCCGGCCATGCAAGACTGGATTATGGCCGTTGAAATTGTCAGAATTGCTATAATAGAGATTGTGAATGCGATAAAGTCTTCAGTTTTGATTGTATCTCAATCAAACTTATACAGTAGTAAGATATCCATAAGAGCTCGGTCTGTTTTGCAAGACTGGATTATGGCCCTTGGAATTGTCAAAATTGCTATAATTGAACTTGTGAACACAATAGAGGCTCCATTTACTAACTAATCATCACCAAACTCAGATAGTAGTTAAATATTGATGATAGCTTGGTTCCTTTCGCAAACCAGCCTGATGTGCCCTTGCATGACTGGATTATGGCCCATGAAATTGTCAATTTTGTCAAGAGCCTCCATTTACTATTCAATCTTCACCAAACTTAGATAGTAGTTAAATATTGATGAGATCTCTGTTCCTTTCGCAAACCAATAAAGGCTCCATTTGCTCTCTGATCTTCACCAAACTTAGATAGTAGTTAAATATTGATGAGAGCTTGGTTCCTTTCGAAAACCAGCCAGATGTGCCCTTGCATGACTGGATTATGCCCTTGAAATTGTCAAAATTGCTATAATACAGCTTGTGAACACAAAAGAGCCTCCATTTACTATCCAATCTTCACCATACATACATGCTCTGTATTGAAAATGACCAAAGAACCATACCAGTAGAGCATAGGCCCCCATGGGCCTCTTGTTTAACTTTGCGCTTGTATTTTTTTTTTGGAATTTCTTGTATTTTTGAATATTGGATTAGGTTTTTTTTTTTGTTTTTTTTTAATTTCTTGTATTTTTGAACTTTGTGTTTAGCTCAAAGTTCAAGTTTTGTTATGTTACTTTTTGTCTTTTACTCTTGCATTGATAGTCAAAGCAGGGGACAGCGAGACATTTAATTACGCGTAATTCTTGTTTGTTACATTGGTTTCAATTCTTTCCCAAACAATAAAAACATAATGCCCTTCAACATATTATAAATATTATAAATCAGAGTTACTAAAAATAGGAAAATAGTAATATACAGTGTATTCAATATCGTTAGTTTAAGTTGACTTAATGTACCCATATCATTTGCCTGTACATTGCATACACAAGACTCAGCTCATGATCTTGACTGATTGTGACAGCCATCCAACGTGAAGATCTTCCTTATCATGTATATCATAGAGCTTGTATTTATTTCCACAGTTAATCTTGTTTCAATACTTGAACAAGACATGGAAATTCCATGAAACCAGGTTTTCTATAATGGAAGGTGTTTAATTAAGAATTAACAGATCTGTCAAATCTTTCTGTTAATAGTTTATCAAAGCTAGTAATTCAAGTAACAGGGAATATTTCTATTGATGAATAATCATAATTACTTTGTCAATTAAATATATCACAATTTTATCTAACAAATATCAGTTCAATACAGTCAATCGTGTGTTGATGGCCTCATTTATTAAGAACATATAATAGATAACAGATATTAAGCAACCTTTTGTTGTAAGCAGCCACATTTTAGGATCCCTAATACCAGGTTGATAATCAGTGATCTGCCTTAACCCTTTACTTGATAGTAACGCGTGTATGCCTTTGCAAACAGACTAGATCCAGGGCCCGAGGTTGTGAAACTTACTCATTTCTATGCTATATTCTTTTAAATTGCCAACTTATTTAATATGGAGCATATTTGCGCGAAGCTATTTCAAAATATCTATATGCATGGTAAAGTTATGATCTGAACAAAAAAAGTTCAAGTAAAGTATATTTTCTGTTACTGTAACCTTGACCTGGAAGCCAAACACATAAATTGTGCATATGACACAGCGTCTTGATATGGTGTATATCTGTTCCTAGCTATTTGAAAATATCTCTATGGATGAAAAAGTTATTGTCCGGACAAGAAAAGTTCAACTGATGTCTATTTGTTGTCACTGTGACCTTGACCTTAAAGCTACAGACAAAAGTTTTGCATGTGACACATCATATTGATATAGTTCATATTTGTGCCAAGTTATTTGAAAATATCTCTATGCATGACACAGTTATGGTCCGGACAAGAAAAGTTCAATTAAAGTATATTTCTTATCACTGTGACCTTGACCTTGAATCTACAGATGTTTTTTTTGCATTTGGCACATCGTCTTGATATGGTGCATGTCTGTGTCAAGTTATTTGAAAATATCTCTATGCATGACAAAGTTATGGTCCGGACAAGGAAAGTTGACGCCCGCCCGCCCAACCGCCCACCCAACTGCCCGCCCGCCCGCCCGCCAACTTCGCCAAACTAATAACCAGATTTTTCCTTCGGAAAACCTGGTTAAAAATAGCAGTTATGTGCGGTCATTATAATATGTAAATATTCCTTCCGAATTTGAATATTTTTTATATAAAATAAATAAACCGTAACAGGATAATGTGAGACGAGCGTCAGACACCCGCAGCCGGTGCTCTTGTTTTACTCTTTGTTACTCAATCTCTCAAGTGACAGCTCTTTAAAAAAGACGATAATAGTATTTACAAATCCCTTCAAAAACAGTTTGGCAATAGAAGCAATTTATGAAGCTGTTCATTTTTCATGAGTTGTTTTATTTGATAAAGCATATATAGTCAAAGTATCAATTTGGGATAAGTGTAATGAAATACACTTGTTTTGTATAGTGGTAAATTAATTAATAGAGTGTATTTTTCACAATGTTGTAATTCTATAGATCTGCATAGAGATTAAACAATTAAAGTCAACCTTTTTTCAGGTGGTTTATGTCCTGAAGAAATCAAAGCACTGCAGTGCTGATGGCCTGGGGGCTGCTGGAAGGTTGGAGAAGTGGGGGAAATGTGAAAGGAAATAACAATTGCAGCTTATGTTTATGTATTTATTGTCTAGAAGTTGAAAGATCATGCCAAAAATAGTAAATGTTATTAAACTGCCAATTTAAAAAACAGAAGGACCTTGTTGGCACTATATCGCTCACCTGAGTGCAAGAGCTCACAAGTATACACATTTAAGACATGAAGAATCAAAGGGAAATTTGGCATCAGGTTTAGTCAGAATATTTGGAAGTTTCTGCATTATTATATTGAGACATATATGTCAATGTTAAATCACATTCGATCAAGTTGAAATAGTTCTCTAAACCATGTACTAGACTGGGAGAAAGTGTTTGAAATATGCAAAACTCATCAAGACAATTGTTCTGACAAAGATTCAAAATGCAACATCCAGTGTGTTATCAAGATTTTCCTTCATTTGGCCTAGTGACCTATTTTTGTTTACCCGATATGACCCTTATTCGAACATGGACGAGATATCATTAAGATAAACATTCTGACCAAATTTTTAAAAACGTGGCCTCTACAGTGTTCAGAAGATTTTCCTGTAATTCGGCCTAGTGAACTAGTTTTAACAGACATGAGCAATATTCAAACATGGCCTACATATCATTAAGACAAACATTCTGATACAGTTTAAACATGCTCAAGTTAAAAATGCAGCCTCCATTATGTTAACAAGATGTCCCTTCAAGTTGGCCTAGTGACCTAGTTTCTGACCCAATATGACCCATATTCGAACTTGACTTAGATATCATTCAGACAAGCATTCTAACAAAAATGCCGTTGATACCTCCACAGCACTTGCGGGCACATGCACAGCACGATTGAGGGAGAGGTATGTGTTTGCATGCTACCTCTACAACTTATAGCTATTAATGCATTGGTGGCTAAAGAGGAGAGATTTCATTCCCTTTACTGCCACTCTCCCTCCCTTGTGGGTACTGTCCTCTCCTTCTCCTTCAGTCCTCCCTTCTGTTGTAGGGAATCTTGTAGTACTGTTACTCTGACACTTTTCTGAAAAACTGTGTGTTAAATTGCTACCCTCTGTGAAAAGCTCGACTGGAATCTGATGGCAGGGCTCTGAGCGGCAAATTTGGCCCGGCGCTCGCCAGATATATATGATGCCCGACCGGGTCGGGGTGTCGTGAGGTGGGGGGAGTCGGGCACGGACCCTATGGGCCCCCGCTAAATCCGCCACTACATTTGCCATTGATTAATCAAAATTAAGAAACACTCTATAAATGAAAAGTTAAAAATGAAATTATTTTGTAATGTTGAAAACATTGTAGTAAAAGGTCAAATTACTCTTTCAAAACGCCAACCTCTCCCTCAACCGGGCAACCCGATTGTGCTGTGCAGGTGCCCGCAATCAGGCAGCAATGGCATTATCGTAAGAATGTTTGTAAGTCAAGTTCAAATATGGGTCATATTGGATCAGAAACTAGGTCACTTGGCCACATTGAAGGGAAATTGTGTTAACAAGAAAGATTGGGGGTCATGCATTATGCAAGAAAGAATTCACCTGATGAAAATGGTTACTTACCGGGTGAAAATGGTTACTTACCGTCATTTTGGACCACATCCAGTCCGGACAAAACCTGTGTTTAGCATTCTCTACTTTCACATTCAAACAATGTCAACATACTAAAAGTGATCAAATCAATAATTGTTCAGTGCATAATATACACATTTACAATGATCTTAAACTCAAGGTCATATATTCAATGCATTCTGGGGATGGTATACACTCGTTCCTACGCAAACAAAGGCAAATAAAGGTTTTTTTAGGGACTATTTAGGTGCAGATCAGCATGTCAGGGGATGTATTTGGCGTAATTGAATCTTTAATCAAATTCATTATTATAAACAGAGCAGTCTAATTTCTAATTCTGGATCAACACTTTCTGCACACTGACAGGATATTTTTTTAAATACTTAGAGGAACAATGCAGAATCAAATGAGACAGCTCATTATGAGCTGTCTAAACTGAAACTGCATCGTTTTGAAATACCTTAAAATTGTCTTTGGCACAGAAAGAGTTAAATGAAAAGAACTTTATGCTATAGTTCTCACTTGTTTGTCTAAGTAAAATATATAAAAGTAAAATTATTAATAAAAGTTGAAATAATTGCTCAATATGTTTAAACTTTAGTTGTTTGTCTCAAACTATGGTGTAAAGCTTATTCTGACCTTTCTTTCAATGGGGCGTTTTATTTGTTTTTAGCTCACCTGAGCTTTGCTCAAGGTGAGTTATTGTGATCGCCTTTTGTCCGGCGTGCGTCGTGTGTCAACTTCTCCTCCTCAGTAACCAGTGGGTCAATGAAACTTCACAGAAAGCATCCTCTCAATGACCTCACCAGATTTCCATCAAATTTTTGGGATCGATGCAGAATTATGGTTTCCATGGCAACGAAATGAAAAAAAAATCTAAATTCTTCTTCTCCAAAACTGGTTGGCGGATTTTCAAATAATTTTGTAGAAATGTTCCTTGGATGACCCTCTATCAGATTCCTTCAAGCCATGTTGATTGGTCAAAAAACATGGCCGCCAGGGGGGGCGGGGCTATTTTGCCTTATATGGCTATAGTGAAAACTTAAAAAATCTTCTCCTCCGAAAGTGTCAGGCCGATTTTCAAATAATTTTTGTAGAAATGTTCCTTGGATGAGCCTCTATCAGATTCCTTTAAGCCGTGTTGATTGGTCGAAAAACATGGCCGCCAGAGGGGTGCGGGGCTATTTTGCCTTATATGGCTATAGTGAAAACTTAAAAAATATTTTTCTCCGAAAGTGTCAGGCCGATTTTCAAATAATTTTGCAGAAATGTTCCTTAAGTGACCCACTTTCAGATTCCTTCAAGCCATATTGATTGGTCGAAAAACATTATCACCAGGTGGGGGCGGGGCTAGTTTTCCTTATATGGCTATAGTGAAAACTTAAAAAATCTTCTTCTCCGAAAGTGTCAGGCCGATTTTCAAATAATTTTGTAGAAATGATCCTTAAGTGACCCACTTTCAGATTCCTCAAGCCATGTTGATTGGTCAAAAAACAAGGCCGCTAGTGGACAGGGCTATTTTGCCATATATGGCTTTAGTGAAAACTTAAAAAATCTTCTCCTCCAAAAGTCTCAGGCTGATTTTCAAATAATTTTGTAGAAATGTTCATAGGGTGACCCTCTATCAGATTCCTTCAAGCAAAGTTGATTGGTCGGAAACTATGGCCGCCAGGGGGCGGGGCTTATGTAGTTAAATTGAAAAAAAAAACAGGTGAGCGATGCAGGGCCATCATGGCCCTCTTGTTTGTTCACCTGAGTACAAAATGCTCAAGGTCCGCTATTTTGATCACCCCCATGTCCAGCGGCTTATCGTTTTGCATCATGTGATGTAATAAGTGACATTCCTAATCTGTAATTTCTAAACCTTTCCCACAAACATGATTGAAAACAGACAGGCCAAAATATGGAAAATTTCCATGGATAAAAACTAAACTCTGGAGTTCATAAATTGTTTGCAAAAGGATAAAATACTCACCGTGAGCGTTATCTCCCTTTGCCACAGTGATTTCAAAAGTCATCTACAAGTGACAATGTTTCCTCCTAAACCTCTTGGTCCATTGCAATCAACCTTCATTAGAATGTTCATTAATGGTTATCCTCTTTACAATGGAAATGCACAATTTATGAAAATAGTGGCCTGATTTGAAAATAATTTGGCCCAATTCTTTCTTTGGTGATCCTCTTCAAATAATAATTAAATAATTTTAATCCTGGAAAAACATTTCTTTTTTCCCTTGTAATTGCATTTGAAAAACTCATTATGCTCATGTTTAACATAGGAAAAAGATGAGATAACGGAAATGGTTGCATTAACTTGCATAAATCTAAACAGTAATTAGAACAATTCAATATTTAGGAAAATATCATTTGTTAGGCATTTTAAACTACAATAAAACTATCACAGGCTCTGATTTATTAAGAATTCCCCTTTTTAGCTCCACTGGCTGAAAGCCAGTCGAGCTTATGTCATGGCGAATTGTCCGTCGTCTGTGTGTGCGTTAACTTTTTCCTTTAAACCACTTCTTCTCCCTATACACTTGGCCAATTTGGTTGAAACTTCATAGGAAGCATCCTCTCAATGTCCTCTCTTAAATTCCTTCAAAAAAAAATTATCCATCCATAATTCTGGTTTCCATGGCAACCAAAAAAAATAATAGTGAAAACTTAAAAAATCTTCTTCTCCGAAAGTGTCAGGCCGATTTTCAAATAATTTTGTAGAAATGTTCCTTGGGTGACCCTTTATTATATTCCTTCAAGAAATGTTGATTGGGCGAAAAACATGGCCGCCAGTGGGCGGGGCTATTTTGCCTTATATAGCTATAGTGAAAACTTAAAAAATCTTCTTCTCCAAAAGTGTTCAGCAGATTTTCAAATAATTTTGTAGAAATGTTCCATGGGTGACCCTCTATCGGATTCCTTCAATCAATGTTGATTGGTAAAAAAACATGGCCGTCACAGGGCGGGGCTATTTTGCCTATATGGCTAAAGAGAATACTTATAAAATCTTCTCCTCCAAAAGTGTCAGGCCGATTTTCAAATAATTTTGTAGAAATGTTCCTTGGGTGAACCTTTATTAGATTCCTTCAAGAAAGTTGATTGGTTGAAAAACATGGCCGCCAGGGGGCGGCGCTATTTTGACTTATATAGCTGTAGTGAAAACTTAAAAAATCTTCTCCGAAAGTGTTAAGCCGATTTTCAAATAATTTTGTAGAAATGTTCATTGGGTGACCCTCTATCAGATTCCTTCAAGCCATGTTGATTGGTCGAAAAACATGGCCGCTAGAGGGCGGGGCTATTTTGCCTTATATGACCACAGTGAAAACTTAAAAAATCTTCTCCTCCGAAAGAGTTTGACTGATATTCAAATAATGTTGTAGAAATGTTCCTAGGCTTACCCTCTATCAGATTTCTTCAAGCTATGTTGATTGGTTGAAAACTATGGCTTCCAGGGGGTGGGGCTATTTTGCCTAATATGGCTATAGTGAAAACTTAAAATATCCTCTCCTCCGAAAGTGTCAGGCCGATTTTCAAATAATTTTGCAGAAACATTCCTTGGGTGACACTCTACAAGATTACTTTAAGCCATGGTGGTTGGTAAAAAAAATAGCCACCAAGGGGCAGGGCTGTTTGGAGATTATATTTTTGCCTTATGGCCGTGGAGCGATACTGGCCCTCTTGGGCCTCTTGTTTGGTAAAGACATTTTTTAAAGGCATTTTCTATTTGTGACTTTCTTTGAAGACAATCTTGAGTGTAAATTAAATGTGTTTAGCTACATTTTGAGACCTTATAGTTTTAACTGGTAAAACACCTGGTCTAGCCAGGAGTTCTGAGTTCAAATCTCAGTGGGGACAAAATGACACTGTAGCTAAATACATACAATTTAATCAATTAACTGAAATTTATATTTGGTTTTAGCAAATGTGAGCTTTGGTGATAATCCCCATCCATCATGAAATATCCATCAGTAACCATTTATTTTAACAACAGCTGCTTTAAAACAACTTGACCAATTTCAACTGAACTGCACAGAAATACTTTTTGATGTCCTCTTTCAAAATGTTCAAAGGAATACATTCTGTGTTGAATTCTGCTGCATAAGAAAAGAAGTAAAGTGACACAATATTAAAGCATTCTCTTATACACACATGTATATTGATGGTGAAGGTGCAGTTGAGTTTTTGAGTATCCAGTATCATACAGACTGACAAGTCAGGCATTTGGTTGATTGATTGAATGGGATTTAACGCCATTTTCATCAATTTTAACTTATATACCATAACCATGTTTTCTGCGTTTCTTACCAGTACTCGGCACACTTTCTCTGCAAAAAAACTTTCTCACATGAGCTATGCCCGGTATTATTTTGAAAAGGAGATATTCTATAACACGCACCGGTAAAATGCAAGCGTCTTCATGAGAATGATTTGCAAGTGTAAATTTACGGCAGAAAGTGGACACAGGCTTATCGAATTGTTTCTAGCCGGTTTATCGAATTGTATCTAGCCTCAAAGTTACGGGTCACATTACCGTCACATTCCGTACATTCGCGCTTTAATTTCCGGTGTCAAGGCGGAATATCACCCTGCTTAAACTATCCACAACATATAACAAAGTTTGCACATCATATAAAGTTACCACAGATAGCACAAGATGTAATAACGTCACGACAGAATAAAAAGAAAAACAACTAAACAATATAATATTGCATGGACATTGTCTACTACTCTGTTAATCATGGGCAAATATGAATGGGATATGTTTGTCGTTTACCTTCCGTCCGTCCGTCCTTCCGTTCGTCTGCCGTTCGGTGCCATATTTAAGGCATTGGTGGATGGATTTGATTAAAACTGTATGGAAATGTTAACCTACATATTGAAAGGCTAGACGGCAAGTGAAACAAAGATTGCTTTAAAACACAAAGAGTTGTGTCCCCTTAGACTTAATTTGTGTATGTACTGGACATCATTTAAATTACTAGTTATCTACCTTAAATAAACTGTGTTCGTCTCAAATTTCTCATGGAAACTGTAGAGAACATATTTTATATCAAATCCGTATCTTTATGAATATTTATCTTCATCAAATCTAGGTCAATCTATAAACGCGATTACATGTATGTGGAGTCAAAAACTAGATCACAAGATCAAGTTTCAAAAGCCTCTGAACACTTCATAGGTTCAATGTATGTTGAAATATTCATTGAAATTCATAAGAACATTAATTTCCATCAAATTCAGTTCTTGTTCAAACATTTGTCATGTTGGATCGAAAAATAAGTCGCACATAGTCCACAAGTTCCACATCTTATGTATTATTAAGTCAAACAAATAAATAAGTTTCGAATTTATATGAAAGATTAACCCTACACCATAATTATATTGGTATTTTCATTCATAGATAACATTCGTAAACAGTTTACCCATAACCTATGAATCACCATCACCTGCACGCTTTCATTGTTCGGTGTGGAAGCAGAATATTATCCCGCTCAAAGTATCCACTGCATAACAAAATTGCACAAGATTTAATAAAGTTACCATAACATGACAAAGTTTGCACTAGATACAATAACGTCACGACAGGCTAAAATAAAAATAATCAACTACACAATATAATTAGGTATTGACATTATATAATAATTTGTGCACACACTATACTAAAGTATGCACATAATGTAATAACGTATGGACATAATGTAATAAAGTATGGACATAATGTAATAAAGTAAACACAGCACACAATAAAGTATCTACATAATATAAAGATGTACTTACATAATATAAAGATGTATCTACATAATGTAATGGTGTACCTACATAATATAAAGATGTATCTACATAATGTAAAGATGTATCTACATAATATAAAGATTATATACATAATATAAATATGTATAAATTTACATAATATAAAGATGTATCCACATAATATAAAGATGTATCTACATAATGTAAAGATGTATCCACATAATATAATAAAGTATGGACATAATATAATAAAGCAAGCACATGATATAAAGATATATCTACATAATATAAAGATGTATCTACATAATATAAGGATGTATCTACATAATATAAAGATGTATCTACATAATGTAAAGATGTACCGACATAATATAAATATGTATCTACATAATGTAAAGATGTACCGACATAATATAATAAAAACTGTCAGGATATAAGTACAAAACCACAACACATAACCATACATGTATACTGACATAATATAAATATGTTTGCACAACATGTAAAGATTGTTGTACATAATGTAATAACAAACAGACATAATAATGGAGTTTCATCACTTCTAAAGACAGTGCCGGCGTTCCATACAGATGGCTGTTCAAATCAAGGGAGATATGACATGAACCCATACTGTCTGAGGACAAAAAGAGATTATAAATTTGAGATAAAACATGTCCCTATACTGTCTGAGGACAAACAGAAGTTAAACTTTGATATAATTGATGTCCCCATTAAGTCTGGGGACACACGAGATATATATGGCAAATGTCCCCACAGCATCTTTGCCCTATATATAATCAATATCTTTGCTACTGCAAATAACTTTTTGGAGAGAGTCGTAAGATGAAGGTAATGAAGCACTATACTTCGACTTTACTTCGAATGTGCTCATACTGCTTGAGGACAACATAAGGATTAACAATTTGAGATAACAGATGTCCCCATTAAGTCTGGGGACAAATGAGATGAATACTGCAAATATCCCCGTAACAGTCGTTGCGCAACAGTCTTTGCGCTATATTATCAATTTCTTTGCTACTGCAAATAACTTTTTGGGTTTCGTTAAGATGAAAGTAATGAAGAATATATGTTGAGAGCTTTGTGTTCACACATTCGTTCAAATCAAGTCCCCATACTGTGTTAGGACAAATAGAGATTGCAAAGTTGAGATAATACATGTCCCCATAACGTCTGGGGACAACTGAGGTAAATATGGCAAATGTCCCCACAGCATTTTTGCCTTCCATAATCTATATCTTTGCAACTGCAAATAACGTTTTGGAGAGATTTCGTTAATATGGAGGTAACGAAGCACTATGCTTCGACGACTTTTTGTTCACACATTCGTTCAAATGGGTGATGGTGGAAACGTCGAATGTCAATAACGTCGAATTAATAAAACAGAACAAAATGGGAGTGGAAACGTCGAAAAGGAAAATGTATAGCCTATGATGATGGTTTGGGGTTAAACAAATTTACCATCGGAAAGACGAGCCTTTGACGTCACTTGATCGTCACTTGCAAAACTGGTTCATCTAATACCCTTGTTGGGCTATCACTAAACAGAGTCTGGTAGAGTCCGGTAGAGTCTGGTAGAGTCTGGTCGTCAAATATCCCATTATATCACTGTTTTGTTGTGTTTTTGTATTGAAATGAATAAAATAAAGTGCTATTGTATCATATAAATAAAAAAATAAAAGGTATTTGCCTATTTTAGTTCATTTTCGAGTGAATATAGAACACCCCTTGTTCACATGGTATGCTAAAGATGCTGAGTGTGACCTTTTGTTTTTGTTTTAATAAAACATTATTATATACATAATTACAATATAATTTGAATTCATATATAATAAGTTTTTCTTTTCTCACAACGTTTTGATATGTTTTAGTTATGTCTTTGTAAATACTGTACACTTTGTGAATATATAATATCTTATAATATATAATTTAAGATAACATTAAAAGTTTATCATTCATTGATGTGTTTTTCTTTTTTCCGCTTATTTCATTTTGAATATAAATGACCTTTTATTTAATTTCTCCTTTAAAAATGCATTGATCAAAAAAGATACGAAAATGTAGTGGTATAGTAGGTTCTACGAATACAGTGTTATCACGAATACCACAGTTTGCTTTTTTTTTTTTTTTTAAAAAACGTAATTACACCGATAATAGGGAGTCCCATCCTACGTAACTTCCCGTAAGCTACATTATTATTAACTTATAAGCTACTAATTACATTGTGTGGTATAACTTTATATAACAGTAAAATAAATAGTCTATAAGTTGTCCTTTTCGACGTTTCCACTCCCATTTTGTTCTGTTTTATTAATTCGACGTTTTCGACATTCGACGTTATCACTGTAATTCGTTCAAATCAAGTGAGATAGGAAATGTCCCCATACTGTATGAGGACAAATAGAGATTAAAAATGTGAGATAATACATGTCCTCATAACGTCTGGGAACAACTGAGATAAATATGGCAAATGGTCCCACAACATTTTTGCCCTATATAATCTATATCTTCAACTTCAAATAACTTTTTGGAGAGATTTCATTAAGATGAATATACGTCGAGAGCTTAACGTTGGTCTTAAACTTAATCGTAAGTGTGGGGACAGAGAGAGACAGAGACAGAGACAGAGGAGAGAGAGAGAGTGACAAACGTAGAGAGAGAGAGAGAAACACACACACATATATATATATATATATATATATATAGAGAGAGAGAGAGAGAGAGAGAGAGAGAGAGAGAGTGAGAGAGAGAGAGAGAGTGAGAGAGAGAAGAGAGAGAGAGAGAGAGAGAGAGAGAGAGAGAGAGAGAGAAAGACATATAATGACAGACATACATACAGTGAGAGAGAGGAGAGACAGACATAGAGAGACAGAGACAGACCGAGAGAGAGACAGAGAGGAGAGAAAGAAAGAAAGTGACAAACAGAGAGAGAGAGAAACAGAGAGGGAGAGACAGAGAGGAGAGACAGAGAGAAAGATATATATATATACAGAGATAGAGACAGATACAGAGACAGACAGACCGAGAGAGAGAAAGCGACAGATGTAGCACTCTGGCCAGCTACATCAAATTGTCCACGAGGAAAACACAGGTAAATAAACGAAATCGTATAGTGGTACATTCATTTATTTAAATAGATCTAAGATTAAACTAGAGTCTCATGACTCTCTCTCTCTCTCTCTCTCAGATTCTCTGGCCTGGCTATCTCCCTCTCTCTCAAATAAACATACAATAAATACTATAGGGCTGGGGCGCCGTATACATGTGATCATCCCATACCCCGTATATGGCTATACCGCTCGCCCATGTGTATATCTCTAACCTCATTGTGTTACAGAGAGAGAGAGAGAGACAGACAGACATACAGACAGACAGACAGACAGAGACAGACAGACAGAGAGGACAGAGGGAGAGTGACACACATAGAGATTGAGAGAGAGAAAAACACGCAGAGAGAGAGAGAGAGAGAGAGAGAGAGAGAGAGAGAGAGAGAGAGAAGAGAGAGAGAGAGAGAGAGAGAGAGAGAGAGAGAGAGAGAGAGAGAGAGAGAGAGAGAGAGACGAAAATTGCTCAAATCTGTCACTGTTTATATTGTAAGTTTAAAGTTGCGCAATATGTGTTTTATGCTCTTGAAAGTTCGTTTCTTTTGTTCAAAGAAGACATGTCTGGTCTGTTGATAATGAAGCATTTTTCTTCTAGACAAAGGTTGCATATTTTGTTATGCGGTGAATAAAGCTTAGCTCTGCTTAGGATTTTCCACGTTATTGAGTACATCACATAGTTCTCTTTTAGGCCCCAAATATGCTCACTTAATGTTGTGGCATTCCTCTTTTCTTTGTTCATGAAGCTGGAGCAATGACCAGAATAGCTTGATTTAAAACTATTACATGTAAGGCCTATATACGTATCCAGGTCCATGTTATCATAACGCGTAACTGTGGCCTGGTATATCACGCTAGTAGTGAGGCATTTTCCGTCTAAGGGGCACCTACGGTTAGATCTACAGTTACAGTCGTCTTGAATATCTTCTAGCTTGGGCTCGAGTTTATATATATATATAGAGAGAGAGAGATTTAAGAGAGAGAGAAGATATAAGAGAGAGAGAGAGAAGATATAAGAGAAAGAGAGATATAGAGAGATATATATAGAGAAAGAGAGAGAGAGAGAGAGAGAGAGAGAGAATATATATATATAGAAGAAATAAGAGAGAGAGGGGGAGAGAGAGCGAGATAGAGAGAGAGACAGACACAGAGAGAGAGAGAGAGAGAGAGAGAGAGAGAGAGAGAGAGAGAGAGAGAGATAGAGAGCTTACAATATGCTTGACTATCGGTTAGTTTAAGAAGTGTTGACTTTTCCTCCGTTCTTAATGATTATGTTTTATAATTTTTAATCGGTTCTGTTAGGGTAAGTGTAAGTGTAACTACAAGTTGTATCTCTTCTTGGAAAGCCTTAAGAAAGATCTCACAAATCGTCAAGCCGAAAAGGAAGACGATTGTTCAGCGATAAGAACATCTTTTTGTTAAATTGAAAACAAGCAGATGATTTCGTAAAAAACAACAAGATATACTCGCAAGCCCTTAAAACACTTATATTACAATGCAATCCTTTGATCAGCGCGGAATGTCACAATGAAGACTGCATGTATGTGTTCGTAACAGGCGAGATCCAGACCAGCCTATGCTTTATCACCTTCTGGTCTACACAATAATGCTATTGTATCATCCTATAGACATTCATGATATTTTTAAAGTGCCTTGCTAAAGGTTATTACCCCTAGGGTGCATCTCGCGTTTGCATTCTTAAATAGTTCTTGTCATTAAAGATCGATTTTGCAAGGGTCTTAACTCTGATGACACAACAGAAATAGTGTCATTTACCCTTCCAACATGCAACAAATATACCGTAGACGATTTGAAATCATCTTGGGAAAACTATGGAAAATCTCTTTATATAAAAGTTTAGTTTTAGATGAGTGTTGAAAACATTGTGGCAAGAGGAGACATTACTCATGATGAGCAATTTCTCCTTTTGCAACAACGTTTGCAAACACTACACATTTACATATTAATGAGCAGGTGCTTGTTTTGTCTTTGACATCACTTTAAAATATAATTACAAACAACTTTTGGGGCTACAATTTCAGTCTTTTGTCGAAAGATGCATGTGAGCTAACTTACATGTAGACGGACAGTTGCTCAAGCTCGCCTGACTCTTCACTGTACTTAGATGCATTAACCCTTTCCCACATACAATAAATCTTCAGCAGACGACTTTGAAAACATAGTGGCGAAAACCTAAAAAAATCTCCATAAAAGATAGCTTAATTGTTAAATTAAGTTGAAAACATTGTGACCAACTTGAGGAGAAATTGCTAATCATAAGTATTTTCACCTATAGCCACAATGTTTTCAAAAGTCGTCAACTGCTACTGCGTCAAAATGCGTCTGCAGGTGGGAAAGGGTTAAGACACCAAATCGGCTGACACTGCTCAAGTATTATAACGACTAGCATCCGTTTCACCAGCTTTAACACGTTTACCACTTACAATAAATCTGACGACTTTGAAAATATAAAAAAAAAAAAATGTGGAAAATCTCTTTAAACGATACCATAATTATTATATATATATAAAAACATTGTTGCAAATGGAAACATCTATCAATATTGCAGATGCGTCAGAAAGTGTCTGTATGAGGGAAAGGGTTTTACTGTATGCTATTTTTCATGTTTTTTATATCAGCTTCCCGTGTTCACCAGTTACCAGTTATTCGATTAAAATATCACGAGGAGAAACAAAATAATTCAAATTCTACAAAAAATACTTTTTAGTTTAACTTGCTACAAATGCTGGGAAGGGTTGATACTTCAGGACACAATATGGTTACTTATCCCTCTGATGCACATGTTCGTCCCTGTGTTCACTAAACCTTTAATATGAAAAAGGCAAAGCCTCGTCACAACAAGGCGGTTTGTGCGATTTTAAACGCCTTTCAAAGAATCTTTGGTATTCTTTTTCGGTAATAGTGTCCATATCCCCTTGTCTGGGGCCGAGCCCCGGTATCTCAGTCGGTAGTGACGCAGGCTGTCAATCCAGGGGTTGTGAATTCAAACCCCAGCTCTGTCAACATTCTCTAAACGTCGTTCGTCTTTCAACAATGGACAAACTCTATGTGGAAAAGCAGCCAGTTGCTTTGAAAGACTGTTGTGTTGAGTACTGCTGTGAAAAGCCAAGTACACATGTGTATCTGAACTGACCGCCAAAGAATTATTGAAAACGGCATTAAACCCCTATCAATCAACCCTTTGCTAGAGGTAAGTATCTGCCACAACCATGACATTATTTGGTCAGGCTAACACACAAAATGGCGGCCCCTTTCGGACATGGTTAAGAAAGTATAACGCCAAAGCGACAACCTTTATCTTGGACTAAACCTTACAAATGCCAGGTTTTATTTGTCCTCTTTTGGGTTATCGAAAGTCAATCATGCTAGTATTAATTTACTAGCGAACGCCGGGTACCAGACTAAGTCAAGACGCACTAATTTACTAATAAGTACGCTGGGTATAAGACTACGCTACATTGATGGTTCATGCCAGTCGTTTTAATTTACAATTTGCTAAGCCGGGTACCACAATAGCTCGCTTTATAACGTCTAGGAGAGGTTATCGTATCTGGATATTAGACGGGTGAACTGATTAAAACAAAGACAATTTCAATATCTGCGATCTTTAAAATATAAAGGAATTCACCATCATCCTATATTCTATATATATAAACATCGATGCACCGTCTGACAAATAGACTTGAATTGTTAAATTAGGTTTATTCCAATACATTTATCTGAAAACTTGTTGAAAGCGGTGTAAATCACTATACCGACAAGCAAATTTACCTTTATACAATGTCATTGTCGAGTATCATTTGCAAGGTACATTTCATAGCCTAGTCCTGATTACATAGTCCTGCACCACGAAATTTATACGCGTACTGTCACCCAATCTCATCAAAGTCCATTGCCAAGTCAACAAAAAGGGAAAGAAATGCTGAATATCAACTTAGTGATGTAGTGGTAGATTTCCGCCTCGGTGCAGGAAGTTTCGGGTTCAATCTCCGGCCGGGTGATACCAAATACTTTAAAAAATACATTTATGACTTGCCCTCCCAGGACACGTCATGATATAACTGAAAATGTGTTGAACGCGGCTTAAAACACCATATAAATTAACAAATAAAGCAAAGGAAAATGCTGCGTTTACTAGCCACCATTATAGATCCTGGTCAGGTGGCGAGATTACGCAGGCTGACTTCGCTCTTTACTGATGGCTGATAGAGATAAAGAAAGCTAATAGAAACAAAAGTTAAAACGAAATGGTTCAGGTTATGTTAAAAGTGGAAGCTTGCTTTTATAGCGACGTTGGTAAAATGGTTGACCTTTTCGTAAAGTTAAGCAACGTTCCTCGCGGTTAGTGCCTGGATGGGTGACCCGCGATTGCTTAACGCCGGTACACGTTACACTATGGTTTTAATTTACATTTTAATTATAAAAAAGCTACTCGCATATCAATAGACTGGTTCACTATTCTTAATCTTTTATCGCAAACTCGAACGAGGACCAGTCTAGTGAAGAACTGCTTCGGAAATATGCGAGAGCTGACGGTAAAATACGGCACATGCGCGATCAAGACGATTAACACGGCGCATGCACAAGCCCATTGCACCAGTGACAGTTTTTTCACAACCAATATATGCACTGGTGCTGAGGCACCCGCGCAAAATAACAACAGCTTTTTAAGTTATCACCTATCAAGGTATTAGCTATACATGTACCTAATGCAGATTAGCTGTATAATTATCCTTGCATGTCTTTTAATAATCAGAATAAATCTGAATGGGAAATCTAATCACAAACTAGGTCTAATCTCTATATCTGTACTTTGCGTTACAAAGAGAAGTACATGGCAGCAAAACTTGAACCGGCTACGAAACCTACAATGTATTTGTGGACACTGAACAGAAGTTTAGTCTGGTTCTCCGCGTACTTTATATTCAAAAAGTGCCGTAACAAAGTGGTAGGGTCAAGTAATTCAGACTGGGCAGAAGGTTTGCTTTAAACAATTTTAGTTATAAAAACAGGCGGTATCAAATATGGTATGTTATACTCGGTGCGCTGTAATAATGTTGTCATCAGAAAAAGACAAATACTAGCCAGTAGAATGCATCTGTAATTGTTTATTTGTGAAATTTCTTTGTGAAACACGCCTCGTATACATTTGAAATTAATGAATGTATATTGTTTTATGGCGCATCGACAGCTAAGGTCATTTAGCGCGCAATTAAATTTAATTATTCATGATCCCCGGGTAAACAAACCAGTACTAGGCTAGAAAATGTGCCTTGCCCAAGTGCACTCCACCATGACCGTAGTGCCGCGACTGGGGATCGAACCCAGGACACCCGGTTTCGAAATCCCCGACGCTAACCACTCGACCACAGCGGATCTGAAATTAAAGAGCAGCAAGTAGGGAACATTCAAGCGTTCATTCAAGTCTCAATGTTTTCGTATGTTTGTATGCTAGAAAAGAAACCTATATAAAAATGTCACGGACGTCTTTGTTTGTATTGTGTGCTCAAGAAAATGTGTTTCTATGTTTCTATGTTTTGATGCATTTTGTGTACAAATAAACTATAAAGAAATTTCAGAAGACTTTGTTTGTATGGTATGGCTCAAGAAAGTGTATTTCAATATTCATTAGTGTTCAAAGAGACTATATTGAAATTGTCTAACTCATATAATAGAGAACATATATATGTCGATACATTATGCAGAGTCCATAGCGTTGGTTTTCTCGTGGAACGGCTCATATACATGTTGACTGAGTGCCTTCAAGCGCAATCAAGTGTAGTGCACACGAACAATAACGATAGCACGCCTTTTGTTGGAGTTGTTAGAAGATTGTAATCATTCCAATATGCCTATTTTTAGAGTTATCTCTTTGTTTCATGATTTCTTGTTCAGCAAATTTCTCGATTATTTTCAAATATATTGATTTCAAACTTAACGTGTTGATAGCTTGTATTCAGCAAATGCACAGGTGTAAAGTGCACGCTGACTATATATAAATCCCACTTTTAATACGCCCGTTGATAAAGGGGCCGCACTATGGTAACGCCTACGACTTTAAGTCCATTGGTGGATGACGCTTGTCACAGTGACTTTTGTCAAACGTCGGAAACGGCCGAGCTGGAGTTTGAACTCACAACCACTGTATTGAAGCCCGCATCGCAACCGACTGAGCTACCGGGCTTGGCATATAAAGACAAGACCGCCCGGTCTCCAAGATATATGGAGTCGTCTTTGTGGCGTTATATCGGTTTGTTTGTGAAGTCTGTATTATAGTGTTTGATTTAATATGGCAGTCTGAAATACGAGGCGTCTATATTACATAGATCGCATGTTGAATACAAATCGAATTTAAGGTTACTCTGGGAATTTACTTTATGTATAACTTACCAATTTTAGCAAAACAGCTTATTGAGAAGTGAATATTTAATTTCTCTTTTCAACAAAAATGCAGAGTTAACTGCATGCGTTTGGTTAAAAGAAGAAAGCTGGTAAAGAAAGATATTGTAACATTGTGGAAAAAAAGATAATTTTGCTGAAATTCTACAATTTCTTCTTTTCGGATAGTGTCTTTCGCTCATGACACATAATTATATCCTTGATGTATCAAAAATGACATTTACAATCCTTTCAGTCATACAAGGTAAATTCTTTACTTCACGACAAAGTTGTAGCCGATGAAGATATGCTTTAAAAAGCCGAATTAGCTCTTATAGATATCGAGGGCTTAGCGTGAAACAGTTGTAACTAAAATTGGTATTTTTTTACCAAGGTTAATCACCTCGCCATAAAATCTTGTAATGTGTTAAATCATTATGTCTCCCCCATTACATGGGGGTGACATATTGTTTTTGCCCGTTCCGTCCGTCCTTCCGTCCTTCCGTCCTTCCGTCTGTCACACTTGTTTCCGCTCAATAACCGAAGAACGCTTGTGCGTAGGAACTTCATACTTGGTATGCAGGTTGGTCATGACTAGTAGCTGACCCCTATTGATTTTGATAACAGAAGGTCAAAGGTCAAGGTCATGGTGACCTTGTGAGGTAAAAAATGATTTCCGCTCAATTACTGAAGAACGCTTTGGCTGAGGAACTCCATACTTGGTATGCAGGTTGGCCATGCCTAGTAAAAGACCCCTATTGATTTTGAGGTCAGTACGTCTAAAGTCAAGGTCACAGTGACATGAGCTTGAAAGGTCACAGTGACAATGAGCTGATAAATAGTTTTTGCTTGAGCCCAGGAACTTCATACTTGATGTACAGGTTGGTCACCACCAGCAAATGACCCCTATTAATTTTAAGGTCACTAGGTCAAAGGTCAAGGTCACAGTGGTCAAGGTCACATCCGTCACACTTGTTTCCGCTCAATAACTGAAGAACGCTTCGGCATAGGATCTTCATACTTGGTATGCAGGTTGGTCATGACCAGTAGATGACTTCTATTGATTTTGATGTCAGAAGGTCAAAGGTCAAGGTCGTGGTGACCTTGTAATGTAAAAAATGGTTTCCGCTCAATAACTGAAGAACGCTTGGGCCGAGGAACTCCATACTTGGTATGCAGGTTGGCCATGCCCAGTAGAAGACCCTATTAATTTTGAGGTCAAAGTCAAGGTCATAGTGACCTTGAGCTGAAAGGTCACAGTGAAAATGAGCTGAAACATTGTTTTTCCTAATAACTGTAGAATGCTTTGGCCGTGGAAGTTAATACTTGGTGTGCAGGTTGGTCACCACCAGCAGATGACCCTAATTGATTATGAGGTCACTAGCTTAAAGGTCAAGGTCATGGTAACCTTCAGCTGAAAAATGGTTTCCTCTCAATAACTAAAGAATGCTTATGTTGAGGAACTTCATACCTGGTGTGCAGGTTGGTCCTAACCAGTTTGTTTGATTTTGAAGTCACAAAGTCAAATGTCGAAGGTCACGGTAACCTTCAGCTGAAAAATGTGTTTTACTCAATAACTCAAGAGCGCTTATACCCAGGAATTTCATACTTGGTGTGCAGCTTGGTCCTAACCTGTAGATGACCCCATTTTGATGTCAGTAGGTCAAAGGTCAAGGTCACGGTGACCTTTGGCTGAAAAATGGTTTCCGCTCAATAACTGAAGATTGCTTGGGCCCAGGAACTTCATACTTGGTGTGCAGGTTGGTCACCAGCAGCAAATGACCCCTATTGATTTTGAGGTCACTAGGTCAAAGACCAAGGTCATGGTAACCCTCAGCTGAAAAATGGTTTCCGCTCAATAACTGAGGATTGTCACTGTTGCTTCATCTCCAGTCCAAAACTAAAAAATTCATCTCCATCGTTTCTTTTCCTCCCCTACGACCACACAAATGGGGAGACAAGCGCTTTTTCAAAAAAGCAATCTCTAGTTTTTCTTTGAAAACAATGGAAATGTAGGTGCCATTGCTCGTTCTAAGCAACGGTACCTAAAATTGTCCATAAACCAGGGTTTTCAAAATAATTTTTTAGTTACAACCGTTTCACGCCAAGCCCTCGATTTGTTGATACGGAAGATATCTGTTTGTTTTAGTTGTTCTATTTTTGTCTTGTTTTAACCTGTTCCCATATACTCCTTTTCTTCAATAGTGGACTTTGCAAAAATATGAGAAATCTCTTTAAATGAAAGATATTTTTTTAATATTGTTGAAAACATTTTGGCAAAAGGAAAAATTGCTCATAATGAGCATTTTACTATTTTATCACAAGGTTTTCTTAAGTTGTCTTTTACAGTTGCGTCCATAAATGGGAATACGTTAACCCTATTCCATCTGCAGGTACATATTGACACATCTGCAATAGATAACCTTTGAAAACTATACCATAATGCTTTTTTATTTAATAGTTAATATATGGAGATATTTCATATTTTCAATGCAGTGTAGGAGACTATGTAAAGAAAAATATAAAGGGTGAAAAGTATCACTAGATAATTTCACGGTTTTAAAACATTGTGTTTCTCAATAATGTTTTGACAAGTATGTAATACACACATCTATTTACCCTTTCCCACAAACAGGGGCTTTCGGACAACTCTGCAGGAGATGAATTTTAAAAACATTATTTTAATTCATTCATCAAATATTTTGTTTGTTGAAATTCTTGGTATCGTATCGTATCCCGTATCTTGCTCGCTTTTCCGAAATTGTCGTTTTGATCGATGTTTTCAGTGGTTTCAACGAGCGCCGTACTTCTCACTCGATTGCTCTATCGAATATACTTGTTATATACTCTTTTCTTCAAAATGAACATATATTGATGTGCATACCATATTTGTCTTTAACTGCCATATGAATCAATGTTTGATGTTAACAAATGACTTTGTTAATAAAATAGGCCCAAACATTGATAGATAAATGTCGTCAATAAAAAATGGATGAATCCAATCACAATACAATCAGATTGGCTCTTTCATGCTGGTCTTAACTGTATGTTACTGAACTATTGTTGAAAACATCAGTAAAATCTAATGAAAAAGTTTGTGGTAAAGGATGTATTCAAACTTGAACAAAAAGTTTTATAAAACGTTTTCAGAGCAGACGATCCTAACATACCATATCGGGTTACTTCTAATTATAGCACTGGATATTTGTACATTTTATCATTACCTTATAAGGTAATAACTTACCTTATAAGGTTAACCACCTGTCGTTACGAAATATTATACTGTATCTATGCGCAATATCACGTGATTGTTGTTTGTAAAGACTGCATAGTCGTTTGGGCCCGGCATTACGCCTTTGACTTACATACAGTTCGGACGTATCTAACATATTATATCACGAGGAAAGAGTGGTGCGCAAAAAGGATAGAAGATTTTATTGGTGAACTTTGAGAATTCGGTAAGTTATAACTTTTGACCTTTAGTTTGAACATTATATTGTTTTCCTGGTTTATCCAATGATACCGAACCTAACATACTAACTATAATTTTAGAGGAAAAATAGCTTTGCAAACCTTGATGTAAAGATATGTGATGTGATGTATAGAGAGTAACTGTTAAGGACATGTTATATCATGTTATATTTAATATTGCGACCCCACTTTCACGTATATGTAAATATAAATATATATACAATTGGATGGCAGTTAATTGTTAATAAGGACATGTTATATTATGTTATATTTAATATTGCTATCAGGGCAAAATTATGTTGCTTATCATTCGTTGCATTTTATCCCGTTACCTTTTGTTCGAATACCATTTCGGAAAGGCATCGAACTTGCGACTTCTGCAGTTAACTGTTAAAGAGATGCTACATTTCATATTGCGACTTCACTTTTCACGTACAATTTGAAAGGCAGCTAACTTTTAAGACTTCACTTTTTACGCATTTGTAAATAAACACAATTGGAAAGTTAGCTAACTTTTAAGACTTCACGTATTTGTAACTGATATATACAATTGGAAAGGGGCTAAATTTTAAGGAAATGTTACATGTAATATTGCGACTTTCCTTTTCACGTATTTGTAAATATATACATTTGGCAGGGCAGCTAACTTTTAACACTTCACTTTTCATGTATTTGTAAAATATATACAATTCGAAATGCAGCAAATTGTTAAGGAAATATTTATTTCAGTTTATATTGCGACTTCACTTTTCACGTTTTTGTAAATATAAACAAATGAAAAGGGGCTAAATTTAAAGGAAATGTTACATTTAATACTGCGACTCCCATTTTCACGTATTTGTAAATATATACATTTGGCAGGGCAGCTAACTTTTAAGACTTCACTTTTCATGTATTTGTAAAATATGTATACAATTCGAAATGCAGCGAACTGTTTAGGAAATGTTACAGTTTATATTGCGACTTCACTTTTCACGTTTTTGTAAAACATCTTAGTCTAAAATACTTTTATTGAAGAGTATTCTATGTAAATGACTTTTACATAATATTTCTTCAACTTGTTTTCACGGGAAAAGGTACACGTTTGCATTTCTGAGCAGTGTAGGTTCGAATCGCCTTTACATCTTATCATAATCTATACAATTTGACAAAAACTTCTATTGCCCTTGTGTAAGTAATATTTGAACAGAGTAGATATTTAACGGACTGTGCCAATGCACTGGCTGATCTGAATCTACACTCTTCACAAAACCAGACGTGAACCTTATCGCACGGACGGTCACATATATATGCATGTTCAATCGTACGTGAGATATTTTAATCAATTACTTATATGACGCACACTCTCTCCGTTTCCAAGAATGTTATTCAAAACGTTTTTTTCTCCCCTTTCGTATTTATTGTTAATAACGTTGACATCATAATCTGTAAGGCTTTGGCGGTATGTACTGCATAGATTGAGTTAAAAAATAATCCAATTATGTTATTATTGTTTTGTTTGAAAAGACACATTGTATATATATATATATATTGCCGTGTTCACTTATCTTAATTTTTGAAACTATTTCGATCGAATATAAATCTGCCCTTAATGTTTGCCAATCCTAAAAGAAGTTTATCTATGATGTAGCGGATCGCTCACATGAGTATTCATGTTTACAGGACAATACAGTATTCTGATCCATGATATTTATCACATTCTCACAAACAACAAATCTGCAGCATACTTATTTAATGGTACATTTGTCTTAGACTAATTTGAATGAAGTCAGTAGATCTAGTTTCAGAGTAATTTGTTTTAAGAGCCTGTTTGCACTTTACGCATATAAATTGAACCAAGCTCTACCACAGCGGCAATGCTTTTTGACTGATCAAACTATTTCGAAAAACGTTGTTAGGGGGCTTTGTAAAGAGCATTTATATGTGTATGAACCTACTTTGAAATAAGCCCCCTAGTTTGAAAAGGTTTAAAGGTTGAAAGTATGTCCACTTAATTTAAACAATCCCCATCCCCATCATGAGGGTTACCACAACCACCCGAAATCTACTTTGAAACCTTATCATTTCTTTCACACGTTTGCCTTATAGGCATATAGTGATAACAGGCCCCATCCCTAAGGATCATGTGTTATAATCTATCAACATATTTTGATTACTCATCCATGGAAAGAACATTTGAGTAAAGAATAATATAGTTTTAGAGGAAAAAGATTGTTTGCTTTCTCCATTTGTGATACCATGTAAACCCTGAGTTCAGTATCGAATCGAATTATTTGAACGCTTTCGTACTAGAAACATTCCTTTGAAGTTTAGTTCACACAGTGCATTAAGTGGAAATGTTGGTTAGCATGTAAGGTGTAAGCTGACTGCCACATGGTGATCACATTAGCTCATATTAAACACTGAGTTTATGTTAGTTAAAAGAGGTCATTTATTGCAACTTGTGTCCAAAGTAACTTTGCAGTATATTCAACATGAATGTTCTGTTCTGTCCTTCATTGACGTTGCGCACGTTGTTGTTCGTTTGTTTAAACGTCAAAATCAATCGCGTCTCGTTAATTAGAATTTGTTTCATTTTAATTCCGCATGGAGTAGCTGTACATTAATTATGACATTCCGTTTCTTTACTTAATTAGTTTTTGCGCAGATATATAGTTGTCTTATTTTTTGGACAGTTTTAATGAATTCAATTTCCAACTTATCGTCGAGCAAAGGAAAATTGGAAAAATTCCATTACAAAAAAAATACCACTATAACGCTACAAATAATTTTTTTTAATTACACACATGCACAAATGGTCGAATGTGGTCGTATAGAGGGTTTCTAATTGTCGAGTGTCGAGTATCGAGTAAGAATGGTCGAGTGTCGAGTAAGAAAGGTCGAGTGTCGAGTAAGAAAGGTCGAGTGTCGAGTAAGAACGGTCGAGTGTCGAGTAAGAACGGTCGAGTGTCGAGTAAGAACGGTCAGGTGTCGAGTAAGAACGGTCGAGTGTCGAGTAAGAACGGTCGAGTGTCGAGTAAGAACGGTCGAGTGTCGAGTAAGAATGGTCGAGTGTCGAGTAAGATAGTTTGAATGAGGAAAGTAAAATAAAACCTATAGGTTCTACATATATCATTTTATTGGAAGAAAAAAAAAGTTTGGTTACTAAGCTACACACATACACTAACAAATATTTGAATTCACCTGATTAATTATTGTTTAATAATGTAGTGACAAATGTATATTCTTAAATCAATCCCAACTTTGAGTTGTTTATTAACACAAATTGAGGTCAATGTTGTGTCATTAAAGAATTATTTCAGCATATGATTAATGTATAAACCCTTTCCCTCATACGACAATTCTGCAGCACACAACTTTGAATTTTTTTTGTCTTAAGATAGAAATTTCGATAATTGAATGGTTAACCTATAACTAAAAGCGGAAAACATTGTGGCAAAAGGAGAAATTGCTTGCTTTGAGCAATTTCGTCTTTTGTCACTATGTTTAATAAGCTGTCTGCTGCAGAGGTGCCAAAAAACGTCTATATGAGGGATAGGGTTATATAAACAAGGAATATTAAACAAGAACAGTTACTGACTTGGTTGAAGATGGGAAATTCTTTAGAGAATTATGTAACTTGATACCCAAACAGTCAAACCTCTGATAGTTAAATATTCCTGGATTAACATTAATCATATGCTGAAATAATTCTTTAGCGAGGGATTAAGAATGGTCGAGTGTCGAGTAAGAACGGTCGAGTGTCGAGTAAGAACGGTCGAGTGTCGAGTAAGAATGGTCGAGTGTCGAGTAAGAACGGTCGAGTGTCGAGTAAGAAAGGTCGAGTGTCGAGTAAGAATGGTCGAGTGTCGAGTAAGAACGGTCGAGTGTCGAGTAAGAATGGTCGAGTGTCGAGTAAGAAAGGTCGAGTGTCGAGTAAGAATGGTCGAGTGTCGAGTAAGAACGGTCGAGTGTCGAGTAAGAATGGTCGAGTGTCGAGTAAGATAAACTGAATGAGGAAATGGAAAAAAATATAGGTTCTACATATATCATTTTATTGGAAGAAAAAAAAGAAGTTTGGTAGTACATTCAAGAACACTTACAAATATTTGAATTCATCTGATTAATTATTATTATCTTGAGATAAATGTGAAAAATCTTAGATTAATCCAAATTTTCAGTTGCTTATTAACACAAATTGAGGTCAATGTTGTGTCATTAAAGAATTATTTCAGCATATGATGCTAGTATTTACCAAGGAACATTAAACAAGAACAGTTACTGACTGAGTTGAAGATGGGAAATTCTTTAGTAAATTATGTAACCTGATACCCAAACAGTCAAACCTTTCTGATAGCAGTACACCTCAGCATGATTCTATTTAATCAGTCTGTAATGGTCAATGACATCCTATTAAAGTGAAAGGCTAACAGTTAACAGAGATAGCAAAGACATTTGCATGATCATTGTTTATTTTGATATCCTTCTGGATTTTAAAATTGGCAATTAGATGTTTGACCATGTATACTAAGCAAAAAGAAAACAAAAGAGAGTTAGTTTTCCTCTTGTAGCTTTGTATGTCCTTCTGACTATTTTTTTTTTTTGGTCTCAGTTTTTATTTTTAATTTATAAATACTGGTCTTATTTTTCCCAATTTCTTTAATTTGTTGATACAACAAAGAAAGGGGTCAAGTTAAGTTGGTATTTGAAAACATAGTGATAAAAGAAGAAATTTCACAAATTGTGCAATTTCTCCTTTTGACACAATGTTTTCAACTTCTAGTCATAGGTAATTATCCATTCAATTATTGAGATTTTCTATGTTTTGACAAAATATGTTCAAAGTCGTCTGCTGCAGAATTGTCGTATGAGGGAAAGGGTTAAGATATACACTGTCTTCTTATAACTTACACAAGCTTGTTCTCTTTTGTAGATTTTGATCAGAAGGAGCAGTTCAGAGATGCAAGCATCCAATTCTATGTCATATAACTTAATACTTAATATGTTCTTTATAAAAGTTTATCAGAACATATATCTCGATCAACTCTAGGCCAAGTTCGAAACTGGGTCATGTGGGGTCAAAATCTAGGTCACTAGCTGGCTTGAGCATGTTGAAACTTTGTCAGAATGTTTGTCTTAGTGATATCTAGGCCAAGTTCGAAAATAGGTCATGTCGGGTCAAAAGCTAGGTCACTAGGTCAAATTTAAGGAAACTCTTGTTAACACTACTGAAGCCGCATTTTTGGCTTGAGCATATTGAAACTTTGTCAGAATGTTTGTCATAGTGATATCTAGGCCAAGTTTGAATATAGGTCATGTCGGGTCAAAAACTAGGTCACTAGGCCAAATTGAAGGAAAATCTTGTTAACACTCTGGAAGCCACATTTTAAACTTGACCATGTTGAAACTTTGTCGGAAAGTTTGTCATAGTGATATCTAGGCCAAGTTCGAATATAGGTCATGTCGGGTCAAAAACTAGGTCACTAGGTCAAATTGAAGGAAAATCTTGTTAACACTCTGGAAGCCACATTTTAAACTTGACCATGTTGAGACTTTGTCGGAAAGTTTGTCTTGATGATATCTAGGCCAAGTTCGAATATAGGTCATGTCCGTTCAAAAGGTAGGTCACTAGGCCAAATTTAAGGAAAATCTTGTTATCACTCCTGAAGCCGCATTTTTGGCTTGAGCATGTTGAAACTTTGTCAGAATGTTTGTCTTAGTGATGTCTAGGCTAAGTTCAAATATAGGTCATGTCGGGTCAACTAGGTCACTAGGCCAAATTTAAGGAAAATCTCGTTAACACTCTTGAAGCCGCATTTTAAACTTGAGCATGTTGAAACTTTATCAGAAAGTTTGTCCTGATGATATCAGGCCAAGTTCGAATATGGGTCATGTCATGTCAAAAACTAGGTCACTAGACCAAATTTAAGGGAAATCTTGTTAACACTCTGGAAGCCACATGTTTGGCTTGAGCATGAGAGTTATGTCTTAAATAGCCCATTCTCAGGTGAGCGATTCCAGGGCCTCATGGCCCTCTTGTTCTAAATTCTGATTATATATTAACAACAGTTGCTGGTGCTATAGTCTGTTTTCCCGGAATAATTTTTGTGTGATGTCTTTTCTTTTTTCTTTTTTTTCAATCAAAGAGAAGATCACCGACCGATCGTATTGCCGCACGAAAGAGTAACACCAACTCTCTCTGCCTCAGAAATATTAAGTATCTCGAGCTTAGAAATAAAGGTACAGATAAGTTTCATCATCTGTTATTTTTAACATTTCTCCGTTAAATAAGGCAGTCACAACATTAAGGACCGATCGAACGATGTCATTTCTTTACTAATTTATTGGTTCAATAGCGAATTTCATGTCCTCTAAAACGGATTATTCTGTATTTGCTAAGTTTTTCATTATTGGCCCTTCGTCAGTAGGTGATGCTCTAAATATATATGAGCCGTCCCGCGAGAAAATCAACATTATGGCTTCTGCGAAATGTATCGACCAGATCAGCCTGCGCATACTGATCTAGGCCGACACATTCCGTCTCAAGGGGATTGAGGTATAGAGTAATGATCCCTGAAACAGAAAATCCACAGGAGGCGAAAAGTGTCTATCCGGGTAAGCCTGTGCGGCATGCTTATGCTGATCGGGGTCGATATTTTACGCAGAGTCCACAGTGTTAGTCTCTCCCTGGACCACAATGTTTTCAACTTTATTTAACGCTATCTTTAAGGAGATTTTTCAGGTTTTTGTAACTCTATTTTCAAAGTCGTCTGCCACATATTTGTTGTATGTGGGAAAGGGTTAAGCATGTAAAGCGATGTACTGGTACGAGAATTTAAATGGTAGGTGGGCTGACTACCGAGATATAACTAACATACTGTACATGAGGACGGTGTACCTATTTTCATTAATTAAACACAATCTAAATGGACCAGCGTCTGTTTTCCAACACTAATTCTGTTACAGATCTATACAAATTTAAGTGGTAAGCAGATAGTAAACACCACACGAACATCGACTTTCGAGATTTTTGAATAGACCAAGGCTCCGATACACATATATGTAATATAATCTTTAATTTCCCTTTTTACCATACGGCCATTCAAGAAATATATGATTTCCCTCAAACAAATAATGATTAAATATAAAAAGTGTTCAATCTGAAGCGTTATTTATAACGGTGACATCTCTCTTTGCCACTTGTTAGTTTTAAGATAAGATTTTATGGGTGAAAATGGTAGGCAATGTGAGACTAGGCTCCAATTCCACCAAACGTACTAAGCGCCATTTAAGACTTTTAAAAATACTTAAAAGCAAATTTCATCATTATAGTTTTTTCGAAAATTTTGTAAAACATGAATGGTGGAATGTTTGAGTAATTTACTAAGTTCATATAAATCGTTACATGCTGTTAAGTATTTTTAAAAGAATTACTGAACGCTAAGTAAGTTTTCTGGAATTGGACACAGGTCAACAATCGTGAATTAGCCAGAGGCTAGGGTTTTTCAAATGTTAGCTCTCCGTATTAGATATTAATGGCCAGCCTTCTGGACACTATTTGGACCTTGTGTATTTGGGCCGCTCCATGAGAAATCAGTGATAGTAACATCGCATATGAAATAACGTAATCATCGCTCAAAGTGTGACGTACTTCCGCGTGTGTAAACTCGCATATTTACACGGTGTTTGATCATGTTTATAAACATAGTGTGCATCAATAAAATGAAGAGCGACATACTGTTACAAGCAGGTTCATCTCTCCCTATTAATTAATCCAAAAGAAGTGTTCAACTTTTCCAACAATTACAAGCGCTTAAGCTTAGTTAGACGTATCGTAAAAAGGTCAGGCAAACTCAAAAATCGCCAAACATGCTTGAATACTTGTTTGCATATTTTCCTTATTACTATATGAAATGCAATATGTTTCATACATTTACATTTAGAAATGAAATGCGCATCTTTCTATATGCTTCAGATACAATAATTAAGAATTCCATGAACAAATGAAGATGAAGTGTAACACAAATTTGCAACGAAAACTACAAAACAGCCTTAAAAACGTAAATTATTTTTGATTTAGCGTAAAATTACGTCTGTTTTCTCGGCAGACTATATACAGGAAGGATTTGGCGACATTTTCAACCATTTACAGTCGAATTAAACAACATGGAGGCCGATAAAGAGAAAAATAAATTTTGTGACAATTACATTTTTTATGTCAAAAATACGTTACCAGTGTAACTGATATATTATCTCATACCGATTAATTTATTCCCAGAAACCCCGAGTCACAATGAAACGAAAACAAAGACACAAGCAAAAAGACTTGGCTGAAAAAGAATTGCAAAAACAGCAAAATCATAGGGAAAGTCAAAATCACTCATGTTCTTGTATGATTTAAATGTTTTAACTTACACTTGTTTGTCGCTGTTTGCGTGTATTGCATATATATATGAAATGAATATTTATCTGTTATCTAAAGCTTAAATCGAAACTCATGACGAAATTGTTTATATTTCAATCCGGATATAACTGCGACTTAAAATCCTAGAAAAGTAATTACTACGTTTACGTTATCTTTACTTGATTCTCAAATGAACGTCAAGTTCGCGTCATTTTAAATAAGCGTTAAGCCAACCTGGTATTGCACGAATTTTGTCCCCGCAATGCAACGCAATTCGTCGTGCCAATCATTAAAGATGAAAATTTCAAAAATTCGGCACGCATCAATTTTCGTACCATGTGCATAAACCATGCGTGTTCACTGCGCGAACTCGGCGCTAACACTGCCGACGGTGCGTATCAATGCGTGTCAATGCGTGAACACTGCGCGAAGTCGGCGCGAACACTGCCGACGGTGCGTGTCAATGCGTGTCAATGCGTGCAATCGTCCACAGCGGGTCGAGGAATGAAGTTAGGTGTGAAACTACACGCTATATATATAGCGTGCCGCCAAGCGGGACAAAGCGTGACAATGCGCGAACAATACTTAACCTATGCGTAAACATCTTTGTTCGCGCATTGCGTAGACAGTGCGTAAGTTATGCGTGTACAGTGCGCGAACAGGCCGCAAACACGGCTTCACGCTCCGCTGCGTAGCACCGAAATGACACGCCTTGCCACGACGCATTGCGTGGCATTGCGGGGACAAAATTCGTGCCAGTGTCAGGGTGGCTTACACCTTTTAGCCTCACCTTTTGACGTTACGTCTTATTAGATATATACTATATCGATATCTATCTACATGTATTTTGTTCTAATTCCTTCTTTCAATGATCCAACAAGATTTAGTGTATGCTTTTAGACTTAACAAATTGTCTCTGAGATTGTTTTAAACTATTGATAGATACGCATTTCCGTGCATTCTTTTTCCTTTCCATTTTGTCTCGATGTAATATATTGTGTTTAGAATCCGTGTCTCTCTGAAATTAATTGTGACAAAAACGATATTCGCATTCTGCAGTATTCATGTACCTGTTCATCCCTCTATAAGATTTCAATCAAAATGTGTTTACGTTGTAATGGTGTAATACAATGCTGTATGGATAAAATGTATCTGCATCTGCGAAACGTAAATTGAAAAATAATATATATATGTATATAACCGACCAAAATGTTATGAAACTCTAGTCAAAGAATAATACATGAATATGAAATAATTCCGTTTGAATCGGTCGAAATTGCGGATTCAACGCAATGCTTTATGTGTCAGTAGATATTCAACTAATAGATGTATAACTGAGCTGAGATTTTTGAAAACCAACCAAAGTGCTGTACGAATAGTTAAGAAACAGATCAGTCTGCACATGGTTGCAATTTAATATGCATTTATGTGTTTAGGTAACAAAAGCTGTCATACTACCTCTGACTAACAGTATACACCGAGATCATATTGGATAGATGTGCAGGACAATCTACACTCGTCCAAAAATAATCTTGACAGTATCTAGAGCACAGCTCAATTATATCCCTTACATTACAGACCGAATACAGTTTTACAGTGGTGTACTATAGCTACGTTATGTACATTACAGACCAAATACAGTTTTACAGTGGTGTACTATAGCTACGTTATGTACATTACAGACCGAAAACAGTTTTACAGTGATGTACTATAGATACGTTTTGTACATTAAATACCGAATTCAGTTTTACAGTGGTGTACTATAGCTACGTTATGTACATTACAGACCGAATACAGTTTTACAGTGGTGTACTATAGCTCGTTATGTACATTACAGACCGAATATAGTTTTACAGTGGTGTACTATAGCTACGTTATGTACATTACAGACCGAATACAGTTTTACAGTGGTGTACTATAGCTACGTTATGTACATTACAGACCGAATACAGTTTTATAGTGGTGTACTATTACTCGTTATGTACATTACAGACCGAATACAGTTTTACAGTGGTGTACTATAGCTACGTTATGTACATTACAAAATTTACCCCACCCCGGGGATCACCTGTTTTATAAGGAAAAAATTTGAAAATGTTCTTGTCTGAAAAAGAAATGCATAGAGCTTAGATATATGGTGTGTAGCACTGCATTGTGGTCCTCCACCATGATTGTTCAAATAATGCCCACTGGTTTAAAATTATATCCCTTACATTACAGACCGAATACAGTTTTACAGTGGTGTACTATAGCTACGTTATGTACATTACAGACCGAAAACAGTTTTACAGTGATGTACTATAGATACGTTTTGTACATTAAATACCGAATTCAGTTTTACAGTGGTGTACTATAGCTACGTTATGTACATTACAGACCGAATACAGTTTTACAGTGGTGTACTATAGCTCGTTATGTACATTACAGACCGAATATAGTTTTACAGTGGTGTACTATAGCTACGTTATGTACAATACAGACCGAATACAGTTTTACAGTGGTGTACTATAGCTACGTTATGTACATTACAGACCGAATACAGTTTTACAGTGGTGTACTATAGCTACGTTATGTACATTACAAAATTTACCCCACCCCGGGGATCACCTGTTTTATAAGGAGAAAATGTGAAAATGTTCTTGTCTGAAAAAGAAATGCATAGAGCTTAGATATATGGTGTGTAGCACTGCATTGTGGTCCTCCACCATGATTGTTCAAATAATGCCCACTGGTTTAAAATTGGTCCCGCTTCTGGGTTCAACTGTTATACATGCAGCATATAGGGGTACACTTGTTCAAGGAGAGTCAGCTGATATAACACTACCATCGAGGGCAGGTTAATTTTCACCAAATTCTTATAGTGGAAAGTTTTAAAATCTTCTTGAACAAAATGGGCTCCTTTGCGAAGCGTAAAAGTAGCCATCTCTGCACCCTCAGTAGGAGGTCAGAGTCTCCAAATGAAAGCTAAATACTAACTAGTGTGGTTTTCACTTGAGAAGGAGACAAGAATATGATATTCAGTAGCCATATAGTTGACTATAATATAGATCGAACTGTTATTGAGCCTCGCTATGTGTACAGGAAACTCACAATGAGCCGCACTTATATGCAATCTGATCAAAGTCTTCAACATTGTTTATGAATAATTAGCCTGGAAATGTTTAAGAGGATCAATATATGAGCCGTCCCACGAGAAATCCAACATTGTAGACTCTGCGTAAAGTATTGACCCGGATCAGTCTAAGCATGCCGCCCAGGCTAATCTGGGCAGACACTTTTCGCCTCCTGTGAATTTTCTACTTCAGGAGTCATTACTCTATACCTCTTTCCCCTGATACGGAATGTGTCGACCTGGATTAGCCTGCGCGGACTGCGCATGCTGATCTGGGTCGATACAAAGCGGAGGCCATAATGTTCGTTTTCTCGGGGAACGGCTAGTAAAGTACAAACTTGCGCATGATATGAATCGTCATTACTGATGTCATTAGAATAATGACGTCATTAGATAATGACGTCATTTTGAAACCCCGACCGTAGCGTTCTTTTAGAATACACGAAGACGAGCATCCAGACGTGTGGACTGCAGATTCATTGTTTTGAAATAAAATCACGTTTATCTACTTGGTTTATTTAGTTGATAAGGTATTGTGTTTTAGTGCATGTTAATATTTTTATTCTTCAGTTTATTCATTCAATTTTAGCAACCTTTCAGGAAAACCAAATATTGGATTTATTAAATGTGTAAACCCTGATCACTCTGCGCATCCAAGGAGTTTGATCTGGTTTTCACTGATCCCTTATAAGTCCGAGAGACGATCAGGATTGAAGATTGAAGCCTCCGTTAGACAGTGAATTGTTTGATCAGATACTCGCAGATAGTATGGCTATCCAAATGGATCTTTGGTTATTGCTTGTTAAAACAGGTTAAGATGACCATGCAGTATATTGTCCTAAAAAGCACGGCTCAGATAGTATGGCTATCCAAATGGATCTTTGGTAATTGCTTGTTAAAACAGGTTAAGATGACCATGTAGTATATTGTCTTAAAGCACGGCTCATTTTAAAGATATTATTTATTTATATTTATATTCATTCGTTTAGTCTTTCATTGTTGTCATTTATTAAAATATTCACTCGGTCATTTGTTTTATTTCAGAAGGTCTGCAAATAAACCAGTGATCTGTGGTTGGTGTTTGGGCAATTGTGTCTAAAGAAAAGAATCGAGGGTAAGTCAATTATAGTGCATTCGCCTTTTCTTCTTATTTTGCAATTCTTGATATAAATCATTCTATTAAATACTTTAAAAACATTAAAAGCTATAGATGATAAGATATTGGTAGTTTTATAAGATACTTACCACGAGATCAAACACATCATGGATCTAAGTGTGCATGTTCCTCATAAAATATAGCTTTAAGCAACAATATCTGTATAGGGACCGTGCCCTAGATAAGTAACTCGTTTGCCTTTGCGAAAAGTGTTGATCCAGATTACTATGTGTATCCACACAGTCTTATCAAGATATAACTAGTTCACACACTACTTACCCAAGTTTGTTAGAAAATTCAGCCAACTTGAGTTGTTTCAGATAAGACTTAATAAAGGGACTGGGTGATCTGAACCTAAAATCAGAAATGTCAATAAACACGGTAGGTCAGACACTTAAAGTCCTTTAGTTTTTAACTGTTGCGTGATGATTTCATAACACATTCAGAATACATAGAAATATAAAGCCTTCACTGTCTTACCAGCCGCGTTTCTTTGACAGTTCACTTATAGACTATTTTAAGGTGTCTGGATCTATATAGAGTAAAAACAAGAGTAAACCCCGAACAAACATCTGATGAATTAATTATTCTCAGTTTGTCTGTGAAACAATGAGTTAATCAGGATATAATTGATATATTTCCCCATTAAATACTGAAAAACATGTGATTTTAACTTTAATTGTCTTTTATTCCTATGTTTTCAGCCAGTCAGTAAATCTACATTGTGGTGGTCTTCGAGTTTGGTTATTTATTGTGTATTGATAACAGACCAAAAAGTGGTAAGATTTGTTATTATAATTTGTGAATATGTTAACAGTAGACTGAGTGATTGTTGTAGAAATAGGATCCTTGATCAAAGCCAACCAAAGGGATATTTGTCCTCACTGTAGACCCAGCTCAAACTACTCTTTCATGTTATCTGATCTGGTTCTGCACACTAATTGCAACTTACTAAAAGAAACATCCATCTTCTAATGAACAGTGTGAACATATATCAGATATGATATTTGCTCAGAGAAAACCATACAGTCGGTGTACACCCAAATAAAACTGCATTTTCGCTTAATCTGTTCTGGCTCTACACTGGTTGAAACTTACTTATTGAAACGTCCAAGAAAAGTATAACAAGCAGTGTGAATATGGATCAGATAGGGGTTTTACAGTCAGATCTTTTTCCACAATTGTCATAAATACCGAAGGGTTCATTCCTTTCATCATGGCATATATACTATCATAATCGACATTAATAAGTTAAATTCCGTTAACAGTCATTCAGTTACTTCAGTATCACCTTACTACAATTTTTACACTTATCTGTTATCTCAAAGTAAGTATTAAGGGTTAACATCATGAACTCATTGAATTAGAATTATAAATAAAACTATTAGACTAGTTAAGACCAAGATCATGAATAAGATTTACTGGTAACTCAATGTATTCCCCAGAAATATTATGTTACCTTTTCTTTATAAATGGTCAATTAATTACATGCACTTTCTTTTACAGAAAAATGGCACAGGCTCCCACCGATATGGCTGAAAAAAACAGGTCCGGTCAAGTTAAAGTCGATGAAATAAGAGAGGAGACATTACAAACTGAAACACAAACGTGGAATAAACAAACCTGCGACATTTGCTTTTTATTAGATTTAAGTAAAATATCCGCTCTATTTTTGTGTTATTTATGTAAACAGTATGTGTGTGATAAATGTAATGAGAGGCACGATAAATCCCATCGTATGGTAGAAAAAGATAGTAAGAGGGGTGAGAGAGATGAACAGATCGAGGGATTTCTGAATGAAATGAGGAATGAGAGTGATAGTGAGAGAAAGGTAATGTTTGATAGAGAGAACGTTTCTGTGGTCGATAGAGTTAATGTTAAACATGAATTGGATAAACGTGATTATTATTTTATAACTGGATTATGTGGACTGGATGACACAAGGTGGGTTCTTTGTGATAATTATAATGATTGTATTAAAGTATTCAGTATTGGTTCGCACATATTACAACGCTATATACGGTTTTGGTCTGGACCTTGGGGTGTAACAGAAATAAGGGATAAACGAGAACCCACTGAGCAGGCCGTAATGGCCGCCAGTGTGTCGTCCGATGTTAAACCGTTAAAACGCTTTCGTGCTGCAATTAAAACTCTTTTTTCTGTAAAACGAGAACCCACTAAGCAGGGCATAATTTCCACTACTGATATTTCCGTACCCAACCCATCAAAGCCCAATAAACAATGTATGCTAGCTGTTACGTTGCCAGGGGAACGTAGAATATTGTTTATTAATTTAACACAAAATCCTGCCGTAATCACTAAATCTATAAAAACGGAGAAAAACTGTTATTCTATAGACTTTAGTAGAGATCAGATTGTTTACCTCTGTAATGATGAGTACCCTGGTGGTCTTGGTCCCTGGTTTATATGCGTGATGTCCACAGACGGAGTCACGATAAAAACCATAAACGCTCATTTAGACACTCCTTGGCCTGATCTCGCTGTTTGTCCTGGAAGGTTCTATTTAACTGACCCGGGTAACCACAAAGTACTTTGTATGAACGATAAGGGTAAAGTAGTCTATCACAAAACAATAGAAGGGTCACTGCCAGGCGGGATTAGTGTAGACCCAGACAACAATAATATTTATATTTGTGCCATCAGTCACCACAAAGTTTACCGACTCGATTCTCGTTTAGAGAGTTTCGAGTCTCTCGTAGATTTAAAGTCGGTAAAGTCGGAGGGGCCCCACGCTATTTGTGTATACAGAGATAGACTATATGTCAGTCATGACCCGTGGTATACTGATGGCCACTTGGTAACTGTAATCAGAGTTTTATAATATCCCATCCTTGGTTAATGTATACACTGTTACATAGTAACACTTATATAACATGAACGTGATCAATGAGTGTTCTTTTGTTGCCATGGTTACCTAGTCACGAGATTACCTTCCATTATTAATATGCATTGCTTTGTTTACATTTAGTCTGCCGTGTTGTTGGTACACTCAGTCCATACAAATCTTATCAATATTGGTTTTTGGTTTCCACCATTTATCTTTTAAATTAGTTAATTCATATATTTCTAATTATGATTTAAATTTTATTAATTCAGGACTCGATCAATATTTGTTTCATTTATGATATCCCACATATTTAACACTTTTGATCAAACTTATCTAGCAGTGTTTATCCGACAACTGTTTCCATGCGTCATTCAGATCATTTATTTTTCTATTTCTTTCATGTTTAAACTGGTTTACTGTACTTATTAGCAAGCCTACCTTGTATAATTCAGTAAATATAATCCACTTAAAACTTGATGATTGATTTTTTATATTTGATAATTCAATTCGTGTTTTACACTTAAATGAGAGGAAGAGAGATCGCGCGTTGGGGGGGGGGGGGGGGGTTCACACACATACAGAGACATAGGGGGGGGGGGGAGGTCACACACATACATAGAAATAGGGGGGGGGGAGGTCACACACATACAGAGAAATAGGGGGGGGGGGGGGTCATACAGATAAATAGGGGGGGGGGGGGGGGGGGGGGGGGTCACACACATACAGAGAAAAAAAGGGGGGGGGGGACAGACACACATGCATGTACATATACATAGAGGGAGACATACAATCAGAGAGAGAGAGAGAGAGAGAGATAAACAGGGAGAAATATATTCCGCTTTAAACTTGATGATTGATTTTTTATATTTGATAATTCAATTCGTGTTTTACACTTAAATGAATGAGAGAAAGAGAGATCGCGCATTGGAGGGGGGGGGGGGCGGGGGTCACACACATACAGAAAAACAGAAAAACAGGGGGTGGGGGAGAGACAGACACACATGCATGTACACACACATAGAGGGAGACAGACAGTCAGAGAGAGAGAGATAAACAGGGAAAGAGGGAGAAATATATTTGCATCTGTTATTCTAGCACTTGATTTACTTTTTCCTTATTTTATATCATTGTAGTATGCATGTAGTTAACTATGTTTTTAAAGACCAATGCAATTATTAAATGTTTTATATTATCCTATAAAGTTTTGACTTGTTTTTGTTTTTGTTTTTTAAACATGGATTAAGAATAAATATCGTGTCAGGCGAAAACAGATCTCTAACTTTGAGCATCACTTGAAGATGTACTAAAGAGTCTGGCGTAAATCATAGGACAGTTTGGAAACATTGTTCGAAAAGTAGCCCAACTTATCACTGTCATTATCACTATTATTGAGTTATTGTTATTAAAATATCTTCGTCCTTTTGAAAACATTGATAAACATAATATAAATCTGACGTCGTGGATATCACAGTCCAGTAACTCGTTACTGCTTGTACAAGTCAAAGACAATGTGTCTGCTGTCAACCAAAATCGCTGGGGAGGAATCGAACACATAGCCCTGATCTTCAATCCCACATACAATTGAACGCTGATCCAGGAAAACAAACCTAGGCGTTATGTGACACTTATGCACGAAGGCGTCATCTAGACGAAATTCTGTCAAAAAGGAAACTGTAATTTTCGGAAGTTTCTAGAAAACTTCTCGGATTTATTAGCAAATACCCAAATGTTCCTGAGCGTCTCTCAATCAATTTGCAGTAGATGACTTTGAAAACATCTTGAGAAAATGTGGAAGATCTTTAGAAGTGAAAGTATAAATATTGAATCACAAAATTCAAAACATTGTGGCAAATCGAGACAAAGCTCATTGTGACCAGTGTTTCCCATTTGTCACAGCGTTTTCACAAGTCGTCGATTATCCAATGGAATGGGTTAATGCTCCATAAGTAGCTACCGTGCATGTATATTTGAACACAGGCGAAGTATATCCTTGAGAACAACACAACTTGTATCAGCTAGCGTTTTTAACTCACCTGTGCACGAAGTGCAAAGTGAGCTATTGTGATAACATTTTGTCTGGCGTCCGTACGTCGTGCGTCGTCAGCAATTGACGTACTTGTTAACATTCTACAGGCTATATTCTGCATCTGATCTTCATGCAAATTTATCAGAACATTCATCACCATCAAATCTTGAACATGTTCCTAAAAAAGCATATACAATTACGAAAAGTAAAATCTGTGTTGTACTGAAAGGGGGATTCAGTAGAGGTGCCCCGCTACACATCTCAGATGTATATCCCTACACGCGCGCACACCAAACAGAAAATGACCCAGATATAGCCATTCCCCCGACACGCAATGAAAGGCATGCCCGCGTATACGGGGACACCCATATGCCGCAGGCCATACTCAACTGACTCCTTCTCCTAAGGAGTATAAAAGCTGCTTTATGAAAAGGATTTAAACATTGACAGTTAAATGGACGCAAGGCGTATTATATTAAAAAATGATATAACAGATCTAGATTGCCTCAAATCAGATTTTGAGCACTTGGTGCAACTCATATTTTATGGCGCTGTCACATAGCACCGGCTAAGCCCAACGGGCCCATACCGTTTGATTAAAATGACAAGCGGTGATAATCTCTCCGTCCGCATTTTTTTTTTTCAACCGTGTACTCAACGTTTCCATACCGTCTCCATACCGGGTCCTTACCGCTTACAGCGTCCGCGTACCAGCCAGTAAAACCGTGTTGGCCGTTTTCTTGCCGGGTCTCGCTGGGTCCATGCCGGGTCCTCACCGTGTGGCTACCGGCCTCTTACCGCCCGGAACGCCCCAATATCGTTCGCTAAACGTTCTCGCCGCCTTGCTGACGTCAAACACCGTATATAAAAGCTGGGAATTCACCCGTCCGGTCACACATCAGTTCACGAATTGTACGTACATGTACTCCTCATAAATTTTCTCAAAAATCCTAACTGATGCCTAAACGTTGAATGAAAGCTGCTGGCAGAGGGGTGGATAAAGTAAAGGAAGCTTCCGGAACCGCATGATCCTCCAACCAGATCGATCCACAACTTCAAGGGTAAAAAAGCCCAATCCCAAGTCATTACTTCATATAACAGGAGGCGGACCCGAGCCCAGCTACCACCGCCTCCGTGTTTGTTAAACAGTTTGATGAATAGATAATTGTACATCAATGTGCATGGACCCTCGTACTATCCGAAAATGGACCTCCAAACAGCGGAGACGTTGTCGAGAATCCTTGCACACAATGCTATCTGCCACAAGAATGATTGAATGTATGTTGTTTTATGGCGCATCGACAGCTAAGGTCATTTAGCGCGCAATTAAATTTAATTAGTCATGATCCCTGGGTAAACAAACCAGTACTAGGCTAGAAAATGTGCCTTGCCCAAGGGCACTCCACCATGACCGTAGTGCCGCGACTGGGGATCGAACCCGAGACACCCGGTTTAGAAATCCCCGACGCTAACCACTCGACCACAGTCTGCTACAATGTATAAAAAGTAGTTGAATGGGTTCAAATAAAATTAATGTATGGTCAAAGGGAGAACACTCTGTAAATTTGTTGTTGAGTATACCTAGAAATAGGTCTAAAAATAGATTGTTCACGAAATGTGTTTGTTGATGTTTTAAAATAATGGATCTAAAAAATGTAAATAAATGGATTAAAAATTACATCAGGAATAAAATAACTGTACAGGTAGGTTAATAAATATACTTTGACCCCATACAATATATTAATTGCAGGTGTCTTGTTATTGTAAGACTGTAGATTGTGATTTTACAGATTGTCTGCAGACAGGGGAATATATAACAAAGCCTCAAAGGTAAAAATATACAGAAACAATGTTGGTGGAGCTCCATAACAGTCGTATTGGGTATACTGGAATAGAGCTTTTAATCACAGAGTGAATGCCACCAAATAAGTATGTTATCTATGATATATAATAAGGGTTTTGACCAAAAATAGTGTTGTAGTCACAAACACTAAGAGGGAAATGGCTCGCATGACGTCATCACTTTGGAATGTGATTTTCCCACGGATTAAAAATGTAAACAATAGTGGTTTTAACCGTTATGGAGATATTTCCACCGATACAAGTCTGTTGTTCCAAACAAACTCGGCATAATCCTGGCAACTGCCCCTCGGGAAATTACGATGTTGTATTTGTTTAAAATATGCCCTTTTTCGTACCTTTTTGTCGAGCCTGTTTTGAATGACGGTTAAATATCAATAAATGTATTGCTCATGATCATTCAGACGCTTGGAAAACAAATAAATGGGCCAAATGGTATTTACTGGATGATGCATGCACCAAACCTTTATTATCAAATATTTGCATGAGGTACCCTAGAGGGGTTTGCTCAATACCTCAGACGTCTACTGAAAACAAATATTTCCGTAAATTGGCGTAAAAGCCTTGTCAACAAGTTCATTCCGAAACATTTCCCCGACACAGCAAACATTTTTCAGGGATTTTTTCTCTTAAATAGCATCTTTTAAACTAGACATATTTCGCATAAACTATAGCTGTCGCTCTCTATATATGCTCCTGGCTTCTGCCCCGGGGCAGTTGCCAGGAGCATATATAGAGAGCGACTATTATAGTTTGTGCCTAGAAACTGTAATTCAAAATTGCATATAAGGGGAAGATTTCCCGGGAAAAGGGTTTCTTTGGGGGAGAGACAATATAAAGAAAACGGGGCTTGGAAGTATTTTGGGGTTTACTGTCTGAAATGCATTTTAAACGGAATGAAGAGCAATAAATGCTCATACGCAAGTGCCCCGGGGAAGAAGCCAGGAGCATATATAGAGAGCGACGATTATAATTTCTGCCTAGAAACTGTAATTTTTAAATTGCACATAAGGGGAAGATTTCCCGGGAAAAGGGTTTCTTTGGGGGAGAGACAATATAAAGAAAACGGGGCTTGGAAGTATTTTGGGGAAACTGTCTGAAATGCATTTTAAACGGAATGAAGAGCAATAAATGCTCATACGCAAGTGCCCCGGGGAAGAAGCCAGGAGCATATATAGAGAGCGACGATTATAGTTTCTGCCTAGAAACTGTAATTTTTCAATTGCACATAAGGGGAAGATTTCCCGGGAAAAGGGTTTCTTTGGGGGAGAGACAATATAAAGAAAACGGGGCTTGGAAGTATTTTGGGGAAACTGTCTGAAATGCATTTTAAACGGAATGAAGAGCAATGAATGCTGATACGCAAGTGCCCCGGGGAAGAAGCCAGGAGCATATATAGAGAGCGACGATTATAGTTTCTGCTTAGAAACTGTAATTTTTAAATTGCACATAAGGGGAAGATTTCCCGGGAAAAGGGTTTCTTTGGGGGAGAGACAATATAAAGAAAACGGGGCTTGGAAGTATTTTGGGGAAACTGTCTGAAATGCATTTTAAACGGAATGAAGAGCAATAAATGCTCATACGCAAGTGCCCCGGGGAAGAAGCCAGGAGCATATATAGAGAGCGACGATTATAGTTTCTGCCTAGAAACTGTAATTTTTAAATTGCACATAAGGGGAAGATTTCCCGGGAAAAGGGTTTCTTTGGGGGAGAGACAATATAAAGAAAACGGGGCTTGGAAGTATTTTGGGGAAACTGTCTGAAATGCATTTTAAACGGAATGAAGAGCAATAAATGCTCATACGCAAGTGCCCCGGGGAAGAAGCCAGGAGCATATATAGAGAGCGACGATTATAGTTTCTGCCTAGAAACTGTAATTTTTAAATTGCACATAAGGGGAAGATTTGCCGGGAAAAGGGTTTCTTTGGGGGAGAGACAATATAAAGAAAACGGGGCTTGGAAGTATTTTGGGGAAACTGTCTGAAATGCATTTTAAACGGAATGAAGAGCAATAAATGCTCATACGCAAGTGCCCCGGGGAAGAAGCCAGGAGCATATATAGAGAGCGACGATTATAGTTTCTGCCTAGAAACTGTAATTTTTAAATTGCACATAAGGGGAAGATTTCCCGGGAAAAGGGTTTCTTTGGGGGAGAGACAATATAAAGAAAACGGGGCTTGGAAGTATTTTGGGGAAACTGTCTTAAATGCATTTTAAACGGAATGAAGAGCAATGAATGCTGATACGCAAGTGACCCGGGGAAGAAGCCAGGAGCATATATAGAGAGCGACGATTATAGTTTCTGCCTAGAAACTGTAATTTTTAAATTGCACATAAGGGGAAGATTTCCCGGGAAAAGGGTTTCTTTGGGGGAGAGACAATATAAAGAAAACGGGGCTTGGAAGTATTTTGGGGAAACTGTCTGAAATGCATTTTAAACGGAATGAAGAGCAATAAATGCTCATACGCAAGTGCCCCGGGGAAGAAGCCAGGAGCATATATAGAGAGCGACGATTATAGTTTCTGCCTAGAAACTGTAATTTTTCAATTGCACATAAGGGGAAGATTTCCCGGGAAAAGGGTTTCTTTGGGGGAGAGACAATATAAAGAAAACGGGGCTTGGAAGTATTTTGGGTTAACTGTCTGAAATGCATTTTAAACGGAATGAAGAGCAATAATTGCTTCTACGCAAGAAGCCAGGACCATATATAGACAGCGACAGCTATTGTTTGTTACAAACATGTGTTGTTTATTAAGGCACAAATTCCTTTGAAAATGTTTGTTTTGTGGGTAAATGCATGAAATGAAATTTTACTGAATGAACATATTTCACTTTAACTTTATATGTCGCTCTCTATATATGCTCCTGGCAAGTGCCCCGGGGAAGTTAAGTAAAAGCAAGTATTGTTCTTCATTCCGTTTAAAATGCAATTATCAATTGTTTAAAGTGAAACATGTCTAGTTTAAATCATGTTATGAATGGACATTTTTGGGAGGGTAGGGGGCTGGGGTGGAAATGTTTCAAATGCATATTTTACGGAATGGACTTGATGACAAGGCTTATTATGCAAATTTCAAGAAATATCTCATTTAAGTAGAGACGTGTGAGGTAGAAAGGAAACCCCATAGAGTGCCTCATGCAAATATTTGATAATGGAGGTTCGGGTAGGTAGTTGCACGATATTCTCGTGAGGGAAATGTACTGTTGGGTTGGTAAGAATACCCTTCCAAAGGGGTTCCCTATAGGGAATACGTGTTTAAATATTTTCTTATATTTGATAACACAGACACTTCGTCAAAAATAAAAGGTAAAAAGCAAATTCCGCGAGGGCATTGCCTTTCGCATTTGTTATGTTTCAATATTTCTTACTTATAATTGACATTCATTGCGAGAAAGTACTGTCTGCTATTTTTACCACATTTAATTTCACTTTTATAAAATTGTAACACATTCTGGATTGTGTGTAGGCCTATAACGTTATGGAAATTTAATCATGTTATTTTTCTTCCACAACAGTAATAATCTAACAAAATGAAATGTAACAAAACATTCAACATCACACGAGAAAAGTCCGTCTCGTACTTCAAACCATACGTTTTAAAATGTAAATTATAAAAGCAGACGAGTCACGACGCAGTCAATATTTAAGGCGCGTGTATATGCCCCATTTTTAACTGTCACGGTAAAAAAAAAATCACGTGACGATATGTGCGATACTTATTTGGTGAACATTAACCAAGCGTCTGGATGATCATGATCGAGTTCGTCGGTAAATCACCACAGGGGCAGTTGCCAGGATTATGCCATGTTGTTTTAGTAGATTGTTAGTCTTTGTATGCAAATACATATGCATCACCGTTCGTGTTGAGAACATGTGCAGAAGTAATATGGATTCTAAAAATACATTGTTAGAAACATGCCTTTAATTGCTTCATTAAGAGTACACTTAATCGTGAGGGTAAAAATAGAGTACTGTCATTGGGGGTCCTGTCATTGCAGTCATGACTCGTAACCGAACCGTTTCACTTTCAGCTGCTTCGTAACCGAATCGTTTCGTACCCAGAATATGTTCGGCTGTTTCGTAACTGTTACTGTTTCGTACCCGAAAATTAATGATTTTAATCTGCTGTTTTGTACCCCTAAATAAATTGTTTGTTTCGTACCCGAAGTAAAATTCGGCTGTTTCGTAACAGAAAATTGTAATTGAAAATTTGAATGGCAGACAGCATGTTATTAAAAATCAAACTTTTGTTAACTTATGAATGGTATGTTGTATTTAGAAGATGCTGAATCAGGTCTCCTTTGTCAAATTTTGAAGATCAAGATTAAATTCCACATACCTGTTTACTAATGTTAGTCCTCATTGTCACTTAATCCACAAAGTTAAACAAAAATCTAAGAAACTGCTTATCATGTCTTATTAGCCCTACCGGTCAAAGACTGGTTTGGGGACTATAGGTTTGGTCGATTCCGTCTGTCCGTCCGTCTGTCTGTCAGTCCCACAAAACCTTGTCCAGCCCGCATCTTAACCATGCATCATAGTATTTGAAAGAAACTTGGCACAAATGTTCACCATGATGAGGCAGCATGTTGCGCACGAGACCCACAGGCCTCTACCTCCAATAGCAAGGTCACACTTAAAGATCAAAGGTCAAAATGAGTACTGTTTGATAGGATTACCTTGTCCGGCCCGCGTCTCAACCATGCATCATAGGATTTCCAAGAAACTTGGCACAAACGATCACCATGATGAGGCGACAGGTCATGCTCAAAACCCAGGCCTGTACCTCCAATGTCAAGGTCACACTTAGATGTCAAAGGTTAAAATGAGTACTATTTGATAGGACTGTACCTTGTCCGGCCCACATTTCAACCATGCATCATAGGATTTCAAAGAAACTTGGCACACACGTTCACCATAATGAGGCGAAGCGTTGCGCACAATACCCAGGCCTGTACCTCAAATGTTAAGGTCACATTTAGAGGTCAAAGGTCAAAATGAGTGCTGTTTGATAGGATTCCCTTGTCCGGACCGCATCCTAACCATGCATCTTAGGATTCCCAAGTTATTGGCACACATGTTCACCTCAAATGTCAGGGTCACACTTAGAGGGTCAAAGGTCAAAATGAGTACCGTTTGATAGAACTGTACGTTGTCTGACCCTCATCTCAACCATACCTCATAGGATTTCCATGAAATATGGAACGAACGTTCACTATGATGAGGCAGCGTGTCGCTCTCAAGACCCTGGCCTGTACCTCAAATGTCAAGGTCAAACTTACGAGGTCAAAATGAGTACTCTTTGATAGGACTGTATCTTGTCTGGCCCGCATCTCAACCATGCATCATAGTATTCCCAAGTTACTAGGCACACATGTTCACCATCATAAGGTGTCGTGCACGAGACCCAGGCCTGTACCTCAAATGGCAAGGTCACAATTAGAGGTCAAAAGTCAAAATGAGAACTGTTTGATAAGATTGTACCTTGTCCGGCACGCAACTCAACAATGCATCATAGGAATCCCAAGTTACTAGGCACACATGTTCACCATGATAAGGTGGCGTGTCGCGCACAATACCCAGGCCTGTACCTCAAATGTCAAGGTCACACTTAGAGGTCAAAAGACACAATGTGCTGTCCTCGTCCGGTAGGGAACTGTTGTATTGCTTGCAATACGACATTAACTTGTTTAATCAAGCCCTTAAACCGATAAAGTAACTATTTGGGAATAAACACAGTGAAAATACCTCTAAAATGGTATCTTATTTCATATTTGTCACACTATATTTTTTCATTCTGAAAAAAATATCCCAAAAACGTTTATCCTTCTCAATCATGTTTGTGAAACTATTGATACATTGTTGGAGAAAGGGGCATCGCAGATGTCATTAACTAGATAATTGGGGTCAAATTAACAACAGTATGTCACATGTGCGGTCTGATTTCTAAGAGATATCAATACAATTTGCAATATCTTGATTGGATGAACTCTAAATCAGCAATGAAATAACAAAATGAGCATACATTCATATATCTTCGTAGATTCTTATTAATCCATTTTATTCTTATCTGGGCTTCTAATACTTATTAGGGGGATAGTTAATTCCCTCTTGAAAACAAAATGATTTTCAATTTTAGTGTTTAAGGCAGAGGCTACTCATCGAAATGTTTCATTTTCAAACCTTATTTTGCTTATATAGATAACATGATCATTCTCTTCATATGGCTATGCTCCACCAATTTTCTTTTTGCTGAAGATGTTTGCTTACATTTGCATTGTTTCATAGCAATGACACGTTTATTAGTTCGGATGTAGCAAATATTAGAAAAAAAAGTACATGTATATATACATATGATTGAGTATTGTAAGATTTTTGTCTTGCGGACAGCTCTTGTTAGGTTTAATTACCACATTAACACATGTATGTCTCGTTTTTAGCAGACATCATTTTCATTAACCCTTTCCCTCATACGACAATTCTGCAGCAGACGACTTTGAACATATTTTGTAAAAAAATAGAAAATCTCTATAATTGAATGGATAACCTATGACTAAAAGTGGAAAACATTGTGTCAAAAGGAGAAATTGGTCGTTTTGAGCAATTTCTTCTTTTGTAACTATGTTTTCAAAAAGATGTCTGCTGCAGAGGTGTCAGAAAGCGTCTATATGAGGGAAAGGGTTAAAAGAGAAAATAACAATTTTTCTTTTAAAAAGTTTATTTAGGGGGAAAATATACGTACTTAGTTTAAATCCAAGGCTATCAATAATCAAGACCGAATTGTTTTGAATTTTAATTTATCACATACATCTTGTAATACCCCTTTCACAGAGAAAAAATATGCCACAGAGAACTTTACATACATCTTGGAAAAATATATTGAAAATCTCTAAAAATATAAGTATAAAAATTGAACAGAATAGTAAACATTGTGACATGCTCGTTATAAGAAATCTTCTTTTGCCAATATGTTTCTCTCAAGTCGTCTGCTACAAATGCGTAAACATGCGTATACAAGTCGGAAAGAGTCCTCGCTATGTTGAGAACAAGTTTTGCTATCGCTATCTTTGGACTATTTTCAAAATGGTTGAAAACGGTGTTTAAGCCCAATTAATCAATTAATTATTTTCTCCCGTTATTCTCTGATCATTTGACGCATAATTAAACATCTGCAATTAATACACATCTGCAAGGCATAAAGGGTCTAAAATATGTTAAATATCACCATCGTCCTAAAATATATGACGCTAAACTAATCGTGATGTTACTTGATCCGCGGTACATATTGCTTGTCGAATAGCGTCTGTAGATTAATGATTTAATGATTTAACCCTTCCCACATACAGATGCCTCTGCAGCAGACAAAGTTTGACAATGGTGGCAAAAGAAAAAAATGCTCATAAAAACTTTCATTTAAAGAGAGTTTCCATAGTTTTGAATAAAAGTTTTCGACGTCGTCTGCTGCTGATTTGTCATATGTGGAAATAATTGAAATCTAGTCTATTGGTTTAGCTGAGAAAGTGGATGGACAAATGTGGACCCAACACCTTTTCGTATAGAGAAGTAATTTATTACCAAACGGAGACACCTTCATGGAAATTTTCATCTTCCAATATTAACATTTGAAAAACAAGGCCAACACAATGAAAGAAGAAAACTGGAAAGTGATCTAATTTATCTATTTACCCTTAACTCTTAAAGCGCTGATCGTTCAGCAATAATCACCAATTTTAAAGTTTTCTGTATGACCCGGCGGGGATCGATCCTGCACCGAGGCGGAGAGAGGTCTCGGGCATATAGTGCACATTAATATGACATAGCGTGGCAGTGCATATTTAGTCATGATTATGTACACTGATGTTCGTACAGCACGGCCCGTTATGGTCGCTATGTGGGTTTCACTACCATAAAACATTTCACATTTCATAATTATATACGATATCTGATTTCAACACACTTTCAAAGTTCTTTTGGTCTGTTTCTCCTTTACATTTATTCTGCAGCAGACGACTTCAAAATATCGTCTTGGCAAAAACATTAAAAATGATTTTAAATAATAGCATTATCATTTAATAGGATTTGAAATATTGTAGCAAATGGAGAAAGTGCTCATTATGAGCAATTTTACCTTTCAAACGTCGTCTGATGCGGTTACGTGTACACCAAATTGTGTCTTCAGGTGGGAAATGGTTATTCAGAGTATCATTGTATAATCATAAATAACTCTTTTCATTTGTGTATTTATAAAGGTTTACAAAGGGAACCATAATATATACAATTTTCTTTTCTGATCTTACCATGTCTCTTTTTCTAATTGTGTTCAAGTGGAGAAAGCTAACTGCAGTTATGCAAGCTGTTATCAAACGGGTTTAAACTCGACATATCAGTAAATCCATCCATCCTTTTTCTTGGGGATTTAATTTTCTAGTGACCATTCATTTCTTAGATATGTGTATACATAGTCCAACATATTTAACTTGTGTTTTAGGGAAAAGAGTTTCTTTTCAGTGAAATGAGTTTTAGTGATGAATTCACCATGCTATGAATAAATCAAATTTTCTAAAGATGCATACATTTTACCATTTTGATTTATAAAATGTTTATGAATTCAAAAGGTTTTAGATATTTTAACCCTTTCAGCGCAAATGGCAATAAGGAAGTTTTTGCGAACAACACAGAATTAGGTCAATCAGCTCGTAATGAGCTGTCTCACATGAAAACAGCATAGAGTTATCAAAATATTCCAAATCTCTTAAAACATGAAAATTTGAGTCGCCCGATCTTGAACATGGACTAGTCGATTAGCTCTTTGGAAAGACGCTGCTGAAAGAGTTAAAACGTACATTTATGGATAAATCTGTATTCATCCTGTCGTTTTATCATGTTAACGGTTGAGTAGGAAAGTTTTAGTTGAATTGTGTAACTAAGGGAAAATGAATTTATAAGTTTTACATTACTGTGCGATCAGTGAAAATGACCTATGGCTAACACTTTTGCCCAGCATTTCAAACAGGTATACAAACGAAATCATAATATTATTAAAGGACATTCTGAAAAGCATATACTAGAAAGCCTTGATTTAGATCAACGTCAATCTAAATCCCAAACTCACAACCTTGTAATGGACAGCACTTTTGAAACACTAGAAATCACAAAGCAAATAAAAACCCTTAAGAAGGAAAAATCGCCAGGTAATGAAAAAAGTCCAGTAAAACCAGAAGCAAAATGGCCGAAAAAAAAGTCCTATGGGGTTGAGATTTGATATGTGAAAAACAGTAAGATTGTACTGAATTCTCTTTTTTTTTATCTCTTTATGATGTGTTCGTATGTGTAACCTATAAAGCTTTCATACGTATAAGGAGCTCAATAAGATATAGGTTACGAAACGAAAGGGTTACAATGTTTAAAGCAGATTTGAGGAATGAGTGCGTCCCATATCTTATCATGTTACGTTTTCGACTGACAATCAAAGGTGTTCTTTGTCTAAACAAAAAAAACTTGTTCAAGATAGCACCTAGCTATTAAAAGATATTGCACTGTTGCAAATTATATTGAGCAATATTAGGAGCTCAATAAGATATAGGTTACAAAACGCTCAAAACACTTTCGGGTACGAAACAGCCAATATATTTTCGGGTACGAAACGGCCGATATATTTTCGGGTACGAAACAACCAATTTATTTTCGGGTACGAAACAGTCAAATTGTTTTCGGGTAAAAACAGTATCAGTTACCAAACAGCCAAACATTTTCCAGTAACGAAACGGTTCGGTTACCAAACGGCCATGTTTTTCCTGTTACGAAACAGAGAGGTTACGAATCGTCTGGACCCCATTTGGAAAACAGATTATAGATTATTAGTCTTTGTATGCAAATACATATGCACCGTTCGTTTTGAGAACATGTTGTGCAGAAGTAATCTGGATTCTAAAAATACATTGACAAATTTGTTATCGTAGAAACACGCCTTTAATTGCTTCATTAAGAGTTCACGTAATCATGAGGGTATAAAATTTAAATTGGGTACTGTCATTGCATTCATGACACAATTTAATACCAATTGGATCTGTTGATCATTTCAATTTGAAAGCTACATGTATGTGTTGTTAGAGTTTATGGAGAGTTGTCTCCCCTGTTACATGTCTCATAGTGTGATATTGAATGTATTAAATAATATATCTATAGGTGCTACCTATTTACGAAAAAAACGCAACATAATTATAAACAAAAATTAAAGAGCATACTTTGGCCATAAAAAAGGATTTATAAGTAATTGACTAGACAATAATAATGTTAATGTCATGTTTCTTGCATTATCAAAACATATTTGGAATTTATTGCTGTTGTCTATTATTTGAACAGAAAACAATAAAGTAAAGACTTTCAGAAAATCAAGGAATACATTTATAATGAACGAGGTTAAAACATGAGGGCCAAGATGATCCTTAATCGATCACCTGCATTATGGTAAAGAAGCAAATAGATCAGCCCTTTTCTGATGCCACCTGGCGACTGCCTTTTTCAACTAGTCAATATGACTGGAACAAATTATGTAAGGGGTCACATTTCTGCTAAACCCTTTCCCTATTAGAGACGGTTTCTGAGGCCTATGCAACAGACGATTTAGGAAAAGATTGTCGCCACAAGAACAATTGCTCCTTATGAGAAAGTTATCCTTTTGCCACAATGTTTGATAAATAATTATACTTTGAATGAGTGGGTCAATAGCTCATGTATAGGAATTTGGGGTCTTTCATGTTGATACTACTTTTTTGCGGGAAACGACGTCGCTCCATTGACGTAACGCCAAGATGAAGTGTAATGGAAATGACGTCACGTCCTTCTTTGGCTACGATACAGTCAAAATTTAGTTTCTGGCGTAGAAGGCTAATGCTGTCGTTTTTTTGACGAACTGGAAAACATATTTCTTACAGATTTCCATTTATTTTTAACTTTTCGTACAAATGTTAATTCCCACATAACACAGCACTTTAATGATCTTAAATATCGATTTTAAAAAAAATGATTTAAAAGGCGACAATAATTTTCAATCCGTGTTTTTCTGCTCATTTTATACATACCCAAATAAACTGATTTTAATTTTTTTTTTTGAAAAGCCGACAATAATTTTCAATCTGTGTTTTACGTCTGCTTTTTATACATATCCAAAATGGCGGCCCCCATGGATTTTTCCAGTTTCATTTCAGAAAGCTTCATGGGTTATTGAAAAAAAAAAAAGAAAAAATATCTCGCACCTGTTACCTATAAGCGAAAAAACCCATTCATGTTTTTTTTCGTATTAGGATCCAGTGAACTACTGAAGTCTTACTCATTAGAGCTAGATACATAGTAGATATATCACTAATTAATGTTCTTGGTCATCTATGACAGTTGTTACCGTAACCTGCTATTATCTTAAGTTGAAATGGTTAAGGCCACATCAAACTGATATCTTGGTCGTCGGATTTCCCGCTCCTGTTTATTTTGAGAAAAGAAAATTTTAACAAATCTCCCGCACCATTTTCAAAAGTTAAAAAAAATAAAAACTGGTTTGCAAATTTTCAAATAATTTTGTAGAAATGTTCCTTGGATGACCCTCTACCAGATTTCTTCAAGCCATGTTGATTGGTCGAAAAACATGGCCACCAGGGGGGGGGGTTGGGGGGCGGGGCTATTTTACCTTATATGGCTATAAATTATTTTGTAGAAATGTTCCTTAAGTGACCCACTATCAGATTCCTTCATGCCATGTTAATTAGTCAAAAAACATGGCCGCCATTGGGCTATTTTGCCTTATAATGGCTATAGTGAAAACTTAAAAAATCTTCTCCTCCAAAAGTGTCAGGCTTATTTTCAAATTATTTTGTAGAAACATTCCTAAGGTGATCCTCTTATCAGATTCCTTCAAGCCATGTTGATTAGTCGGAAACTATGGCCGCCTGGGGGGCTTATATGGCTAAAGTGAAAAAAAAATCAGGTGAGCGATCCAGTGCCATCATGGCCCTCTTGTTATCCTTTAGTTTTTTGCTACAGATTGGTGACGTGGGAAAGGGTTAAAACCAAAGATGGCAACTTTATTTTGAAACTCTTTTATTTTTATTTCAACAGTATTTCAAGTTCACAGCGCGACACGTAATTCACCGAAACCGTCATCCTGGCCTTGATCCCTGAGTGCTTATGTTATGTTTCCCCACAAGTCTATGCTACACAGAGGATAGACAGGAATCAGTCCATAAAGTTAACCCATTCCCACGTACACCAAATTTGCACCAGACGACTTTGAACATATTTAGGCAAAAAATTCTCTATATAATTATGAAATTACAAATAATTAAATAGTTGAAATACGAGTTTTGAACACATTGTTACAAAAGAAGATTTTTTTCTATATTTTGGCCAGATGTTTTCATAGGTGTCTATTACATATTTGTTGAGATGTGGGAAATGATAAAAGTTACTATTTAACCCATCTTTTCTAAACAACATTACATGTACTTGTGTCAAGTTTAACTCTTAAATGTCCCACATATTGGTGCTTTCTGACTTCTAGCTCTGCAACAGACGACATTTGAAAACACTGTCACAATTTAATAAATTGCTCAAAACAAGTGATTTCTCCTTTCGCCACTTTGTTTTCAACTCTGTTAGATAACTATACTTTCATTTATAGAAAGTTTCCATACTTTTGCCAAGATGTTTTCAAAGTCGTCTGCTGCAGATTTTTTGTTAGTGGGAAAGGGTTAACATTTTTTGTGCATTGTCCTTTCTTTTCCATATATGTATACAGGGGCATCGGTTTTTTTACGACTGACAAGGTTATTCCCATTAAAATTCTTTTCAGAGCTTTCGTTAGATAATAATGATTTCCTCTCTAATTTAGGGCCCCCTAGTTTTTTTCATTCCCTACAATGTCACGGTTGTATTATTTACTTTCAAAGACACTGGTTATTTATAACCATAGCAGGCTAAACTTGAAATTGATAGCAAAACAAATAATGAGCGTATACAAATCAGTGAAAAGGACGCTACTCGAGAACACGCTTAGGTGTCCTTTCCCAAAGGTTGGAACGCCCACTCATAAAGACAAAAATATGGAACATCTTTATAAATAAAAGTACAGTTATTGAATATATAATTTTGAAAACATCAAGGCAAAAGGATAAATTGCTCTCTTTGCAACAATGTTTTCAAAAGTCAAAAGGACATGCAATCTTGGAACAACCATTTGTCTTTTAATACCAACTAATCATCATCATCAGCATGTCTGAGCCAATATTGGTTGCCAAAATGTTTAACCTTTTCCAACATGCAGATGCAGTTGAGAAATTTACATCACACAAAATGTGAAAACCCTCTGGCAAAAGAAGAAATTGCACATAGTGAACAATTTCTCATTATGCCACAATGTTTTCATTTCCATTGAATATTTGACTTTCATTTATAGCGATGTTCCACATTTTCCTCAGATGTTTTCAAAATCGTTTGCTGCAGATTTGTTGTATATAGGAAAGGGTTAAGAATTATTGAGCAAAGGATAGGAAAAATTTGATAAAACAGATATTTCAATTCAATTATTTTAAGTATTCACCAGTAATTTTCTACCAATTATAGTTTAAAACATGTTTGTTTGATATCAAAAACAGCGATCTTGAGAAACACGTTGCTTCTATACAAATATTAATCTTTGAAGGGGTCTTCTTTTGTCAGTCAAGCTGAAATCATTGCATACAATATAGGAGTAATTGTCAGTCCATTTTGTAAACAATGTCGTAACTAATGATCGAGTTACTGTAAATAAAGAAGAGTCGAGTCTGCTGTGAAAGGGCTCTAAATCTTGCATCTGTGAAAATCAAAGACTTAAGACAGAGAGCTAGATAGTAACCCTTTCCATCTTGACATCTAGACAAAAGTATGGAATATCTCTATAAATAAATGTACGATTTCTGAAAGAAGTTTTGAGCAATTTCTTCTTTTGCCACAATGTTTTTAAAAGTCGTCTTCTGCCGCAGAGGCGTCAGAGTGTGTATATATGTTGGAAAAGGTTAAGAAGGAGTAAACAGGCCTTTTTGAAAGAATATCATTGTTTTGGCTTAACATACATAACCCTATGTCATGGGTACGCAAAATAATTATCTTAGTGAGACGATTTTTTTAAATACCAACAACATAGGGTTTGAGGGTCGTCAAAGGAGGTTGGAGATTGAAATACATTGTACAAGCGTGATCTAGAGCTCCGATAGGATGGACTATACATTTTCACAATTTCATCCGAGTCCTTCCTGTTCTGCTACATCAAGATGAGCAATTATAAGCTCACCAAAGTAGTCTCTCAAAATGTCACCTCTGTGGAGCAAATAGCAACCTCTATAGAACCACATTCTCCATATTCTTACAAAAAGCAAACAGTATTATTAAAAAAAAGTCAGGTTATTTTGGGGGAATAGAGTGGAAAACATTGCGTGAAAAGGAGACGTTTGGTCTCCATTAGCAATTTCTCCATTTCCCATAATGTTTTCCTAAATTGTCAGTTTTCAGATGACTCGAAAAATGACGCCTCTGCAGCAAATGACAATTTCCCCTTTTGCCACAGTGTTCTTAACTCTTTTCAGTAATATACCTACATTTATAGAGCTTTCCTTAGAATTTCCCTAGATACTTTCAAAGTTGTCTGCTGCAGATTTGTTGTATGTGGGAAAGGGTTAACTTGCCTCTGTACGGTGTTGATCTAGGGAGGGGGAACTGTATGTTTCTATGACAAATATGAGGTGCTGCCCAGCTCTTTTACCTTGATGTGATACCAACATACAATACAATACAGAAGCAACAAGACCCCTTTTGCCATGATAGGGCTAAAACATAATGAACTTCACCTCAATAAAATATAAATGCCTTTCATACTTAAATATAGATATTAATTGCTATCTTCTTTAAATCCCCATTGTAGGGCACACAAACAAAATCATATTTAGATTTAATGGCACATGTTTTAACCATTTCCCACATATCTATCACTGTGGAAGACAGCGGTGCAGAGGTAAAGCGTCGGCCTCTCGTGTCAAAAGTCCCTGGTTCGAGTCCTGTGATGAGCGGGTTCTGACTTTCGTATTTTTCCATACTGGTTAAGTCTCCAGGAAGCAGACATTGAAAGTGATTAATCTAAGTCAAAGGTTTGTTTCGCAATCGATATAAAATAAATAAGTTTAAACTAAACTATCAATGAGTATCATCGTAGTTATATTAGAGATTAGTCTGTAAGTTCTTATAGTAATAAGTATAACTCCCTGTATTCTTAATCTTGCATTATACTGTCTTTCCCCGATATGCTGATTTAAATTCATTATCTTTGATTACTTTATGAAGCAAAATGTAATATTTGGAAATTTTGAAGAACTATTTATATATAGTGTTGAAAACTTTGTAGCTAGATTGCTCCTTTTGTCAGCAATGTTTTTGTTTTTAAAGGCCCGTTTTGAAAAAACGGATCGTATTATAATTTTACTTGCGGCGTACAGGCAGGCAGGCGGGCGGCGTCCAGTACGTTGTCAGCTCCATAACTTAAGAAGCCTTTGTCCAATCATCACTAAATTTGATCAGAATGTGTATTGGGATAATATCTCGGACAAGTACAATAACTAGCCATATCGCTTTAGTCAATCGAGAGTTATCGCCCTTTAATTATAGAAATTACCCAAAATTGGTCTTGTCAGCTCAATAACTTAAGAATCCTTTTTCCAATCATCACCAAATTTAGTCAGAATGTGTATTGGCATAATATCTCAGACAAGTTCGATAACTAGTCATATCATTTAGTCAATCAAGAGTTATCGCTCTTTTATTTAAGAAATTACCTAAAATTGGTCTTGTCAGCTCAATAACTTTAGAAGCCTTTGTCCAATCATCACCAAATTTGGTCAGAATGTGTATTGGCATAATATATCAGACAAGCTTGATAACTAGCTATATCGCTTTAGTCAATTGAGAGTTATTTCCCTTTAAATATAGAAATTACCTGAAATTAGTCTTGTCAGCTCAATAACTTTAGAAGCCTTTGTCCAATCATCACCAAATTTGGTCAGAATGTTTATTGGCATAATATCTCGGAGAAGTTTGATAACTAGCCATATCGCTTCAGTCAATTGAGAGTTATCGCTCTTTAATTATAGAAATTACCTAAAATTGGTATTGTCAGCTCAATAACTTTAGAAGCCTTTGTTTAATCATCACCAAATTTGGTCAGAATGTGTATTGGCATATTATCTCGGACAAGTTCAATAATTAGCAATATCGCTTAGTTCAATCAAGAGTTATCGCCCTTTTATAAAAGAAATTACCTAAAATTGGGGTTGTCAGCTCAATAACTTTAGAAGCCTTTGTCCAATCTTCACCAAATTTGGTCAGAATGTGTATTGGCATAATATCTCGGACACATTCGATAACTAGCTATATTCCTTTAGTCAATCGAGAGTTATCGCCCTTTAATTGTAGAAATTACCTAAAATTGGTCTTGTCAGCTCAATAACTTTAGAAGCCTTGTCCAATCATCACCAAATTTGGTCAGAATGTTTATTGGCATAATATCTCGGACAAGTTTGTTAACTTACCACGTTATCTTAGTCACTACACACTTTAATATGTCCCTCAAAATGGCCAAAAACTGTACTAACAGTGTCTGCTCTCTAAATTTGCCTAATGTACAACCAATTATCACTATACTTAATTGGTCTCAAAAAAACAGGACAGGCGTATTTTGTGACATTTGGCGCTCTTGTTTTCATTACATATACATATAGCCTAATAATAGCTATTGAATAAGGAAAATAATTAAAATCCGGAACAACATGTTAAACAGTGTTGAAAATATAGCCCCCATATACTATGTATCTTGGGGTATAAAATTCATTGCTTGCACTAACTTTCTGAAACAGGGTCTGAATTTTGGAAGTCCTGGTCATAATCTTGGAAGTCCCATGTACTGTATTGGCTTTTCCACATCTTGCACTTGTTTCTCTTTGTTTCATTTTTTAAAAACATTCACAGAAAAGAAGCAAATTGTTACAAAAAGCTTGTATTGCTCCTTTGTAAATAATGTTATTGTTTCAGTTTCTTTCATTACATTTTTAAAACCAGTAGGTGTTTTATGCGATCTATTATGCTCAGTACTGATTATGCATATATAATGAATCATGTTCTCAAACCACATGCATTGTGGAAAAAGGAATGATTTCTGATATTGAGACTGTGTGCAGTGCTTTCATTTTAAACACCAGTAAATCAACTATTATGCATTGAGTTGTATTAACGAAACACATACTAAACTCTTACAATGATAACATTTTAAAACAAATAAGTACAAGAAATGCTTTCTTGAATGACATATCCGATTTTCAGAAAGTAGAAAAATGCACGAAAACCCATTACAATATTTATTTTCTCCTTCGTCTTCATTATTTCTTATCTTCTAAAAAGAAATAAACTAAAATGGCCAAAAATGTTATTTAGTTGTATAGGCAAGTCTTTTTTTACAGATGGCTCTGAATTTGATCTTAATAGCCAAAAAAACCAAAATCGGCAATTGAAAATAATTTCCTATGGATTCGTGTAAACAAAAACATAATCTTTAAACAGTTAAATTAATATAGGGACATTCTATCCTAGTTTGTTATTGGTTCTCTCTTCTAGAGACCCTTAAAGTCTTCGTTTCTGTTCGTTTGTTTGTTTGTTAGCCAGGCAAGCGTAGCGCCAAAACTATTCTAGGCTCTAGTTGTTCCTTTTGTAGCTGGTTGCCATAGAAACCACCGTTGCTATGGAAACGGGCAAAAATACGCATTTCCAGCAAAAACTATCTCCTCCCACAGTTTTTTCGAATTTAGAAACCACTCGGTGTGCGTTGTGTAGCCCATCAGTTGCTACATCGAATGATCGACCCGATTTTTGATCCGTCTCTTTGTTTTCTTAATATTTGAGTTGCCGTAAGGGGTACCATTTCCGCGGAAAACACAGACACGTCAAAACTAAATATATTGACACAAAAAGAAATGATTTCCTATTATTGCTGATTGGCTAAAAATCCGGACACGACCAAATGTCGACCAACCAGAGAGCACTTCACATAGCCATTACAACTTCCGTTTCCCGTACTTTTACATGAGGAGAAGAAATATTCAAGTGAATTTGACGCTGTTCTCGCGACAACTCGATAGATTGTTTCATTATTCGTGCGGTGTCGTGAGAGTAGAGACAAGAGAGAACCATCGTCGCAGTATGCTCGTCAAATTAGTTATTGAAATTGTTCTCCCTATGGTGCTTGAAATGAAAAAATAGTATTGATTGATGTGAAGTCGTTATCTAGTGTCAAATCTGGAATTGGGTGGGGTACGTATTCTCGATAGTGATTGGCTTAAATCTACCAATTGATAACTCCCACTGTCCATCATTGAGACTTAATCAAACACAATACACAATGATTGCAGAATAATTACACACGATTTCAACTGGAAGTATACGCCCTGTGTTTTGATTGCCGGCGTATACCCTTAATTCCTGGACGTACTTGGACGTCTCTGTTGTCAATTTTGGGCGTACAGGAACACTTTTCGGGTGTAAAAACGCCCAATTCGTCCAGTAACGTGAGCGCTATATAGGAGTCACGCTTGTCAGTTGGTCGATCAGTCCGTTGGTCTGTAGACATTTCTTGTGAACTTTTTTATTTTATTAAATGAGTTATGGCCCGTTGAATTTCTCATACATAATGTTTATTGTCGACATTTCTTGTGAACACTATTTCTCAGCAACCCTTGGTCAGAATTCAATATAACTTCACAAGAATGATCGATACCAAGCCTAGTTGTGCATATTGTCGCATGTTGGACTGGAATTATTTTTAAATGAATTATGGCCCCTTGCATTCTCATACATATGCATATTGTCAACATTTCTTGTGAATACTATTTCACAGCAACCCTTGATCAGAAATCAATATAATTTCAGAAGAATAATTGATACCAAGCCTAGTTGTGCATATTGTCGGCGTGTTGCACTGGAATTATTTTTAAATGAGTTATGGCCCCTTGAAGTTATCATACATCTGTATATTGTCAGGCACCAGCTGGGGGGTATTCATCACCTTCAGTGATATTTCTAGTTAATATTTGTCGTCAGGTGTGCATAAGTCGGCCTGTTTACAGTTGAAGAAGTCTTCTGCACAAGCCTTTGCTCAAATTGATTGATTGCTTGTGTATCTAAGTTACTTTATGGCACTGTTTAGTGTTATGTGTATGCCTGCTTGCGCAAGTGGGTGGGATAAGATATACCTCGAAGTATGCTCACAAATGTCTATAAATTGATACAAAGTTGGTAAAATCGTTTTTATAAGTACATTTTATATTCAGATTACATTTGGGTTAGATATATATGTTAAAACTAAGGTACAATGTCCGCTTAAATTTGTTCCTTGCAATGTTGATAACTTTTGATTTTTTCAGAGACATATTTATAAACACATATGTGTTTATATATCTCTGTTGTTTTCTACCTTTTGGGTTATATAAATAAGAGAAATTTACCGATTTCCCCTCTGTAGATTTTTTACCAGTGATTTTATAGGTAACAAACTATCAAAAAACAATAATATCATTTCTGTTGCAATTAGTTTAATGTTGAGCCCATAGTCCCCACTTACTAACTTGACTATGATCGAGTGCTTAAAATCTTCAACTGTAGATCACTGATGTTTGTTCGAGCTTCATTTCAGGTTTTAAACTTAAATTCTGGTCTATACATGATTTATGATGTCTGTCTATCTTTTAAACAACTTACTGCAAATAAAGACAAGTTAGAGAAACTTGAAACTATAATGGATTGATTTAATGATGGTTTTCAAGTTGTAAACAGCATGATATTGGTTGTAAAGGGAGTATTGTAATATAAGAACGAGTAAATAATGAATGTGAATAAAAAGTAATATTCCAAGTGGATTGCATCAATAATAAATATAGTGTTATAGTTTTAGTGTTAATTAATCAGTTAAACGTATAGTATAATAAGTGTTAAACTGTTTATAGTAAGATAAATAGACCTTGATACCAACAAATTAAAGTTCATTATAATAACTGATCAGAAAAAATTATCGCCTCAGTTTTTAAAACGGACAATCCGAAGATCAAACATTAAAAAAATATATAAAACAATTGCGCTTGCTCGCCCCTAATTTAAAAAAAAATATCAAATGACCAAGACATCAAATTGGTGTGACCTAAGGTCAAATGATTGATAAACAGTTTCTGATTCTTGTTACAAATCGTGGGATCCCAAATTAGATAGGTGTAATCCGATGTGGGAAAGCACGATTTGTTATCTTTAAAAGAGCTTTAAAGATTATTAGAAAAATTTTAGACGGTAAAGTACTGTCATGTATTTCATTCATATATATGCATTGCTACATGTATGTATATTTTAAATACTGAAAGGTTATGATTTAGTATAAGATATACTGATTGACATTTTATGTTTATTGCAGTTAATCGTATCAATAAAAGTCATTAGCCATTGGTCGTCTCTTTCTACCCCCTCGCCAATGATATGACTGAAAAATTGTTGAAAACGGCGTTAAACCCTAATCAATCAATCAATCTTATTATGCCCCCTTCGAAGAAAAGGGTTATATTGCTTTGCACATGTCGGTCGGTTGGTCGGTCCGTAGGTCGGTCCGTTTGTATACCAAAGCTTGTCCGAGTGATAACAATGCCTAGACCTATGGTCCTCAAACTTGACTTGGAGGTTGGGTCTGACTAGTAGATGAACCCTTTTTATTTTGAGGTCATTGGGTCAAAGGTCAAGGTCACAGTGACCTTGAACACAAAAACTTTTTTTAAGCTTGTCCGAGTGATAACTCAACAATGCCTGGACCTGGAGGATACCTAATATCTGCAAATATCAGTCGTCATCACAATGTGATTAAGAACTGTACCTACCATCCTCAAACTTTGAATGAACATTGTTCATAATCTTAAAACTGACTCATAGACATCCAATGTGAAATGAAAATCAACTGGCATTTCGGTCCATGCAAATTTTACTCAATTGTCCAAATATTCCTGACAACATTTGGCACTCAGGGGAGGAGCATAATGTTTGACAAACATCTCTTGTTGTTTTTATATTGAATGATAATATATAAATATTTTTTCAGATCTTTCACAGAAGTCAAATTGCGCCTGGCAATGTGAATAAGATTGCTGTATAAGAAATTAACATGCCTTACAACTTACAAGTGTTTTATTTGTAAAGCTCACATAAAGGGTCACGCGAGTTTTGTTATACAATTGAAGAAAAATGTGCCAGGGGAAGTCCTGTTAGTAGAAAACAATGTAACACTACCATTGTATTTCTTTCTCATAAGGCTTATCCCAACAACAAAAACCTTATTCTTATATATAGTCAGCGCCTTTCCACTCAATTTTGTGAAGACTCCCTAGCCTATTGGTTTTGTGAAAATCAACGTGCGAAAAATCACAAAATTGTGGAAAAAACCGATGCGCAAGATCGCAAAATGATGAAGAAAATATTACATGTTGTGTTATGAAATATAATGTACATGGCAATATATTCTGCAAAACTGAACTTTGGTCAATAACCCTTTAATGCCTGTAGACGCATTTTGACGTGTCTGCATCAGACAACTTTTGAAAACATTTGAGACGAAAGGAGAAATTGCTCAAAACGAGCAATTTCTCCTTTTGCCACAATGTTTTCAACCTTTTTTCAGTAATTATACCTACAATTATAGAAATTTTCCATAATTTTGATTAGACATTTTCAAAGTTGTCTGTTGCAGATTTGCTGTATGTTACTGGGGAAAGGGATAGGGGGCTTTAATCATACATGGTCTATATAGTGGTCAACATTCACAAAAAAACATCAGCATATTTTGAATATTTTGTATTTTTCAACATTTTCTTAACCCTTTCGCTAACCCTTTCCCTCATATAGATGCTTTCTGAAGCCTCTGCAGCAGATGGCTGTTTGTAAACATAGTGACAAAAGAAGAAATTGCTCAAAACAAGCAATTTCTCATTTTTAGCTCTACTGGCCAAAGGCCAGAAGGACTTATGTCGTGGCGATTTGTCCGTCGTGCGTGCGTGCGTGCGTGCGTGCGTGCGTCCGTAAACAATTTCTTGTTAACACGATACAGTCTTCATTTTCTTTTGATTGTATCTCAACCAAACTTATACAGTAGTTAGATATCCATGAGAGCTCGGTTCCTTTCGAAAACCAGCCAGATCCGCCCATGCATGACTGGATTATGGCCCTTGAAATGGTCAAAATTGCTATAAAAGAGCTTGTTAACACGATACAGTCTTCACTTTTAATTGCATCTCAACCAAACTTATACAGTAGTTAGATATCTATGAGAGCTCGTTTCCTTTTGAAAACCAGCCAGATCCGCCCATGCATGACTGGATTATGGCCCTTGAAATGGTCAAAATTGCTATAAAAGAGCTTGTTAACACGATAGTCTTCACCTTTGATTGTATCTCAACCAAACTTATACAGTAGTTAGATATCTATGAGAGCTCGGTTCCTTTCGAAAACCAGCCAGATCCGCCCATGCATGACTGGATTATGGCCCTTGAAATGGTCAAAATTGCTATAAAAGAGCTTGTTAACACGATACAGTCTTCACGTTTGATTGTATCTGAACCAAACTTATATAGTAGTTAGATATCCATGAGAGCTAGGTTTCTTTCGAAAACCAGCCAGATTTGCCCATGCATGACTGGATTATGGCCCTTGAAATGGTCAAAATTGCTATAAAAGAGCTTGTTAACACGATACAGTCTTCACGTTTGATTGTATCTGAACCAAACTTATATAGTAGTTAGATATCCATGAGAGCTCGGTTCCTTTCGAAAACCAGCCAGATCTGCCCATTCATGACTGGATTATGGCCCTTGAAATGGTCAAAATTGCTATAAAAGAGCTTGTTAACATGATACAGTCTTCACTTTTGATTGTATCTCAACCAAACTTATACAGTAGTAAGATATCCATGAGAGCTCGGTTCCTTTCGTAAACCAGCCAGATCCGCCCATGCAAGACTGGATTATGGCCCTTGAAATTGTCCAAATTGCTATAATTGAGCATGTGAACACAATAGAGGCTCCATTTACTATCTGATCTTCACCAAACTTAGATAGTAGTTAAATATTGATGAGAGCTTGGTTCCTTTTGAAAACCAGCTAGATCCGCCCATGCAAGACTGGATTATGGCCCATGGAATTGTAAAAATTGCTATAATACAGCTTGTGAACACAAAAGAGCCTTCATTTACTATCCGATCTTCACCATACATACATGCTCTGGATTGAAAATGACCAAAGAACCATACCAGTAGAGCATGGGCCTCTTGTTCCACAATGTTTTCCAATTTTAGTCATAGGTTATCCATTCAATAAAAGAGATTTTCCATTTTTTTTTACAAAATATGTTCAAAGTTGTCTGCTGCAGAATTGTTGTATGAGGGAAAGGGTTAATCTTTCAAGATGGACATAACATACTAGTGTGTGATATTTGTAAAATATAACATGAAGAAAAGCCTATGGCCGAACAGTTGAATAAAATAGTGTATAAAACTAATAGAACTTTTAAATATATTCACTATTTTCAACCATTTATGTGCATTCAGTATTAAAATCAGAACAGTTTGATGTTGGAAATGGGTCAGAGGGTGGGGTTGAAACTTCCATTGGTTCTGGTTCTAGGAACTTAGTCTCCGCGAGATCCGAAGAAATATTTGTGGTAGAAATGGGATGATCAACAGGGTCAATTTTATCGTCGATTCAGACAAGGTTTGCTCTATCGAATCATCAGCGTCGTGTAAGTCAAATGTTGTCTCATATTGATAACAGAAGCCGGACCATTTACAGATTGAAAAAAAAACAAGCAAACTTTTCTGTGATGTGTCAGAAGCCTTTTTTAAACGCTTGACGCAGTACTTTCCATTATGCGACATGGTTTGTTTTGAATTTTAAGATTAAGGTAGCTAATTTTGACACAAGCCGAAATCATTGAATGTAATTTTCTTGTTTATCCAATCAGAATCGAGGTTTTAATGAAAGCGAATGACTCATATGACGCATACGGACAAAAACCAAAACAATCAAATAAAACTGAGGGTGCGAGTGTCAGAAAAGTTACGATTGTTTTATCTACCGCATAAAAAGGAAATTCACAAATGCAAGCGTACATTTCATTCGTTTGTTATGTGAATTTTGTCTTTCATTTGTGAATCTTTTCTGCAACATTGTGAACATATATGGCTTTTACAAATTGTGAAGTAGCCAAAGATCGGCTTCTAATATAGTAGGTGGAAGGGCGCTGTATAGGTATAATGTATGAGACTCTTTTCAGTGCCTTATGGAAACATGCTCTGAAATATATTCATGGCAAACATTGTTTTAGTTTGCATGACACTTTTGCTAGTTTAATGAATATGGTATGCATGCCGTTAAATTTTGCAATTTGCAAAATCTGAAAATGTTGTTTCTATAGCAACCAGTTTTCATAAAATATTCCAGTGTTTGAACTGCTTTTGCAAAACCCTGAAAATACTATTGCATCATTTTATAATGTCATTTCACTGTGTACTTTAAGAATCCATCGTTTGTGTTCCTTAAACCTGAACAAATAAACATTGAATTCTGGAATATTGAGGTTGAAGTGCCTGTATTTTGTAATGATGAGATGCTTGACGCTAATATTGATGGCATACATTGTCTTATTTTGTCATGAAAGTGTATGAATAATAATTAATATTGAATATTGTATAAATAAATATGAACTGAAATATGCAATTTTCAAAACTGGACAGTATTTTATAGTATAGAAGCACACTTTCAGAATGAATAAATAGAAAGTAATTTTCTGAAATTGTATGTTTTAGTAGTTGTTTATGAAGCCATTATTTTAATGGGAAGAAATGCTCGCATGGACCTGGTTTGCAGACAATCTGAAGTTTCTGAAAATATGCATAACCCAACCGCATTTGAGCCTATTTTGTCAGGAAAAGTCACAATTAAATTAAAATACATTGAATTTTAACTTGTAACCTTTTTTTGGTTCATATAATATCATAGAGCCTTCCAACGTCGTGATCTACCTTAGTTCCTGACGTTATTATTTTTGTGCTTTTCTCCCCATTACTTGGTAAGAGCAGTCAGTTGAGAAGTGTGCAACTATTTTCTGATGTCTAAAAATTCATTTTAATAGTACTGGACAACGTAGATTATTTTAATGCTTATGATGACAAACTTGTGACCCCTAGATATTTGTTTGATATTTCACAATTTTTAATGATCCAGCATTAAAGCCAATGCATATTAGCTTGCTCATCCGCAATAGCCTGCAGTTTGTTCTGAATACATAGTGATCAGACTTCACTCTGTCGGGACTTTGTTTCTCTGCATTTGTTTACCCTGGAACTGGGCAAAACATATATAATATTATATATCTTTTTATTAGTCCCCTACCGGTCGAAAACAGGTTTGGGGAACTATAGGTTTGGTCGAGTCTGTCTGTCAGTCCCACCTAATCTTGTCCGGCCCATGATGAGGCGGCGTGTCGCGCACAATACCCAGGCCTGTACCTCAAATGTCAAGGTCACATTTAGAGGTCAAATGTCAAAATGAGTACTGTTTGATAGGATTACCTTGTCCGGCCCGCATCTTAACCATCCATCATAGGATTTCCAAGAAACTTGGCACAAATGTTCACCATGATGAGTCGGCGTGTCGCGCACAAGACCCAGGCCTGTACCTCAAATGTGAAGGTCACACTAAGAGGTCAAAATGAGTACTGTTTGATAGGACTACCTTGTCCGGCCCGCATCTTAACCATCCATCATAGGATTTCCTTGAAACTTGGCACAAATGTTCACCATGATGAGTCGGCGTGTCGCGCACAAGACCCAGGCCTGTACCTCAAATGTGAAGGTCACACTAAGAGGTCAAAATGAGTACTGTTTGATAGGACTACCTTGTCCGGCCCGCATCTTAACCATCCATCATAGGATTTCCTTGAAACTTAGCACAAACGGTCACCATGATGAGGCGGCATGTCACGCCCAAGACCCAGGCCTGTACCTCAAATGTCAAGGCCCCACTAAGAGGTATAGGTCACAATGAGTACTGTTTGTTAGGACTGTACATTGTCTGTCTCACATCTCAACCATGCAACATAGGATTCCCAAGTTACAAGGTTAACATGTTCACCATGATTAGGTGGCATGTCGCGCACAATACCCAGGCCTGTACCTGTAAAGGTCAAGGTCACACTTAGATTTCAAAGGTAAAAATGATTACTGTTTTATAAGACTACCTTGTCCGGCTCATATCTTAACCATGCATCATAGGATTCCCAAGTTACTGGGCACACATGTTCTTCATGATGAGGTGACATGTGGCACACAAGACACAGACTTGTACCTCAAAGGTCAAGGTCACACTTAGAGGTCAATGGTCCGGTAGGGGACTCTTGTTATGCTTGCAATACTACATTCACTTATTTCCTCTAGTTTACAGAGAGCTTGGTTACTATGTAAATAACATCAAACTCTAAATTTACACAACACATATATATCAAAACAAGCCGTTTTTCTTTTTTCGCCTTTTCATATTTTGCAAACTTCCGGCACTAGCTCGGAAACCCGAGGTCAGAGGTCAATCACTTTTGTAGCTCTTGAATAGCTCTATCAGATGGTGCAATAAAATTGCCATTGAACGCTACCACTGCAGTGCTAGGGATGATAGAAGTAAAACATGACTGTAAAAAGACCCTATCTTTCAAAGGCTACCATTTAAATACAAAGGCCTAAATCAAAAATTGTTACGGATACGTTTTTTTAGCTCACCTGAGCTTTGCTCAAGGTGAGTTATTGTGATCGCCTTTTGTCCGGCGTGAGTCGTCCGTCGTGCGTCAACTTCTTCTCCTCAGTAACCAGTGGGTCAATTGGGATGAAACTTCACAGAAAGCATCCTCTCAATGACCTCACCAGAATTCCTTCAAATTTTTGGGATCCATGCAGAATTCTGGTTTCCATGGCAACGATACGAAAAAAAATTCAAAATTCTTCTTCTCCCAAACTGGTTGGCAGATTTTGAAATTATTTTGTAGAAATGTTCCTTGGGTAACCCTCTATCAGATTCCTTGAAGCCATGTTGATTGGTCGAAAAACATGGCCGCCAAAGGACGGGGCTATTTTGCCTTATATTACCATAGTGAAAACTTAAAAAATCTTCTTCTCCGAAAGTGTCAGGCCGATTTTCAAATAATTTTGTAGAAATGTTCCTTGGATGACCCACTTTCAGATTCCTTCAAGCCATGTTGATTGTTCAAAAAACATGGCCTCCAGTGGGCAGGGCTATTTTGCATTATATGGCTATAGTGAAAACTTAAAAAATCTTCTCCTCCAAAAGTGTCTGACCGATTTTCAAATAATTTTGTAGAAATGTTCCTAGGGTGACCCTCTATCAGATTCCTTCAAACCAAGTTGATTGGTCGGAAACTATGGCTGCCAGGGGGCGGGGCTTATATAGCTAAAGTGAAAAAAAAATCAGGTGAGCGATTCCAGGGCCATCATGGCCCTCTTGTCTAAATATCTCGAAGTTACATCTTTAACCGAAGTTTCAGCTCTCCACATTAATAACTGTAGGAGAAGATAGAAAAATTGTTTGGGTTCTTAAAACGAGTTTTTTTTGTTAGATGCATAGCAACTGCTATCTTTGGAAGGCTAGCATTTGAAAACAAAGGCCTAAATAAAAAATCGTTAAGGATACGTTATTAGCTCAACTGGCTGAAAGCCAGTCAGCCAGTCAAGATTATGTCAGGGCGAATTGTCTTTCATGCGCGCGTGCGTTAATTCTTTGCTTCAAACGACTTCTTCTCCCTAACCACTTGGCCAATTAGAATGAAAATTGATAGAAAGCATCCTCTCAATGTCCTCTCCTAAATTACTTCAAATTATTGGGATCCATGCAAAATTCTGGTTTCCATGACAACCGAAAGAAAAAGATAGTGTTAACTTTAAAAAACTTCTCCATAGAAAGTGTAAGGCCGATTTTCAAATAATTTTGTAGAAATATTTCCTGTCTGACAAATGAACTTTTGGTTTCAAACTACATGTCCTGAACCATTTGACCAATATCAAACAAACTTCACAGAAATGCTCATTAGATGTCTGGTCCCTCTTTCAAATTGTTCAAGGACTAAATGCATTTTTACATTTTACAAATGTCCTTTGCTGATATGCTATTTCATTTCAAGTGTCCACTCTTTTCAGTTTCATTCGCACACTTGAACAATTTTACCCCGATATTAGCAGTTGCACAGTTGTATTCATGTTATAACCCAAGCTTTCGATTTAGGACCATCTTGACCCCTTTGTTAACTAGAGCATGTTGAAGCCTTGCCAGAATGTTTGTCTTGGTGATATCAAGGCAAAGTTCAAGTTTGACAATGTGATACTCTAAAGGCTGCATTTTTACTCGAGCTTGTTGAAAAACTACGACACTCTAACTTTAATGGGTATGAATGTCACTGGGTGAAATTTGAGAAAAATCTTGTGAACGCTCTAGATGGGAATATTTGACTGTAGAATAATGAAAGTTTGTCAGAAAGTTTATATATATGATAGTTAAGCAACGGCTTGATATAGCTTATGTCGAAATAAAAAAACAATGTCAGTTAATCTACCAATGTATTTCCTGACATGTGGCAAAAGGGGAAATTGCTCATTGCAACAATTTTTTCAAAAGTCGTCTGCTGCAGAGGCGTCCAAATGTGTCTGTATGAGGAAAAGAGTTAAGTATGCAATTTGATCTCCTCTGTCAACAATTAAAAACCATTGAAGGTATTCTCCCATGACTTAACTGATATGAAGTATTTTGTGGAGAGCATTCATGTAAATTCAATAAAACTTAACCCTTTCCCTCACGTGGAGCAGATGACTTTGGACATATTTTGTCAAAAAATAGAAAATCTCTATAATCAAATAGATAACCTATGATTGAAAGTGGAAAACATTGTGACATAAGGAGAAATTGCTCGTTTTGAGCAATTGCTTCTTTTGTCACTATGTTTTCAAAAAGCCTTCTACTACAGAGGCGTCAAAAAGCGTCTTTATGAGGTAGAGGGTTAACTCATATGAAGTATTTTGTGGACAGCAGTTGTTTAATCTTTATAGGAACATAAATCTGACTTTCCTGTATTATTTCAGCATTCATCTTGGTTCTCATAGCACCTTTAATTTCACTATTTAACGGGTGAATTGAATCTGATGGAAGAAATTGTTTGATAACTTAATACCGCATACAGATCGTTTTTCAACCCTTTCCCAAATACAAAAAGTCTGTAGCATAAACCATTTGGGACAAATATGGAAAATCTCTTAAACCCATTACCTTCAAAGGGTGTCGTCTTTTCAATCATCAGACAAACAATTTTATCAATGTAGAAAACTGAAAAATTGATATCGATAAAGAGTTTTGAGCAATTTCACCTTTTATTGCAATGTTTTTAAAAGTCCTACTTTGACCGGATTGTCTTGATTAGTCATCTGCTGCAGATGTGTGTGGGTGTTGATGTTTGTGAAATCATCTGAAGTCAAACATGTACCTAACATCTGGAAATTAAAAGTTATATATTGATGCGAATTTCAAATATCATTTGAAAAGGATTATATGTTCGTTCTCAGATAGACCAAACTGACCTTGTTACGCAACATCATGCAACAGTTCCTGCAGGTTCTTTTGCTTCATATATTTCTTTAACCCTTTCCTTCAATTAGACGCTTTCTGACGCCTCTGCAGCAAACGACTTTTTGAATACATAGTGACAAAAGAAGAAATTGCTCAAAACAAGCAATTTCTCCTTTTGCCACAATATTTTCCACTTTTAGTTATAGGTAATCCATTCAATTATAGAGATTTTCTATTTTTTGACAAATATGTTCAAAGTCGTCTGCTGCAGAATTGTTGTAAGAGGGAAAGGGTTTTAACTATTACGTTAAAAACTGATAGCCATGGAAATTCTCTAGAAATGAAAGTATAATTATTGAATTGAGTTGAAAACATTGTGGCGAAAAGTGAAATTTATTATAATGAGCAATTTCTCCCTTTGTAACAATTATTCAAATGTTGTCTGCTGGAGATGAGTCAAAATGTGTCTGCATTAGGGAAAGGTCTATAACCGTTTTTAGTCATTTTTCACATTTTCAGGGTTTTGTGCAATGGACAGTGAATGATTTAACTGCTGACTAAAACATATCATATCACTGACACCAGGCGGATAAAGTGGATCATTTCATTTAACATTCACAATGGATAGATCATTTGATATTAGCATGTGGGGGTTGAAACCAGACAATGTGTCGCCTTGGGATCATAACTGGCATATTTGCTGACAAAAGATATTTTTCCATTAAACCTTTCCCACATACAACAAATCTGAAGCTGACGACTTTTATCAAATTATCATATCCAAAATATAGAAAATCTGTATAAATGATAGTATGATTATTGAAGAGAGGTGAAATTATTGTGACAAATTGAAAAATTACTCATTCATGATTAATTTCTCCATTTGCCACTATATATATATGATTTCAAAAGTCGTCTGCTTCAAAGGCATCAGAAAGCGTCTACATGAGGGAAAGGGTTAAAACACTCATGTTTGAAATAAAGTATCATATTCAACCATGTTCACTGTACTAAAACTGAAATTGATACCATCTGAACAAAAGAAGTTAGATACAGGCCTGAAATAGAATAGTTTGGTGGAATGTTTAAAGTATAAATTATACATAAAAAAGGACGAGACATTCCTGAGATAGAGAAGTGAAGATATCAGATGATAATTGTCCCATATGATTAACAACATAATTCAACCTAGCTTCTCCCCACATACAATCCAACACATGTGGACAGACAAGTTTGAAAACTTCTAGGCAAAATTATGAATAACTATAAATGGAAATATTTGTACAATTATTGAAAAGAGGAATTACTTCTTTTGCCACAATAAAGATGTATCAAATACAGTCTGCAGTTTAGAAAGGGCCCCTTTCTGTACTTCCAATTGTTCTTCATATCTTTTCTTCATGATTATAAGTGGGTTGAAAGGAAATATAAATATATCATAGCTTACCTATGCACGAAGTGCAAGGTGAGCTATTGTGATCACATTTTGTCCGGCGTCCGTCCGGCATGCGTCGTCAACATTTGAGCTTGTTAACACTCTACATGCTACATTTTGCATCCAATCTTCATGAAACATTCATCTCCATCAAATCTTGGACATGTTCCAAACTGGGCCATATGAGGTCAAAAACTAGGTCACTAGGTCAAATTGAAGGGAAATCTTGTTAACGCTCTGGAGGCCACATTTTTAACTTGAGCATGTTGAAACTTTATCAGAGTGTTTGTCTTGATAATATGTAGGTAAAGTTTGAACATGGGTCATGTCGGGTTAAAAACTAGGTCACTAGGCCATATTGAAGGGTAATCTTGTTAACACTCTGGATACTGCATTTTTAACTTGAGCCTGATGAAACTTTATCAGAATGTTTTTATGCCCCCTGAATCACCGATTAGGTGGGCATCTAGTTTTTGGCCTGTCTGTCTGTCTGTTTGTCTCTTTGTCTGTCTGTCGAAAAAAACTTTAACCTTGACCACTACTTTTGGACCATAACAGGTATGGCTACCATATTTCACATGTGTATTCCTTGTGACATGATCTTCCTGTCAGTACCAAAATGTTTGACCTTGCGACCTTGACCTTTGACCTAGATGTGGCCATTCGGGGGCATCAGTGTTTCACAAACACATCTTGTTCTTGATGATATGTAAAAGTCAAGTTCGATCATGGGTAATGTTGGGTCAAAAAATAGGTCACTAGGTCAAATTGAAGGAAAAGCTTGTTAACATTCTAGAGGCCGCATTTTTTGCTACAGCAGCTTGACATTTAATGAGAATGTATATCTAATTGATATATAAGCCAAGTTCGAAAATGGGTCAAGGTCAATAAAGGAAAATATTGTTCGAACTCTGGAGGCAGCATTTTTATTTCGAGCAAGTTGAAAATTTGTCAGAATGTTGTCTTGATTATATCTAGTCCATGTTGGAATATGGGTCATTTCAGGTAAAAAAATATAGATCACTAGGCCAAATGAAGGAAAATCTTGTTAACACTGTAGAGGTTGCATTCAGAATAATTCTCTTGATGTGTTTTGCATTGCAGTACATTGTATAATTAAGGTGAGCGATTCCAGGGCCATCATGGCCCTGTTGTTTTAAGTTGAACTCATTTACATTAATAAACAAAGCTGTATTCTAGTCTTATTTAATACTGTTTTTAGCTCTACTGGCCAAAGGCCAGAAGGACTTATGTCGTGGCGATTTGTCCGTCGTCTGTGCGTGCGTGCGTCCGTGCGTCCGTAAACAATTTCTTGTTAACACGATACAGTCTACATTTTTGATTGTATCTCAACCAAACTTATAAAGTAATTAGATATCCATGAGAGCTCGGTTCCTTTCGAAAAACAGCCAGATCCGCCCATGCATGACTGGATTATGGCCCTTGAAATGGTCAAAATTGCTATAAAAGAGCTTGTTAACAAGATACATTCTTCACTTTTGATTGTATCTCAACCAAACTTATACAGTAGTTAGATATTTATGAGAGCTCGGTTCCTTTCGAAAACCAACCAGATCCGCCTATGTATGACTGGATTATGGCCCTTGAAATGGTCAAAATTGCTATAAAAGAGCTTGTTAACACGATACAGTCTTCACTTTTGATTGTATCTCAACCAAACTTATACAGTAGTTAGATATCTATGAGCGCTCAGGTCCTTTCGAAAAGCAGCCAGATCCGCCCATGCATGACTGGATTATGGCCCTTGAAATGGTCAAAATTGCTATAAAAGAGCTTGTTAACAAGATACAGTCTTCACTTTTAATTGTATCTCAACCAAACTTATACAGTAGTTAGATATCCATGAGCGCTCAGGTCCTTTCGAAAAGCAGCCAGATCCGCCCATGCATGACTGGATTATGGCCCTTGAAATGGTCAAAATTGCTATAAAAGAGCTTGTTAACAAGATACAGTCTTCACTTTTAATTGTATCTCAACCAAACTTATACAGTAGTTAGATATTCATAAGAGCTCGGTTCCTTTCGAAAACCAGCCAGATCCGCCCATGTATGACTGGATTATGGCCCTTGAAATGGTCAAAGTTGCTATAAAAGAGCTTGTTAACACGATACAGTCTTCACTTTTGATTGTATCTCAACCAAACTTAAACAGTAGTTAGATATTCATGAGAGCCCGGTTCCTTTCGAAAACCAGCCAGATCCGCCCATGTATGACTGGATTATGGCCCTTGAAATGGTCAAAATTGCTATAAAAGAGCTTGTTAACACGATACAGTTTTCACTTTTTAGCTCACCTATGCACGAAGTGCAAAGTGAGCTATTGTGATCACATTTTGTCCGGCGTCCGTCCGTCGTGCGTCCGGCAACATTTGAGCTTGTTAACACTCTACGGGCTACATTTTGCATCCAATCTTCATGAAAGTTTATCAGAACGTTCATCTCTATTAAATCTTGGACAAGTTCGAAACTGGGCCATATGAGGTCAAAAACTAGGTCACTAGGTCGAATTGAAGGGAAATCTTGTTAACACTCTGGAGGCCACATTTTCAACTTGACCATGTTGAAACTTTATCAGAATATTTGTCTTGATGATATGTAGGTCAAGTTCGAACATGGGTCACATCGGGTCAAAAAGTAGGTCACTAGGTCAAATTGAAGGAAAATCTTGTTAACACTCCAGAGGCTGCAATTTTTGCCCCAGCAGTTTGAAATTTTGTCAAAATGTTTGTCTTAAAAATATCTAGGTCAAGTTCGAATATGGGTTATGCCGGGTCAAAAACTAGGTCAAATTGAAGGAAAATCTTGTTAACACTTTTGATGCCGCATTTATTACTTCAGCAGCTTGAAATTTGGTCAAAATGTTTGTCTTAAAGATATCTAGTTCAAGTTCAAATATGGGTCATGTTGGATCAGAAACTAGGTCACTAGGCCAAATTGAGGGGAAATCTTGTTAACTCTGTAGAAGCCGCATGTTTTGCTTCAGCGGCTTGAAATTTTGTCAGAATGTTGAGCTGAATGATATCTAAACCAAGTTCGAATATGGGTCATGCCGGGTCAAAAACCCTAGGTCACTAGGTCAAATTGAAGGAAAATCTTGTTAACACTTTGGATGCCGCAATGTTTGCTTCAGCAGCTTGAAATTTGGTCAGAATGTTTGTCTAAATGATATCTAGGCCAAGTTCGGATATGGGTCATCCTGGGTTAAAAACTAGGTCACTAGGCCCAATTGAAGGGTAATCTTGTTAACACTCTGGATACTGCATTTTTAATTTCAGCATGATAAAATCAGAATGTTTTTCTTGATGATAATGTAGGCCAAGTTTGAATATGGGTCATGCTGGGTCAAAAACTAGGTCACTAGATCAAATTGAAGGAAAATCTTGTGAACACTTTGGATGCCGCATTTTGTGTTTCAGCAGCTTGAAATTTGGTCAGAATGTTTGTCTGAATTATATCTAGGTCAAGTTCGAATATGGGTCATATTGGATCAGAAACTAGGTCAATAAAGGAAAATATTGTTCAAACTCCGGAGGCCGCATTTTTACTTTGAGCAAGTTGAAACTTTGTCTGAATGTTGACTTGATGATATCTAGTCCATGTTGGAATATGGGTCATATCAGGTAAAAAAATATAGATCACTAGGCCAAATGAAGGAAAATATTGTTAACACTGTGGAGGTTGCATTCAGAATAATTGTCTTGATGTGTTTTGCATTGCAGTACATTGTATAATTAAGGTGAGCGATCCAGGGCCATCATGGCCCTCTTGTTATTGTATCTTAACCAAACTTATACAGTAGTTAGATATCCATGAGAGCTTGGTTCCTTTCAAAAACCAGCCAGATCCGCCCATGCAAGACTGGATTATGGCCCTTGAAATTGTCCAAATTGCTATAATTGAGCATGTGAACACAATAGAGGCTCCATTTACTATCTGATCTTCACCAAACTTAGATAGTAGTTAAATACTGATTAGAGCTTGGTTCCTTTTGAAAACCAGCCAGATCCGCCAATGCAAGACTGGATTATGGCCCATGAAATTGTAAAAATTACTATAATACAGCTTGTGAAAACAAAAGAGCCTCCATTTACTATCCGATCTTCACCATACATACATGCTCTGGATTGAAAATGACCAAAGAACCATACCAGTAGAGCATAGGCCTCCTGTTTAGGTATAAACCATAATACAGTTTAGAACATCATGAAATTGACAATCTGAGCGGAACGTGATTGGAACAAAGTTGGAATGCTTTATGAGCGGAACGGTATTTTTCGCTCTGAATGAAACAATCATATTGTAAGGAAAAAATTCAATCACATGAATACTTCGCTCAATCTGAGCGGAACGGAAAAAAGCAATCAAAATGTTATGAATGAGTGAATGCTTTATGAGAGGGATGGAACGTGAGCGGAACGGAGCGTGAACGGTAAATTTGTCAATTCAAGATGTTCTTAACTGTAATTGTAAATATATCTATCTATCTTTCCAACATGCTACATATCTGCAGCAAGCTGTTTTAAACATATCCAGGCAGAAATATGAAAAAAATCTCTTGAAATGAAAGATAGTTATTGAATAGAAATGAAAGCATTGTTGCAAAGGGAGAAATTGCCTCCTTTTGCAATAATGTTTTCAAAAAGGTATCTGCTGCAGATGTGTAAAAACTTGCCTGCATGTGGTAAAATGCTATAAAGAATTATATATTTTTATTTATGATGCTTTTTAAGAGAAGGCATAGCTATTTCATGCCTTAACCCTTTCCCTCATACAACAATTCTCCAGCAGACGACTTTAAACATCTTTTGTAAAAAAATAGAGAAATCTCTATAATTGAATGGATAACCTATGACTAAAAGCGGAAAACATTGTGGCAAAAGGAGAAATTGCTAGTTTTGAGCAATTTCTTCTATTGTCACTATGTTTTCAAAAAGCCATCTGCTGCAGAGGCTTCAGAAAGTGTCTATATGAGGGAAAGGGTTAACACTTTCCCTATATATATAGACCCACTCTGACACCTCCGTAGGGGATGACTTTTGAAAACATTTTGACAAAAGTAGAAATGGCTTAAAACTGGAAATTTCTCCTGTTGTAACAAAATATTTTCAACTTTTTAGATCACCTAGAGCCGAAGGCTCAAGGTGAGCTATTCTGATCACTTTTTGTCCGTCGTCCGTCATCTGTCCGTCGTCGTTAACTTTTAGCTTTAAACATCATCTCCTCCTGAACCACAGAACCAATTGCATCCAAACTTCACAGGAATGTTCCTTTGGTGGCCCTCTTTCAAAATTGTTCAAAGATTTAAATTCCATTGAGAACTTTGGTTGCTGCAGCATCAGAAAGGGGGCAAAATTACCGAACTTTAAAAATCTTCTTCTCTGAATCCGCATGTCAGATTCCATCATTCCAATATAATTTGGTAGAAATGTTCCTTGGGTGACCCTCTACAAAGATTGTTCAAGGCATACTGTTTGGTTGAAAAACATGGCAGTCAGGAAGCATCAGAAAAGGGGCAAAATCATCTTGTTAACCTTTAGCTTTAAACATCATCTCCTCCTAAACCACATAACCAATTGCATCCAAACTTCACAGGAATGTTCCTTTGGTGGCCCTCTTTCAAAATTGTTCTAAGATTTAAATTCCATTGAGAACTTTGGTTGCTGCGGAATCAGAAAAAGGGCAGAATGTCCAAACTTTAAAAATCTTCTCCTCTGAATCTGCATGTCAGATTCCAATATAGTTTAGTAGAAATGTTCCTTGGGTGACCCTCTACAAAGATTGTTCAAGGCATACTGTTTGGTTGAAAAACATGGCTGTCAGGAGGCATCAGAAAAGGGACAAAATGACAAAATTTGGAAATTCCATTTTTTTTTAAGTCTTTGTCTGATAATAAGAAAATTGTATAGGAATCTTACTTCAGTGATCCTCTACTTGATTTTTACAAACCGTATTGATTGATTACAAAATCATAGCAACCTCGTGTCATCACAAAAGGGGTAAATTGAACTTTTAGCTACAAATGACAACTCCTACCATTCCACTCGACAAATTTCAAAGTTACTTCACAGGAATGTTCCTTTGATGGTCCTCTTTCAAAATTGTTCAAAGACTTACATTCTACGTAGAACTTTTGTTGCTGCGGCATCAAAAATTGAGAAAGATATCCAAACTTTAAAAACATCCATCTCCATAATTCATTTGTCAGATTCCAAGATAATTTGGCAGAAATGTTCTTTGAGTGACTCTCTACAAAAACTGTTCAAGCCATATTGATTTCGTTGACAAACAGGGCAGCAAAGCCGCATCAGGAAAGGTGCAAAATGACAAAACTTTATAATTCCATTAGATTTCAAGATACAAATGGCTTTTACTGATAAACTATTTCTTTTACTGAGTGTCCACTCCTTGCAGTTTTATTTGAACTCCTGATTAAATTTGCACAGATATTTGCAGTTAAATATTTGCTTCTAATTAACTATCATTCCGGTGATCGATTTAGGGTCATCTTGGCCCTCTTGTTTCAGTAATTATACCTACAACAATAGAGATTTTATTCAAAGTCGTCTTCTACAAATTTGTTGTATGTGGGAAAGGGTTCAATCCTTATTAGTCCTCCATAACCTATATTGTTGGTAATCACAACAATCGTCTGATTCAGAATACTCTTTTTGCTACCCACAACAAAGGTTTTAAATGGTTGATAAAATAAATGTTTCAGAGTAAAGGCGTATTTACTCCTCCTTTCAGAGGCCTCTGGAGGCCATCTTAACCCTTTCCACTTCCGACTTTGAAACTATCTTATCAATCAAAGTACTGAAAGTACTCAAGGTAGAATTGCTGTGTTATGTGATGAAGGAAAACTGAAAAACTAAAGTGCATATATATAAAATCTTTTATTTAAATTAATTCAGCAAGACAGATAGACAAATATGCAATATAAGGCCAGAATAAACTATCCTTGATCACACATTCGTCTTGGTGGTGTTAACATGTATTAGCCCCTTATTAATTGCTCCACATGATACTTGATACCATGCAAACATCACCTAAACATATTCATGCCAAAACAGTTTCTTAAATGTTAGTTGAGTGTAGAGCAAATGATTCATTTCAGTGATCAGTTAATAAACATTTATAACATATATTTAGTATCTTGACTACTGAAGTTTAATGTAGCAAAAAAGATGTGCCAGCATTATACTTTTTGTGTATGAAAATGATATTACAAGCCTTTGTTTGAAAAAAGAAATTGGATGAAAATTTACAGATTAATTTATTAAGGCCTTATGGAAAGCAATAATTGAAGTGAACACAACAAATAGATTGTGTAACCTAAATAGTCCAAGAACAAGTTTTTGACATTTACAAGCTTATTAACCGTTTCCGTCATATATGACAATTCTGCAGCAGATGACTTTGAACATATGTTGTCAAAAAATAGAACATCTCAATAATTGAATGGATAACCTATGACTAAAAGTGTAAAACATCGTGGCAAAAGGAAATATTGCTCGTTTTGAGCAGTTTCTTCTTTTGTCAATATGTTTTCAAAAAGTTGTCTGCTGCAGAGGCGTCAGAAAGCGTGTAAATGGGGGAGAATTAAGTATATTTTTTTGTGTATCTTCTGCTTGAAAAAACAGTACAGGAAGCTTCGAACTGCTCATTACGAACAATTTGAACTTTGCTTGGAAACAGTATAGGAAGCTTCAGACTGCTCATAAACAGCAATATGTATATTGCTTGGAAACAGTATAGGAAGCTTCAGACTGCTCATAAACAGCAATATGTATATTGCTTGGAAACAGTATAGGAAGCTTCAGACTGCTCATTACGAACAATTTGAAGTTTGCTTGGAAACAGTATAGGAAGCTTCAGACTGCTCATAAACAGAAATATGTATATTGCTTGGAAACAGTATAGGAAGCTTCAGACTGCTCATAAACAGCAATATGTATATTGCTTGGAAAAAGTACAGGAAACTTCAGACTGCTCATTACGAGCCTTCTGATCTTACAAGTTCAATATACTGGATAAATGGAAATGTATAGAAAATTGTTAAAATAGATTTGTTTTCATCAAAATGATGGTAGTCTGCGAAGAGTTATAATAAATATTCCTGCTTTTTACAATGGTTTTATGTACCAAAGTACAATATTTTGGAAAGAAACAATTCTAAGAAGTTTGGCAAATGCAAAAACATAATAATATTGCAAGTAACAGTTTAGCATATCAAACAAGAGAGCCATGAGGCCCAGGATCGCTCACCTGAGAATGGGCTATTTATAACTTTTAACTCTTTCTACCCTGTACGAAATAGTCTGGGCAGACTAGAACCAGATTCTGTACAGAATAAAATACAGAAACTGTGCAGCAGTCTCTGTACAGAAAAAAATCTGGTTCATTGAGACATAGTTGAACCAGATTCTATAAATAGATTTTTCAAATGGTGACAAAGAGCAAAATCTGTACAGAATTTCGCGAAATATTTAAATTAGGCAGAAAAAAAATCGGTGTAGAAAAAATTCTGGGTGCAGAAAAATTCTGGCCAGAAAAAAATCTGTACAGAATTAATTCTCTATGGAAGAAAAATGTGTAGTAATATTTCCTTTCCCACTTGAAGACCTATTTGTAGCAGAAAACCTGTGATAACATTGTTGAAAAAGCTAGGAGGGATTGTTTGAAACAAGCAATTTCTCCTTCTGCAACAATGTTTTTCAAAGATATTCAACTATTGGACATAATTGAAAACATTGTGACAAAAGGATAAATTTCTCAATGAAAAATTCGCGAAAAAAAGAAGGTGTAAGTAACATAATATTTTATTTAAGTTTAAACACAAACATTTTCAATATCAAATGAGATATTTTCTTTTAAACAACAATATAACAAATGATAAATGTTTAATTTACAAAGATAACTATCACTGAACATGATAAATACCCCCTAAACAGCACCTTCACCTACACAATAACTTAATAAGTAAAAGGGCCATAACTCTGTAAATTAACAATTGTAATTAACCCCTTAAAGATATGCACATCTCCTCTTGGTATAGAAGCTTCATGAAATTTGTTATTGAATTCCACCCAGTGGTTTGTAAGAAATAGGCTGAACAAAATATGGCTTCAGACCGACAGACAGCCCGACACAGTGACTCCTATATACCCAGGGGGTATAATTAGTAAAAGGGCCATAGCTCTGTAAAATAACATGCAATTGTAAGACCTTTAGGATATGCACATCTCCTCTTGGTATAGATGCTTCATGTAAAATTGTATTGAATACATCCAGGGACGTCTTTTCTACGTCCCTGATACATCGAAGGGGGTATAATTATTCAATTTCATAAATGGTTTTAAATCATAAACTGTAGCATCTTTTGTTTCTCAACGTCTTGTTTCTCTTTCCTTGCTTGCCCAGGAATTTCTTGCTTGATCCATTATTCAAGTGCATCTGGAATTTAAAAAAAAAAGAAGTTTTGAATTTTGCTATTATTTGACTCCTTTCCCATTTAAAATTTCATTTTTGACGATTTAAAATATTTTTGCATAGACATCTTCAAAGGCGTATGCTGCAGATTTGTTTTGTGTGGGAAAAGAATAACTGAAAAAACACCTCAAATAAGTCCTACTGTAAAAATTTATGTTTTATCCTACACTATCCGAAAATGAGTATGCCCGAATACGACGCTAGTTATCAGTGCGAGCTCTCAATATACGGTTTTGAAAAACCTGTGAAGAAGGTGGAAATATCAAATATTAAGAACAGAATAACGTAAGATTATATTTGATAGGTATTTTTCAACAAATAATCATATCTATTAGAATTATAAACCAAAAACTACGATGAAGATTTAAATATTTCTCTCACGGATTTAACCCAGAAAAACAGATGTGTCGAAGATCATGAAAATATATCTTTTAAAGATTGAGAAAGTATAAATTTCATTAGAAAGATAATGTTTATTGCAATAATAATGTATTACTCTTTTAACACGTATTATTTTGAGATATTTATTGAATTATTCGGACTTTAAAACCGATTTGTCGCTGTGTTGACAAAGACATAAAATGGCGGCCACTCGCGTAGCGAACACGATTCGTACTAGAATTGCTATGCATTTGTCAATTTCAGGCCGATTTCAAGAATTTCTAGATTAAAATAAAGCTCAGATTATAAGGTTTAATTTGATATTGATCAGAAAAAACATACCTGGTATTAAAATTGGAGGCGAACACCGCACGGCCATCGTCTTGAAATCGCAGTCATTCAAATTTCACAACAGATTTTACCGTTATAAACACACGTTCGTAAGTGTGACCCACAGTGGCACTAAAATATCATCCGTCGTAACATTTGTAGCAAGTAAAACGCAAAAACTATTGAAATGAAAATGAGATATGAAAATAACAAAGATATTTTCTGGAAGTTTAAACATTGTTCTGTTTCAATGGATAACAATATTTTAATACGCTACACTTTTTGATAATATTTTATCCTTAAGAATAATGTCATTCTATCAATATTTGGAACAAAATTAATAAAATACAGAAATTACAATCCCTGTGTCTTTTAAACCAGGCATTATTCAAAACACAAACACATTCTAGATGTTCAATGTATTTCTACCTTTAGTTGAAATGTTAAGCTTTCAGAATATGTATGGGTTTTTATATGTGCCAAATGTGATTTCAAAGTTTAATTAATTGCTACAAAATGTGAAAATTTGGAAAATTTATTTCTCCATGTCATATTTTAACCAGATAACAGGTGAACAGGTGGAGTTGCTTATCTACGTCCCTCAATATTTAAAAAACCCACATGATTTAAGAAATTTTCAAAGTCCAATTATTCTGGTTCACTTTTTGTCTAAGTCCATTTTTCTAAGTGCGAAAAAACTGTCTGATACAATAATCTGTACAGACAAAAACCTGGTTCAGTAAGATTCTGTACAGAAAAAAACAAAAAGTCTGTACAGAATTTATATCAGATTCTGTGTCTGTGTTTATTCTGTACAGAAAACAGAAATTCTGTATGTATTCTGCCCAGAATTGGTACAGACTCTGTACAGAATTGGCTCAGAGTTTTCGTACAGGGCCGCCAATGGCAATATCATCAAGACAATTAAACTGTCAAACAGTGTTAAATCTTACCCTCCCAAGCATATTCAATCTAATTGAGGCCTATGAAGTACATGACTCTCACAAACATATTGAAAAAATATAGAAACTGCTCTTTTTGAAAACATAGTGACAAAAGAACCTTTTGTCACAATGTTTTCCAATTTCAGTCATAGGTTATCCATTCAATTATAGAGATTTCCAATTTTTTGAGAAAATATGTTCAAAGTCGTCTTTCGCCACCATAAGTGATGTATAATTAAAACGGGGCTCTCACGAGGGGGGCGATTTAGGAGAAGTGGTCGCCTAAAAATTTCGGGACTTCGCCCATTCACTCGATCAAAGCGAAGTCGACTTCGGCCAATATCTCAGTCAAAGCGAAGTTGACTTCGCCGTCAATTTTATCCTATCATCAGACACTGTTAAAATGATCACGGTCACGCACCATGTTGAATCGATTTATACAGTGTGCGATATACACAGTTGCGTAATCAGTAATTTGACAACTGAGAGTGTATATCCATTAAAAGCTGAAGAATCGAATCATTTAACACAAACAATGACGTGGAACTGATTTTCATATCAAATATTATGACGCCCCCCTGATAAAACATTAAATACGGATCCTATGTAAATGAGATGGAAGTCGAATTATGTTTTAACCCTTTCAATAGTATAGATAATATTGTGAATTTATTCGTGGTTTAATGAGATAATCGTCTTCAATAATTAAGAAATTGAGAATTTTTCAGAGGAACGGTGGCGGGGCCCTTTGAGAGGGGAAAAATAGCGTCTTAAGTCTAAAATAGGGGAAAAAATACATGAACAAAATATTCTTGATTTCATAACTGTATTGTTACATAACTAGCAACAGAAACATATGATAGAAACATTAGAGGTCAATTGATCTGTTTTTTTGACTGAAAACATCAATAACACTCAGCATGCCCACTGAGTTCGGAGATTTTGTGTACATGTACCCACTGCCTTTGGAAATTTGGGTTACACAGTAACAATAAGGGGTACAGATATAATAAACAAGGAAATGTTGATTTTGTTCTTTTTTATCATCTCCCTCTCCACATTCAAGGAAAAGACAAAAACTTAACAGATTGACTAATTAAAGAGAAAGTACAAATTAAGATTATCATTGAAAGTAGACAAAAGTATGAGCAATATATCCCTCTCCCACAGTGTATTTAAAATGTGTCTGTTGTAGACAAAAAGAAAAATATCTGCAAAGGACAAACAGAACATCTGCATTCTATTCTCTTCAATTCAGGCTCTGTTGATGTACTGGCAACCTGCTTGTCTGGTGATGTTTTATTTTCTGCAAAGTAAAGCATGCCAAGATGAATCGGCAAATACCACTGTGTAATCATGTAAAAAGAACTTGCGTCACTATCAAATGTATTTAAATTCAATTTGAAAAATAAAAGATACGATGGTTACTTCGCCATAAAAAGGATCACTTCATCATATTTTGATTTTTAATCGTAACGGGACTAATTAATGACTAGCTCTTTAAAATAGGACATTTTCTTTTATTTCAATATCTTCGCTTACTGTTTATCGGTTGGAAGAAGCTTTTTATTGTCTTTTTTTGTTCATTTCACCCGCGCAGACGATGCAACGTTTTGGATACGTAATCGCCCTTCCCAAATCGCAACTTCTCGATAATGAGCTGTGCCCTGCTTGGCTGTTTACGTCATATTTGACTTACTGATCATGTGACCAGTTTGTACATTGCTTATTGGCTTGTCGAAGTTGAACGATGACAACCGATTGTTCAATCGGATATTTCCGTATAATATATTAAAGAACAGTTGAGATGTGACAAAACGATCCGATGCATTTCCGGTAAAGATGAGTTTTCCCATCCACAAATGGCCCATTCAGCCCGATCATATATTTTCATAGTTGAAAGACTTGAAGCCGCAAATTGAAAGGCAACAACAATAAAAATAATAGAATAGAGTGTCTTATTTCTTCATATTAATTTTACGTGCATGCTGATTATTTTACATTTTGCGTGAATGGGCATGCTGACACTGGAAAAAAATTGTCTGTTAGGAGGGGAATTTTTTTTCAAAAAAGGGGAAAAATATATACTTTTCAGTGAGGGGAATGGGGCCGAATATCGGCCCCGAAAAGGCCATAAAAAAAAACCTGATGCTGTAGCATGGGGGTGTCGTAATATTTGGAATTAACCAATCAATAAACAATACCTCAATTCTACTTGTAAAGAGTGTGTATGTTTGGCCGATACAAATAATTTACGTTGTTTATGACACTTACGACAGACTTCTTTACAAAATGCCTGAAACCTTTACACGGCGAGTCTCACCTGAGCACTTCGTGCTCAAGGTGAGTTATTGTGATCGCCTTATGTCCAGCGTCCATCGTCTTATATGGCTTTAGAGAAAACTTAAAAAATCTTCTCCTCCAAAAGTGTTTTTATAGAAATGTTCCTTAAGTGACCCACTATCAAATTCCTTCAAGCCATGTTGATTTGTCGTAAAACATGGCCGCCAGGGGGCGGGGCTATTTTGCATTATATGGCTTTAGTGAAAACTCAAAAAATCTTCTCCTCCGAAAGTGCATGGCCGATTTTCAAATAATAGGGTGACCCTATATCAGATTCCTTTAAGCCATGTATATTGGTTGAAGACTATTGCCGCCAGGGGGCACGCCCGTACGAAACAGTCCAGGCGTAATCTAACAGGATTCATACAGGAATATCGCTTTAAATCCTACAAGGAGACCAGCAGGAAAATGGAGCGAAATATGTTAATTAGATTAACAGGAATCCTGTTGGAATATTTGTTAAAAAATCCTTGCAGGGATTTTGTCCTCATATACATATTTCGGGCCATTTTCCTGCTGGATTCCTTCTACTTTTTTCCTACCAGGAATCCTAGTAGCAGGAAATCAAACCTCATTTGCATATTTCAAAACTTTTGATTTCTAGTTGGATTAAATACCTACAAGGAATCCAGTTACAAAATCCTACAAGGAATATAGAACAAATCCTACAAGGAATATAGAAAAAATCCTACAAGGAATCTCATTACAAAATCCAAAAAGATTTTTGATACTTAAATAGGTTAAAACTTCCTATCAGGTTTCCTGGTACAAAATTCCTACAAGGAATCGTTTCCTGGTACAAAAATCCTACAAAGAATCAAAGGAATCCAGGTTCAACCTTTTATGAGACTCAACAGCCCTGCCCCGTGGTGGCTATTTTTTTTACCAACCACCATGGCTTAAAGGAATCTTGTAGAGTGTCACCAAAGGAATGTTTCTGCAAAATTATTTGAAAATATGCCTGACACTTTCGGAGGAGAAGATTTTTTAAGTTTTCACTATGGTCATATAAGTCAAAATAGCCTGCCATCTGGCGGCCATGTTTTTCGACCAATCAACATGGCTTGAAGGAATCTGATAGAGGGTCACCCAATGAACATTTCTACAAAATTATTTGAAAATCGGCTGAACACTTTCGGAGAAGAAGATGTTTTAAGTTTTCACTATAGCTATATAACGCAAAAAAGCCCCGCCCCCTGGCGGCCATGTTTTTCGCCCAATCAACATTTCTTGAAGGAATCTAATTAAGGTTCACACAAGGAACATTTCTACAAAATTATTTGAAAATCGGCCTGACACTTTTGGAGGAGAAGATTTTTTAAGTTTGCTCTTTAGCCATATAGGCAAAATAGCCCCGCCCTGTGACAGCCATGTTTTTTTACCAATCAACATGGCTTGAAGGAATCTGATAGAGGGTCACCCACGGAACATTTCTACATAATTATTTGAAAATCTGCTGAACACTTTTTGAGAAGAAGATTATTTAAGTTTTCACTATAGCTATATAAGGCAAAAAAGCCCCGCCCCCTGGCGGCCATGTTTTTCGCCCAATCAAAATTTCTTGAAGGAATCTAATAAAGGGTCACCCAAGGAACATTTCTACAAAATTATTTGAAAATCGGCCTGACACTTTCGGAGAAGAAGATTTTTTAAGTTCTCACTATTTTTTTCTTTCGGTTGCCATGGAAACCAGAATTTTGAATGGATCAAAAACATTTGAAGGAATTTAGTAGAGGACATTGAGAGGATGCTTCCCATGAAGTTTCAACCAAAATTGGCCAAGTGGTTAGGGAGAAGAAGTCTTTCAGCCAGTGGAGCTAAAAAACAAGTGTGTTGTTCTTTGTTTTTATTATTATGATTATGATTTGGATGTAACTCAATTCAGTTCACTAATTTCTGTTCACTTGTATGCATACAAATTGCAGCATTATAACTATGCTATAAATAATAAAATTATTTTATAGTATACAGTATAAATAATGCACTGCAGTCTAATTTTAGTTAATTGTTACGAAGTTTAAGAGCACCAAAGGCTCTAGCTGCAGACAAACAATTATGTTATCGATAAAGCGTAAATCAGTCATTCAGAGTTAAATATAGTCCAAATAATTTAGAGTTTCTCGTTTATTGGTCAACAGAAGTTTAAATCCATGGCATGTTTGCATGTTTCAGAAAGACTTGATTCACGTTATTATGCCGTTTATATCCTTGACAGCTATCGCAACGATACAAAAAACCATATCTTTAATTATTATTATATTAATTTGAGCCTAAAATGTATGCAGCTTACCTCTTTACCACTTTAATCTATCAAATTCAATTCACAACGGCGAAAAATTTGAAATCTGTAACAAATTTGTTTTCGGTTAAATAAACTAGAGGAAATCGGTAAAAAAAAATAAACGAAATATCACCCAAACTTGTTTGAATAAGATATATAACTATTCCGTTTAATATCCATGTTGGTGTACTTTAGCAACAATACCCACAATACCATATTTCGGTTATCCTCGGTTCAAATCGACCACATTGTGAGTTATTAAACGTCGGGCCTCTAAGAGCTGGATTAAAAGGATAAGGACTAAGTTAAATATAGATTTTTGGAAAACCGAGATTATATAATGGACTTCGATTTACCGACATTGCGTCCATAGGGACGCACAGATGTAATTTGTTGGGGTCATTTGAATTGAAAATGCGTCAATGACGCAGGATTTGTGCGTCATGGAAAACCCTGCTACCAGGTCAAGTGTTAAATCATTCATTTAGGTTTTAATCCGTTTTCAACATTATTTTATGATGGCCCTATATCGCTCACCCGAGTAAGTGTTTTAAGGTCCTAATTTAATTGCTTTACACAAATAAGAAAGAAGGTCAGCCAAAGACAATGATGTTATTTAATTGTAAAAGATCACACTTAGGTCATCAGGTCACATGTTTATAAATCAATGTAAAGGACAAGTGACAAATAAATGAAGTTTTTATCGTGTTAACAGTCAATTATAACAATTTTGACAATTTTAAATGGCCATAAATCAGTCATGCATCGACGGATCTGGCTGATTTTAAAAAAGTGAGCTCTCATGTATATCTAGCTACTGTATAAGTTTGGTAAACATCGGATAATAAATAATGACTTTATCTTGTTCACAAGGTTAATTATAGCAATTTTGCCAATTTTAATAAAGGGCCATAATTCAGTCATGCATAGACGCCTCTGGCTGATTTCAAAAGGAACCGAGCTCTCATGTATATCTAGCTACTGTATACGTTTGGTAAACATAAGATAATAAATGATCAATTATAGCAATTTTGCCAATTTTAAAGGGCCATAATCCCGTCATGCATAGACTGATCTGGCTGGTTTTCAAAAGGCACCACGCAAGCTCTCATGTATATCTAGCTACTGTATAAGTTTGGTAAACATCGGATAATAAATGATGACTTTATTTTGTTCACAAGGTCAATTATAGCAATTTTGCCAATTTTGCATGCATGGACAGATCTGGCTGGTTTTCAATAGGAACCGAGCTCCCATGTATATCTAGCTACTAAATAAGTTTGGTAAACATCGGATAATAAATCAAGTTCTTATCGTGTTCACAAGGTCAATTATAACAATTTTGCCAATTTTAAAGGGCCATAATCCAGTCATGCATGGATGGATCTGGCTGGTTTTTGAAAGGAACCGAGCTCCCATGGTGTATCTAGCTACTGTATAATTTTGGTAAACATGAGATAATAAATGAAGACTTTATCGTGTTCACAAGGTCAATTATAACAATTTTGCCAATTTTAAAGGGCCATAATCCAGTCATGCATGGATGGATCTGGCTGGTTTTTGAAAGGAACCGAGCTCCCATGGTGTATCTAGCTACTGTATAATTTTGGTAAACATGAGATAATAAATGAAGACTTTATCGTGTTCACAAGAAATTGTGGACAGACGACGGGCGATCACAAAAACTCACCTTGTCACTACGTGACAGGCGAGCTAATAAGAAGCAAGAGGGCCAAGATCGTCCTTAATTAGTCACAAAATATGGAAAATCTATATTATAAAGTAAAATTATTAAAGAGAGTGGACTAGACCACTATTTTAGGTTCAAATACCCAACAGGATTCCTAGAACAAAATCCTACCAGGAATCCAAATCAAATTTTTACTAGAATAAATAATAACTGTAAATGTTTAATCAAGAGATGCTGATAATGCATCATTGATTTATTTGATGGTAATTAACATATATATCAGAACAAAATCTTTTATCCTTTCGCGCGTACAGACGCTTTTAGAAAACATTGTGGAAAAAGAAGAAAATTCTCATAATGAGCAATTACTCCTTTTGCCACAATGTTTTCAACTCAATTAAAAAAACCGCTTTAGTTTATTGAGATTTTCCATAATAACTCATTTTGCCAGGACATGTTCAAAGTCAGCTGTTGCAGATCCCTTGTATGAGGGAAAGTGTCAACTTTAAATTCTAAAACAAACACAAGCATTCACAATTCAAGAAGTAGGTTGAAAAACTGTTCACAAACAATTCAAGAATATTTAAGAATGTTGCCACTTAAAAACAAAGGGTGATCTGGAACCATAGTTTAAGAATTAATCCATTTGATTGTGCATGAACAAAGCACTGATGGGTATCACTAAGCAGAGTCTGGTAGAGTCTGGTGGTCAAATCATCAGTCGTCAACTATGAGGAAATGGTTAAAGTTTGTTTCAGTTTGGTGATGACTGGACCATCCTCTAAAAAGCGGCTCTTTTAAGTTGTTGTGTATGGAGCTATTCAAATGAAAATAAAAGATAGAAAAAATTATAATAAATGAACCCTTGAAGGCTTCTTCACCCATAAAGGCGGTTTCTGACATCTCTGCAGCAGATGACTTTTAAATACAATATGAGCAATTTTTCTTTTTGCCACTATTATCTGTTTTCAACTTGATTCAATAATTTTACTTACGTTTACACAGCAACCTTTCCTCTATTTGATCATGTCTGCCTAGTTATATGCAGTGCCAGTCATCATTCTTTTACAAAACACTAATGAAAATACTCAGATCTCGAATCCAGCAACCATTTTTGAGATTGTTCTTAAGTTTGCATTCTGATAAACCAGCTTCAATTTTCATGGACGTTCATTTAAGGCAAATATCTAATATAAAGTAAGTTTGCAAATTAATCTCAAACACTTTACTTAATATTCATCGTTGAATATTGCATTTTTGAGTTCAAGTCTTAGAATATTCTCAAGAACGGTTATTTTCTTCATTAATTTGACGAGGTCTGTATGACAAATTTGCGGACCTAGACCTCATCCAGGGGTTGATAGTTTGAATCCCAGCTCGGCCTACATTCTTTCTGACGTTTGAAAAAGTCACTGTGACATGCGTCATTCATCAATGGGATTACAGTCTATGTGGAAAAGCAGCCAGCTGCTTAGAAAGTATGTTGTGTTGAGTACTGGTATGCGAAAGCAAGGAAATACATGAGTAGGCCGCCGTGATGTGACTATACAATTGTTGAAAACAGCGTTAAACCCAAATCAATCCATCATCTAAGACGACAGGTCAGTATAACCATTATAAATTTATATAAATCACCATGTTGTCTATAGTTCATCTGGAACAGGTCACAGGTAATGTCCTTGATTTGTCAATTTTCAAAGCTAGAATGCTTTCCAAATCGTCTTACCTGCTTCATCTAAAAAGTATGCATTCAAGTATTAATTTAAATTGATGGCTCAGACAAATTTTTGTAAACATGGGAATGTGTCTTGAATGTTTAATTTTGCTGCCGAGTCATAGACTAATTAAAATGTGAAAAAACAACAGTAATTTAGTAGGACTCATTATTTTGGGAAAACACATCAAAGGACTCATTGATAGAAATTTGTAAATGAAACAATGGTCTTGAATTTGTGCACACTGCTCCAGTAAATATTTATGGAAACAATTTGTTTTTGATCTCCTGTGTTGAATCCCAGAAAGGGTTATAAAAAAAACCATTAACCATTCTAAGCTGGTCCGTCGCTGTACGCATGTAAATATTTTCCAATGATATATGATCAAATAAATGCTTTAAAATATTTCTTTTGATATAAATATTGTGGGACAGAGAAAGGGTGAGAGATCTTCGTAACAGCATTTTGATTGCAATACAAATGAAATAATGCAAAATGAGAGTAAAATAATTACTTACGAATATTCCAGAACATTTAATCCATCAACTGAACAGAAATAAATGCAAACTATCGCCGATATCGCATATAATCTGTGAAAACAGCATGTGTTGAAAAAGGCCGCCATCTTGATTTAAACAATTTTCCAAACGCCGATAGACTTTTTTAATGACGTCATACCACATGTCATTCATGACGTAACAAGAACAATGCATAACAAAAGTGACTTGTCGAAAGTAACAAATACGCAGAAAAGTTTTAAGACTTTAAACATAAATCAATTAAAAATATTACAGACCGTCGATGGGAGTGGTTGATAAATATGAGTTTATTCCAGATTTTTGTTAGATAATTAAATTACTCAAGAGACGCTGTATAAATAACCTTCACACTTAATATCCATTTGCACACTTAAATTAATTCTTTTTCACTTGCAGACGCATTAATCAGACGTAATGTGTTTTTCCCTTTCCAACAAAATTAAAAGTTGGTTAGCTGAAAGTAAAACTTAAAACAAATGTTTGATAGTAGAGATATGTATACATGGTTTATGAATCGACTCAGAAATTACTTGTTTCTCCTTTTTATCACAATGTTTTCAAAAGCTTGTTAGCTGAAAGAAAAACTAACAAAAAACAACCCATCTTTGATAGTCACGGTAAATCCAAAATATATACGATGTTTGAATACACTCGAAAGGTAAGTGTTTCATCTCTTCTCACAATGTTTTTAAATGGTGTCTAGTTGTTTGTTTGAAGAATCTATAAACATCTGGTCAAATTTGCACAGAGGTAAAGATATGTAACACTTTTAAAGCATTTTTTAAATCTAGTCAATAACAATTGTCACCAATTCATTAATTTGGACTGATCAGAATATAAATGCTTTGGGAAAGTCCATCTTATTACATAAATCCTGGCTGTCGTAACATTCACGTGACCTATTGCGTCATAGTTTAAGTCCTTTGTTTAAAATGCTGGGGAGATTGAGTCACGTCATATGAAAATCCACATTATAAATCAATGAACTATGATCACAGTTAATACTTCTATGTCAAGTTTTACATTAAGTCATTGTTTTCCCCCTGTGTAGTTAAAGCTGTGTGTGTGACTAGAGACCCTAACCAGACTGGGCAGGTTTATCAAGTTATATGAATATCGGCTGGTTGCACTCAGATACCAAATGTCATTTTTGTATGACGTGACTCATTTGTGGAGGTAAAAAATAGGTTAGCTGCTAAGTTTTCCCGGGTAAATAAGTTGACCCTTACCAATTTGTAGAGGCATTTCTATGCATCTACAGCAAACACATTTTAAAAACATTGTGAGGAAAGGAGAAATTGGTATTCAAATTTCAATGACTTTTTCATTTGGGAGTGTACCTACTGATCTTGAATACCGCAGTGGGGAACTATAAGGATTGTATACAATTTTTTTTTTTTTTAAGTTTTAGATTTTTGTTTGCATATTTTCTAAGTTTCAGAATCCAAGTTAGTAAAATGTTAAAGTATAGAATTCCTGCTATGAAAAAGTATAAGTTCTAGAAATCCTGCCAAAGTTTCATTAACTGGAGATTTTAAATATTATAAGATGAATTATTCCTAGTAGGAATATGAATTTCACCAATATTCCAGCTACAGTAAAGGGATTCCTGTTACTATAGCAGGAAACGTTTCCAGTATGAACACATTTTCCTTGTAGGAAATTAGCTTTTTTCCATGTACGGTTACATTCCTGTAGGAAAAATTGAATCCTGCTAGATTCCTGGTACATTCCTACCAGGATCCTGCTGGAATCCTGTTAAAATTTTCGTACGGGAGTCTGGCTTATATGACTGAAGTGAAAATAAATAAAATCAGGTGACCTTTTTTGCTAGCTGCATAGCAACGGCTATTTTTCGAAGGCTAGAATTTGAAATCAAAGGCTTAAATCAAAAATCATAATGGATAAGTTTTTAGCTCACCTGAGCTTTGCTCAAGGTGAGTTATTGTGATCGCTTTTTGTCCGGCGTCCGTCGTGCGTCGGCCGTCGTGCGTCAACTTCTTCTTCTCAGTAACCAGTGGGTCAATTGGGATGAAACTTCACAGAAAGCATCCCCTCAATGACCTCACCAGATTTCCTTCAAATTGTTGGAATCCATGCGGAATTCTGGTTTCCATGGCAACGAAATGAAAAAAACTTAAAAATTCTTCTTCTCCCAAACTGGTTGGCAGATTTTCAAATCATTTTGTAGAAATGTTTCTTGGATGACCCTCTATCAGATTCCTTTAAGCCATGTTGATTGGTCGAAAAACATGGCCGCCAGGGGGGGCGGGGCTATTTTGCCTTATATGGCTATAGTGAAAACTTAAAAAATCTTCTCCTCCGAAAGTTTTCAGGCCGATTTTCAAATAATTTTGTAGAAATGTTCCTTAAGTGACCCACTATCAGATTCCTTCAAGCCATGTTGATTGGTCAAAGCTATTTTGCCATATGGCTATAGTGAAAACTTAAAAAAAATTCTCCTCCAAAAGTGTCAGGCCGATTTTCAAATTACTGTGTAGAAATGTTCCTTGGATGACCCTCTATCAGATTCCTTTAAGCCATGTTGATTGGTCGAAAAACAGGGCCGCCAGGGGGGGCGGGGCTATTTTGCCTTATATGGCTATAGTGAAAACTTAAAAAATCTTCTTCTCTGAAAGTGTCAGGCCGATTTTCAAATAATGTTGTAGAAATGTTCCTTAAGTGACCCACTTTCAGATTCCTTCAAGCCATATTGATTTGTCGAAAAACATGGGCGCCAGTGGGCTGGACTATTTTGCATTATATGGCTATAGTGAAACTTAAAACTTAAAAAATCTTCTCCTCCAAAAGCGTCAGGCCGATTTTCAAAGATTCTTTAACCGAAGTTTCAGCTCTCCAGATTAAAAACTAGCAGAAGATAGAAAAATGTTTTTTGTTCTTTTTTTTTTCGGAGTTTTGAGAGGCTATACTATAATGGGACAGTCCACCTAACAGATCTACCACCAGTCCTGTGAAACAGGGGATTGAGATTTTAGTTCATTGAATACTGCAATACCTGTAACGCCAATGACTGACTTCCACAAACAATACCTAATACTGTTGTTGCAAATGCAGTGAAGTATAAGATGGGCAACCGGGCGTTCCGTCAATAGCGTGCATTTAGGACAGATACGAGGTTTTTCAAATGAGAACTGTTTGCATAGTATATAAACTATCTTCTGTAAATACCTGTTTAACAAGGAGTATTTAGAGTGCAGTGTCCAGATATAAAACAGTCTGTGACTCTTAAATAAAGCATCCCACTAACGAGGGGATAACTTCGTATTTTTATATCGCCTGAGCCAAAGGCTCCAGGTGATCTTTCCTGATCACTCTCTGTACGTCGTTCGTCTGTCGTTAACTTTTAGTTTTAAACAGCATCTCCTCCTTAACCACATGACCAATTTCAACCAAACTTCACAGGAATGTTTCTGTTGTGAAACTCTTTTAAAATTGTTTTAAGATTTAAATTCCATTCAGAACTTTGGGTGCTGCGGCATAAGAAAGGGGGCAAAATGTCCAAACTTTAAAAATCTTCTCAGATTCCAATGTAATTTAGTAGAAATGTTCCTTGGGTGACCCTCTAGAAATGATGTTCAAGCAATACTGATTGGTTGAAAATCATGGGATTCAGGAAGCATCAGAAAAGGGGCAAGATGACAAAATTTGAAAATTCCATTTTTAGCTCGTCACAACTTGGTTCATTATTTTGTACCAATTCACTTTTTAGCTCACCTGAGCTTTGCTCAATTGCAGGTGAGTTATTGTGATCGCCTTTTGTCCGTCGTCCGTCAACTTTTTCTCCTCAGTAACCAGTGGGTCAATTGGGATGAGACTTCATAGAAAGCATCCTCTCAATGACCTCACCAAATTTCCTTCAATTTTCCAATAATTTTGTCGAAATGATCCTTGGATGACCCTCTATCAGCTTCCTTCAAGCCATGTTGATTGGTCCAAAAACATGGCCGCCAGGGTGGGTGGGGCTATTTTGCATTATATGGCTATAGTGAAAACCTAAAAATTCTTCTCCTCCAAAAGTGTCGCGACTGATTTTCAAATAATTTTGTAGAAATGTTCTTAGGGTGACCCTCTATCAGATTCAATCAAGTCAAGTTTATTGGTCGGAAACTATGGCCGCCAGGGGGCGGGGCTTATATAGCTAAAGTGAAAAAAATAAATCAGGTAAGCGATCCAGGGCCGATTCATGGCCCTCTTGTTTGTCAAAACCATTACAGATATTTCTTTGAAACTTACAACACTTAATCACCATCATTACTTCCATAAACAGACAAGAGTATATAACTCTGTCAAGGTTTTTGTAAGAATTATGGCCCTTTTTCAACTTAGAATTTTGTTTTTTTGTTTTTTTGTACCAATTCACTTTTTACAAAAATGTGAGATATTGCTTTGAAACTTACAACTCCTGTTCATCATCATTACTTTCATCAACAGACAAGAATACATAACTCTGTCATTGTTTTTGTAAGAATAATGGCCCTTTTTCGACTTTGGTTAAGTTTTTTGTACCAATTCACTTTTTTTCAAAAACATGAAAGATATTGCTTTGAAACTAATACAACACTTGTTCACCATTATAACCTCCATCAACAGACAAGAGTACACAACTCTGTCAAGGTTTTTGTAAGATTTATGGCCCTTTTCGACTATTTAGCTCACCTATGCACGAAGTGCAAGGTAAGCTATTGTGATCACATTTTGTCCGGCGTCCTTCAGTCGTCCGTCGTGCGTCGTCAACATTTGAGCTTGTTAACATTCTCCAGGCTACATTTTGCATCCAATCTTCATGAAAGTTTATCATAACATTCATCTCTATTAAATCTTGGACAAGTTCGAAACTGGGCTATATGAGGTTAAAAACTAGGTCACTAGGTCAAATTGAAGGGAAATCTTGTTAACACTCTGGAGGCCACATTTTCAACTTGAACATGTTGAAACTTTATCAGAATGTTTGTCTTGATGATATGTAGGTCAAGTTCGAACATGGGTCATGTTGGGTCAAAAAGTAAGGCACTAGGTCAAATTGAAGGAAAATCTTGTTAACACTCCAGAGGCCGATTTTTTTGCTTCAGCATCTTGAAATTTAGTCAGGATGTTGAGCTGAATGATATCTAGGTCAAGTTCAAATACAGGTCATGCTGGGTCAAAAACTAGGTCACTAGGCTAAATTGAAGGGTAATCTTGTTAACACTTGAAGACGCCACATTTTCAACTTGAGCATGTTGAAACTTGATCAGAATGTTTGTCTTGATGATATGTAGGTCAAGTTTAAATTATGGCAAAGCATTGTCCGTTCGTCTGTCCGTCTGTTTTTTGTCCGGCCTACTCCTCCTACACCGTTTGATGCCAAACTTGGAAGAAATAATCACCAGCACATGATATTGTGTAAGCCCAAAAAGGAGGTAACTCCGTACCTATTTCCTAGAGTTATGCCCTTTTTTAGACTTAAAAACGTTTCAAAATTCACATTTCCTTCAATATCTCTAGAACTGTTACAGATATTTTTTTGAAAATTTATATTTGTGTTTAGTATCATAAGACAACATCACATGCCAAGTTCCATAAATGTGACTATTATTTTGACAAAATTATTCCCCTTTTTAGCTCACCTTTTCGAAGAAATAGGGGAGCTTATGTAATCACCCCGGCGTTGGCCTTGGCCTTAGCGTACGCTTTGCCAGCTTGGTCAAACCTTTGCATGCAAGGCCTTTTCTCAGACACTGTGTAAGCTGTTGCTTTGAAACTTCACACACTTATTCAGGGTCATTAGGTGACCTTGTATGTCAAGTCCCATTACTCTGGAATGGATTTTTACTGAACTGTGCCCCTTTTTGGACTTAGAATTTTGGTCAAACCTTTGCGTGCAAGGCCTTTACTCAGACACTGTGTATGCTGTTGCTTCGAAACTTCACCCACTTATTCAGGGTCATTAGATGAACTTGTATGTCAAGTCCCATAACTCTGGAATGGATTTTTTTTAAAACATTTGGATTTTTTTCTTTTTCTTTTCTTGTATTTTTAGCTCACCTGAGCTTTGCTCAAGGTGAGTTATTGTGATCGCCTTTTGTCCGGCGTCCGTCGTGCGTCGTCCGTCAACTTCTTCTCCTCAGTAACCAGTGGGTCAATTTGGATGAAACTTCACAGAAAGCATCCTCTCAATGACCTCACTAGAATTCCTTCAAATTTTTGGGATCCATGCAAAATTCTGGTTTCCATGGCAACGAAACCGAAAAAACTTCAAAATTCTTCTTCTCCCAAACTGGTTTACAGATTTTCAAATAATTTTGTAGAAATGTTCCTTAGATGACCCTCTATCAGATTTCTTCAAGCCATGTTGATTGGTCGAAAAACATGGCCGCCAGGGGGGGCGGGGCTATTTTGCCTTATATGGCTATAGTGCAAACTTAAAAAATCTTCTTCTCCAAAAGTGTCAGGCCGATTTTCAAATAATTTTGTATAAATGTTCCTTGGGTGATCTTCTATCAGATTCCTTCAAGCCATGTTGATTGGTCAAAAAGCAAGGCCGCCAGGGGGCGGGGCTATTTTGCCTTTTATGGATATAGTGAAAACTTAAAAAATCTTCTCCTCCATAAGTGTCGGGCCGATTTTTTAAATAATTTTGTAGAAATGTTCCTTGGGTGACCCTCTATTAGATTCCTTCAAGCCATGTTGATTGGTCGAAAAACATGGCCGCCAGGGGGCGGGGCTATTTTGCTTTATATGGCCAAAGTGAAAACTTAAAAAATCTTCTCCGACGAAAGTGTCTGGCTGATTTTCAAATAATTTTGTAGAAATGTTCCTTGGATGACCCGCTATCAGATTCCTTCAAGCCAAGTTGATTGGTCGAAAAACATGGCCACCAGGGGGGGGGGGGGGGGGGGGGGCGGGGCTATTTTGCCTTATATGGCTGTAGTGAAAACTTAAAAAATCTTCTCCTCCAAAAGTGTCTGGCGGATTTTCAAATAATTTTGTAGAAATGTTCCTAGGGTGACCCTCTATCAGATTCCTTCAAGCCAAGTTGATTGGTCAGAAACTATGGCTGCCATGGGGCGGGGCTTATATAGCTAAATTGAAAAAAAAAATCAGGTGAGCGATTCCAGGGCCATCATAGCCCTCTTGTTCAATTTTGCGTTTAGCTCAACGTTAAAGTTTCAATTTTTTTTTCTCAATAAGTACTGGTTCTTAGGCTTTCATATTTTTTTGGGTAAAACATTTGGTTTTTGCTGGATTTTGAGAATTGGGCATAGCTTCTTCATATTTTGTTGGATTAATTTCAACTTTGTGTTCAACTCAATTTTTTTTTTAAATTTCTTGTATTTTTGACAACAATTGTGTTTAGCTCAATGTTAGAGTTTTGTTTACTTTTTGTCTTTTACACTTGCATTGATAGTAAAAGCAGGGGACACGGTGAGACATTTAATTACACGTACTTCTTGTCCTTCTTTTTGTAAATTCAATTTCAACTGAATTATTCAACTTTTGGATTTTTTACCCCCATGCTATAACTGTTCTGAAGTAGGCCCTGATAGACGATATCCCTGATAGGCGAGCTATATTGTCCTCCGACAACTCTTGTTTAGACTTAAACAATTTCCGAAAATTCATATTTCCTTAATTATCTTTTGCTTCAAAACTTAAATATTAGTAAATCATCTGAAGCCAAGTTGATAACAAAGTCCGTTACTGTCACTTTTGTTTTCGACAAATTATTACCGTTTTTATAAACGTGTTTTGCGTTAGTAGACAAACTCAACATCAGACATCTAATTCAGCAGCCAACAAATTATTACAACTCTACCATTGACTTAATTTTTACAAATTTTGCGAATTAAGACGGTGCTGCAGGAACTTGTGAAACCTATTACTCAGATCATAAACTAATCTGGATACCATTGAAATGCTAACTCTGCTTAAATACTGAACAGGATTTCAAACTGTACCATATTCATGCTTATTGACAATATATAATACTAATTTACGGAATTTGTGACACTTCTCTAGATACTAAGGATTCAAAATTATGATCAAAACATTTAGATATAGATAAATGGATAACGAAAATAGTTTCAATTTATCAAGAAAATTGACAAACCTTTTGTGACACAGCATTTCAACCATAACTGTACTGTCTACTACATGTGACACTACAATTATTCAGCATTAAAATCTTCAGACTGTCCATAACCTGACCTGCATCTAAACACTGGTATATACTGTCTGTTCTACCAATCTACCAAAACTGTTGTTTTTAGCTCACATGAGCTTTGCTCAAGGTGAGTTATTGTGATCGCCTTTTGGCCGACGTCCGTCGTGCGTCAACTTGCTCTCAGTAACCAGTGGGTCAATTGTGATGAAACTTCAACGAAAGCATCCTCTCAATGACCTCATCGGATTTCCTTCAAATTTTTGGGATCCATGCAGAATTCTGGTTTCCATGGCAACAAAATGAAAAAAAACTTCAAAATTCTTCTTCTCCCTAACTGGTTGGCAGATTTTCACTTTTTTTTTTAGAAATGTTCCCTGGATGACCCTCTATCATATTCCTTCAAGCCATGTTGATTGGTGGAAAAATGTGGCCACCGGGGGGGGGGGGGGGGGGGGCGGGGCCATTTTGCATCATATGGCTATAGTGAAAACTTAAAAAATCTTCTTCTCCGAAAGTGTCAGGCCGATTTTCAGATAATTTTGTATAAAATGTTCCTTGGATGACCTTCTATCAGATTCCTTCAAGCCATGTTGATTGGTCGAAAAACATGGCCACCACGGGGGCGGGGCTATTTCTCCTTATATGGCTATAGTGAAAACTTAAAAAATCTTCTTCTCCGAAAGTGTTGGGACGATTTTCAAACAAAATTGTAGAAATGTTCCTAGGGTAACCCTCTGTCAGATTCCTTCAAGCTAAGTTGATTGGTGGGAAACTATGACCACCAGGGGACGGGGCTTATATAGCTAAATTGAAAAATCAGGTGAGCGATCCAGGGCCATCATGGCCCTCTTGTTTATGTTCTTTATGCGGATGAACATGACCTAATACTTTGAAAATTACCTATTACTAGGAAAATGACGTCATACGTTAGTCACTTTGTTTGCCAAAACCCGTAAATTTCATCTTGAAATATTGTAAACGTTAAGTACATTTTTATCATAAGTCACTTTATGTGATAGATATAATATCTCATGAGTGTTATTTATTATTACTTTTAATAAACTAAGCTGAATATGACCTCGGCATAATTATTTGTGGCATTATTATACGGTTTACTGACGAAATTAAAGGTATTTTCCAAAAGTAGTTCCGTGAACTGGTCTTGTGATCAATTGCAGTTATTGGAAAATAAACGCAATTCCTTTTAGTCACGTGATCGGTTTTGTAATCAAAACGAGAGATTCACAGTGCTGTTGAAGCAACTGCAATTATTAGTTAATATTTCAATTGATTAATCAAAATATGGAAACACTCTATAAATGAATAGTTAAATGTGAAATTATTTTGTAATGTTGAAAACATTGTAGTAAAATGTCAAATTACTCATTTAAAACGCCAACCTCTTCCTCAACCGGGCAACCCGATTGCGCTGTACAGGTGCCCGCAATCAGGTATCAATGGCATTATCGTAAGAATGTTTGTAAGTCCAGTTCGAATATGGGTCATATTAGGTCAGAAACTAGGTCACTTGGCCACATTGAAGGGAAATCTTGTTAACAAGAAAAATTGGGGGTCATGCATTATGCAAGAAAGAATTCACCGGGTGAAAATGGTTACTTACCGTCATTTTGGACCACATCCAGTCCGGACAAAACCTGTGTTTAGCATTCTCTACTTTCACATTCAAACAATGTCAATTAATATACTAAAAGTGATCAAATCAATAATTTTCAGTGCATAATATACACATTTACAATGATCTTAAACTCAATTCAATGCATTCTGGGGATGGTATACACTCCTTCCTACGCAAACAAGGGCAAGTAAAGGTTTTTTTAGGGACCATTTGGGTGCAGATCAGCATGTCAGGGGATGTATTTGGCGTAATTGAATCTTTAATCAAATTCATTATTATAAACAGAGCAGTCTAATTTCTAATTCTGGATCAACACTTTCTGCACACTGACAGGATATTTTTTTAAATACTAAGAGGAACAATGCAGAATCAAATGAGACAGCTCATTATGAGCTGTCTAAACTGAAACTGCATCGTTTTGAAATACCTTAAAAAGAACTTTATGCTATAGTTCTCACTTGTTTGTCTAAGCAAAATATATATGGATAATCACTAGAAAGTAAAATTATTAATAAAAGTTGAAATAATTGCTCAATATGTTTAAGCTTTAGTTGTTTGTTTCAAACTATAGGTGTTAAGCTTATTCTCACCCTTCTTTCAATGGGGCGTTTTATTTGTTTTTAGCTCACCTGAGCTTTGCTCAAGGTGAGTTATTGTGATCGCCTTTTGTCCGGCGTGCGTCGTGTGTCAACTTCTCCTCCTCAGTAACCAGTGGGTCAATGAAACTTCACAGAAAGCATCCTCTCAATGACCTCACCAGGTTTCCATCAAATTTTTGGGATCGATGCAGAATTCTGGTTTTCATGGCAACGAAATGAAAAAAACTTCAAAATTCTTCTTCTCCCAAACTAGTCGGCGGATTTTCAAATAATTTTGTAGAAATGTTCCTTGAATGACCCTCTATCAGATTCCTTCAAGCCATGTTGATTGGTCAAAAAACATGGCCGCCAGGGAGGCGGGGCTATTTTGCCTTATATGGCTATAGTGAAAACTTAAAAAATCTTCTCCTCCGAAAGTGTCAGGCCGATTTTCAAATAATTTTTGAAGAAATGTTCCTTGCATGACCCTCTATCAGATTCCTTCAAGCCGTGTTGATTGGTCGAAAAACATGGTCGCCAGAGGGGTGCTGGGCTATTTTGCCTTATATGGCTATAGTGAAAACTTAAAAAATCTTCTTCTCCGAAAGTGTCAGGCCGATTTTCAAATAATTTTGCAGAAATGTTCCTTAAGTGACCCACTTTCAGATTCCTTCAAGCCATATTGATTGGTCGAAAAACATTGCCACCAGGGCGGGGGGGGTGGGGGCGGGGCTATTTTTCCTTATATGGCTATAGTGAAAACTTAAAAAATCTTTCTTCTCCGAAAGTGTCAGGCCGATTTTCAAATAATTTTGTAGAAATGTTTCTTAAGTGACGGTCACTTTCAGATTCCTTCAAGCCATGTTGATTGGTCAAAAAAACATGGCCGCCAGTGGACAGGGCTATTTTGCCATATATGGCTTTAGTGAAAACTTAAAAAATCTTCTCCTCCAAAAGTCTCAGGCTGATTTTCAAATAATTTTGTAGAAATGTTCATAAGGTGACCCTCTATCAGATTCCTTCAAGCCAAGTTGATTGGTCGGAAACTATGGCCGCCAGGGGGCAGGGCTTATGTAGTTAAATTGAAAAAAAAATCAGTTGAGCAATCCAGGGCCATCATGGCCCTCTTGTTTGTTCACCTGAGTACAAAATGCTAAAGGTCCGCTATTTTGATCACCCCCATGTCCAGCGGCTTATCGTTTTGCATCATGTGATGTAATGAGTGACATTCCTAATCTGTAATTTCTAGACCTTTCCCACAAACATCATTGAAAACAGACAGGCCAAAATATGGAAAATTTCCATGGATAAAAACTAAACTATGGCGTTCATAAATTGTTTGCAAAAGGATAAAATACTCACCGTGAGCATTATCTCCCTTTGCCACAGTGATTTCAAAAGTCATCTACAAGTGGGAAAATGTTAAACAGTAATTAGAACAATTCAATATTTAGGAAAATATCATTTGTTAGGCATTTTAAACTACAATAAAACTATCACAGGCTCTGATTTATTAAGAATTCCCCTTTTTAGCTCCACTGGCTGAAAGCCAGTCGAGCTTATGTCATGGCGAATTGTCCCGTCGTCTGTGTGTGCGTTAACTTTTTCCTTTAAACCACTTCTTCTCCCTAACCACTTGGCCAATTTGGTTGAAACTTCATAATGAAGCATCCTCTCAATGTCCTCTCTTAAATTCCTTCAAATTTTTTTTTAGAATTTTCCTTGGGTGACCCGTTATTAGATTCCTTCAAGAAATGTTGATTGGGCGAAAAACATGGCCGCCTGTGGGCGGGGCTATTTTGCCTTATATATATATATATAGCTATAGTGAAAACTTAAAAAATCTTCTTCTCCAAAAGTGTTCAGCAGATTTTCAAATAATTTTGTAGAAATGTTCCATGGGTGACCCTCTATCGGATTCCTTCAATCAATGTTGATTGGTAAAAAAAACATGGCCCATCACAGGGCGGGGCTAGTTTGCCTATATGGCTAAAGAGAAAACTTAAAAAATCTTCTCCTCCAAAAGTGTCAGGCCGATTTTCAAATAATTTTGTAGAAATGTTCCTTTGGGTGAACCTTTATTAGATTCCTTCAAGAAATGTTGATTGGTTGAAAAACATGGCCGCCAGGGGGCGGCGCTATTTTGACTTATATAGCTATAGTGAAAACTTAAAAAATCTTCTCCGAAAGTGTTTAAAAGCCGATTTTCAAATAATTTTGTAGAGATGTTCATTGGATGACCCTCTATCAGATTCCTTCAAGCCATGTTGATTGGTCGAAAAACATGGCCGCTAGAGGGCGGGGCTATTTTGCCTTATATGACCATAGTGAAAACTTAAAAAATCTTCTCCTCAGAAAGAGTTTGACTGATATTCAAATAATTTTGTAGAAATGTTCATAGGCTTCCTCTATCAGATTCCTTCAAGCTATGTTGATTGGTTGAAAACTATGGCTGCCAGGGGGTGGGGCTATTTTGCCTTATATGGCTATAGTGAAAACTTAAAATATCCTCTCCTCCGAAAGTGTCAGGCCGATTTTCAAATAATTTTGCAGAAACATTCCTTGGGTGACACTCTACAAGATTACTTTAAGCCATGGTGGTTGGTAAAAAAAATAGCGACCAGGGGGCAGGGCTGTTTGGAGATTTTATTTTTGCCTTATGGCCGTGGAGCGATACTGGCCCTCTTGGGCCTCTTCAAGTTTGGTAAAGAAAATGAGGCATTTTCTATTTGTGACTTTCTTTGAAGACAATCTTGAGTGTAAATTAAATGTGTTTAGCTACATTTTGAGACCTTATAGTTTTAACTGGTAAAACACCTGGTCTAGCCAGGAGTTCTGAGTTCAAATCTCAGTGGGGACAAAATGACACTGTAGCTAAATACATACAATTTAATCAATTAACTGAAATTTATATTTGGTTTTAGCAAATGTGAGCTTTGGTGATAATCCCCATCCATCATGCAATATCCATCCGTAACCATTTATTTTAACAACAGCTGCTTTAAAACAACTTGACCAATTTTAACTGAACTGCACAGAAATACTTTTTGATGTCCTCTTTCAAAATGTTCAAAGGAATACATTCTGTGTTGAATTCTGCTGCATAAGAAAAGAGGTAAAGTGACACAATATTAAAGCATTCTCTTATACACACATGTATATTGATGGTGAAGGTGCTTGAAAACGAAATTGATTAACATAAGGTGAGTTTTTGAGTATCCAGTGTCATACAGACTGACAAGTCAGGCATTTGGTTGATTGATTGAATGGGATTTAACGCCATTTTCATAAATTTTAACTTATATACCATAACCATGTTTTCTGCGTTTCTTACCAGTAATCGGCACAATTTCTCTGCAAAAAAACTTTCTCACATGAGCTATGCCCTGGATTATTTTGCAAAGGAGATATTCTTCAACACGCACCGGTAAAATGCAAGCGTCTTTATGAGAATGATTTCCAAGTGTAAATTTACGGCAGAAAGTGGACACAGGCTTATCGAATTGTTTCTAGCCGGTTTATCGAATTGTATCTAGCCTCAACGTTACGGGTCACATTACCGTCACATTCCGTACATTCGCGCTTTAATTTCCGGTGTCAAGGTGGAATATCACCCTGCTTAAACTATCCACAACATATAACAAAGTTTGCACATCATATAAAGTTACCACAGATAGCACAATATGTAATAACGTCACGACAGAATAAAAAGAAAAACAACTAACTAAACAATATAATATTGCATGGACATTGTCTACTACTTTGTTAATCATGGGCAAATATGAATGGGATATGTTTGTCGTTTACCTTCCGTCCGTCCGTCCTTCCGTTCGTCTGCCGTTCGGTGCCATATTTAAGGCATTGGTGGATGGATTTGATTAAAACTGTATGGAAATGTTAACCTACATATTGAAAGGCTAGACGGAAAATGAAACAAAGATTGCTTTAAAACACAAAGAGTTATGTCCCCTTAGACTTATATTGTGTATGTACTGGACATCATTTAAATTACTAGTTATCTACCTTAAATAAACTGTGTTCGTCTCAAATTTCTCATGGAAACTGTAGAGAACATATTTTATATCAAATCCGTATCTTTATGAATATTTATGATTATCTTCATCAAATCTAGGTCAATCTATAAACGCGATTACATGTATGTGGAGTCAAAAACTAGATCACAAGATCAAGTTTCAAAAGCCTCTGAACACTTCAGAGGTTCAATGTATGTTGAAATATTCATTGAAATTCATAAGAACATTAATTTCCATCAAATTCAGTTCTTGTTCAAACATTTGTCATGTTGGATCGAAAAATAAGTCGCACATAGTCCACAAGTTCCAAATCTTATGTATTATTAAGTCAAACAAATAAATAAGTTTCGAATTTATATGAAAGAAACCCTACACCATAATTATATTGGTATTTTCATTCATAGATAACATTCGTAAACAGTTTACCCATAACCTATGAATCACCATCACCTGCACGCTTTCATTGTTCGGTGTGGAAGCAGAATATTATCCCGCTCAAAGTATCCACTGCATAACAAAATTGCACAAGATTAAATAAAGTTACCATAACATGACAAAGTTTGCACTAGATACAATAATGTCACGACAGGCTAAAATAAAAATAATCAACTACACAATATAATTAGGTATTGACATTATATAATAAATTGTGCACACACTATACTAAAGTATGCACATAATGTAATAACGTATGGACATAATGTAATAAAGTATGGACATAATGTAATAAAGTAAACACAGCACACAATAAAGTATCTACATAATATAAAGATGTACTTACATAATATAAAGATGTATCTACATAATGTAATGGTGTACCTACATAATATAAAGATGTATCTACATAATGTAAAGATGTATCTACATAATATAAAGATTATATACATAATATAAAGATGTATCCACATAATATAAAGATGTATCTACATAATGTAAATATGTATCCACATAATACAATAAAGTATGGACATAATATAATAAAGCAAGCACATGATATAAAGATGTATCTACATAATATAAAGATGTATCTACATAATATAAGGATGTATCTACATAATATAAAGATGTATCTACATAATGTAAAGATGTACCGACATAATATAAATATGTATCTACATAATGTAAAGATGTACCGACATAATATAATAAAAACTGTCAGGATATAAGTACAAAACCACAACACATAACCATATACTGACATAATATAAATATGTTTGCACAACATGTAAAGATTGTTGTACATAATGTAATAACAAACAGACATAATAATGGAGTTTCATCACTTCTAAAGACAGTGCCGGCGTTCCATACAGATGGCTGTTCAAATCAAGGGAGATATGACATGAACCTATACTGTCTGAGGACAAAAAGAGATTATAAATTTGAGATAAAACATGTCCCTATACTGTCTGAGGACAAACAGAAGTTAAACTTTGAGATAATTGATGTCCCCATTAAGTCTGGGGACACACAGATAAATATGGCAAATGTCCCCACAGCATCTTTGCCCTATATATAATCAATATCTTTGCTACTGCAAATAACTTTTTGGAGAGAGTTCGTAAGATGAAGGTAATGAAGCACTATACTTCGACTTTACTTCGAATGTGCTCATACTGCTTGAGGACAACATAAAGATTAACAATTTGAGATAACAGATGTCCCCATTAAGTCTGGGGACAAATGAGATGAATACTGCAAATATCCCCATAACAGTCTTTGCGCAACAGTCTTTGGCTATATTATCAATTTCTTTGCTACTGCAAATAACTTTTTGGATTTCGTTAAGATGAAAGTAATGAAGAATATATGTTGAGAGCTTTGTGTTCACACATTCGTTCAAATCAAGTCCCCATACTGTGTTAGGACAAATAGAGATTGCAAAGTTGAGATAATACATGTCCCCATAACGTCTGGGGACAACTGAGATAAATATGGCAAATGTCCCCACAACATTTTTGCCTTCCATAATCTATATCTTTGCAACTGCAAATAACGTTTTGGAGAGATTTCGTTAACATGGAGGTAACGAAGCACTATGCTTCGACGACTTTTTGTTCACACATTCGTTCAAATCAAGTGAGATAGGAAATGTCCCCATACTGTCTGAGGACAAATAGAGATTAAAAATGTGAGATAATACATGTCCTCATAACGTCTGGGAACAACTGAGATAAATATGGCAAATGGTCCCACAACATTTTTGCCCTATAAAATCTATATCTTCAACTTCAAATAACTTTTTGGAGAGATTTCGTTAAGATGAATATACGTCGAGAGCTTAACGTTGGTCTTAAACTTAATCGTAAGTGTGGGGACAGAGAGAGACAGAGACAGAGGAGAGAGAGAGTGACAAACGTAGAGAGAGAGAGAGAAACACACACACACACATATATATATATATATATATATATAGAGAGAGAGAGAGAGAGAGAGAGAGAGACATATAATGACAGACATACATACAGTGAGAGAGAGGAGAGACAGACAGAGAGAGAAAGAGACAGACCGAGAGAGAGACAGAGAGGAGAGAAAGAATGAAAGTGACAAACAGAGAGAGGGAGAGACAGAGAGGAGAGACAGAGAGAAAGATATATATATATACAGAGATAGAGACAGATACAGAGACAGACAGACCGAGAGAGAGAGAAGCGACAGATGTAGCACTCTGGCCAGCTACATCAAATTGTCCACGAGGAAAACACAGGTAAATAAACGAAATCGTATAGTGGTACATTCATTTATTTAAATAGATCTAAGATTAAACTAGAGTCTCATGACTCTCTCTCTCTCTCTCTCTCTCTCTCTCCTCTCTCTCTATCTCTCTCTCTCTCTCTCTCTCTCTCTCTCTCTCTCTCTCTCTCTCTCTCTCTCTCTCTCTCTCTCTCTCTCTCTCTCTCTCTCTCTCTCTCTCAGATTCTCTGGCCTGGCTATCTCCCTCTCTCTCAAATAAACATACAATAAATACTATAGGGGCTGGGGCGCCGTATACATGTGATCATCCCATACCCCGTATATGGCTATAACCGCTCGCCCACGTGTATATCTCTAACCTCATTGTGTTACGCAGAGAGAGATAGACAGACAGACATACAGACAGACAGACAGAGACAGACAGACAGAGAGGACAGAGGGAGAGTGACACACATAGAGATTGAGAGAGAGAAAAACACGCAGAGAGAGAGAGAGACAGAGAGAGAGAGAGAGAGAGAGAGAGAGAGAGAGAGAGAGAAGAGAGAAAGAGAGAGAGAGACAGAGAGACGAAAATTGCTCAAATCTGTCACTGTTTATATTGTAAGTTTAAAGTTGCACAATATGTGTTTTATGCTCTTGAAAGTTCGTTTCTTTTGTTCAAAGGAAGACATGTCTGGTCCTGTTGATAATGAAGCATTTTTCTTCTAGACAAAGGTTGCATATTTTGTTATGCGGTGAATAAAGCTTAGCTCTGCTTAGGATTTTCCACGTTATTGAGTACATCACAGTGTTCTCTTTTAGGCCCCAAATATGCTCACTTAATGTTGTGGCATTCTCTTTTCTTTGTTCATGAAGCTGGAGCAATGACTAGAATAGCTTGATTTAAAACTATTACATGTAAGGCCTATATACGTATCCAGGTCCATGTTATCATAACGGGTAACTGTGGCCTGGTATATCACGCTAGTAGTGAGGCATTTTCCGTCTAAGGGGCACCTACGGTTAGATCTGCAGTTACAGTCGTCTTGAATATCTTCTAGCTTGGGCTCGAATTTATATATATATATAGAGAGAGAGATTTAAGAGAGAGAGAAGATATAAGAGAGAGAGAAAGAAGATATAAGAGAAAGAGAGATAGAGAGAGAGAGAGAGAGAGAGAGAGAGAGAGAGGATGGAGAGATAGAGAGAGAGAGAGAGAAAGAGAGAGAGTGTGAGAGAGAGAGAATATATATATATAGAAGAAATAGGAGAGAGAGGGGGAGAGAGAGCGAGATAGAGAGAGGAGACAGAGACAGACAGAGACAAACAGACAGACAGAGACAGACACAGAGAGACAGAGAGACAGAGAGAGAGAGAGAGAGAGAGAGAGAGAGAGAGGAGAGAGAGAGAGAGGGCTTACAATATGCTTGACCATCGGTTAGTTTAAGAAGTGTTGACTTTTCCTCCGTTCTTAATGATTATGTTTTATAATTTTTAATCGGTTCTGTTAGGGTAAGTGTAAGTGTAACTACAAGTTGTATCTCTTCTTGGAAAGCCTTGAGAAAGATCTCACAAATCTTCAAGCCGAAAAGAAAGACGATTGTTCAGCGATAAGAACATCTTTGTGTTAAATTGAAAACAAGCAGATGATTTCGTAAAAAACAACAAAATATACTCGCAAGCCCTTAAAACACTTATATTACAATGCAATCCTTTGATCAGCGCGGAATGTCACAATGAAGACTGCATGTATGTGTTCGTAACAGGCGAGATCCAGACCAGCCTATGCTTTATCACCTTCTGGTCTACACAATAATGCTATTGTATCATCCTATAGACGTTCATGATATTTTTAAAGTGCCTTGCTAAAGGTTATTACCCCTAGGGTGCATCTCGCGTTTGCATTCTTAAATAGTTCTTGTCATTAAAGATCGATTTTGCAAAGGTCATAACTCTGATGACACAACAGAAATAGTGTCATTTACCCTTCCAACATGCAACAAATATACCGTAGACGATTTGAAATCATCTTGGGAAAACTATGGAAAATCTCTTTATATAAAAGTTTAGTTTTAGATGAGTGTTGAAAACATTGTGGCAAGAGGAGACATTACTCATGATGAGCAATTTCTCCTTTTGCAACAACGTTTGCAAACACTACACATTTACATATTAATGAGCAGGTGCTTGTTTTGTCTTTGACATCACTTTAAAATATAATTACAAACAACTTTTGGGGCTACAATTTCAGTCTTTTGTCGAAAGATGCATGTGAGACTAACTTACATGTAGACGGACAGTTGCTCAAGCTCGCCTGACTCTTCACTGTACTTAGATGCATTAACCCTTTCCCACATACAATAAATCTTCAGCAGACGACTTTGAAAACATAGTGGCGAAAACCTAAAAAATCTCCATAAAAGATAGCTTAATTGTTAAATTAAGTTGAAAACATTGTGACCAACTTGAGGAGAAATTGCTAATCATAAGTATTTTCACCTATAGCCACAATGTTTTCAAAAGTCGTCAACTGCTACTGCGTCAAAATGCGTCTGCAGGTGGGAAAGGGTTAAGACACCAAATCGGCTGACACTGCTCAAGTATTATAACGACTAGCATCCGTTTCACCAGCTTTAACACGTTTACCACTTACAATAAATCTGACGACTTTGAAAATATAAAAAAAAAAAATGTGGAAAATCTCTTTAAACGATACCATAATTATTATATATACTTAAAAACATTGTTGCAAATGGAAACATCTATCAATATTGCAGATGCGTCAGAAAGTGTCTGTGTGAGGGAAAGGGTTTTACTGTATGCTATTTTTCATGTTTTTTATATCAGCTTCCCGTGTTCACCAGTTACCAGTTATTCGATTAAAATATCACGAGGAGAAACAAAATAATTCAAATTCTACAAAAAATACTTTTTAGTTTAACTTGCTACAAATGCTGGGGAAGGCAGTAATGCGATAATTATCTGCTCTGGTCAGTAATGGGATAATCATTAGTCACGGGCCACAAGAGTTAATTAGTTAGGGCAATAAAATCTCTATTTCCTGTTAGACATGTGTAGACATTTGCTGCACAGACCTAAATTCTGATATGAGAATTGAGAAAAAAGACATTCTCTGTAATTTTCATATATTTTATTAATTTTTTAAAAATCAGCAAATGCAGTTAAAAAAAATATACATGTACACATGTTTAATATTATAATATATAATATTATACATATTTAAGTTGATACAATGTTTTAGTTAAATTGAAAATAAAAGTGTTAATTAGAATTTTAATAGTTTAAAAATGTATAAGATCTAGGGCAGTATTTAAACAGTTTGAGGAAAAATGCATTAGTGCATTATGTAAACACTTTAAGTGACATAAATTGACTTTAGTAACCCACTTTCACTGTTATCTTTATCTCTTTTTATGTCTAATGCTATATACATTTTATATTTTGACAATATGAACAAAGTATTTTGTAAGGTATCAAGCCAATATTGCATACATGCATAGTATTTGCACGTGTGTAAAAAATAATTGATTCCACCGTCCATAATTTGATGATAGATTTCTTTAATATTTAAAACTTTTGTTCAACTCTCAATACATGTACAGGTATTCACAGTAATTTTCATACTCTTTTCTTCTGTTTTGATTTTGGTGTGGATGTCATTTGCCGTTTTTTCCTAGAACCCTTCTGTGGTGTGGAGTTAATACGTCGCTTTGGCAAACTGTCAATTGCTGGCAATTCTTCTAAACTATTGAAGTGTGCATCTTGCCCAAAATAATACTCAACTTTCCTAGATTCGTGTTTGACAAGAGAGTCACTTTTCAGAAAGTCTGGCATAATTGCGCTGTGGTTTCCTGCAGTTCCTATATAATCGATTTGGAGCTGAAATAGGTGGGCCAGTTGTGTTATAGCAGTTTCCGGTGGAAGCCATCTGCGGGGATCATTTGTGATGTAGCCGCCCTTTTGTGATTGACATTAAGATTTTGCTATTGTCAACGCACGTACATGATCATATGACATATTCATCCCACGATGTTTTTTGGGACAAAACACAGTTTTGTAGAATGTCTTCAAGTATGGCTCGCTCACTTCTATCTTTTGGCCTACTTTAAACAGATTTTTTCGAAATTCTGGATCTTCTATTACCAGATTGAGGACAGTTTCATGAGAAATGTGCTGACATTTCGGAAAAAAGTCGCTCCCTCCTAAACATAGTGACAGCGCAACCTTTACACCAACCTCTTCACCGGGATATCTGTCCTCGAAGACATTTATAATAGCGGTAATATTATAAATATCCAATTTCACCCTTGGTTTTTGTAGAACAACAAAAACAGGATTCCTGAACTTGCCACTTTCAATTCTTGGCCACAGTCTGCTGATGGTAAATATATGTATATAGACAGCATCTATATCTCCCGATGTTATCAAGCTGACAAAGGCATCGCCTTCCTTTGCTTCATTCTTGAAATGCATCATCCAGTCAACTACTGACATTTCAGCTTCTCCCTTCATTTGTTTTATGGTGGACATGGGCTTTGCTGTACATGAACCTCCTACCCCATCTGTATTCTGGTAGGTACACATAATTGGTGTACTGTATTTAGTACATTTACATTGTTGTGTACACTGGCAGGATGGTGACATGTGCAGTTCACTATCAATAATGAGTGTGAAGTTATTGTCAAAGTACAGTTGTTCAACGTTTTGTGCTAGATACTGGCTAATTGCTTGTTTTCCAACTTCGGTTTTTGTGACAGCATCCTTGTTGAAAACGTTCTCATTGATGACTGTCTCTCCAGTTTTCAAGTGATCAATAGAAGTGGATTTTGTGCTTGCTTTTCTCTGCTCTCTTGTGGCTGCTTTCAAATCATCTGGTGTAAAATTATATTTTTCTTCACATACAATCACATTTGAGATAGCTGAGCAATTACGAAGCAGACTGTTTAGATATGTTTGTATGTATGAGAGATATTCGGCGCCACTTTTGATATTTCCTACTTTAAACTTTATTCCAGCAAACTCTATTGCACAAACAGAAACCTTCTTTGCAACAGACTGGGGAATTCGTGGTGCATTTAATACGATGAGTTCATCGCTGCTGACTATGTGGTCCTTAGCATCCCATTCGAAATAAATTCCCTGCACTTTTTTTAATTCAATGTCATATCTCTTAGTCTTAGAAAAAAACGAGAATAATTGTCTTGGTCACAATAACTTTGTCAAGTATCAGTATTGACAATATATATATGTTCTATGTTGACACAATGTTTCCTACGCACGGAATGGAAAGCACTCTCACATACATATTTAAGATCGAAGTCCAGCTCAAATGAGAAAAGGGAGATCACTAATTGGATAGAGTTTGTTGATCCAGAGTTAATTGTATCAAAACAAATTATTTTGTCCACATTGTCACCACAATATCTTTGTAATAGTGTTCTTAATTCACATTCGATAACTGATGGAAAATGACGCTTTTGTGCACACAATTCTACCGTATTCTTTACGTTTGCTGCATCTATTCTTCTGCATTTTTCCTTTATTAAACTCTCGGAAAGAGATCTTATTTTTTCACTTACTTGTTTTGCTGACAAAATGTCTTGAAATTTTAATTCAATTAAGCTATTATATTCCAAATCATAATCATTATCAATGTCCTTCTCAAAATGACATTCAAACCAGCAGATTTTCTGCCATTCACACGGTGAGAAATGTGGTTTATGTACATTTATCAGAAACTTTTTTTTCCTCAAATTTGATATCCTCTAGGTGATATTTAGAATAAAAAAACTTAGTTTCTGCTATCTTTTTGTACAATTCAAATGAAATGTGAGAATAGGATGAATCTGTGTTTTCGGAAATTTGTTCCTCAATGACCTCAGATATTAATTTACACGAGTTGTAAGTCTCCCTACTTCTAAAAACATACTTTATTATACAACCTACAGAAACTCCAATTTTATTATCTAATGTCTGAAGTCAATCCAATGACCGTTTGATATTGTTAACTTTTATGTTTTCATCTTTTGAATTTGAAAACAGTACAAATTCCTCTAGCCAAATGAAATTGTTTTTTCCAAAACTTTCGTTTTTAAACACTTCGAATATCTTGGCGAATTTCATGGTAAATCACATGGTATTCTGAAAAATAACAAGTATTTTCATTAAAAAGTCTGTTGCTAAGTATTAAGCTAAAATATGCCGCCTTTGTGTAACTTTATTGATTTACAAAGATACTAAATATAAGTACCAGATGCATTTGAAAAGTTCTACAATAAAATTATATAATGAAAAACAATTAAAACAATATACATAATAATGTATTGCTTTGAAAGTTTAGACGGTGGTTTAATACAATTTTTCATTATTGTTTTCAATTTAAAGCAGATTGTGTAAATGGACAAACAGACTAAGGATCAAAATATAATAAGTATATAAATCTAAAGCAGATATAAAAAAGAGTTAAAAAGAATGCATTTTTTTCTGAATTGACAATGTATAGTTTTATAAAATTAGAAAAAAATATTTAATATTTCTAATAGTAAATGTGAATGGCTGTACCGTATTATATTTCAATAAATTAGAAAAACAAACTTACCATCTATAAAGAAGCCCATGTTGTTAATTAAAATATCCACACTATGCGGCATTTGAAGTACTGAACACAATAAATGTAACTTTCTATCAACTTAAAATAAATTTATGTTCTATAACAATAACAATAACATAATACATTTTAATTGGCATTACTATTGATTTCCATGCACAGTGCACAGTGATACAACAAAACCTGAATTCACAGACACAGGAACTGAAAATATAAGAACATGTGAATAGCAGGAAACAGACCAAGTATTTAATGGGGCTATCAATTACCTGTGGTCAAGATTGTACCATAATGGCAGCACAATTTTAATTAGCTGCATGCTGTGATAATGGTTTCAGTTCTTGATCAGAAGTGAGCAGATTTTTGGGTCTGTACTGTAGACTGAAGGGTTGATACTTCAGGACACAATATGGTTACTTATCCCTCTGATGCACATGTTCGTCCCTGTGTTCACTAAACCTTTAATATGAAAAAGGCAAAGCCTCGTCACAACAAGGCGGTTTGTGCGATTTTAAACGCCTTTCAAAGAATCTTTGGTATTCTTTTTCGGTAATAGTGTCCATATCCCCTTGTCTGGGGCCGAGCCCCGGTATCTCAGTCGGTAGTGACGCAGGCTGTCAATCCAGGGGTTGTGAATTCGAACCCCAGCTCTGTCAACATTCTCTAAACGTCGTTCGTCTTTCAACAATGGACAAACTCTATGTGGAAAAGCAGCCAGTTGCTTTGAAAGACTGTTGTGTTGAGTACTGCTGTGAAAAGCCAAGTACACATGTGTATCTGAACTGACCGCCAAAGAATTATTGAAAACGGCATTAAACCCCTATCAATCAACCCTTGGCTAGAGGTAAGTATCTGCCACGACCATGACATTATTTGGTCAGGCTAACACACAAAATGGCAGCCCCTTTCGGACATGGTTAAGAAAGTATAACGCCAAAGCGACAACCTTTATCTTGGACTAAACCTTACAAATGCCAGGTTTTATTTGTCCTCTTTTGGGTTATCGAAAGTCAATCATCACAGTCTCTCACATTATGCCTGAATCTCCAAAAATCCCCAAGAAAATGTAACGGTAAACAATTCTCACACCTCTGCAGGAGTCATTTACTGCCCAGCATCTGACCCCTATTTCAGTGAAAGCCCCGTTGATATGTTATCACATGACCAGAGAAACCACATCTGTGTCGAGTTTGTTGTTAGACCAGCTATTTCACTTTTGAAACTTGTACAGAACCAAGTTGAAGTGAAGGTAGAATATGACATGTGTCCCAATGCAAGCTTGTGAACCAGAGGAAAACAATGTGGAAAGGAAAAGTTACTTCCCTATTTCATGATACAGAAAGCTGTTCATGACTGAACTAGCTGCATATGTATATTGAAACAATCGCAGGAAAAGTAGCCATGTAATCCCCGTTTCCAACAATAAAATGAATCTGCAGGAGACAATATTGAACATATCTTTAACCCTTTCCCACATACAGCAAATCTGCAGGAGACGACTTTGAAAACCAAGCTTAATTGTTAAATAAAGTTGAAACATTGTGGCCATCATAAGCAACTCACCTTTCGCCACAATGTTTTCACAAGTAGTCTGCTGCTAGTGCGTCAAAATGCTTCTGCAGGTGGGAAAGGGTTATAACATGGGGAGCCTCTATGAATGAAAGTTAGATAATAGAAAAGAGAAGAAAACATTGTTGGAAAACAGAAAATTACTCCATTGAGCAATTTCTCTTTTTTTCACAATGTTTGACAGTGTACTGCAACTGCTGGAAACGTATTAAAATGTATCTGCATTTGGGAAAGGGGGTTAAGCAATTAATTTCATATTTTCCAAATCAATATGTGTATTTATATACATGTATGTACTGTAGATTGTTTAACCTTAAGAATGACAACATCCAACATTAAAACTAATAAGCATATAATAAGAAATACTAACCCCCCCCCCCCTCCCCCTCTCTCTGTCTGTATGTCTGTCTGTCTGTCTGTCTGTCTGTCTCCCCCTCTCTCTCTCTCTCTCTCTCTCTCTCTCTGTCTCTCTGTCTCTCTGTCTCTCTGTCTCTCTCTCTGTCTCTGTCTCTGTCTCTGTCTGTCTCTGTCTCTCTCTCTCTCTGTCTCTCTCTCTCTGTCTCTCTCTCTCTCTCTCTCTCTCTCTCTCTCTCTCTCTCTCTCTCTCTCTCTCTCTCTCTCTCTCTCTCTCTCGAAGAATATGAGAGCTATACTACTCGCCCTGGCGTCGGCGTCTACGTCACACCTTGGTTAAGGTTTTACATGCAAGTACCTAAATACTACATGTATTGCATTGAAGCTTTCTACACGCCTACCCAACGATCACACCTATGTAGATTATTTACTAAGAAATTCTGGTTAAAGTTTTGCGTGCAACTACATTAAGAGTCCATATCTCAGTATTTACTTGATGCGTTGCATTGACACTTTCTACAACCCTACCCAACTATCACACCTATGTATATTATTATGTTAAATAACTCTATAATGCAAATTATCACTCTTTAAGAAATTGTGGTTAATGTTTTGCATGCAACTACGTTCGAGTCCATTATCTCAGTAACTTAAATAAGCGGAGAAATAGTCGAGCGCACTGTCCTCCGACAGCTCTTGTTAGATCGATTCTTGCTATTCTGATAATTTTTTGTCCATCGTTAACTTTTAGCTTTAAACATCATCTCCGGCTTAACCACAGGACCAGTTTCAACCAAACTTCACAGGAATGTTCCTTTGGTGGCCCTCTTTCAAAAATGTTCAAAGACTTTAGTTCCATTGAGATCTTTGGTTGCCACGGCAACAAAAAAAGGATAAATTAACCAAAACTTAAAAAATCTTCTTGTCTGAAAGTAATCTCAAGGCCCATGCCTTTTTATATTTGGTATGTAGCATTATTTAGTGGACCTCTACCAAGATTGTTAAAATTATAGCCCTGGGGGTAAAAATGACCCCTCCCAGGGGATCACTTGTTTTACATAAGACTTGTATAGAGAAAAAACTTGAAAAAATCTTTTTGTCCAAAAGTAGGAGGCCAAGGCCTTTGATATTTGGTATGAGCTTCATCTAGTGGACCTCTACCAAGATTGTTCAAATTATAGCCCTGGGGTCAAAATTGACCCTCCCTTGGTGTCTCTTTTTTTTTTAAAAATAGACTCGTATAGGGGAAAAAAATCTTCTTGTCTAAAAGTAGAAGGCTAGCTTCATCTAGTGGACCTTTACCAAGATTGTTTAAATTATAGCCCTGGGGTCAAAAATGGCCCCTCCCTTAGGGTCACTGGTTTAAAATAGACTTGTATAGGGAAAAAGCTTTAAAAATCTTCTTGTCTGAAAGTAGAAGGCCCATGCCTTTGATATTTGATATTAGCTTCGTCTAGTCGACCTCTACCAAGATTGTTCAAATTATAGCCCTGGGCTCCCCAGTTATCACAAATGGATTTTAAAAGATCATATAAAATGTGTACATATTAGCTGATCAACTGTTAAGATGGATTGTAACTGCACTATGTGCTTCAGAAAGATAATGTATGAGGTACAGTCCTTATTGTTATTAGTCGCCGGGCAGAAGCCCGCGACTTCTATTTTTAATAGCTTTTTGGAAATGACATGGGGGAGAGTTATTATTAGAAAAAAACAAATTTAAATGTCTTGAACATATTACAATTGTGATTATGACACATCTAAAATGAAATAAATAATCCGATGTTTTAAGTATTTGCAGTTACCTTATTTTGACTCGCAATTGTGTTTTTTTGTCTTATTTACGAAGACAAAAGAATCCCTGCTAGACATGCTGCAGACTGTTATGTGTCAATATCGAGATAAAAATCACGTCGAATTCTCCTTTTAGTAGCAATATTAACTTACTGAATGTTATTTTCATGTTCAAAGAGATGTCTTGATTTATGAAGAATTCATTTAATAATGTTAATCCATGAATATCTAAAATAGGAACTGTTTCGAAGCTAAATATGTTGATCAAGTGACTACCGAATACGGACTGTGTAGATAAATCTCCTTTGCAGAGAGCCGTTCTTTACACTCACTTACAAATAGTTAATTATAGGTGATTTAAAATATTTATTTGGTTCGAAACAAATGACGAAAAGAACAAACTGAGATAAGACTGGTTTTAATACAACAATTACTTTGAATGAACACTCTCTGCCTATAAAGAGAGTGTAAAAAACGACAATTATGCAAAGATTACTAAGAATCAAATCGGGTCTTATTTCGTCCTTGACAAATTTAAATGTGTTATTAAATTCCCTACACGCATTTTGCTTGCGATATGCATATTGTTATGCTTCAATGACACATTTAGGGCGCTCATCATTATATAATTTTAAAACATGAGTAGACTAATGATTGGGAAGATTACTCATTTCCTGTTTATGATCAATAATTAGTTGGCTGTGTATATGCATGGTCAACCAGAGACATATAAACATGTATATATATGTTTATATGTCAATGGGCCAACCTACCTTAGAATGGAGATTGATCATAAACAATGAAATTCTGTGAAGGACATTCACTTCGTTGACAAAAAAAATGCAAGTTATGATACATTTTCACTTGACCCCACCCCTGATGTTCCAATATGCCCTTTAGTTGATAAGTGTTTTTTTCATCTACTATAATATAAGTGTTATGCATAACTGCAGTATGGATTTCCGGCAACATTGATGTGTTACATCTACTTTATCTTGTCTTCTTTCTTAAACAAATGCAATGTGCATGTCCTGAGAACACAGCCCACAGTCAGAGTTATGGGACTTGTCCTGCAAGGTCATTTGATGATGTCCAATAAGTGAGTGAAGTTTCAAAATTTAACCAAAGTTGCAACGCCAACGCCGACGCACAAGTGACTGTTATAGCTCTCATATTCTTCGAATAGTCGAGCTAAAAAAACTACTAAGTTTTAAAACAAGTTTAAAACAAACAAAAAACATGATCAAATGCAATTATTAATTACATTTTCAAAATAATTCGTTAACAGTACTTTCAGTACTTTGATTTCTTTAACAAATGCAATGTGCATGCCCTGAGAACACAGCCCACAGTCATATACCGGTCAGACAAACATCTTGGCAATTTAATCACCTTATCAAGAAAATTAATAGTCTAATGACCCATGGGTAATTGATGCTGGCATTTAATAGCCTAAAAGCTAACTGTTTATCGTTTGCAGATTTGAGAAAAATTTCACCCATAATGTGGGAGACGGTCATGCTAGTATTAATTTACTAGCGAACGCCGGGTACCAGACTAAGTCAAGACGCACTAATTTACTAATAAGTACGCTGGGTATAAGACTACGCTACATTGATGGTTCATGCCAGTCGTTTTAATTTACAATTTGCTAAGCCGGGTACCACAATAGCTCGCTTTATAACGTCTAGGCAAGTTATCGTATCTGGATATTAGACGGGTGAACTGATTAAAACAAAGACAATTTCAATATCTGCGATCTTTAAAATATAAAGGAATTCACCATCATCCTATATTCTATATATATAAACATCGATGCACCGTCTGACAAATAGACTTGAATTGTTAAATTAGGTTTATTCCAATACATTTATCTGAAAACTTGTTGAAAGCGGTGTAAATCACTATACCGACAAGCAAATTTACCTTTATACAATGTCATTGTCGAGTATCATTTGCAAGGTACATTTCATAGCCTAGTCCTGATTACATAGTCCTGCACCACGAAATTTATACGCGTACTGTCACCCAATCTCATCAAAGTCCATTGCCAAGTCAACAAAAAGGGAAAGAAATGCTGAATATCAACTTAGTGATGTAGTGGTAGATTTCCGCCTCGGTTCAGGAAGTTTCGGGTTCAATCTCCGGCCGGGTGATACCAAATACTTTAAAAAATACATTTATGACTTGCCCTCCCAGGACACGTCATGATATAACTGAAAAGGTGTTGAACGCGGCTTAAAACACCATATAAATTAACAAATAAAGCAAAGGAAAATGCTGCGTTTACTAGCCACCATTATAGATCCTGGTCAGGTGGCGAGATTACGCAGGCTGACTTTGCTCTTTACTGATGGCTGATAGAGATAAAGAAAGCTAATAGAAACAAAAGTTAAAACGAAATGGTTCAGGTTATGTTAAACGTGGAAGCTTGCTTTTATAGCGACGTTGGTAGAATGGTTGACCTTTTCGTAAAGTTAAGCAACGTTCCTCGCGGTTAGTGCCTGGATGGGTGACCCGCGATTACTTAACGCCGGTACACGTTACACTATGGTTTTAATTTACATTTTAATTATAAAAAAGCTACTCGCATATCAATAGACTGGTTCACTATTCTTAATCTTTTATCGCAAACTCGAACGAGGACCAGTCTAGTGAAGAACTGCTTCGGAAATATGCGAGAGCTGACGGTAAAATACGGCACATGCGCGATCAAGACGATTAACACGGCGCATGCACAAGCCCATTGCACCAGTGACAGTTTGTTCACAACCAATATATGCACTGGTGCTGAGGCACCCGCGCAAAATAACAACAGCTTTTTAAGTTATCACCTATCAAGGTATTAGCTATACATGTACCTAATGCAGATTAGCTGTATAATTATCCTTGCATGTCTTTTAATAATCAGAATAAATCTGAATGGGAAATCTAATCACAAACTAGGTCTAATCTCTATATCTGTACTTTGTGTTACAAAGAGAAGTACATGGCAGCAAAACTTGAACCGGCTACGAAACCTACAATGTATTTGTGGACACTGAACAGAAGTTTAGTCTGGTTCTCCGCGTACTTTATATTCAAAAAGTGCCGTAACAAAGTGGTAGGGTCAAGTAATTCAGACTGGGCAGAAGGTTTGCTTTAAACAATTTTAGTTATAAAAACAGGCGGTATCAAATGTGGTGTGCTAAAGTTAACTCGGTGCGCTGTAATAATGTTGTCATCAGAAAAAGACAAATACTAGCCAGTAGAATGCATCTGTAATTGTTTATTTGTGAAATTTCTTTGTGAAACACGCCTCGTATACATTTGAAATTAATGAATGTATATTGTTTTATGGCGCATCGACAGCTAAGGTCATTTAGCGCGCAATTAAATTTAATTATTCATGATCCCTGGGTAAACAAACCAGTACTAGGCTAGAAAATGTGCCTTGCCCAAGTGCACTCCACCATGACCGTAGTGCCGCGACTGGGGATCGAACCCGGGACACCCGGTTTCGAAATCCCCGACGCTAACCACTCGACCACAGCGGATCTGAAATTAAAGAGCAGCAAGTAGGGAACATTCAAGCGTTCATTCAAGTCTCAATGTTTTCGTATGTTTGTATGCTAGAAAAGAAACCTATATAACAATGTCACGGACGTCTTTGTTTGTATTGTGTGCTCAAGAAAATGTGTTTCTATGTTTCTATATTTTGATGCATTTTGTGTACAAATAAACTATAAAGAAATTTCAGAAGACTTTGTTTGTATGGTATGCTCAAGAAAGTGTATTTCAATGTTCATTAGTGTTCAAAGAGACTATATTGAAATTGTCTAACTCATATAATAGAGAACATATATATGTCGATACATTATGCAGAGTCCATAGTGTTGGTTTTCTCGTGGAACGGCTCATATACATGTTGACTGAGTGCCTTCAAGTGCAATCAAGTGTAGTGCACACGAACAATAACGATAGCACGCCTTTTGTTGGAGTTGTTAGAAGATTGTAATCATTCCAATATGCCTATTTTTAGAGTTATCTCTTTGTTTCATGATTTCTTGTTCAGCAAATTTCTCGATTATTTTCAAATATATTAATTTCAAACTTAACGTGTTGATAGCTTGTATTCAGCAAATGCACAGGTGTAAAGTGCACGCTGACTATATATAATTATAGCATGCGTGTTCATCCCACTTTTAATACGCCCGTTGATAAAGGGGCCGCACTATGGTAACGCCTACGACTTTAAGTCCATTGGTGGATGACGCTTGTCACAGTGACTTTTGTCAAACGTCGGAAACGGCCGAGCTGGAGTTCGAACTCACAACCACTGTTTTGAAGCCCGCATCGCAACCGACTGAGCTACCGGGCTTGGCATATAAAGACAAGACCGCCCGGTCTCCAAGATATATGGAGTCGTCTTTTTGGCGTTATATCGGTTTGTTTGTGAAGTCTGTATTATAGTGTTTGATTTAATATGGCAGTCTGAAATACGAGGCGTCTATATTACATAGATCGCATGTTGAATACAAATCGTATTTAAGGTTACTCTGGGAATTTACTTTATGTATAACTTACCAATTTTAGCAAAACAGCTTATTGAGAAGTGAATATTTAATTTCTCTTTTCAACAAAAATGCAGAGTTAACTGCATGCGTTTGGTTAAAAGAAGAAAGCTGGTAAAGAAAGATATTGTAACATTGTGGAAAAAAAGATAATTTTGCTGAAATTCTACAATTTCTTCTTTTCGGATAGTGTCTTTCGCTCATGACACATAATTATATCCTTGATGTATAAAAAAATGACATTTACAATCCTTTCAGTCATACAAGGTAAATTCTTTACTTCACGACAAAGTTGTAGCCGATGAAGATATGCTTTAAAAAGCCGAATTAGCTCTTATAGATATCGAGGGCTTAGCGTAAAACAGTTGTAACTAAAATTGGTATTTTTTTACCAAGGTTAATCACCTCGCCATAAAATCTTGTAATGTGTTAAATCATTATGTCTCCCCCATTACATGGGGGTGACATATATTGTTTTTGCCCGTTCCGTCCGTCCTTCCGTCTGTCACACTTGTTTCCGCTCAATAACTGAAGAACGCTTGTGCGTAGGAACTTCATACTTGGTATGCAGGTTGGTCATGACCAGTAGCTGACCCCTATTGATTTTGATAACAGAAGGTCAAAAGTCAAGGTCATGGTGACCTTGTGAGGTAAAAAATGATTTCCGCTCAATTACTGAAGAACGCTTTGGCTGAGGAACTCCATACTTGGTATGCAGGTTGGCCATGCCTAGTAAAAGACCCCTATTGATTTTGAGGTCAGTACGTCTAAAGTCAAGGTCACAGTGACATGAGCTTGAAAGGTCACAGTGACAATGAGCTGATAAATAGTTTTTGCTTGAGCCCAGGAACTTCATACTTGATGTGCAGGTTGGTCACCACCAGCAAATGACCCCTATTAATTTTAAGGTCACTAGGTCAAAGGTCAAGGTCACAGTGGTCAAGGTCACATCCGTCACACTTGTTTCCGCTCAATAACTGAAGAACGCTTCGGCATAGGATCTTCATACTGGGTATGCAGGTTGGTCATGACCAGTAGATGACTTCTATTGATTTTGATGTCAGAAGGTCAAAGGTCAAGGTCGTGGTGACCTTGTAATGTAAAAAATGGTTTCCGCTCAATAACTGAAGAACGCTTGGGCCGAGGAACTCCATACTTGGTATGCAGGTTGGCCATGCCCAGTAGAAGACCCTATTAATTTTGAGGTCAAAGTCAAGGTCACAGTGACCTTGAGCTGAAAGGTCACAGTGAAAATGAGCTGAAACATTGTCTTGGTGTGCAGGTTGGTCACCACCAGCAGATGACCCTTGATTGATTATGAGGTCACTAGCTTAAAGGTCAAGGTCATGGTAACCTTCAGCTGAAAAATGGTTTCCTCTCAATAACTAAAGAATGCTTATGTTGAGGAACTTCATACCTGGTGTGCAGGTTGGTCCTAACCAGTTTGTTTGATTTTGAAGTCACAAAGTCAAATGTCGAAGGTCACGGTAACCTTCAGCTGAAAAATGTGTTTTACTCAATAACTCAAGAGCGCTTATACCCAGGAATTTCATACTTGGTGTGCAGCTTGGTCCTAGCCTGTAGATGACCCCTATTGATTTTGATGTCAGTAGGTCAAAGGTCAAGGTCACGGTGACCTTTGGCTGAAAAATGGTTTCCGCTCAATAACTGAAGATTGCTTGGGCCCAGGATGTTCATACTTGGTGTGCAGGTTGGTCACCAGCAGCAAATGACCCCTATTGATTTTGAGGTCACTAGGTCAAAGACCAAGGTCATGGTAACCCTCAGCTGAAAAATGGTTTCCGCTCAATAACTGAGGATTGTCACTGTTGCTTCATCTCCAGTCCAAAACTAAAAAATTCATCTCCATCGTTTCTTTTCCTCCCCTACGACCACACAAATGGGGAGACAAGCGCTTTTTCAAAAAAGCAATCTCTAGTTTTTCTTTGAAAACAATGGAAATGTAGGTGCCATTGCTCGTTCTGAGCAACGGTACCTAAAATTGTCTATAAACCAGGGTTTTCAAAATAAATTTTTAGTTACAACCGTTTCACGCCAAGCCCTCGATTTGTTGATACGGAAGATATCTGTTTGTTTTAGTTGTTCTATTTTTGTCTTGTTTTAACCTGTTCCCATATACTCCTTTTCTTCAATAGTGGACTTTGCAAAAATATGAGAAATCTCTTTAAATGAAAGATATTTTTTTAATATTGTTGAAAACATTTTGGCAAAAGGAAAAATTGCTCATAATGAGCATTTTACTATTTTACCACAAGGTTTTCATAAGTTGTCTTTTACAGTTGCGTCCATAAATGGGAATACGTTAACCCTATTCCACCTGCAGGTACATATTGACACATCTGCAATAGATAACCTTTGAAAACTATGCCATAATGCTTTTTTATTTAATAGTTAATATATGGAGATATTTCATATTTTCAATGCAGTGTAGGAGACTATGTAAAGAAAAATATAAAGGGTGAAAAGTATCACTAGATAATTTCACGGTTTTAAAACATTGTGTTTCTCAATAATGTTTTGACAAGTATATAATACACACATCTATTTACCCTTTCCCACAAACAGGGGCTTTCGGACAACTCTGCAGGAGATGAATTTTAAAAACATTATTTTAATTCATTCATCAAATATTTTGTTTGTTGAAATTCTTGGTATCGTATCGTATCCCGTATCTTGCTCGCTTTTCCGAAATTGTCGTTTTGATCGATGTTTTCAGTGGTTTCAACGAGCGCCGTACTTCTCACTCGATTGCTCTATCGAATATACTTGTTATATACTCTTTTCTTCAAAATGAACATATATTGATGTGCATACCATATTTGTCTTTAACTGCCATATGAATCAATGTTTGATGTTAACAAATGACTTTGTAAATAAAATAGGCCCAAAAATTGATAGATAAATGTCGTCAATAAAAAATGGATGAATCCAATCACAATACAATCAGATTGGCTCTTTCATGCTGGTCTTAACTGTATGTGACTGAACTATTGTTGAAAACATCAGTAAAATCTAATGAAAAAGTTTGTGGTAAAGGATGTATTCAAACTTGAACAAAAAGTTTTATAAAACGTTTTCAGAGCAGACGATCCTAACATACCATATCGGGTTACTTCTAATTATAGCACTGGATATTTGTACATTTTATCATTACCTTATAAGGTAATAACTTACCTTATAAGGTTAACCGCCTGTCGTTACGAAATATTATACTGTATCTATGCGCAATATCACGTGATTGTTGTTTGTAATGACTGCATAGTCGTTTGGGCCCGGTGTACATTACGCCTCTGACTTACATACAGTTCGGACGTATCTAACATATTATATCACGAGGAAAGAGTGGTGCGCAAAAAGGATAGAAGATTTTATTGGTGAACTTTGAGAATTCGGTAAGTTATAACTTTTGACCTTTAGTTTGAACATTATATTGTTTTCCTGGTTTATCCAATGATACCGAACCTAACATACTAACTATAATTTTAGAGGAAAAATAGCTTTGCAAACCTTGATGTAAAGATATGTGATGTGATGTATAGAGAGTAACTGTTAAGGACATGTTATATCATGTTATATTTAATATTGCGACCCCACTTTCACGTATATGTAAATATAAATATATATACAATTGGATGGCAGTTAATTGTTAATAAGGACATGTTATATTATGTTATATTTAATATTGCTATCAGGGCAAAATTATGTTGCTTATCATTCGTTGCATTTTATCCCGTTACCTTTTGTTCGAATACCATTTCGGAAAGGCATCGAACTTGCGACTTCTGCAGTTAACTGTTAAAGAGATGCTACATTTCATATTGCGACTTCACTTTTCACGTACAATTTGAAAAGCAGCTAACTTTTAAGACTTCACTTTTTACGCATTTGTAAATATACACAATTGGAAAGTTAGCTAACTTTTAAGACTTCACGTATTTGTAACTGATATATACAATTGGAAAGGGGCTAAATTTTAAGGAAATGTTACATGTAATATTGCGACTTCCCTTTTCACGTATTTGTAAATATATACATTTGGCAGGGCAGCTAACTTTTAACACTTCACTTTTCATGTATTTGTAAAATATATACAATTCGAAATGCAGCAAATTGTTAAGGAAATATTTATTTCAGTTTATATTGCGACTTCACTTTTCACGTTTTTGTAAATATAAACAAATGAAAAGGGGCTAAATTTAAAGGAAATGTTACATTTAATACTGCGACTCCCCTTTTCACGTATTTGTAAATATATACATTTGGCAGGGCAGCTAACTTTTAAGACTTCACTTTTCATGTATTTGTAAAATATGTATACAATTCGAAATGCAGCGAACTGTTTAGGAAATGTTACAGTTTATATTGCGACTTCACTTTTCACGTTTTTGTAAAACATCTTAGTCTAAAATACTTTTATTGGAAGAGTATTCTATGTAAATGACTTTTACATAATATTTCTTCAACTTGTTTTCACGGGAAAAGGTACACGTTTGCATTTCTGAGCAGTGTAGGTTCGAATCGCCTTTACATCTTATCATAATCTATACAATTTGACAAAAACTTCTATTGCCCTTGTGTAAGTAATATTTGAACAGAGTAGATATTTAACGGACTGTGCCAATGCACTGGCTGATCTGAATCTACACTCTTCACAAAACCAGACGTGAACCTTATCGCACGGACGGTCACATATATATGCATGTTCAATCGTACGTGAGATATTTTAATCAATTACTTATATGACGCACACTCTCTCCGTTTCCAAGAATGTTATTCAAAACTTTTTTCTCCCCTTTCGTATTTATTGTTAATAAAGTTGACATCATAATCTGTAAGGCTTTGGCGGTATGTACTGCATAGATTGAGTTAAAAAATAATCCAATTATGTTATTATTGTTTTGTTTGAAAAGACACATTGTATATATATATATATTGCCGTGTTCACTTATCTTAATTTTTGAAACTATTTCGATCGAATATAAAGTCTGCCCTTAATGTTTGCCAATCCTAAAAGAAGTTTATCTATGATGTAGCGGATCGCTCACATGAGTATTCATGTTTACAGGACAATACAGTATTCTGATCCATGATATTTATCACATTCTCACAAACAACAAATCTGCAGCATACTTATTTAATGGTACATTTGTCTTAAGACTAATTTGAATGAAGTCAGTAGATCTAGTTTCAGAGTAATTTGTTTTAAGAGCCTGTTTGCACTTTACGCATATAAATTGAACCAAGCTCTACCACAGCGGCAATGCTTTTTGACTGATCAAACTATTTCGAAAAACGTTGTTAGGGGGCTTTGTAAAGAGCATTTATATGTGTATGAACCTACTTTGAAATAAGCCCCCTAGTTTGAAAAGGTTTAAAGGTTGAACGTATGTCCACTTAATTTAAACAATCCCCATCCCCATCATGAGGGTTACCACAACCACCCGAAATCCACTTTGAAACCTTATCATTACTTTCACACGTTTGCCTTATAGGCATATAGTGATAACAGGCCCCATCCCTAAGGATCATGTGTTATAATCTATCAACATATTTTGATTACTCATCCATGGAAAGAACATTTGAGGAAAGAATAATATAGTTTTAGAGGGAAAAGATTGTTTGCTTTCTCCATTTGTGATACCATGTAAACCCTGAGTTCAGTATCGAATCGAATTATTTGAACGCTTTCGTACTAGAAACATTCCTTTGAAGTTTAGTTCACACAGTGCATTAAGTGGAAATGTTGGTTAGCATGTAAGGTGTAAGCTGACTGCCACATGGTGATCACATTAGCTCATATTAAACACTGAGTTTATGTTAGTTAAAAGAGGTCATTTATTGCAACTTGTGTCCAAAGTAACTTTGCAGTATATTCAACATGAATGTTCTGTTCTGTCCTTCATTGACGTTGCGCACGTTGTTGCTCCATTCGTTTGTTTAAACGTCAAAATCAATCGCGTCTCGTTAATTAGAATTTGTTTCATTTTAATTCCGCATGGAGTAGCTGTACATTAATTATGACATTCCGTTTCTTTACTTAATTAGTTTTTGCGCAGATATATAGTTGTCTTATTTTTTGGACAGTTTTTAATTCATAACTCCAACTTATCGTCGAGCAAAGGAAAATTGGAAAAATTCCATTACAAAAAAAATACCACTATAACGCTACAAATATTTTTTTTTAATTACACACATGCACAAATGGTCGAATGCGGTCGTATAAGGCAATATGTGTACTAATTATTCAGAAGGTTACATTTTTGAATATTTCCAAATGCAAGGATTCAGAAATATGCATAATACGTCTATTGTATTATTTTTCTAAATTCTGATTATATATTAACAACAGTTGCTGGTGCTATAGTCTGTTTTCCCGGAATAATTTTTTTGTGATGTCTTTTCTTTTTTTTTTTTTCAATCAAAGAGAAGATCACCGACCGATCGTATTGCCGCACGAAAGAGTAACACCAACTCTCTCTGCCTCAGAAATATTAAGTATCTCGAGCTTAGAAATAAAGGTACAGATAAGTTTCATCATCTGTTATTTTTAACATTTCTCCGTTATATAAGGCAGTCACAACATTAAGGACCGATCGAACGATGTCATTTCTTTACTAATTTATGGGTTCAATAGCGAATTTCATGTCCTCTAAAACGGATTATTCTGTATTTGCTAAGTTTTTCATTATTGGCCCTTCGTCAGTAGGTGATGCTCTAAATATATATGAGCCGTCCCGCGAGAAAATCAACATTATGGCTTCTGCGAAATGTATCGACCAGATCAGCCTGCGCATACTGATCTAGGCCGACACATTCCGTCTCAAGGGGATTGAGGTATAGAGTAATGATCCCTGAAACAGAAAATCCACAGGAGGCGAAAAGTGTCTATCCGTGTAAGCCTGTGCGGCATGCTTATGCTGATCGGGGTCGATATTTTACGCAGAGTCCACAGTGTTAGTTTTCTCCCTGGTCCACACTGTTTTCAACTTTATTTAACGCTATCTTTAAGGAGATTTTTCAGGTTTTTGTAACTCTATTTTCAAAGTCGTCTGCCACATATTTGTTGTATGTGGGAAAGGGTTAAGCATGTAAAGCGATGTACTGGTACGAGAATTTAAATGGTAGGTGGGCTGACTACCGAGATATAACTAGCATACTGTACATGAGGACGGTGTACCTATTTTCATTAATTAAACACAATCTAAATGGACCAGAGTCTGTTTTCCAACACTAATTCTGTTACAGATCTATACAAATTTAAGTGGTAAGCAGATAGTAAACACCACACGAACATCGACTTTCGAGATTTTTGAATAGACCAAGGCTCCGATACACATATATGTAATATAATCTTTAATTTCCCTTTTTACCATACGGCCATTCAAGAAATATATGATTTCCCTCAAACAAATAATGATTAAATATAAAAAGTGTTCAATCTGAAGCGTTATTTATAACGGTGACATCTCTCTTTGCCACTTGTTAGTTTTAAGATAAGATTTTATGGGTGAAAATGGTAGGCAATGTGAGACTAGGCTCCAATTCCACCAAACGTACTAAGCGCCATTTAAGACTTTTAAAAATACTTAAAAGCAAATTTCATCATTATAGTTTTTTCGAAAATTTTGTAAAACATGAATGGTGGAATGTTTGAGTAATTTACTAAGTTCATATAAATCGTTACATGCTGTTAAGTATTTTTAAAAGAATTACTGAACGCTAAGTAAGTTTTCTGGAATTGGACACAGGTCAACAATCGTGAATTAGCCAGGGGCTAGGGTTTTTCAAATGTTAGCTCTCCGTATTAGATATTAATGGCCAGCCTTCTGGATACTATTTGGACCTTGTGTATTTGGGCCGCTCCATGAGAAATCAGTGATAGTAACATTGCATATGAAATAACGTAATCATCGCTCAAAGTGTGACGTACTTCCGCGTGTGTAAACTCGCATATTTACACGGTGTTTGATCATGTTTATAAACATAGTGTGCATCAATAAAATGAAGAGCGACATACTGTTACAAGCAGGTTCATCTCTCCCTATTAATTAATCCAAAAGAAGTGTTCAACTTTTCCAACAATCGTAAAAAGGTCAGGCAAACTCAAAAATCGCCAAACATGCTTGAATACTTGTTTGCATATTTTCCTTATTACTATATGAAATGCAATATGTTTCATACATTTACATTTAGAAATGAAATGCGCATCTTTCTATATGCTTCAGATACAATAATTAAGAATTCCATGAACAAATGAAGATGAAGTGTAACACAAATTTGCAACGAAAACTACAAAACAGCCTTAAAAACGTAAATTATTTTTGATTTAGCGTAAAATTACGTCTGTTTTCTCGGCAGACTATATACAGGAAGGATTTGGCGACATTTTCAACCATTTACAGTCGAATTAAACAACATGGAGGCCGATAAAGAGAAAAATAAATTTTGTGACAATTACATTTTTTATGTCAAAAATACGTTACCAGTGTAACTGATATATTATCTCATACCGATTAATTTATTCCCAGAAACCCCGAGTCACAATGAAACGAAAACAAAGACACAAGCAAAAAGACTTGGCTGAAAAAGAATTGCAAAAACAGCAAAATCATAGGGAAAGTCAAAATCACTCATGTTCTTGTATGATTTAAATTTTTTAACTTACACTTGTTTGTCGCTGTTTGCGTGTATTGCATATATATATGAAATGAATATTTATCTGTTATCTAAAGCTTAAATCGAAACTCATGACGAAATTGTTTATATTTCAATCCGGATATAACTGCGACTTAAAATCCTAGAAAAGTAATTACTACGTTTACGTTATCTTTACTTGATTCTCAAATGAACGTCAAGTTCGCGTCATTTTAAATAAGCGTTAAGCCAACCTGGTATTGCACGAATTTTGTCCCCGCAATGCAACGCAATTCGTCGTGCCAAACCATGCGTGTTCACTGCGCGAACTCGGCGCTAACACTGCCGACGGTGCATATCAATGCGTGTCAATGCGTGAACACTGCGCGAAGTGCCAAACCATGCGTGTTCACTGCGCGAACTCGGCGCTAACACTGCCGACGGTGCGTATCAATGCGTGTCAATGCGTGAACACTGCGCGAAGTCGGCGCGAACACTGCCAACGGTGCGTGTCAATGCGTGTCAATGCGTGCAATCGTCCACAGCGGGTCGAGGAATGAAGTTAGGTGTGAAATTACACGCTATATATATAGCGTGCCGCCAAGCGGGACAAAGCGTGACAATGCGCGAACAATACTTAACCTATGCGTAAACATCTTTGTCCGCGCATTGCGTAGACAGTGCGTAAGTTATGCGTGTACAGTGCGCGAACAGGCCGCAAACACGGCTTCACGCTCCGCTGCGTAGCACCGAAATGGCACGCCTTGCCACGACGCATTGCGTGGCATTGCGGGGACAAAATTCGTGCCAGTGTCAGGGTGGCTTACACCTTTTAGCCTCACCTTTTGACGTTACGTCTTATTAGATATATACTATATCGATATCTATCTACATGTATTTTGTTCTAATTCCTTCTTTCAATGATCCAACAAGATTTAGTGTATGCTTTTAGACTTAACAAATTGTCTCTGAGATTGTTTTAAACTATTGATAGATACGCATTTCCGTGCATTCTTTTTCCTTTCCATTTTGTCTCGATGTAATATATTGTGTTTAGAATCCGTGTCTCTCTGAAATTAATTGTGACACAAACGATATTCGCATTCTGCAGTATTCATGTACCTGTTCATCCCTCTATAAGATTTCAATCAAAATGTGTTTACGTTGTAATGGTGTAATACAATGCTGTATGGATAAAATGTATCTGCATCTGCGAAACGTAAATTGAAAAATAATATATATATATGTATATAACCGACCAAAATGTTATGAAACTCTAGTCAAAGAATAATACATGAATATGAAATAATTCCGTTTGAATCGGTCGAAATTGCGGATTCAACGCAATGCTTTATGTGTCAGTAGATATTCAACTAATAGATGTATAACTGAGCTGAGATTTTTGAAAACCAACCAAAGTGCTGTACGAATAGTTAAGAAACAGATCAGTCTGCACATGTTTGCAATTTAATATGCATTTATGTGTTTAGGTAACAAAAGCTGTCATACTACCTCTGACTAACAGTATACACCGGGATCATATTGGATAGATGTGCAGGACAATCTACACTCGTCCAAAAATAATCTTGACAGTATCTAGAGCACAGCTCAATTATATCCCTTACATTACAGACCGAATACAGTTTTACAGTGGTGTACTATAGCTACGTTATGTACATTACAGACCGAAAACAGTTTTACAGTGATGTACTATAGATACGTTTTGTACATTACATACCGAATTCAGTTTTACAGTGGTGTACTATAATAGCTACGTTATGTACATTACAGACCGAATACAGTTTTACAGTGGTGTACTATAGCTCGTTATGTACATTACAGACCGAATATAGTTTTACAGTGGTATACTATAGCTACGTTATGTACATTATAGACCGAATACAGTTTTACAGTGGTGTACTATAGCTACGTTATGTACATTACAGACCGAATACAGTTTTATAGTGGTGTACTATTGCTCGTTATGTACATTACAGACCGAATACAGTTTTACAGTGGTGTACTATAGCTACGTTATGTACATTACAAAATTTACCCCACCCCGGGGATCACCTGTTTTATAAGGAGAAAATTTGAAAATGTTCTTGTCTGAAAAAGAAATGCATAGAGCTTAGATATATGGTGTGTAGCACTGCATTGTGGTCCTCCACCATGATTGTTCAAATAATGCCCACTGGTTTAAAATTGGTCCCGCTTCTGGGTTCAACTGTTATACATGCAGCATATAGGGGTACACTTGTTCAAGGAGAGTCAGCTGATATAACACTACCATCGAGGGCAGGTTAATTTTCACCAAATTCTTATAGTGGAAAGTTTTAAAATCTTCTTGAACAAAATGGGCTCCTTTGCGAAGCGTAAAAGTAGCCATCTCTGCACCCTCAGTAGGAGGTCAGAGTCTCCAAATGAAAGCTAAATACTAACTAGTGTGGTTTTCACTTGAGAAGGAGACAAGAATATGATATTCAGTAGCCATATAGTTGACTATAATATAGATCGAACTGTTATTGAGCCTCGCTATGTGTACAGGAAACTCACAATGAGCCGCACTTATATGCAATCTGATCAAAGTCTTCAACATTGTTTATGAATAATTAGCCTGGAAATGTTTAAGAGGATCAATATATGAGCCGTCCCACGAGACATCCAACATTGTAGACTCTGCGTAAAGTATTGACCCGGATCAGTCTAAGCATGCCGCCCAGGCTAATCTGGGCAGACACTTTTCGCCTCCTGTGAATTTTCTACTTCAGGAGTCATTACTCTATACCTCCTTCCCCTGATACGGAATGTGTCGACCTGGATTAGCCTGCGCCGACTGCGCATGCTGATCTGGGTCGATACAAAGCGGAGGCCATAATGTTCGTTTTCTCGGGGAACGGCTAGTAAAGTACAAACTTGCGCATGATATGAATCGTCATTACTGATGTCATTAGAATAATGACGTCATTAGATAATGACGTCATTTTGAAACCCCGACCGTAGCGTTCTTTTAGAATACACGAAGACGAGCATCCAGACGTGTGGACTGCAGATTCATTGTTTTGAAATAAAATCACGTTTATCTACTTGGTTTATTTAGTTGATAAGGTATTGTGTTTTAGTGCATGTTAATATTTTTATTCTTCAGTTTATTCATTCAATTTTAGCAACCTTTCAGGGAAAACCAAATATTGGATTTATTAAATGTGTAAACCCTGATCACTCTGCGCATCCAAGGAGTTTGATCTGGTTTTCACTGATCCCTTATAAGTCCGAGAGACGATCAGGATTGAAGATTGAAGCCTCCGTTAGACAGTGAATTGTTTGATCAGATACTCACAGATAGTATGGCTATCCAAATGGATCTTTGGTTATTGCTTGTTAAAACAGGTTAAGATGACCATGCAGTATATTGTCCTAAAAAGCACGGCTCAGATAGTATGGCTATCCAAATGGATCTTTGGTAATTGCTTGTTAAAACAGGTTAAGATGACCATGGAGTATATTGTCTTAAAGCACGGCTCATTTTAAAGATATTATTTATTTATATTTATATTCATTCGTTTAGTCTTTCATTGTTGTCATTTATTAAAATATTCACTCGGTCATTTGTTTTATTTCAGAAGGTCTGCAAATAAACCAGTGATCTGTGGTTGGTGTTTGGGCAATTGTGTCTAAAGAAAAGAATCGAGGGTAAGTCAATTATAGTGCATTCGCCTTTTCTTCTTATTTTGCAATTCTTGATATAAATCATTCTATTAAATACTTTAAAAACATTAAAAGCTATAGATGATAAGATATTGGTAGTTTTATAAGATACTTACCACGAGATCAAACACATCATGGATCTAAGTGTGCATGTTCTTCATAAAATATAGCTTTAAGCAACAATATCTGTATAGGGACCGTGCCCTAGATAAGTAACTCGTTTGCCTTTGCGAAAAGTGTTGATCCAGATTACTATGTGTATCCACACAGTCTTATCAAGATATAACTAGTTCACACACTACTTACCCAAGTTTGTTAGAAAATTCAGCCAACTTGAGTTGTTTCAGATAAGACTTAATAAAGGGACTGGGTGATCTGAACCTAAAATCAGAAATGTCAATAAACACGGTAGGTCAGACACTTAAAGTCCTTTAGTTTTTAACTGTTGCGTGATGATTTCATAACACATTCAGAATACATAGAAATATAAAGCCTTCACTGTCTTACCAGCCCCGTTTCTTTGACAGTTCACTTATAGACTATTTTAAGGTGTCTGGATCTATATAGAGTAAAAACAAGAGTAAACCCCGAACAAACATCTGATGAATTAATTATTCTCAGTTTGTCTGTGAAACAATGAGTTAATCAGGATATAATTGATATATTTCCCCATTAAATACTGAAAAACATGTGATTTTAACTTTAATTGTCTTTTATTCCTATGTTTTCAGCCAGTCAGTAAATCTACATTGTGGTGGTCTTCGAGTTTGGTTATTTATTGTGTATTGATAACAGACCAAAAAGTGGTAAGATTTGTTATTATAATTTGTGAATATGTTAACAGTAGACTGAGTGATTGTTGTAGAAATAGGATCCTTGATCAAAGCCAACCAAAGGGATATTTGTCCTCACTGTAGACCCAGCTCAAACTACTCTTTCATGTTATCTGATCTGGTTCTGCACACTAATTGCAACTTACTAAAAGAAACATCCATCTTCTAATGAACAGTGTGAACATATATCAGATATGATATTTGCTCAGAGAAAACCATACAGTCGGTGTACACCCAAATAAAACTGCATTTTCGCTTAATCTGTTCTGGCTCTACACTGGTTGAAACTTACTTATTGAAACGTCCAAGAAAAGTATAACAAGCAGTGTGAATATGGATCAGATAGGGGTTTTACAGTCAGATCTTTTTCCACACTTGTCATAAATACCGAAGGGTTCATTCCTTTCATCATGGCATATATACTATCATAATCGACATTAATAAGTTAAATTCCGTTAACAGTCATTCAGTTACTTCAGTATCACCTTACTACAATTTTTACACTTATCTGTTATCTCAAAGTAAGTATTAAGGGTTAACATAATGAACTCATTGAATTAGAATTATAAATAAAACTATTAGACTAGTTAAGACCAAGAACATGAAATAAGATATACTGGTAACTAAATGTATTCCCCAGAAATATTATGTTACCTTTTCTTTATAAATGGTCAATTAATTACATGCACTTTCTTTTACAGAAAAATGGCACAGGCTCCCACCGATATGGCTGAAACAAACAGGTCCGGTCAAGTTGAACCCGATGTTAAGCGTTATAAATTTTCATTCGATGAAATAAGAGAGGAGACATTACAAACTGAAACACAAGTGTGGAATAAACAAACCTGCGACATTTGCTTTTTATTACATTTAAGTAAAATCTCCGCTCTATTTTTGTGTTATTTATGTAAACAGTATGTGTGTGATAAATGTAATGAGAGGCACGATAAATCCCATCGTATGATAGAAATAGAGAGTAAGAGGGGCGAGAGAGATGAACAGATCGAGAGATATCTGAGCGAAATGAAGAATGAGAGTGATAGTGAGAGAAAGGTAATGTTTGATAGAGAGGAAGTTTCTGTGGTCGATAGAGTTAATGTTAAACATGAATTGGATACAAGTGATAAATATTGGATAACTAGATTATGTGGACTGGATCACACAAGGTGGGTTCTTTCTGATTATCATAATGATTGTATTAAAGTATTCAGTATTGGTTCGCACATATTACAACGCTATATACGGTTTGGGTCTCATCCTTTCGGTGTAACAGAAATAAGGGATAAACGAGAACCCACTGAGCAGGGAATAATTCCCACTACTGATATTTCCGTACCCGACCAATCAAAGCCCAATAAACAATGTATGTTAGCTGTTACGTTGCCAGGTGAACGTAGAATATTGTTTATTAATTTAACACAAAATCCTGCTGTAATCACTAAATCTATAAAAACGGAGAAACACTGTCATTCTATAGACTTTAGTGGAGATCAGATTGTTTACCTCTGTGAGGATGAGTACCTTCGTTATGGTCATAGTTATGGTCCCTGGTTTATATGCGTGATGTCCACAGACGGAGTCCCGATAAAAACCATAAACACTCATTTAGATATTTATAGTCCTGATCTCGCTGTTTGTCCTGGAAGGTTCTATTTAACTGACTTTGGTATCCACAAAGTACTTTGTATGAACGATAAGGGAAACGTAGTCTATCACAAAAAAATAGAAGGGTCACGGCCATTCGGGATAAGTGCAGACCCAGACAACAATAATATTTATATTAGTGACTGGTATCAACACAAAGTTTACCGACTCAATTCTCGTTTAGAGAGTTTAGAGACTCTCGTAGATTTAGAGTCGGTAACGTCGGGGAGGCCCTACGCTATTTGTGTATACAGAGATAGACTATATGTCAGTCATTACCCGGGGTCTACTGATGGCCACTTGGTAACTGTAATCAGAGTTTTATAATATCCCATCCTTGGTTAATGTATACACTGTTACATAGTAACCCTTACATAACATGAACGTGATCAATGAGTGTTCTTTTGTTGCCATGGTTACCTAGTCACGAGATTACCTTCCATTATTAATATGCATTGCTTTGTTTACATTTAGTCTGCCGTGTTGTTGGTACACTCGGTCCATACAAATCTTATCAATATTGGTTTTTGGTTTCCACCATTTATCTTTTAAATTAGTTAATTTATATATTTCTAATTATGATTTAAATTTTATTAATTCAGGACTCGATCAATATTTGTTTCATTTATGATATCCCACATATTTAACACTTTTGATCAAACTTATCTAGCAGTGTTTATCCGACAACTGTTTCCATGCGTCATTCAGATCATTTATTTTTCTATTTCTTTCATGTTTAAACTGGTTTACTGTACTTATTAGCAAGCCTACCTTGTATAATTCAGTAAATATAATCCACTTAAAACTTGATGATTGATTTTTTATATTTGATAATTCAATTCGTGTTTTACACTTAAATGAGAGGAAGAGAGATCGCGCGTTGGGGGGGGGGGTCACACACATACAGAGACATAGGGGGGGGGGGGAGGTCACACACATACAGAGAAATAAATAGGGGGGGGGGGAGGTCACACACATACAGAGAAATAGGGGGGGGGGGTCACACACATACAGATAAATATGGGGGGGGGGGGGGGGGGTCACACACATACAGAGAAAAAGGGGGGGGGGGACAGACACACATGCATGTACATATACATAGAGGGAGACATACAATCAGAGAGAGAGAGAGAGAGAGAGATAAACAGGGAGAAATATATTCCGCTTTAAACTTGATGATTGATTTTTTATATTTGATAATTCAATTCGTGTTTTACACTTAAATGAATGAGAGAAAGAGAGATCGCGCATTGGAGGGGGGGGGGGGGGCGGGGGTCACACACATACAGAAAAACAGGGGGTGGGGGAGAGACAGACACACATGCATGTACACACACATAGAGGGAGACAGACAGTCAGAGAGAGAGAGATAACCAGGGAAAGAGGGGGAAATTTATTTGCATCTGTTATTCTAGCACTTGATTTACTTTTTCCTTATTTTATATCATTGTAGTATGCATGTAGTTAACTATGTTTTTAAAGACCAATGCAATTATTAAATGTTTTATATTATCCTATAAAGTTTTGACTTGTTTTTGTTTTTGTTTTTTAAACATGGATTAAGAATAAATATCGTGTCAGGCGAAAACAGATCTCTAACTTTGAGCATCACTTGAAGATGTACTAAAGAGTCTGGCGTAAATCATAGGACAGTTTGGAAACATTGTTCGAAAAGTAGCCCAACTTATCACTGTCATTATCACTATTATTGAGTTATTGTTATTAAAATATCTTCGTCCTTTTGAAAACATTGATAAACATAATATAAATCTGACGTCGTGGATATCACAGTCCAGTAACTCATTACTGCTTGTACAAGTCAAAGACAATGTGTCTGCTGTCAACCAAAATCGCTGGGGAGGAATCGAACACATAGCCCTGATCTTCAATCCCACATACAATTGAACGCTGATCCAGGAAAACAAACCTAGGCGTTATGTGACACTTATGCACGAAGGCGTCATCTAGACGAAATTCTGTCAAAAAGGAAACTGTAATTTTCAGAAGTTTCTTGAAAACTTCTCGGATTTATTAGCAAATACCCAAATGTTCCTGAGCGTCTCTCAATCAATTTGCAGTAGATGACTTTGAAAACATCTTGAGAAAATGTGGAAGATCTTTAGAAGTGAAAGTATAAATATTGAATCACAAAATTCAAAACATTGTGGCAAATCGAGACAAAGCTCATTGTGACCAGTGTTTCCCATTTGTCACAGCGTTTTCACAAGTCGTCGATTATCCAATGGAATGGGTTAATGCTCCATAAGTAGCTACCGTGCATGTATATTTGAACACAGGCGAAGTATATCCTTGAGAACAACACAACTTGTATCAGCTAGCGTTTTTAACTCACCTGTGCACGAAGTGCAAAGTGAGCTATTGTGATAACATTTTGTCTGGCGTCCGTACGTCGTGCGTCGTCAGCAATTGACGTACTTGTTAACATTCTACAGGCTATATTCTGCATCTGATCTTCATGAAAATTTATCAGAACATTCATCACCATCAAATCTTGGACATGTTCCTAAAAAAGCATATACAATTACGAAAAGTAAAATCTGTGTTGTACTGAAAGGGGGATTCAGTAGAGGTGCCCCGCTACACATCTCAGATGTATATCCCTACACGCGCGCACACCAAACAGAAAATGACCCAGATATAGCCATTCCCCCGACACGCAATGAAAGGCATGCCCGCGTATACGGGGACACCCATATGCCGCAGGCCATACTCAACTGACTCCTTCTCCTAAGGAGTATAAAAGCTGCTTTATGAACAGGATTTAAACATTGACAGTTAAATGGACGCAAGGCGTATTATATTAAAAAATGATATAACAGATCTAGATTGCCTCAAATCAGATTTTGAGCACTTGGTGCAACTCATATTTTATGGCGCTGTCACATAGCACCGGCTAAGCCCAACGGGCCCATACCGTTTGATTAAAATGACAAGCGGTGATAATCTCTCCGTCCGCATTTTTTTTTTTCAACCGTGTACTCAACGTTTCCATACCGTCTCCATACCGGGTCCTTACCGCTTACAGCGTCCGCGTACCAGCCAGTAAAACCGTGTTGGCCGTTTTCTTGCCGGGTCTCGCTGGGTCCATGCCGGGTCCTCACCGTGTGGCTACCGGCCTCTTACCGCCCGGAACGCCCCAATATCGTTCGCTAAACGTTCTCGCCGCCTTGCTGACGTCAAACACCGTATATAAAAGCTGGGAATTCACCCGTCCGGTCACACATCAGTTCACGAATTGTACGTACATGTACTCCTCATAAATTTTCTCAAAAATCCTAACTGATGCCTAAACGTTGAATGAAAGCTGCTGGCAGAGGGGTGGATAGAGTAAAGGAAGCTTCCGGAACCGCATGATCCTCCAACCAGATCCACAACTTCAAGGGTAAAAAAGCCCAATCCCAAGTCATTACTTCATATAACAGGAGGCGGACCCGAGCCCAGCTACCACCGCCTCCGTGTTTGTTAAACAGTTTGATGAATAGATAATTGTACATCAATGTGCATGGACCCTCGTACTATCCGAAAATGGACCTCCGAACAGCGGAGACGTTGTCGAGAATCCTTGCACACAATGCTATCTGCCACAAGAATGAATGAATGTATGTTGTTTTATGGCGCATCGACAGCTAAGGTCATTTAGCGCGCAATTAAATTTAATTAGTCATGATCCCTGGGTAAACAAACCAGTACTAGGCTAGAAAATGTGCCTTGCCCAAGGGCACTCCACCATGACCGTAGTGCCGCGACTGGGGATCGAACCCGAGACACCCGGTTTAGAAATCCCCGACGCTAACCACTCGACCACAGTCTGCTACAATGTATAAAAAGTAGTTGAATGGGTTCAAATAAAATTAATGTATGGTCAAAGGGAGAACACTCTGTAAATTTGTTGTTGAGTATACCTAGAAATAGGTCTAAAAATAGATTGTTCACGAAATGTGTTTGTTGATGTTTTAAAATAATGGATCTAAAAAATGTAAATAAATGGATTAAAAATTACATCAGGAATAAAATAACTGTACAGGTAGGTTAATAAATATACTTTGACCCCATACAATATATTAATTGCAGGTGTCTTGTTATTGTAAGACTGTAGATTGTGATTTTACAGATTGTCTGCAGACAGGGGAATATAACAAAGCCTCAAAGGTAAAAATATACAGAAACAATGTTGGTGGAGCTCCATAACAGTCGTATTGGGTATACTGGAATAGAGCTTTTAATCACAGAGTGAATGCCACCAAATAAGTATGTTATCTATGATATATAATAAGGGTTTTGACCAAAAATAGTGTTGTAGTCACAAACACTAAGAGGGAAATGGCTCGCATGACGTCATCACTTTGGAATGTGATTTTCCCACGGATTAAAAATGTAAACAATAGTGGTTTTAACCGTTATGGAGATATTTCCACCGATACAAGTCTGTTGTTCCAAACAAACTTATCACAACAATCAATTAAAGAGATCAATATATAGTTCTATTAAAATTATTTGTTTTAAGAATAAACACCCCCTTTCATCTTATGGTCAAAGGGAAGTAAATCAGATCGGCTTGCCGGTATCGGGTGTATTCGGCCCAAAATGTATTCGGCCTGGTCTTTTTCGGCCCACTATTTGTTGGTATGCCGATCATAGAGATATAGTTGTTCACACATTATAACTGTTAGAGTATTAAATTAAACCTTGTTTTAATATTAAGATAGTTCGAAGGTTGTTAATCATTGATTATGTAACTTTTTTGATTAAATAATTATTCTGATTACATGAAATAAATGTATGTTTGTAACAACGTAAATTCAATTAAATTGTATATTTGTTTTGTCAGGGACGTAGATAAGAGGGATAGGCAACTCCACCTGTACACCTGTTATCTGGTTAAAATATCACACATAGACATAACATTGTCCAAATTTTCACATTTTGTAGCTAATAAAACTTCGAAGTCACATTTGGCACATAAACAAAAAATACATATTCTGAAAGCTTAACATTTCAACTCAAGTTAGAGATACAATGAATAGCTGGAATTTCTTTGTATTTTGAACAATGACTGTTTTAAAAGACACCAATATTGGGATTTCTGAATTATATTATTTTTTTCCAAAAATTAATAGACTGACATTTTTCATAGGATATATAACATATTTTCAAAACCTGTAATATATATATATTAAAATATGTTTATCTTCTGCAATAGAAGAATGTTTAAACTTATATAAACTAAATATTTTTTTTATTTTCACATCTTGAATAGTTTTTTAGCTCTACTGGCCAAAGGCCAGAAGGGCTTATGTCGTGGCGATTTGTCCGTCGTGCGTGCGTGCGTCCGTCCGTCCGTCCGTAAACAATTTCTTGTTAACACGATACAGTCTTCACTTTTGATTGTATCTCAACAAAACTTATACAGTAGTTAGATATCCATGAGAGCTCGGTTCCTTTCGAAAACCAGCTAGATCTGCCCATGCATGACTTGATTATGGCCCTTGAAATGGTCAAAATTGCTATAAAAGAGCTTGTTAACACGATACAGTCTTCACTTTTGATTGTATCTCAACCAAACTTCTCCAGTAGTTAGATATCCATGAGAGCTCGGTTCCTTTCGAAAACAAGCCAGATCCGCCCATGCATGACTGGATTATGGCCCTTGAAATGGTCAAAATTGCAATAAAAGAGATTGTTAACACGATACAGTCTTCACTTTTGATTGTATCTCAACCAAACTTATACAGTAGTAAGATATCCATGAGAGCTCGGTTCCTTTCGTAAACCAGCTAGATCCGCCCATGCAAGACTGGATTATGGCCCTTGAAATTGTCCAAATTGCTATAATTGAGCATGTGAACACAATAGAGGCTCCATTTACTATCTGATCTTCACCAAACTTAGATAGTAGTTAAATATTGATGAGAGCTTGGTTCCTTTTGAAAACCAGCTAGATCCGCCCATGCAAGACTGGATTATGGCCCATGAAATTGTAAAAATTGCTATAATACAGCTTGTGAACACAAAAGAGCCTCCATTTACTATCCGATCTTCACCATACATACATGCTCTGGATTGAAAATGACCAAAGAACCATACCAGTAGAGCATAGGCCCTCGTGGGCCTCTTGTTTAGTTTTACTTGCTACAAATGTCTGCACAGGTGATATTTTAGTATATAATTTAGTTACTTATCCCTCTTAACTACGTCCCTGGTATCGGCAGTGATGTAGATAAGATATCGGTTATGTGTTATTTGAAGCCGAAGCCATCCTGTCAAATGTTGACCCCATTTAAGAAAACATCTAAAATATCATATCCTCGATATGTACTAAGAGAACGGAGAATTAGGTTGTGTGCCGATGTATGTTTATAGAAAACTTATCATGATTAAATATTGGTTAACAATATTAACTATGAGTGAACATAGTACTTATTCTTTTTAAAGTTTACAATATGTTAAAAATAGACGCCAACAACAATAATTAATACGTATAACAAAAACAAAAATGGGCATATCATATTAAAACAAATCTAGAACAAATAGGACTTTCAATCGTATGGGAAAACCAATATATCATGCATATAAGTTACAATTTTATTAAGTAAAGGATAACCGATATTTACCAACAACACTGGTATAATGAAATTAACAACTCTACACGATTGAAACATATTGTCTAATTAAACATTTTTTCGACCAGGAAAACTGTCTTGAACCCATTAAAGAACACAATAATTAAACTGTTTTTACAAAATTTCGCACTTCGTCCCATGAATTAAACATTGAAAGTGGTCGTTATAACAATATTTCAAGAAATGAAAGATACTGCGTAGATTGTACCTCTGAATTAATTGACAATGAATATCATTTTTTACTCATTTGTTCCAAATATTCTGATCTAAGATCTACATACATCAAAAGATGAAACAGCAAGCGCAAAGTGCAGAACTCGAATCAGACTGTATAGATATGAAGGTTAATCTTGACCTGCATATGTCGCGAGGGATATTCCAATCGCCTTTACGTGGTGAAGGGATTAGATAGGGAGTTAGGGACACATGTGTGTGTTAAATGTATATGTTATTCTCTTATGTAAATACAAATACCCCTATAATGTTAATATATATTTTGTCACAATTTGGAAATATATATCAATGCCCTACAAATTTTAATTCTTACACACTTTTGAGAACATTGTGAGCATAGATGATAAAGTAATTGACGTTTTCGTAACCGTATTTCTAAATCGGACTCTACAAACTTATACCTTTTATCTTACATTGCTTGTATATATATTGTATTGGACAATTGTGTTGGTTTAATGTTTATGCAATTCTCTTCTATTACAGTATATCTGCGGCCATAAGTCGACTTCGGCCATAAGTCGAGGGTCCATTTTGACCCCAATTTCGGTGGTTTTGAGGTTACTCCCAGCCATAAGTCGGGGGTCAACTTTTTAAAAATTACGGCAAAAAAAAATAAAAAACCTGGTTCTCGATGTAAAACTGGATAATGATACATTAAGATAATAATGCACAAACCTGATTTTATAAATCCAAATAAGCCAAACAAACTAACTAGTCCAAATTTCTTAATATTTGTTTTAATCTATAAAAAATAAAAGCGCGAAACTCCAACAAAGGGTTTTATCGATGTCAGTGTTTCTACCATGCATTGACGAAGTTGATTAAAAGTGTGTGTAATTCACAGAGAGGTGAAGACAAGGGTTTTAAAGGTCTATGGAAAAAAGTTTGGACTCTATGGTTATATGAAAACGGTTGTAATTTCCACTGGAACAGGCTGTAGTTACAACCAACTTGCGTTAGCCCTATAACTGTTTGTCGTGTGAAAAACACAGGGGGTTAAATAAATGACATCACTAATTTACCAGCTGAGATTGATCCGCGACAAATGAAATACACCCATATAAATTAATGTTAAATTTACGATACTATTAGCCAAAGTAAATTATACTTGTGTGATTAAACTGCACATACTCTTTTTTTATGACGTAGCTCATTTGTTGGGGAAAATGGTTTGCGGAAATAAAGGTCTATATAGATTTCACTCTTACCCATTTTCACATGCATTTATACTCATCGTTTGATAGAGCTCTGACAAAAGGAGAAATTACTACATTTTCTTTAAATTGGACAAATTAACTTTGAATTGAAAAGGATTTTAAAGGGTATGGTATTTATTTTTCCTTTGTTTACGGCTTTAAAACTAGATGAAAAAAGTGTAAGGAAAGGATGCATCACTGATAAAAAGCAGTTTCTCTACTGTTTGTCGCGTGTAAAATATAGCCTTAGGAGAGATTGTCATTCAGTTAGTCCAAGTTTCTGTACTAGGAATGCGATTTTTTATTTTGACTGTTCACATCCTACAATGCAATATGTAACGGCGATATATTGAGACTAGTCATTCAGTCATAAGTCGAGTCCCTGCTTCAACACCAAAATTTGAGTCTCAAAAATTCGACTTATGGCCGCGGATATACGGTAATCCATGTTTATGTAATTCTCTTCTGTTAATCCAAAATCTCTTAGTTATGTTAATCTGTTTGTATTTGCTATGAAACAAGTATATATTAATTAATGCAATAAAATATATGAATGAATTTAATTAAACTTGAATACATGATAAATTCAGGTTTTTTCAATATGTTTTTCAAATTATTTTCTTGTTTGTGGACTGACACTGACTGCTTATATATAAGTATTGTTCTTGCTTTCAAACGACCTAGGCTTTGCCTATTAACATTAATTATATTTTTTTAAATATGATTTTTCATTATTCTCCCTTGCTCAAATAAACAGTTCTTGAAAACTCTATGTGTTGGTTTGAGAATATTATAGTTAATAACAACAAAATAACAATCTTACTCACGCTCAAAATGTTTTCGGAGTTAATTAAAGATTCACATTAGTATTTTTATGATTTCATTACTAGCTAGCCTACCGAAAAAATACCGCCACATTGGTAAACTCCCAATACAATACTGAGATAATAATAATAATAATTTTTATTATTTCCCCAATCATAATCAATAAGAATACTTTTGCGTGTCTAAACTTCGAAAAAATATAATATTATATATTAAACAAAAAATAGGCCGAATACGTTTTGGGCCGAAAAAGACCAGGCCGAAAAAGACCAGGCCGAATAAATTTTGGGTCGAATACACCCTGATAGGCCTATCTCAAATTATATGCATAACTTACATTCCATAAACAGAACGAGGCTAACTAAGCAAGATCGATGTAAACAATGGCTGAACAAATGATAAGCCCAAACATCAAAACTTAAAGTAAAATCTGTCTTACATTGTTTTGTTCCACTATGCAATTCATTCAGATTCAAAATATGATAATTTATTCAATGGCATCAAAAAACATTGCTTTAAAACAAAATACAGCAAGAAATGATCATGAACAAAGAAGGGATACAGGAGAACACACCAATGTAAATTTCTTCTTTTTATTAACATAATGCTATTTATTCCATAAACTTACAAAATATTTTTCAACAATTTCCTTTCGTAGATGATTGTACAAAAAAATATTTAGCTTTTACATATTAGAACTGAACTATCAAAATACATTTCAAGTGTTTAATAAGGTAGAATGTTCCGTGTTATATAGGCCACTACACCAGTTTGACCAATACAGTTACCGTATTTATGCTAAACAGCTCCGACTTGCACCTTCAGACTTTATTTTGAATTGTGACAAACTTATTAGTAACCAAGGCGAGCAATACAGAGGAACATATACACAATGTTTTTAAAATGTAATTTTTAGAAAGGTTTAAATAACGGTTTTATTTGGGATTTTTACCGTTTTCAGCAATAGTTCAGTTATATCGCGAGGACAGTTCACGTATTCATGATCCCTGGCCAATCAAACTAGGCATGACCTGTCGACCATGACCGCCCCGACTTAAGGTGTAACTAACAATTTGATGTATAATATTTAATGAAATAGATGTACACACATTCAAAATGAAAATTTCAGTAAATCTGAAGACAACTTTCATTGCTACACCTATTGACATTATTTGCAATACACATGGAAAGAAAAAATTCACAGCAAAAAGAAAACATACACCAATCTACAGAAACTTATTTGCAATTAAAATTCCTCATAGCAAAAATGGATTCCGCCATAGTCAGGTGGTTAGCACCGGGGACTTGAACTCGGATGTCAGGGTTTGATCTGCAGTCACGACGGTCATGTTGGGGTGCCCTTGGGCAAGGCATATTTCATAGCCTGGTACTAGTTTGTTTACCATAGGAATATAAATAAATGAATGGTTGTCATGATATAACTGAAATAATGTTGAAAACTGCATTAAACCCCAATTAAACTAAACAAAACGAAATTGAACGTTGTTGAACAAACAGCTTTTTGAATGCTGACAGTTGCATATCCTTTGTTACAGGATGTTCTTCTTATCTGTCTTTTCTTAAATTGTTCTATATTCAAATCTCAGCCTTGCCTTGATTGTAGACATCAGTGAGTAAATGGAATGTTTGTGGACAACTTATTTTTTAACATAGATCTTCTGCAAGTGTATTGTGTCCAATAGCTTTGTAATTTGCAAGCTGGTACAGGACACCAACATCATGACCTATAGCCTAGACATACCAATTGGACATGAGCAAAACGCTAGAAATGTGTCAGCGTCCTCTTTAGACTTAATTGCTATCTGTTTTCGAAAATGAGATGAACACAGATTATCTATTTGAATCATGTTCTGATATCTAGTTTTAACTTTCCTATGTTTCCCTTTTCCATATATACAAAACAGACGACTTTGAAAACATGTGGGCAAAATTAAGTAAAATATCTATAAAACGACGTTTGATATTGAATTGAGTTGAAAACATTGCGGCAAACGGAGAAATTGCTCTACTGTTGCCACAATATTTTAACAAAATCCCCTCTGCTGCAGAGGCGTCAAGAAAGTGTCTATATGTGGGAAAGGGTTAAAATTATTACTGTGATATTATGCGGCTCATTTTTCTTTCGACTAAATAGAAACAGACATGCATTGTATTTAGATTAAATACGGTACACTATATAAATGCAGATTAAAAATCTCGGCACCCAATTAGTTAGGGTTATCAATTTATACTTTAAAATGGATGAGTAAGTATAGTGTTTCTTCTTTTGAAGAGCAATGAAATACTGATAAGAAGAGAAATGTCTCAAATACAGACCTGGCTATAACAAAGTAAGACGGAAATGTAATCACCTCTGAGGTCTTGAATATATGCCGTCTCTATAATAGTTTTCGCTTTTTTTTTATTGATCTATCCACAGAAGACTTTTTGTAGCATTTCATGAAGTTTTCAACAAAATAAAATAAACAAATGGTACAAGTTCAAGATCTCTATTACTGCAAAATATTGCAATAGTGTGTAGTATTTACATGTAGCTTTTTGGGATCTTGCTTATGTTAGCCTCGTTCTGAGAAATACATACATATGCATGAAGCTATATTAAGAAGGGCCTATTCGGCTTGCCGGGCAGACAATTTTGTCCAGTGGATTTCAGATGATGCATAAGACTGAAGTGGTCTCCCATTGGACAATACTGATTTTGTTCAAAGTTGAAAGTGTTTATAATAAAGTTGAATACCCTCCGACTGATTTGTAAACAAAACATTGTTTGCTTTTAGCTTTATTGACAGCTTAGGAGCCATTTTCATAGCGATATACGGGTAACCTTTGATTTGACGTCATAGCTAAAAAAAAAAGGTTGGATAGCATGACTGTGAGTTTGTTGCTTTTTGGTAGTTTTGATTATGAACTTTGATTGAATATAGGTTTCTTGGTTAGTTCTACTGTTGGGAAAGAGCCATATAGCCCAAATCGCTACAATGGTCGCCTATGGAAAATTAACTGCTTCAATCTGACCTAAAGGTCAAAGGGAAGTAAATCGGATTGGCTTGCTAGGCAGACAATTTTGTCATCTTACCGCTGAACCCCATTATGTTAATACTGGGCGTCGTCAGTGTGTGGCCAGGGCAGAGGGTCCTGACTTGGGCACAATCATGCATGCATCTTCTGATGTAGGTACACTACTTCTTCTTCGCCTCAACTTCATTTGTTTCCGAGCATATCCATCATGGTCAGTGTTGGCCCCGACTTGTATAATGTGTGGCAGATTTTGCGTCTTAGTCGATGTTTTTTGTAGATGCGCCGTCAGTTGATTTTTCACATACTTTTTCTGCTTACGATGCTTTTGTACAGTTTGAATAGCTTAATTACGCTTCAATTTGAATTCAATGGACTTTTCGCGTGTTTTTTTCACTTCAGAGTAAGTTTGGAGCGACTCGAGCTGACAGTCAGCACTACTTCCTGAAGGAATCGCACATCTGGCAGCAGAACAAAGTTTGCGCAAGGAATTTCCGGGTCCATTATTGACAGAGTGTAGGGCACTGTGTGCATGTGACTGGAAGTTCCTGGAAAACCTCTTGTATTTGGGTAAGGAACGTTTAATTGCTCTTTTTGTCCCCTCGACTTTCTGTGTGTTGGTATTAAGCCTGGTTAGTTGGACCGTTTCATCTCCCAGGCAATATTCAATAATCTCCATTAAGATTTTCCCGTTCTCCTCCTTCTAATATGTCTATTTTGAATGTGCTGGATAGAAAAATACTGTTGAAAAGCCAGTTATTGTTCGTTTCCCCTTTTCACTTTCGCTGATTAGCACCGAGATGCCTTGTGTCAAGTTGGTGCACAGGAATAGTTTTTAGCTCGACTATTCGAAGAATATGAGAGCTTTACTACTCGCCCCGGCGTCGGCGTCTCCGTCGGCGTCCGGTTAAAGTTTTAGGGCAAGTTGGCATTTTCATTCATAAGTATTTGTGCTAGGGCTTTAATATTTGGAATATAGTTACATCTTATACCTTTCTTCACATTGAATGTTAAAGGTACTGAGTATGACCTTCTTTTTGGGGTAAAAAACATGATTTTCGGTGGTTAAAGTTTTAGGGCAAGTTGGAATTTTTTTTTTTTTTTTTTTCTCAATAATTACTTATGCTAGGGCTTTTATTTTTGGAATATAATTACATCTAATACCTGTCTTCATATTGTATGCTGAAGATTCTGAGTGTGACCTTCTTTTTGGGGTAAAAGACGTGATTTTGGGTGGTTAAAGTTTTAGGGCAAGTTGGCCTTTTCATTTAATTTTTTAATTTTTCTCAATAAGTATTTGTGCTACGGCTTTAATACTTGGAATGTAGTTACATCTTATACCTTTTTTCACATTGAATGCTGAAGATGCTGAGTGTGACCTTCTTTTTGGGGTAAAAAACCTGATTTTCGGTGGTTAAAGTTTTAAGGGAAAGTTGGATTTTTTTTTGATTTTTTGTTCTCAATAAGTGCTTATGCTAGGGCTTTTATATTTGGAACATAATTGCATCTAATACCTGTCTTCATATTGTATGCTAAAAATTCTGAGTGTGATTTTCTTTTTGGGGTAAAAGACGTGATTTTGGGTGGTTAAAGTTTTAGGGCAAGTTGGCCTTTTCATTTAATTTTTTAATTTTTCTCAATAAGTATTTGTGCTACCGCTTAAATATTTGAAATGTAGTTACATCTTATACCTTTCTTTACATTGAATGCTGAAGATGCTGAGTGTGACCTTCTTTTTGGGGTAAAAACATGATTTTGGGTTGTTAAAGTTTTAGGGCAAATTGGCATTTTCATTTAATTTTTTAATTTTTCTCAATAAGTACTTGTGTTAGGGCTTTCATATTTGGAATATAATTACATATAATACCTTTCTTCACATTGTATGTTGAAGATGCTGAGTGTGACTTTTTGGGAATAAATAACATGATTTTTGTTTGATTTTAAGAATTTTAGATAAATTCATAATTTTTGGTTACATTCCTTTCTAATTGTGATCATTCATTTATCAAATATAATTCTTCAACATGTATATCAAACGGGTTTTGCATGATGTCAAACATTTGGTAAACCTTTTTTTGAGGTTTTGCTATTTTTGGGCTCGGTCAGTTTTAACATTTGCGTTTAGCTCAACGTTAAAGTTTCATAATTCAAATCACTTCATACTTCACACATTTGTTAAGGATCATCATTCAATTAGGTTAGATAACTCAATTGTCTCCTAAATATGGAGTAATGGCCCTTGAATTACTTAGAAAATTTTGCCACAATGTTTTCTAGTTTTTGTCATAGGTTATCCATACAATTATGGAGATTTTCTATGTTTTGACAAAATACGTTCAAAGATATCTGCTGCAGAATTACCATATGAGGGAAAGGGTTAATAGTACTTAAGTGCATTATAATGAAAAAGTGCATTATAAATGTGAATAAGCGGCATATAGTCTAGCGCGCTGTCCTCCGACAGCTCTTGTTGTATATCCAGACGCGTGGAGCTGGTGTGCCGCCTTAAACGATTTTCCATCCACATCTGTGGTTACAAATTTCACCTCCATGCAATTATTTTTAAGGTTGCGGAAGCATGTTTCGGCCCAGTGTTGCTCATCCCCAAAATTAGTCTCCATACCGACAGTTGGTGGAAATTTACCGTCCTGAATATCACACTGCCCTACATCCTCCTTTGTGTGAAAAACCATGCTTGGAGCATAATTTACTGACTGCCTCAACTGCCACCAATTGCTGACGTGGGGTGATATTTTCCACAGCTGTTACAATGCACAAGGTTGCGGGCTGAAATGGGGTTCTTCCAACTCCAGAATAAAGATTCTTGTTATATACGCCGTCTACCGCATGCACAGGAATCTGGCCGACCTTACCACCGGTTAATTGTTCGCAACTGCTGCGGTAGTTTGGACATGCCAGCCTTATTCTCAGCAACAATGACTTCACTAGCTGCTTTGCTACTGTTTGTTAAGCCCCGACATGATGGGCCCCGGCCCCAATATTTCCACCAGCCAAAAGTCAAACGAGACTAGATCTCGTCTCTTTGTTGGGGAAGATTTACCTCTGTGTAAACCTTGTGCATTTTAGACACATATAAACATTTGCAACATGTCATTCTCTCCCTCTTTGGTCTTCACTTTTCTTGTTGAATGTGAGATTCCCTCGACAGTTTGGAAAACTGGCCCTGTGCTCCATCTTGACCATATTAAACATCTCTAAGAGCTTTGCGATGTGAAATATTTTGTAGCAGTCATGCTCCTGGCTGAAATTGAGTATAAAAACAAGCCTGATTCCTCATTTTGTTAATTAACATGACCTATTCTCCTATGAAAACACCTCTGCAGCAGGCATAATTTGAAATTATTGTGGAAAAAGGTGGAAATGATTATATTGAGCAATATCTTCATTTCCCAGGATGTTTTCTCTCTTAAAGTTAACCTATGGATTGACTCAAGTTTATTGTATTTCCTTCTTGTGTTTTGGGTTTAACTGAGTCTGTGTATATGGAATATCATGGGTGATCAGAACTGAAAACCTCTTGAATTAGCTTTGTGTGCATAAGGTCTACTGAGTTATCTCCCTTTGACGGTAAACTTGAACAATTAAGTGCACTTTCAACTCCTTATTTATCTCTCAAAATTGCAGAAATCAAGTCAATCTCAGTTTAAAGGTATATTTCTATGCTGTATAATGTGTACTCAGCCAAAATAACTTGTCTTTCTGCTTCCAGTACACTTGTACTCTGGCTGTTTGAGTATGGGGCGCAACAACATGACGTCTGGCTTCTGGTCTGTTGAAGTTGACGTAGATGCCATTGCGTCATGAACAACTTGGTCTACATCCATTAATTCAGCCTCTTCCGCAGTCGGTCTTACATATTCACTGCTAGGAGTCACTTTAGAAACACTTTGACGTCCCGACCTACATTTATTTCCATGTTTGAACATGGATTTTCTCCGTTTCTTGTCACCTTTCATGATGAAAAACCTCCAAAAACTCAATTTATATGAACAAATAAGAGTATGTATCCTGTTTTAGTGTTGCCTAAAGGCTTGCTTACTACAAACTGAGTCATGTCTGAGACACAAAGAGCCCCTTCCATGGAGGTCAATATGTCACCTTAAACCTATTAGACTAGCACATTTGAGTCCCTTATCAAGGACTGGACCTGCTCAGCTGTCAAAAAAACAATAATAAAATGATGAGAGAACATTGTAGGAAAAGGTTTATACCTATGAGACATTGCTGCTAACATTTGGAACAGATTTATGCCAAAACTGACTTTTCAGTGTATGATACATATAAAATAATGTAAAAAAGAATCACATTTTAAAGCAAATGTGGGCTATGTCATTAAATGTTAATTAACATCAGCAAATTTAAGTTTTCCCTTTTTAAGAATTAAAAAATTCAATTTTTGGTCAAGGGAGGCCATCCTATTATAAGTGTACAGAATAGCACAGTGCACAAAGGGTAAAGGGAAATTGCTACTTTTCCATAACCGTTCAACCAAATTGATTGAAATTTTGTTTGTAAGTCAGCCATAGACAGCCATATACTAAAATGTAAAAATTATGCCGTTTATCGAAAAACAGAATTTGATTTAGGTCAAAGGGAATTAAATCGGATTGGCTTGCTGGGCAGAACATTTTGTCCAGGGAATTTCAGATGAATATATGGGATTGAAGTTGTCTCCCATTGGACAATAATGATTTTGTTGGAAGTTGAAAGGTGTTGTTTATTAAGTTGAATAACCTGTGAGTGATTTATAATAAAAATAGTGTTTGCTTTTAGTTATGTTGACACATTAAGAGCCATTTTTAGAACATGCTGTATTTTCTGAAATTGAAAGTAAATTTCAGTGCGGGATAAAGGTCACCTTTGATTCGACCTCCTAGCTCTGTCAAAAAATGGTGAACATGTGAGTTTGTTTTGCTTTTTTGGTAGTTGAGTTCTAAGAATGAACTTTAGTTTGATACAGGTATATAATTATGTGTTAATTCATTTGCTAGTAACGAACCATAACCCATAATGCTATAATGGTCGCCTATGGAAAATGATTTACTTCCCTTTGACCTAAAGCAGGGCTTAGTTTTCAGTACTTTTTCCCTCTTTTCGCTCATTTTCATCACTTGTACTCCTTGTATATATACGATATCTTGAGACATTCATCATCAAACGTTTATGAAATGGGATATCCATACAAGTTTTGGCTAAAGCTGGAGAATGCCATAGAAAAACACGAGCTAGGACCCCGGGGGGAGGGTCAGAATGCCTGGAGTGGATAGGTTACACAGACAGGGATGGTTATCATATCAAGAGGGTTACTTGGCCTGATGGTAGATGTACACAGACCCGTGATCAGCGGTTGATCTTGATGATTAGACATAGGTCCGAGCTGGTAGAGGCTGACACACATGGAAATTGCATGGATGTCAGTCACCTGTCACAATAAGAGATGCATAAAAGAAGTTCATCTTACCGTTGAACCCCATTATGTTAACACTGGGCGTCGTCAGTGTGTGGCCAGAGGGTCCTGCCTTCGGCACAAGCCTGCATGCATCTTCTGATGTAGGTACACTACTTCTTCTTCGCCTCAACTTCATTTGTTTCCGAGCATATTCATCATGGTCAGTGTTGGGCCCGACTTGTATAATGTGTGGCAGATTTTGCGTCTTAGTCGGTGATTTTCGTAGATGCCCCGTCAGTTGATTTTTCACATACTTTTTCTGCTCACGATGCTTTTCGTACAGTTTGAATAGCCGCTGGCTTCGTAGCTTACGCTTCAATTTGAATTAAATGGACTTTTCGCATGTTTATTTCTCTTCAGAGTAAGTTTGGAGCGACTCGAGCTGACAGTCAGCACTACTTCCTGAAGGAATTGCACATCCGGCAGCAGAATAAAGTTCGCGCAAGGAATTTCCGGGTCCATTATTGACAGAGTGTGGGCACTGTGTGCATGTGACTGGAAGTTCCTGGAAAACGTCTTGTCTTTGGGTAAGGAACGTTTAATGACTCTATTTGTCCCCTCGTCTTTCTGTGTGTTGGTATTTAGCCTGGTTAGTTGGACCGTTTCATCTCCCAGGCGATATTCAATCATCTCCATTAAGATTTTCACGTTCTCCTCCATCTTTATGTCTATTTTGAATGTGCTGCATAGAAAAATACTGTTGAAAAGCCAGTTATTGTTCGTTTTCCCTTTGCACACAGCTGAATTTATCCTGCACAGACTATGGTTCCCTGCAAAGCATTGCTTTATAGTGGATATCATGACGCGCGTGTCGTCTAGGATATTTTTCGATTTCTTCTTGATGATATAATGAAGTTCAGCCTGACAGCGTTTGCTCATATCTAATGCAAACCTGTTTTGTGTGTACTGCCGATATGCCTTGGTTTTCCCTGGCATAATTGTGATAACCCTGTTTGATGCTTTGATGTACTTTCACTGATTAGTACTGAGATGCCTTGTGTCAAGTTGGTGCACAGGAATAGTTTTTGTATATCCAGACACGTGGAGCTGGAGTGCCGTCTGAAATGATTTTCCATCCCCATCTGTGGTTACAAATTTCACCTCCATGCCATCATTTTTAAGGTTGCGGAAGTATGTTTCGGCCCATTGTTGCTCGTCCCCAATATTAGTCTCCATACTGACAGTTGCTGAACATTTACCGTCCTGAATATCACACTGCCCTACATCCTCCTTTGTGTGAAAACCATGCTTGGAGTATAATTAACTGACTGCCTCGACTGCCACCAACTGCTTACGTGGGGTGATATTTTCCGCCACTGTTACAATGCACTGGGTTGCGGGCTGAAATGGGGTTCTTCCAACTCCAGAATAAGGGTTGTTGTGATATACGCCGTCTACCTGCACAGGAATCTGGTCGACCTTGCCACCGGTTAATTTATTGCAATTGCTGCGGTCGTTTGGACATGGCAGCCTTATTCTCAGCAACAATTACTTCACTAGCTGCTTTGCTACTGTTTGTTACACCCCGACGTGATGGGCCCCCAATATTTCCACCAGCCAAAAGTCGAACAAGACTTGATCCCCCAATCGGGGTTTGAGTCAACGCTATATTTAAGCCCAGATTTGCTGTAGCCATCTTGCGACCTCATCGCTTTGTTGGGGAAGATAACTCTGTGTAAACCTTGTGCATTTTAGACACATATAAACATGTGCAACATGTCATTCTCTCCCTCCAAACGAGACCTCTTCGGTCTTCACTTTTCTTGTCGAATGTGAGATTCCCTCGACAGTTTGGAAAACTGGCCCTGTGCTCCATATTGATCATATTAAACATCTCTAAGAGCTTTGCGACGTGAAATATTTTGTAGCAGTCATCCTCCTGGCTAAAATTGAGTATAAAAACAAGCCTGATTCCTCAGTTTGTTAATTTAAATGACCTATTCTCCTGAAAACACTTTGAAATTATTGCCGAAAAAGGTGAAATGATTATATTGAGCAATATCTCCTTTTCCCAGGATGTTTTCTCTCTTAAAGTTAACCTATGGATTGACTCATTGTATTTACTTCATGTGTTTTGGGTTTGACTGAGTCTGTTTTTGGAATATCATGGGAGATCAGAACTGAAAACCTCTTGAATTAGCTTTGTGTGCATAAGGTCTACTGAGTTATCTCCCTTTGACTGTCTTGAAGAATTAATTTTATAGCTCAGTGCACAGAGGGTGAAGGGAAATTGCTACTTTTCCATAACCATTCAACCAAATTGATTGAAATTTTGTTTGTATGTCCGCCATAGACAGCCATATACTAAAATGTAAAGATTATGCTGTTTATCGAAAAACAGAATTTGATTTAGGTCAAAGGGAAGTAAATCGGATTGACTTGCTGGGTAGACAATTTTTGTCCAGGGAATTTCAGATGAATATATGGGATTGAAGTTGTCTCCCATTGGACAATAATGATTTTGTTGGAAGTTGAAAGTGTTGTTTATTAAGTGTAATAACCTGTGACTGATTTATAATAAAAATAGTGTTTGCTTTTATCTATGTTGACACATTAAGAGCCATTTTCAGAACATGCTGTATTTTCTGATATTTAAAGTAAAATTGAGTGCGGGATAAGGGTCACCTTTGATATGACCTCCTAGGTCTGTCAAAAAACGGTGAACATGTGAGTTTGTTTTGCTTTTTTGGTAGTTCTAAGAATGAACATTAGTTTGATACAGGTATATGTGTTACTTCATTTGCTAGTAATGAACCATAACCCGTAATGCTATAATGGTCGCCTATGGAAAATGATTTACTTCCCTTTGACCTAAAGCAGGGCTTAGTTTTCAGTACTTTTTCCCCCTTTTCGCTCATTTTCATTACTTGTACTCTTTGTATACGGACGAAAGGTTGATACCTTCATCATCAAACGTTTATGAAATGGAATATCCATACAAGGTTTGGGTCAAGCTGGAGAATGCCATAGAAAAACACTCTAGGATCCTGGGGGGAGGGTCAGAATGCCTGGGTGGATGGGTTACACAGACAGGGATGGTTAAGAGGGTTACTTGGCCTGATGGCAGATGTACCCAGACCCGTGTTCAGTTGTTGATCTTGATGATTAGACATAGGTCCGAGCTGATAGAGGTTGACACACATGGAAATTGCATGGATGTCAGTCACCTCTGTCACAATAAGAGATGCATAAAAGATGGTCATCTTACCGTTGAACCCCATTATGTTAACACTGGACGTCGTCAGTGTATGGTCAGAGGGTCCTGCCTTGGGCACAAGCCTGCATGCATCTTCTGATGTAGGTACACTACTTCTTCTTTGCCTCAACTTCATTTGTTTCCGAGCATATCCATCATGGTCAGTGTTGGCCCAGACTTGTATAATGTGTGGCAGATTTTGCGTCTTAGTCAGTGTTGTTCGTAGATGCGCTGTCAGTTGATTTTTCACATACTTTTTCTGCTCACGATGCTTTTCGTACAGTTTGAATAGCCGCTATCTTCGTAACTTACGCTTCAATTTGAATTCAATGAACTTTTCGCATGTTTTTTTCTCTTCAGAGTAAGTTTGGAGCGACTCGAGCTGACAGTCAACACTACTTTCTGAAGGAATTGCACATCCGGCAGCAGAACAAAGTTTGCGCAAGGATTTCTGGGTCCATTATTGACAAAGTGTAGGGCACTATGTGCACTTGACTGGAAGTTCCTGGAAAACGTCTTGTATTTTGGTAAGGAACTTTTAATGGCTCTATTTGTCCCTTCGACTTTCTGTGTGTTGGTATTTAGTCTGGTTAGTTGGAACGTTTCATCTCCCAGGCGATATTCAATCGTCTCCATTAAGATTTTCTCGTTCTCCTCCTTCTTTATGTCTATTTTGAATGTGCTGGATAGAAAAATACTGTTGAAAAGCCAGTTATTGTTCGTTTCCCCTTTGCACACGGCTAAATTTGTCCTGCACGACTATGGTTCCCTGCAAAGCATTGCTTTATAGTGGATTTCATGACGCGCGTGTTGTCTAGGATATTTTTCGATTTCTTCTTGATGATATATAATGAAATTCAGCCTGACAGCGTTTGCTCATATCTAATGCAAACCTGTTTTGTGTATACTGCCGATATGCCTTGGTTTTCCCTGGCGTGATTGTGGTAACCTTGTTTGATGCTTTGATGTACTTTTGCTGATTAGCACCGAGATGCCTTTTGTCAAGTTGTTGCACAGGAATAGTTTTTGTATATCCAGACGCGTGAAGCTGGCGTGCCGCCTGAAACGATTTTCCATCCCCATCTGTGGTTACAAATTTAACCTCCATTCCATCATTTTTAAGGTTAAGGAAGCATGTTTCGGCCCATTGTTACTCGTCCCCAATATTAGTCTCCATACTGACAGTTGCTGAACATTTACCGTCCTGAATATCACACTGCCCTACATCCTCCTTTGTGTGAAAACCATGCTTGGAGCATAATTTACTGACTGCCTCAACTGCCACCAATAGCTGACGTGGGGTGATATTTTCTGCCAGTGTTACAATGCACTAGGTTGCGGGCTGAAATGGGGTTCTTCCAACTCCAGAATAAAGGTTGTTGTTATATACGCCGTCTACCTGCACAGGAATCTCATTTTCTGGCCGACCTTGCCACCGGTTAATTTTTCCCAACTGATGCAGCCGTTTGGACATGTCAGCCTTATTCTCAGCAACAATGACTTCACTAGCTGCTTTGCTACTGTTTGTTACGCCCCGACGTGATGGGCCCCCAATATTTCCACCAGCCAAAAGTCGAACGAGACTAGATCCCCCAATCGGGGTTTGAGTCAACGCTATATTTAAGCCCAGATTTGCTGTAGCCATCTTGCGACCTCATCGCTTTGTTGGGGAAGATAACTCTGTGTAAACCTTGTGCATTTTAGACACATATAAACATGTGGAACATGTCATTCTCTCCCTCCAAACGAGACCTCTTCGGTCTTCACTTTTCTTGTCGAATGTGAGATTACCTCGACAGTTTGGAAAACTGGCCCTCTGCTCCATATTGACCATATTAAACATCTCTAAGAGCTTTTTGACGTGAAATATTTTGTAGCAGTCATCCTCCTGGCTAAAATTGAGTATAAAAACAAGCCTGATTTCTCATTTTGTTAATTTACATGACCTATTCTCCTGAAAACACTTCTGCAGCAGGCATAATTTGAAATTATTGCGGAAAAAGGTGAAATGATTATATTGAGCAATATCTCCTTTGCCCAGGATGTTTTCTCTCTTAAAGTTAACCTATGGATTGACTCATTGTATTTACTTCATGTGTTTTGGGTTTGACTGAGTCTGTTTATGGAATATCATGGGAGATCAACTGAAAACCTCTTGAATTAGCTTTGTGTGCATAAGGTCTACTGTGTTATCTCCCTTTGATGGTAAACTTGAAGAATTAATTTTATAGCTCAGTGCACAGAGGGTGAAGGTAAATTGCTACTTTTCCATAACCGTTCAACCAAATTGATTGAAATTTTGTTTGTATGTCCGCCATAGACAGCCATATACTAAAATGTAAAGATAATGCTGTTTATCGAAAAACAGAATTTGATTTAGGTCAAAGGGAAGTAAATCGGATTGACTTGCTGGGTAGACAATTTTTGTCCAGGGAATTTCAGATGAATATATGGGATTGAAGTTGTCTCCCATTGGACAATAATGATTTTGTTGGAAGTTGAAAGTGTTGTTTATTAAGTGTAATAACCTGTGACTGATTTATAATAAAAATAGTGTTTGCTTTTAGCTATGTTGACACATTAAGAGCCATTTTTAGAACATGCTGTATTTTCTGAAATTTAAAGTAAAATTGAGTGCGGGATAAGGGTCACCTTTGATATGACCTCCTAGCTCTGTCAAAAAACGGTGAACATGTGAGTTTGTTTTGCTTTTTTGGTAGTTCTAAGAATGAACATTAGTTTGATACAGGTATATGTGTTACTTCATTTGCTAGTAATGAACCATAACCCGTAGTGCTATAATGGACGCCTATGGAAAATGATTTACTTCCCTTTGACCTAAAGCAGGGCTTAGTTTTCAGTACTTTTTTCCCCTTTTCGCTCATTTTCATCACTTGTACTCCTTGTATATGGACGAAAGGTTGAGACCTTCATCATCAAACGTTTATGAAATGAAATATCCATACAAGTGTTGGGTCAAGCTGGAGAATGCCATAGAAAAACACTCTAGGATCCTGGGGGGAGGGTCAGAATGCCTGGGTGGATGGGTTACACAGACAGGGATGGTTATCCTGTCAAGAGGGTTACTTGGCCTGATGGCAGATGTACCCAGACCCGTGTTCAGTTGTTGATCTTGATGATTAGACATAGGTCCGAGCTGGTAGAGGTTGACACACATGGAAATTGCATGGATGTCAGTCACCTCTGTCACAATAAGAGATGCATAAAAGATGGTCATCTTACCGTTGAACCCCATTATGTTAAACACTGGACGTCGTCAGTGTATAGTCAGAGGGTCCTGCCTTGGGCACAAGCCTGCATGCATCTTCTGATGTAGGTACACTACTTCTTCTTTGCCTCAACTTCATTTGTTTCCGAGCATATCCATCATGGTCAGTGTTGGCCCAGACTTGTATAATGCGTGGCAGATTTTGCGTCTTAGTCAGTGTTGTTCGTAGATGCGCCGTCAGTTGATTTTTCACATACTTTTTCTGCTCACGATGCTTTTCGTACAGTTTGAATAGCCGCTATCTTCGTAACTTACGCTTCAATTTGAATTCAATGGACTTTTCGCATGTTTTTTTCTCTTCAGAGTAAGTTTGGAGCGACTCGAGCTGACAGTCAGCACTACTTCCTGAAGGAATTGCACATCCGGCAGCAGAACAAAGTTTGCACAAGGAATTTCTGGGTCCACTATTGACAAAGTGTAGGGCACTGTGTGCACTTGACTGGAAGTTCCTGGAAAACGTCTTGTCTTTTGGTAAGGACCTTTAAATGGCTCTATTTTTCCCCTTGACTTTCTGTGTGTTGGTATGTAGCCTGGTTAATTGGAACGTTTCATCTCCCAGGCGATATTCAATCGTCTCCATAAAGATTTTCTCGTTCTCCTCCTTCTTTATGTCTATTTGAATGTGCTGGATAGAAAAATACTGTTGAGAAGCCAGTTATTGTTCGTTTCCCCTTTGCACACGGCTAAATTTGTCCTGCACCGACTATGGTTCCCTGCAAAGCATTGCTTTATAGTGGATATCATGACGCACGTGTTGTCTAGGATATTTTTTTTCGATTCCTTCTTGATGATATAATGAAATTCAGCCTGACAGCGTTTGCACATATCTAATGCAAACCTGTTTTGTGTATACTGCCGATATGCCTTGGTTTTCCCTGGCATGATTGTGGTAACCTTGTTTGATGCTTTGATGTACTTTTGCTGATTAGCACCGAGATGCCTTTTGTCAAGTTGTTGCACAGGAATAGTTTTTGTATATCCAGACGCGTGAAGCTGGCGTGCCGCCTGAAACGATTTTCCATCCCCATCTGTGGTTACAAATTTAACCTCCATTCCATCATTTTTAAGGTTAAGGAAGCATGTTTCGGCCCATTGTTGCTCGTCCCCAATATTAGTCTCCATACTGACAGTTGCTGAACATTTACCGTCCTGAATATCACACTGCCCTACATCCTCCTTTGTGTGAAAACCATGCTTGGAGCATAATTTACTGACTGCCTCAACTGCCACCAATTGCTTACGTGGGGTGATATTTTCTGCCAGTGTTACAATGCACTAGGTTGCGGGCTGAAATTGGGTTCTTCCAACTCCAGAATAAAGGTTGTTGTTATATACGCCGTCTACCTCCTTGCCACCAGTTAATTTTTCCCAACTGATGCAGTCGTTTGGACATGTCAGCCTTATTCTCAGCAACAATGACTTCACTAGCTGCTTTGCTACTGTTTGTTACGCCCCGACGTGATGGGCCCCCAATATTTCCACCAGCCAAAAGTCGAACGAGACTTGATCCCCCAATCGGGGTTTGAGTCAACGCTATATTTAAGCCCAGATTTGCTGTAGCCATCTTGCAACCTCATCGCTTTGTTAGGGAAGATAACTCTGTGTAAACCTTGTGCATTTTAGACACATATAAACATGTGCAACATGTCATTCTCTCCCTCCAAACAAGACCTCTTCGGTCTTCACTTTTCTTGTCGAATGTGAGATTCCCTCGACAGTTTGGAAAACTGGCCCTGTGCTCCATATTGACCATATTAAACATCTCTAAGAGCTTTTTGACGTGAAATATTTTGTAGCAGTCATCCTCCTGGCTAAAATTGAGTATAAAAACAAGCCTGATTCCTCATTTTGTTAATTTACATGACCTATTCTCCTGAAAACACTTCTGCAGCAGGCATAATTTGAAATTATTGCGGAAAAAGGTGAGCAATATCTCCTTTTCCCAGGATGTTTTCTCTCTTAAAGATAACCTATGGATTGACTCATTGTATCTCCTTCATGTTTTTTGGGTTTGACTGAGTCTGTTTATGGAATATCATGGGCAATCAGAACTGAAAACCTCTTGAATTAGCTTTGTGTGCATAAGGTCTACTGAGTTATCTCCCTTTGACGGTAAACTTGAAGAATTAATTTTATAGCTCAGTGCACAGAGGGTGAAGGGAAATTGCTACTTTTCCAAAACCGTTCAACCAAATTGATTGAAATTTTGTTTGTATGTCCGCCATAGACAGCCATATACTTAAATGTAAAGATTATGCTGTTTATCGAAAAACAGAATTTGATTTAGGTCAAAGGGAAGTAAATCGAATTGACTTGCTGGGTAGACAATTTTTGTCCAGGGAATTTCAGATGAATATATGGGATTGAAGTTGTCTCCCATTGGACAATAATGATTTTGTTGGAAGTTGAAAGTGTTGTTTATTAAGTTGATTACCTGTGATTGATTTATAATAAAAAAAGTGTTTGCTTTTAGCTATGTTGACACATTAAGAGCCATTTTCAGAACATGTATTTTCTGAAATTGAAAGTAAAATTCATTGGAGGATAAGGGTCACCTTTGATTTGACCTCCTAGCTCTGTCAAAAACGGTGAACATGTGAGTTTGTTTTGCTTTTTTGGTAGTTCTAAGGATGAACTTTAGTTTGATACAGGTATATGTGTTAATTCATTTGCTAGTAACGAACCATAACCCATAATGCTATAATGGTCGCCTATGGAAAATGATTAACTTCCCTTTGACCTAAAGTAAGAATCCAGTTTCGGTATTAATTGTCCATGTTCGTTTCCTGCATATTGCAGAACAAACTTTCAGACAAGCTCATTTAACCTGTCAGCAATAAAATGCTAAGAAAAATGGACAAAAACCATATCAAACCATATCATAATCACTCGATCAAATTGAAGGAAAATCTTGTGAACACTTTGGATGCCGCATTTTTTGCTTCAGCAGCTTGGAATTTGGTCAGAATGTTTGTCTGAATTATATCTAGGTCAAGTTTGAATATGGGTCATATTGGGTCAGAAATTAGGTCAATAAAGGAAAATATTGTTCAAACTCCGGAGGCCGCATTTTTACTTTGAGCAAGTTGAAACTTTGTCAGAATGTTGTCTTGATGATATCTAGTACATGTTGTAATATGGGTCATATCAGGTAAAAAAATATAGATCACTAGGCCAAATGAAGGAAAATATTGTTAACACTGTGGAGGTTGCATTCAGAATAATTGTCTTGATGTGTTTTGCATTGCAGTACATTGTATAATTAAGGTGAGCGATCCAGGGCCATGATGGCCCTCTTGTTTATGCAAATTATGGCCCTTTTTAGCTCTACTGACCAAAGGCCAGAAGGGCTTATGTCGTGGCGATTTTTCCGTGTTGCGTGGGTCCGTCCGTCCGTCCGTCCGTAAACAATTTCTTGTTAACACGATACAGTCTTCACTTTTGATTGTATCTCAACCAAACTTATACAGTAGTTAGATATCCATAAGAGCTTGGTTCCTTTTGAAAACCAGCCAGATCCACCTTTGCATGACTGGATTATGGCCCTTGAAATGGTCAAAATTGCTATAAAAGAGCTTGTTAACATGATACAGTCTTCACTTTTGATTGTATCTCAACCAAATTTATACATTAGTTAGATATCTATGAGAGCTTGGTTTCTTTTGAAAACCAGCCAGATCCGCCCATGCATGACTGGATTATGGCCCTTGAAATGGTCAAAATTGCTATAAAAGAGCTTGTTAACACGATACAGTCTTCACTTTTGATTGTATCTCAACCAAACTTATACAGTAGTTAGATATCCATGAGAGCTCGGTTCCTTTGGAAAACCAGATAGATCTGCCCATGCATGACTGGATTATGGCCCTTGAAATGGTCAAAATTGCTATAAGAGAGATTTTTAACACGATACAGTCTTTATTTTTAGCTCACCTGAGCTTTGCTCAAGGTGAGTTATTGTGATCGCCTTTTGTCCGGCGTCCGTCGTGCGTCGTGCGTCAACTTCTTCTCCTCAGTAACCAGTGGGTCAATTTGGATGAAACTTCACAGAAAGCATCCTCTCAATGACCTCACCAGAATTCCTTCAAATTTTTGGGATCCATGCAAAATTCTGGTTTCCATGGCAACGAAACCGAAAACACTTCAAAATTCTTCTTCGCCCAAACTGGTTGGCAGATTTTTAAATAATTTTGTAGAAATGTTCCTTAGATGACCCTCTATCAGATTCCTTCAAGCCATGTTGATTGGTCGAAAAACATGGCCGCCAGGGGGGGCGGGGCTATTTTGCCTTATATGGCTATAGTGAAAACTTAAAAAATCTTCTCCTCCGAAAGTGTCCGGCCGATTTTCAAATAATTTTGTAGAAATGTTCCTTGGGTGACCCTCTATCAGATTCCTTCAAGCCATGTTGATTGGTCGAAAAACATGGCCGCCAGGGCGGGGCTATTTTGCCTTATATAGCTATAGTGCAAACTTAAAAAATCTTCTCCTCCAAAAGTGTCAGGCCGATTTTCAAATAATTTTGTAGAAATGTTCCTTGGGTGACCCTCTCTCAGATTCCTTCAAGCCATGTTGATTGGTCAAAAAACATGGCCGCCAGGGGGCGGGGCTATTTTGCCTTTTATGGCTATAGTGAAAACTTAAAAAATCTTCTCCTCCATAAGTGTCGGGCCGATTTTTAAATAATTTTGTAGAAATGTTCCTTGGGTGACCCTCTATCAGATTCCTTCAAGCCATGTTGATTGGTCGAAAAACTTGGCCGCCAGGGGGGCGGGGCTATTTTGCCTTATATGGCTATAGTGAAAACTTAAAAAATCTTCTTCTCCGAAAGTGTCAGACCGATTTTCAAATAATTTTGTAGAAATGTTCCTTGGATGACTCACTTTCAGATTCCTTCAAGCCATGTTGATTGGTAAAAAAAGATGGCCGCCAGGGGGCGGGGCTATTTTGCCTTTTATGGCTATAGTGAAAACTTAAAAAATCTTCTCCTCCATAAGTGTCGGGCCGATTTTTAAATAATTTTGTAGAAATGTTCCTTGGGTGACCCTCTATCAGATTCCTTCAAGCCATGTTGATTGGTCGAAAAAATTGGCCGCCAGGGGGCGGGGCTATTTTGCCTTATATGGCCAAAGTGAAAACTTAAAACATCTTCTCCTCCGAAAGTGTCTGGCTGATTTTCAAATAATTTTGTAAAAATGTTCCTTGGATGACCCTCTATCAGATTCCTTCAAGCCATGTTGATTGGTCGAAAAACATGTCCGCCAGGGGGGCGGGGCTATTTTGCCTTATATGGCTATAGTGAAAACTTAAAAAATCTTCTTCTCCGAAAGTGTCAGACCGATTTTCAAATAATTGTGTAGAAATGTTCCTTGGATGACTCACTTTCAGATTCCTTCAAGCCATGTTGATTGGTAAAAAAACATGGCCGCCAGTGGGCAGGGCTATTTTGCCTTATATGGCTATAGTGAAAACTTAAAACATCTTCTCCTCCAAAAGTGTCTAGCCGATTTTCAAATAATTTTGTAGAAATGTTCCTAGGGTGACCCTCTATCAGATTCCTTCAATCCAAGTTGACTGGTCGGAAACTATGGCTGCCAGGGGTCGGGGCTTATATAGCTAAAGTGAAAAAAAAATATTAGGTGAGCGATTCCAGGGCCATCATGGCCCTCTTGTTTATTGTATCTCAACCAAACTTATACAGTAGTTAGATATCCATGAGAGCTTGATTCCTTTCGAAAACAAGCCAGATCCGCCCCATGCATGACTGAATTATGGCCCTTGAAATTGTCAAAATTGCTATAATAGGGCTTGTTAACATGATACAGTCCTTATTTTTTATTGTATCTCAATCAAACTTATACAGTAGTTAGATATCCATGAGAGTTTGGTTCATTTCTAAAAAACAGCCAGATCTACCCATGCATGGCTGGATTATGGCCCTTGAAATTGTCAAAATTGCTATAATACAGCTTGTGAACACAATAGAGGTTCCATTTACTATCTGATCTTCACCAAACTTAGATGGTATTTGATTATTGATGACATATTGGTTCCTTTTGAAACTAACCAGATCAGTACCAGTAGAGCATAGGCCCTGATGGGCCTCTTGTTTTAATTAGAAGTTCAGATTAAAGTTTTGTGAGCAACTAAATTAAGTGTTCATATCTCGGTATTTACTAAATGCATTGCATTGAAACTTTATACAACCCTACCCAACTATCACACTTATGTAGATTATCAAGTACGATAACTCTATCCTGCATTTTATGCAAGTTATGGTCCTTTGTTTACTTAGAAATTCTGGTTAAAGTTTTGCATACAACTACATTAAGAGACCATCTTTTAGTAACTACTTGATGCATTGCATTGAAACTTTAATATACAGCCATTCCCAACCATCACACCTATGTAAACAATCAAGTATGATAACTCTATCCAGTATATTTTGCAATTGATGGCCCTTTTTAGCTTGACTATTCGTAGAATACGAGAGCTATTGTCATGACCCTGGCGTCGGCAGCGGCGGCGGGGTTGTCCGGTTAAGGTTTTTTGTTCAGCTCGGCTTTTTTTCTGTTTTCTATAGGTTGAGCGTCTGTTCCGTACGCGGTGCTCTTGTTTTAACTAGAAATTTGGTTAAAGTTTTGCATGCAACTCAGAGCCCCAGCTAACGTGCGTATCTGCGTAAATTACGAATGGAAAATGACCAAATACGCATGTGTTCCAAATTCCACGAGTTACAAATACGCATACATTTTGCAATTTACTCATCCGTTCACGATATCATGTCATGCGTATCTTCTTTTTAAAATCACAAATCAATAATACTTTCAAAGTTTCTCGGAAAAACCTAGTCATTTTTTAAAACTAAAAGTAATTGTTTTCTACATAGCTTATTACGTAAATCGGAAACCAAATCGATCTTTGTCATTGTTATTTCAAAATAGACTTTTCTATAAATAACTCACTCAAATGCTGTAACTAGTATGTTGACCATGTGATCAGTGTGTATTGGTTGCTTTGCTAATTTGTAAACTCGCGAGACAGTTAAAAGGGGAGCTTCATCCAATGGAGTCGCTTTCTACTTGACGAATATTTTCGCAGGCTTACATCCAGATCACGTGATTTTTTTTCGCGCGCTTTCTTGAAGCTGTAGTAAACATCTCCTTATTTGGAAATCTATTACACAGGAAAGAATTTCTCATATATGCACCATGCGATACATTTTTACAGGGTTCGAATTTAAGCATACTCCCGAATTGCGAGGTGAGATTTCAGGCACCAGCATATTTTTGCGAGTGAAATTTTTTGGGCAGAATAATACGCATTTCTAACCGTCAATTTTTTACAGGGTTATTTCTTTGACAAATCGCAGTAATTGCAGTTAATTTTGAGATTTATCCAGTGGCTGGGAGTATACTCAGTTTTGCAATATTAGCGGAAGTTTACAATCGATACATGTCTTGTGTGCATGCCTATTCAACGGCCCCAATATTGATGACGTTTACCGCATACATTTTTGCTTTCCTAAGTCTAAAATTAGTTTTGATTTACATATCACAAATGAGCCATAATATGGTGTCCGGGATTTTGTGTTACATCACAGAGTCATTATTTATTCTCCTTTATTTGAAGAACTATGTGTTTTATAGTTTATCAGCATGTCACAAACTGTTAGAAACTACTAAATCTATTAAATAATATGCTATTGATTTCTGAAAGAACTGACAAACTCCTTTAATTAATACTTTTCTTGAGCATTTTCGCCGTGTCCTTCCCGACAAAGGCATGGGAGGACTTTTTGAAAACCAAAACAAACTGTTTTTCTTTATATTTAAAGTTTGGAAACTAATATATGTGAAATAATAATTTAAAAAATTACTTGTAAATATAACTTTAAGATTTAATAGAGCGACGTAAATACGATTTTGATTTGAATATAAAATCCTGGACATCGGCGTAACGAATGTGTCCACCCAGTTACATCACGTCTAAATAGCATCAAAACTCGAAACCTGGACCGATAACCATATTTTCATTGCATACAAATCACGTGATCACTTAAATTCTTTGTTAATGTCGTAAACATGTTGTTCTGGGACAGATATCTTTTATTTGACAGGGAGTCAAAATATTGTTTATCAAAATGGTGTCTTTTTTTGTTACGCCCTATTATTTTGTTATAATTAAAAAATGCTTCGTCAATCACCTAGGAGGAAACTAAATTTTGGCTGTTCTATAAAAATTTACGACATTAAACATCGCAACAATTTACGACAGTTATAGACGTTTTACGACAAGAGTGTTTTAAAATGGCGGCTCGAAAATGACAGTCAGACTTCTGAAATTTTGTTACGCCGGCACCAAGCCGATTGAGGTCATCAATGGTTGCTTATAATGTATCGCAATGCGTAGTAACTTCCTATTTCGTTATTTAAATTGTCCAGAGATGTTTGCGAACCTATTTAATTCACTACGAAGAACTTGTTATTATTTTTGACTGGGGGAAAAAAATCGCGAATTTTGTCTCTTTTGCCTTGTAACGTTGACTGTCCTGGAAAGCATATTCTACCTCCATAAGCATTGTGCTTACATAATAAATTTAAATTTATACATATTTGCATGATAAGTATATTTTAATTAAACTGGAGAATTATTTATACTGAAAATGTTTATGCTATTATATTACACACTTATATGAAGTGCACAATTGGTGTCCAGTTACATCATTTTGTGTCCTGTTACACACCAGTTTGTGTCCTGTTACATCATTTTGTGTCCTGTTACACCATTCTTTATCTAGTTGTATACTATTAATTATTTCACTAAATAAACCATTTATTTATTGAAATAATTCCAAATAAAGATGGTGAAAATGTAAATTAGATCTAAAAAAAAATAACTAGGCATACTCTTCATAAAATTGATTTATTACAATGGTGTCCTGTGTTACTAACAATACAATTGAATTAGTGTCCAGTTACATCAGTTTGTGTCCTGTTACACACCAGTTTGTGTCCTGTTACATCATGTTGTGTCCTGTTACACCATTCTTTATCTAGTTGTATTCTATTAATTGTTTCACTAAATAAACCATTTATTTATTGAAATAATTCCAAATAAAGATGGTGAAAATGTAAATTAGATCTAAAAAAAATTAACTAGGCATACTCTTCATAAAATTGATTTATTACATGGTGTCCTGTGTTACTAACAATACAATTTAAAACCCACATTTCTCTTTATTTAAAGATAAAATCTATTTTGTCATTTAGAATTTAACAGCTTTAGATATTGTTCTAAACATATATAGTATTTAATTTGACAAAAGTCAAATATTACAAAAGAGGACACCACAGTGTTTGTGATGTAACTCAAAATCCGGAGACCATATTATGGCTCAAATACGATTGGCTGGAATGGTCACTTGTATATTTTGGGTTTCCCAAGTTGTATTCACTACAGAGATACTTTTGCACTTAAAGCACACCCTCTATATGATAAAAAGGGCTGTGACCTATCCAAAAAATCATTTCTGTATTTATATGTTTACACTTGAGACCACAAAAAACAATTGATACCATAGAACTCTTCAAATTGAAGGGTATATGCAAAACAACAAGGTAACCGATTTAGGTCAGTTTTTACGATTTATATGTCCTTCAACATTCATATTAGTTTATTAATCCTCCCATCCCAAAAAATAAAATATTTTTCTGACCTACCGCCCCACCTCTAAAATCTAGAGTTGGTAAAGGGCAAACAAACAACTTTTTAATGATGGCTTGAAGAGTTTGCCTCTGACTGGATTGTTAAGTGTGCCAAACAATGGTTGGCAAAATCGAAAAGAAAGAGGCGATTAATGTTGGACAATGAACCAAGAGTCAAGAAAACAAAAACAAAATGTGTTGACTAAGCTATGTCAAATTGTATACATTTACTGAACAGAACTTGACAATATATTGACAATATAAGAATAACCAGCATTCTATACAATGTATCGGTAACTGAACTGTTGTTTTAAATGTTACATTTGTCACTAACAGTTAATTCTTTATTAAAATACTCATGGTACTTTGGGCGTTACTCATCAAACAAAATTTTCATAAGTAATTACTCCTCTTGCCAAAAAATTATCTGGAGCTCTGTGGAGTGCCCTTGGGCAAGGCACATTTTCTAGCCTAGTACTGGTTTGTTTACCCAGGAATCATGAATAATTATGTCTCCCCCATTACATGGGGGTGACATATTGTTTTTGCCCGTTCCGTCCGTCCTTCCTTCCGTCCTTCCGTCCGTCCTTCCGTCTGTCACACTTGTTTCCGCTCAATAACTGAAGAACGCTTGGGCGTAGGAACTTCATACTTGATATGCAGGTTGGCCATGACCAGTAGCTGACCCCTATTGTTTTTGATAACAGAAGGTCAAAGGTCAAGGTCATGGTGACCTTGTGAGGTAAAAAATGGTTTCCGCTCAATAACTGAAGAACTATTTGGCTGAGGAACTCCATACTTGGTATGCAGGTTGGCCATGCCTAGTAGAAGACCCCTATTGATTTTGAGGTCAGTACGTCTAAAGTCGAGGTCACAGTGACCATGAGCTTGAAAGGTCACAGTGACAATGAGCTGATAAATAGTTTTTGCTTGGGCCCAGGAACTTCATACTTGATGTGCAGATTGGTCACCACCAGCAAATGACCCCTATTAATTTTAAGGTCACTATATCAAAGGTCAAGGTCACAGTGGTCAAGGTCACATCCGTCACACTTGTTTCCGCTCAATAACTGAAGAACTCTTGGGCATAGGATCTTCGTACTTGGTATGCAGGTTGGTCATGACCAGTAGATGACTCCTATTGATTTTGATGTCAGTAGGTCAAAGGTCAAGGTCATGGTGACCTTGTGAGGTAAAAAATGGTTTCCGCTCAATAACTGAAGAACGCTTGGGCCGAGGAACTCCATACTTTGTATGCAGGTTGGCCATGCCCAGTAGAAGACCCTATTAATTTTGAGGTCAAGGTTACAGTGACCTTGAGCTGAAAGGTCACAGTGACAATGAGCTGAAACATTGTTTTTGCTTAATAACTGTAGAATGCTTAGGCCATGGAAGTTAATACTTGGTGTGCAGGTTGGTCACCACCAGTAGATGACCCCGATTGATTTTGAGGTCACTAGCTTAAAGGTCAAGGTCATGGTAACCTTCAGCTGAAAAATGGTTTCCTCTCAATAACTAAAGAATGCTTATGTTGAGGAACTTCATACCTGGTGTGCAGGTTGGTCCTAACCAGTAAATGACCTTTATTGAATTTGTTTGATTTTGTGGTCACAAGGTCAAATGTCGAAGGTCACGGTAACCTTCAGCTGAAAAATGTGTGTTACTCAATAACTCAAGAACGCTTATACCCAGGAACTTTATACTGGGTGTGCAGCTTGGTCCTAACCTGTAGATGACCCCTATTGATTTTGATGTCAGTAGGTCAAAGGTCGCGGTGACCTTTGGCTGAAAAATGGTTTCCGCTCAATAACTGAAGATTGCTCGGGCCCAGGACCTTCATACTTGGTGTGCAGGTTGGTCACCAGCAGCAAATGGCCCCTATTGATTTTGAGGTCACTAGGTCAAAGACCAAGGTCATGGTAACCCTCAGCTGAAAAATGGTTTCTGCTCAATAACTGAGGATTGTCACTGTTGCTTCATCTCCAGTCCAAAACTAAAAAATTCATCTCCATCATTTCTTTTCCTCCCCTACGACCACACAAATGGTGAGACAAGCGCTTTTTCAAAAAAGCAATCTCTAGTTAAATTTAATTGCGCGCTAAATGACCTTAGCTGTCGATGCGCCATACAACAATATACATTCATTCCAATGGGAGACCACTTCAGTCTTATGCATCGTCTGAAATCCACTGGACAAAATTGTCAGCCCGGCAAGCCGAATCCGGGTGTATTCGTCCCAAAATTTATTCAGCCTGGTCTTTTTAGGCCCAACATTTATTCAGCCTGGTCTAGTGAACTACATTAAGAGTCGATATCCTAGTATTTACTTTATGCATTGCTTTGAAACTTTATGCAACCCTATCCAACGTTCACACCTATGTTGATTTTCAAGTTAAATAACTCTATCCTGCATTTTATTCAAGTTATGGCCCTTTTTGGACTTATAAATTCTGGTACAAGTTTTGCATGCAACTACATTAAGAGACCATATCTTAGTAACTACTTCATGCATTGCATTGAAACTTTATACAGCCCTTCCCAATCATCACACCTATGTAAACAATCAAGTACGATAACTCTATCCAGCATTTTATGCAAATTATGGCCCTGTTTGGACTTAGAAATTCTAGATTAAGTTTTGCAACTACATTTAGAGTGTAATCTCATTAACAACTTGAAGCATTGTATTGAAACTTTATACAACCTTTCCCAATTTCACAACTATAAACACAACCAATTAAGATAACTCTATCCTACCTATGTTGCAAATTGTTGCCGTTTTTATGCCCCCGGAATCACCGATTCGGTGGGCATCTAGTTTTTGGCCTGTCTGTCTGTCTGTCTGTCTGTCTGTCTGTCTGTCAATAAAAACTTTAACCTTGACCACTACTTTTGAACCATTCGGTGGGCATCTAGTTTTTGGCCTGTCTGTCTGTCGAAAAAAACTTTAACCTTGACCACTACTTTTGAACCATAACAGGTACGGCTACCATATTTCACATGTGTATTCCTTGTGACATGACCTTTGACCTAGATGTTGCCATTCGGGGGCATCAGTGTTTCACAAACACATCTTGTTTTACTTAGAAATTATGGTTAAAGGTTTGCGTGCAACTACATTAAGAGTCCATATCTTAACTACTCTATGCATTCCATTGCCTTCCTAACCATCACACCTATTAAAATAATCAAGTTAAATAACTCTTTCCTGCATATAATGCAAATTATCACCCTTTAAGAAATTGTGGTTAATTGTTTGCATGCAACTACATTAGAGTCCATTACTTAAATAAGCGGTGTAATAGTCGGGCGCTGTCCTCCGACAGCTCTTGTTTACTTTAGCAGCTTGAAATTTAGTCAGAATGTTGAGCTGAATAATATCTAGGCCAAGTTCCAATATGGGTCATGCCGGGTCAAAAACTAGGTCACTAGGCCAAATTGAAGGGTAATCTTGTTAACACTCTAGAGGCCACATTTTCAACTTGAGCATGTTGAATCTTTATGCTGTCCTCCGACAGCTCTTGTTTACTTTAGCAGCTTGAAATTTAGTCAGAATGTTGAACTGAATAATATCTAGGCCAAGTTCCAATATGGGTCATGCCAGGTCAAAAACTAGGTCAATAGGCCAAATTGAAGGATATAAATTGTGTTAACACTCTAGAGGCCACATTTTCAACTTGAGCATGTTGAAACTTTATCAGAATGTTTGTCTTGATGATATGTAAGTCAAGTTCGAACATGGGTCATGTCGGGTCAATAAGTAGGTCACTAGGTCAAATTGAAGGAAAATCTTGTTAACACTCCAGAGGCCCCAATTTTTGCTTCAGCAGTTTGAAATTTTGTCAGAATGTTTGTCTTGATGATATCTAAGCCAAGTTCGAATATGAGTCAGAAACTAGGTCACTAGGCCAAATTGAAGGAAAATTTTGTTAACACTTTGGATGCCGCATTTTTTGTTTCAGCAGCTTGAAATTTGGTCAGAATTATATCTAGGTCAAGGAAAAATATTGTTTAAACTCTGGAGGGCACATTTTTACTTTGAGCAAGTTGAAACTATGTCAGAATGTTGTCTTGATGATATCTAGTCTATGTTGGAATATGGGTCATATCGGGTAAAAAAATATTGATCACTAGGCCAAATGAAGAAAAATATTGTTAACACTGTGGAGGTTGCATTCAGAATAATTGTCTTGATGTATTTTACATTGCAGTACATTGTATAATTAAGGTGAGCGAACTAGGGCCATCATGGCCCTCTTGTTTATTAAAGCCTGGGTTTTTCTCTAGTTTAAACACCGCCTTGATCAGACATGATGGAAACACATGAAAACTTTATGAATCTTTGAACAACTTCAGTCAATCATGTAGAGTGCTATAAATCCAAAAAAAGCTTCAGATTGTTTTGTAGAAGTCTACACAAATACTTTTGGAGTAATCTCCCTTCTTTTGTTTTGAAAACCATACTAATGGCATGTTTTTCATTTAATTGTAGCATGATGATGTCTCATTGAACTCTTTTTAAGTGGAAATGGGGGCTTTCGGATATCCATGACAAATCTGGATCTACGGATTGGTTCATTTTGATCAAAATCTGCACCCTTCAAATCCTCTGTATCATTACAATGACTGCGAATGATTTGGTTCCCCGACGCCCAATAGAAAGGCACTAAATCCGCACAAATTGCACCTATCCAAATACCCCTTTTCTCGTGTCATTTCAGAAAAATCAACCAGAATTAAGTGTTTTAGCCGAAATTTTACTAAGAAAAAGTGTTTTATCCCCATATTTCTGTGTTTCAAATGCTTTAATTTATCCTAGAGACTTCCTAACTATCAAATGAGTCATTGATGTAAAAAGAAGCCACCCCTTTTTTTCATAGTTATTATAGCAAAGCACTCTTATATTTTCACATTCAAGTAATTTTCACGCTGCACACTTTAATTTCTTAGGCATAGAATAAACAACATAAAGATGTTTAGTACTGTATATCTGGGCTATAAAAGTCTTATATAGTACCATGAAACAGTTCAACTTCTTTCTGAATCAAAATCATTCCAAAACAGCATTTTAAGTGAGAAATATCATCTAAATATTAATTTTTCAAGCAAAACAAGTGGCTCATGTCTTTAAAAAGTAATTAAAATTAGAAAGATTTAATTTTTATATAAAATTTACATATTGACTTGTTGAATGAACTCATTCAAAGTGAAAAACATCATAAAAGACTTTTGAGTATGATAAAACAAGACCCAATTAAAGGATGAAAACATTCAATCATTACCAAAGGAAGCTTTCAATATGTCACCAAACAACACCGTACTGGGTAAAGGGTAATTGCTATATTTTGCTAACCGTTTGAACGAAATCAACCGAAGACTTTGAAAACTTATCCGCGTTTTTCATTTGTATGCTAACAATGGTTTTGTTATGCGGTTAATCGATAAAAAAAGATTTCTCTTTAAAAAAAGAATCCAGTTTCGGTATTAATTTTCCTTGTTCGTTTCTTTCTCGTAGTGTAGACTAGCATATTGCAGACCAAACTTTCAGGCAAGCTCATTTAACCTGTCAGCAATTAAATGCTGCGGAAAATGGACACAAACCAACCCCCAGAAAGCTCCTAGAGGCTCAAATTAAGTAAGTAGGGGTTCAATCAATGTTATTGGTGTTGTTGTTCTCTGTCAGGCGGGTTATCGAATACTAGAATGATTACCTGGGACTCTGTGGATGTCAACCAAGCCATATATATTCAGCAACAGTTTTTTGCCAGGTTCTTAACTTTTCTCTCACATACATGCAATTTCTTGCACCTCCAGCAAATCACCTGTCAGAACATTTTGGGAAAAGGGGCTAAATTCCTCTTAATGAAGAAGATTTCTTTGTTTGGATTGTTTTATTTTTAGCTCTACTGGCCAGGAGGGAATATGTTGTGGCTATTCGTCTTTCGTGCGTCCGTCCGTAAACAATTTCTTGTTAACACGATACAGTCTTTTGATTGTATCTCAACCAAACTTATACAGTAGTTAGATATCCATGAGAGCTCCATTCCTTTCGAAAACCAGCCAGATCCGCTCATGCATGACTGGATTATGGCCCTTGAAATGGTCAAAATTGCTATAAAAGAGCTTGTTAACACGATACAGTCTTCACTTTTGATTGTATCTCAACCAAACTTATACAGTAGTTAGATATCCATGAGAGCTCGGTTCCTTTCAAAAACCAGCCATAGATCCACCCATGCATGACTGGATTATGGTCCTTGAAATGGTCAAAACTGCTATAAAAGAGCTTGTTAACACGATACAGTCTTTATTTTTAGCTCTACTGGCCAAAGAAAAGGGGAAAATTGCCGAATCTTAACAAATCTTCTTGTCCTAAAGTACTGGCCCGATTTGAAAATTATTTTGCACAAATGTTCCTTGGGATACCCTCTACCAAGATTGTTCAAATATTTCCGATCCATTCAAAAACATGGCCGCCAGGGGGCTGAGCTTATTTTCCTTATATGTGCATTGTTAAAACTTTAAAAATATTCATGTCCAAAAGTACAGGCCCGATTTGAAAATTATTTTTCACAAATGTTCCTTGGGGCACCCTTTCCCAAGATTGTTCAAATATTTCCAATCCGTTGAAAAACATGGCCGCCAGCGGGCGGAGCTTGTTTTCCTTATAATTGCATTGTTAAAACTTTAAAAATCTTCTTGTCCAAAAGTACTGGCCCGATTTGAAAATTATTTTGCACAAATGTTCCTTGGGGCACCCTTTACCAAGATTGTTCAAATATTTATGATCCGTTGAAAAACATGGCCGCCAGGGGACGGAGCTTGTTTTCCTTATATGTGCATTGTTAAAATTATTTTGCACATATGTTCCTTGGGACACCCTTTACCAAGATTCTTTAAATATTTCCGATCCGTTGAAAAAACATGGCTGCCAGGGGGCGGAGCTTACTTTCCATTTATGTGCATTGTTAAAACTTTAAAAATCTTCTTGTCCAAAAGTACTGGCCCGATTTGAAAATTATTTTGCACAAATGTTCCTTGGGGCACCCTTTCCCAAGATTGTTCAAATATTTTCGATCCGTTGAAAAACATGGCCGCCAGGGGGCGGAGCTTACTTTCCATTTATGTGCATTGTTAAAATTATAAAAATCTTCTTGTCCAAAAGTACTGGCCCGATTTGAAAATGTTTTTGCACAAATGTTCCTTGGGGCACCCTTTACCAAGATTGTTCAAATATTTCTGATCTGTTGAAAAACATTGCCGCCAGGGGGCGGAGCTTGTTTTCCTTATATGTGCATTGTTAAAACTTTAAAAATCTTCTTGTCAAAAAGTACTGGCGCGATTTGAAAATTATTTTGCACATATGTTCCTTGGGGCACCCTTTACCAAGATTGTTCAAATATTTCCGATCTGTTGAAAAAACATGGCCGCCAGGGGGCGGAGCTTGTTTTCCTTATAATATGTGCATTGTTAAATCTTTAAAAATCTTCTTGTCCAAAAGTATTAGCCCGATTTGAAATTATTTTGCACAAATGTTCCTTGGGGCACCCTCTACCAAGGTTGTTCAAATATTTCCAATCCAATGAAGAACATGGCCGCCAGGGTTTCTGCGGCATCAGAAAAGGGGAAAAACGTCCAAACTTTAAAAATCTTCTCCTCTGAATCTGCATATCAGATTCCAATATAGTTTGGTAGAAAGGTTTTTATTGGGTGAGCCTCTACAAAGATTGTTCAAGGCATACTGTCTGGTTGAAAAACATGGCATTCAGGAGGCATCAGAAAAGAGGCAAAATGACAAAATTTCAGTGATCGATTTAGGGCCATCTTGGCCCTCTTGTTTTTAACTGCTGTGGAAGGAAAAAAGAGGCTTTTGGACATCTGCGACAAATCTGGATCCACGGATGGATTCATTTTGATAAAAATCTGCACCCTTCAAATCCTCTGTATCATTTTAATGACTGTGAATGATTTGGTTCCCCGACACCCAATAGAAATGCACTAAATCCACACAAATTGCACCTATCCAAATACCCTTTTTCTCGTGTTGTTTCAGAAAAATCAACCAGAATTAAGTGTTTTAGCCCAAATTTTCCTAACTATCAAATGAGTCATTGTTGTAAAAGAACCCACCCTGCTTTCATAGATATTACAGCAAAGCACCCTTATTTAGGCATAGAATAGACAACATAAAGGTGTTCAGTACTGTATAATATTATCTGGGCTATAAAAGTGTTATATAGTACCATGAAACAGTTCAACTTCTTTCTGAATCAAAATCATTCTATTTTATCATCTAAATATTGATTTTTAGCTCCACTGGCTGAAAGCCAGTCGAGCTTATGTCATGGTGAATTGTCCGTCGTGCGTGCGTCTGTGCGTGTGTTAACATTTTCCTTTAAACAACTTATTCTCCCTAACCACTTGGTCAATTTGATTGAAACATCATAGGAAGCATCCTCTCAATGTCCTCTCATAAATTCCTTCATTTTTAGCTCCACTGGCTAAAAGCCAGTCGAGCTTATGTCATGGCGAATTGTCTGATTCACATAAGCTAAAGAGAAAAGTGTCAGGCCGATTTTCAAATAATTTTGTAGAAATGTTCCTTGGGTGCCCCTTTATTAGATTCCTTTAAGAAATGTTGATTGGTTGAAAAACATGGCCACCAGTGTGCGGGGCTCTTTTGCCTTATATAGCTATAGTGAAAACTTAAAAAATCTTCTTCTCGGAAAGTGTCAGGCCCATTTTCAAATAATTTTGTAGAAATGTTCCCCCAAAAAAAGTGACCCACTTTCAGATTCCTTCAAGCCTTGTTGATTGGTCAAAAAACATGGCAGCCAGTGGGCAGGGAGGGCTATTTTGCATTATATGGCTATAGTGAAAACTTAAAAAATCTTCTCCTCAAAAAGTGTCAGGCTGATTTTCAAATAATTTTGTAGAAATGTTCATTGGGTGACCCTCTATCCGATTCCTTCAAGCCATGTTGATTGGTTAACAAAACATGGCCGCCAGAGGACGGGGCTATTTTGCCTTTATGGCTAAAGAGAAAACTTAAACAATCTTCTTCTCCGAAAGTGTTAAGCCGATTTTCAAATAATTTTGTAGAAATATTCATTTTGTGACCCTCTATCAGATTCCTCCAAGCCATGTTGATTGGTAAAAAAACATGGCCACCAGAGGGCGGGGCTGTTTTGCCTATATGGCTAAATGAAAACTTAAAAAATCTTCTCCTCCGAAAGTGTTCAGCAGATTTTCAAATAATTTTGTAGAGATGTTGCTTGGCTTGACCCTCTATCAGATTCCTTCAAGCCATGTTGATTGGTTAAAAACATGGCCGCAATAGGGCGGGGCTATTTTGCCTTATATGGCTAAAGAGAAAACTTAAAAAATCTTCTTCTCCAAAAGCGTGTGGCTGATATTCAAATAATTTTGTAGAAATGTTCCTAGTCTGACCCTCTATCAGATTCCTTTAAGCCATGTTGATTGGTTGAAAAATATGGCTACCAGGGGGTGGGGCTATTTGTCCTTATATGGTTTTAGTGAAAACTTAAAATATCCTCTCCTCCGAAAGTGTCGGGCCAATTTTCAAATGATTTTGAAGAAATATTCCTTGGGTGACACTCTACACGATTCCTTTAAGCCATGGTGGTTAGTAAAAAACATGGCCACCAGGGGGCAGGGCTGTTGAGAGATTTGATTTTTGCCTTATTGCCGTGAAGCGATACTGGCCCTCTTGGGCCTCTTGTTTTTATATAATTGTGAAATGGGTATCTAATTAACATATAAATGCTATTTATTCCGTAAAGGGGGGATAATTACAGAATAAACCATGTGCTTGTTGGGTATACCCAACAAGAGAACATCAAAGGAAAATACCCAACAAACGCCTTTTGGACGTACGTTTTTCGTAATTCCCACCCACCACCGTTATAAGACAATTTGATAAGTGTTTTTAGCTCACCTGTGCACGAAGTGCTCAAGGTGAGTTATTGTGATCGCCCTATGTCCGGCGTCCGTCGTCCGTCGTCCATCGTCCGTCGTCCGTCGTCCGTCGTCCGTCAACATTTTCTCCTCTGTAACCGTTTTGTCAACTAGGATGAAACTTCACAGAAAGCATCCTCTCAATGTCCTCACCAGAATTCCTTAAAATTTTTGGGATCCATGCAGAATTCTGGTTTCCATGGCAACGAAATGAAAAAAACTTCAAAATTCTTAAAAAATCTTCTTCTCCGAAAGTGTCAGGCCGATTTTCAAATTATTTTGTAGAAATGTTCCTTAGGTGACCCTCTATCAGATTCCTTCAAGCCATGTCGATTGGTCGAAAAACATGGCCGCCAGGGGGGGCGGGGCTATTTTGCCTTATATGGCTATATTGCAAACTTAAAAAATCTTCTCCTCCGAAAGTGTCAGGCCGATTTTCAAATTATTTTGTAGAAATGTTCCTTAGGTGACCCTCTATCAGATTCCTTCAAGCCATGTTGATTGGTCGAAAAACATGGCCGCCAGGGGCGGCGGGGCTATTTTGCCTTATATGGCTATAGTGCAAACTTAAAAAATCTTCTCCTCCAAAAGTGTCAGGCCGATTTTCAAATAATTTTATGGAAATGTTCCTTGGATGACCCTCTATCAGATTCCTTCAAGCCATGTTGATTGGTCAAAAAACATGGCCGCCAGGGGGCGGGGCTATTTTGCCTTTTATGGCTATAGTGAAAACTTAAAAAATCTTCTCCTCCAAAAGTGTCGGGCCGATTTTCAAATAATTTTGTAGAAATGTTCCTAGGGTAACCCTCTATCAGATTCCTTCAAGCCAAGTTGATTGGTTGGAAACTATGCCCGCCAGATGGCGGGGCTTATATAGCTAAAGTGAAAAAAAAAATCAGGTGAGCGATTCCAGGGCCATCATGGCCCTCTTGTTTTTATATAATTGTCTAATGGGTATCTAATTAGCATATTAATGCTATTTATTCCGTAAAAGGGGGTTAATTACGGAATAAACCATGTGCTTGTTTGGTATACCCAACAAGAGAACATCGAAGGAAAATACCCAACAAAGGCCTTTTGGACGTACGTGCGTGCGTTAACTTTTTAGCTCACGTATGCACGAAGTGCAAGTTGAGCTATTGGGATCACATTTTGTCCGGCGTCCGTCCGGCGTGCGTCGTGCATCGTCAACATTTGAGCTTGTTAACACTCTACAGGCTACATTTTGCATCCAATCTTCATGAAAGTTTATCAGAACGTTCATCTCTATAAAATCTCAGACAAGTTTGAAACTGGGCCATATGAGGGCAAAAACTAGGTCACTAGGTCGAATTGAGGGGAAATCTTGTTAACACTCTGGAGGCCACATTTTCAACTTGAGCATGTTGAAACTTTATCAGATATTTGTCTTAATGATATGTAGGTCAAGTTCGAACATGGGTCACGTCAGGTCAAAAAGTAGGTGACTAGGTCAAATTGAAGGAAAATCTTGTTAACACTCCAGAGGCCGCAATTTTTGCTTAAGCGTTTTGTCAGAATGTTTGTCCTAAAAATATCTAGGTCAAGTTCGAATATGGGTTATGCCGGGTTAAAAACTAGGTCACTAGGTCAAATTGAAGGAACATTTTGTTAACACTTTGGATGCCGCGTTTTTTGCTTCAGCAACTTGAAATTTGGTCAGAATGTTTGTCTTAAAGATATCTAAGTCAGTTTGAAATATGGGTCATATTGGGTCAGAAACTAGGTCACTAGGCCAAATTGAGGGAAAATCTTGTTAACCCTGTAGAAGCCGCATATTTTGCTTCAGCGGCTTGAAATTTGTTCAGAATGTTGAGCTGAATGATATCTAGGCCAAGTTCGAATATGGGTCATGCCGGGTCATAAACTAGGTCACTAGGCTAAATTGAAGGAAAATCTTGTTAACACTTTGGATGCCACATTTTTTGCTTCAGTAGCTTGACATTTTGTCAGAATGTTTGTCTTAAAGATATCTAGGTCAAGTTTAAATATGGGTCATATTGGATTAGAAACTAGGTCACAAGGCTAAATTTAGGGGAAATCTTGTTAATTCTGTAGAAGCCGCATGTTTTGCTTCAGCGGCTTGATATTTGTTCAGAATGTTGAGCTGAATGAACTAGGCCAAGTTCGAATATGGGTCATGCCGGGTCAAAAACTAGGTCACTAGGTCAAGTTGAAGGAAAATCCTGTTAACACTTTGGATGCCGCATTTTTTGCTTCATCAGCTTGAAATTTGGTCAGAATGTTTGTCTAAATGATATCTAGGCCAAGTTCGGATATGGGTCATGCTGTGTTAAAAACTAGGTCACTAGGCCAAATTGAACGGTAATCTTGTTAACACTCTGGATACTGCATTTTTAATTTCAGCATGATGAAACTTTATCAGAATGTTTTTCTTGATGATATGTAGGCCAAGTTTGAATATGGGTCATGCTGGGTCAAAAACTAGGTCACTAGATCAAATTGAAGGAAAATCTTGTGAACACTTTGGATGACACATTTTTTGCTTCAGCAGCTTGAAATTTGGTCAGAATCTTTGTCTGAATTATATCTAGGTCAAGTTCGAATATGGGTCATATTTGATCAAAAACTATGTCAATAAAGGAAAATATTGTTCAAACTCCGGAGGCCGTATTTTTACTTTGAGCAAGTTGAAACGTCAGAATGTTGTCTTGATGATATCTTGTCCATGTTGGAATATGGGTCATATCAAGTAAAAAAAATATAGATCACTAAGCCAAATGAAGGAAAATATTGTTAACACTGTGGAGGTTGCATTCAGAATTATTGTCTTGATGTGTTTTGCATTGCAGTACATTGTGTAATTAAGGTGAGCGATCCAGGGCCATCATGGCCCTCTTGTTTCTTTAAACCACTTTTTCTCCCTAACCACTTGGCCAATTTGGTTGAAAAATCACAGGAAGCATCCTCTCAATGTCCTCTCTAAAATTTCTTCAATTTTTTTTTATCCATCCATAATTCTGGTTTCCATGGCAACCAAAAGAAAAAGTAGTAAAAACTTGAGAAAACTTAAAAAACCAAAAGTGTCAGGCCGATTTTCAAATAATTTTGAGAAATGTTCCTTGGGTGACCCTTTATTAGATTCCTTCAAGAAATGTTGATTGGTTGAAAAACATGGCCGCCAGGGGGCGGGACTTTTTTGCCTTATATAGCTATAGTGAAAATTTAAAAAATCTTCTTCTCCAAAAGTGTCTGGTCGATTTTCAAATAATTTTGTAGAAATGTTTATTGGGTGACCCTCTATCGGATTCCTTCAAGCCATGTTGATTGGTCAAAAAACATGGCCGTCAGGGGGGCGGGGCTTTTTTGCCTCATGGCTATAGTGAAAACTTAAAAAATCTTCTCCTCCGAAAGTGTCAGACCGATTTTCAAATAATTTTGTAGAAATGTTTCTTGGATGACCTTCTATCAGATTCCTTCAAGCCATGTTGATTGGTTGAAAAACATGGCCGCCAGGGGGGGCGGGGCTATTTTGCCTTATATGGCTATAGTGAAAACTTAAAAAATCTTCTTCTCCGAAAGTGTCAGACCGATTTTCAAATAATTTTGTAGAAATGTTCCTTAAGTGACCCATTTTCAGATTCCTTCAAGCCATGTTGATTGGTCAAAAAACATGGCCGCCAGTGGACAGAGCTATTTTGCCTTATATGGCTATAGTGAAAACTTAAAAAATCTTCTCCTCCAAAAGTGTCAGGCTGATTTTCACATGATTTTGTAGAAATGTTCCTAGGGTGACCCTCTATCAGATTCCTTCAAGCCAAGTTGATTGGTCGGAAACTATGGCCGCCAGAGGGCGTGGCTTATATAGTTAAATTGAAAAAAAAAATCAGGTGAGAGATCCAGGGCCATCATGGCCCTCTTGTTTTATTAAAGCCTGGATTTCTGTCTATTTTGAACATCGCCTTGACCAGACGTGATGGAAAAACATGCAATTGAATCTTTAAACAACTTCAATCAATCATGTAGGGTGCTATAAATCCAAAAAAGCACAGATTGTTTTGTAGACACATACTTTTGGAGTAATCTCCCTTCATTTGTTTTGAAAACCATATTAATGGCATGTTTTTCATTTGATTGTAGCATTATGATGTCTCATTGAACTCTTTTTAAGTGGAAATGTCTCACATTTTTTTCTTGGAATATAACGAGCAATTTTTTTTAACTGCTGTGGAAGGAAATACTTGGCTTTTGGACATCCGCGACAAATCTGGATCCATGGATGGGTTCATATTGATCAAAATCTGCACCCTTCAAATTCTCTGTATCATTACAATGACTGCGTATGATTTGGTTCCCCGACACCCAATAGAAATGCACTAAATCCACACAAATTGCACCTATCCAAATATCCCTTTTCTCGTTTCGTTTCATAAAAAAACAACCAGAATTAATTGTTTTAGCCCAAATTTTGCTAAGAAAAAGGGTTTTGTCCGCATATTTCTGTGTTTCAAATGCTTTAATTTATCCTAGAGACTTCCTAACTATCAAATGAGTCATTGATGTAAAAGAAGCCACCCCTGCGTTCATAGTTATTATAGCTAAGCACTCTTATATTTTCACATTCAAGTAATTTTCACTCTGCACCCTTTAATTTCTAAGATACTTTTTAGTATGAAAAACAAGACCCTATTAAATGCTGAAAACAATCAATCATTACCAAAGGAAGCTTTCAATATGTCAGCAAACAACACCGTACTGAGCCAATGGTAACTGCTATATTTTGCTAACCGTTGAACGAAATCAACCGAAAACTTTGAAAACTTATCAGCGTTATTCATTCTTATACTAAAATGGTTTTGTTATGCGTTTAATCGAAAACAAACTTTATCTTTAAAATAAGAATCAAGTTTCGGTATTAATTGTCCTTGTTCGTTACTTTTTCATTATGTAGACTAGCATATATTGCAGACCAAACTTTCAGGCAAGCTCATTTAACCTGTCAGCAATATAATGGTGGGAAAAATGACATAAACCTCCCAGAGGCTCAGATTGTTTTTGTCCTGGATGTCTGTCTGTCTGTCTGTCTGTCTATCTGTCTGTCTGTCTGTCTGTCTGTCTGTCTGTCTGTCTGTCTGTCTGTCTGTCTGTCTGTCTGTCTGTCTGTCTGTCTGTCCGACTGTCTGTCTGTCCCGAATCGTGTCCGCTCCATATCTCCAAGACGGCTTGAAGGATTTCTAAGAAACTTGAGTAACATGTTCACCTCATCAAGGCAATGTGCAGAACCTATGTCTAGACCATACCGGTTCAAGGTTAAGGTTACGCTTGAAGGTTAAAAGTTTGAGGCTTTATTTCGTGTCCGCTCCATATCTCCAAGACGGCTTGAAGGATTTTCATGAAACTTTGGTCACATGCTCACCTCATCAAGGCGATGTGCAGAACCTATGTCTCGACCATACTGATTTAAGGTCAAGGTCACGCTTGAATGTCAAAGGTTTGATGCTTTATTTCGTGTCTGCTCCATATCTCCAAGACGGCTTGAAGGATTTTTAAGAATCTTGAGTCACATGTTCACCTCACCAATGCAATGTGCAGAACCCATGTCTCGACCATACGAGTTCAAGGTCAAGGTCACGCATGAAGGTCAAATGTTTGAGACTTTATTTCGTGTCCGCTCCATATCTCCAAGATGGCTTGAAGGATTTTCATGAAGCTTGGGTCACATGTTCACCTCATCAAGGCGTTGTGCAGAACCCGTGTATCGACCATCTAGGGTCAAGGTCACGATTGAAGGTCAAAGGTTTGAGGCTTTATTTCGTGTCCAAGATGCCGCGAAGGATTTCACCGAAGTTCAGTCACATGTTCAGCTCATTAACATGATGTGCAGAACTCGCACATTTAGTTTTTATTTGCCATTGCTTATGTTTAGCAACAGTTGTTAACTGTTTTGAGGAATACTTCAGTCTTGAATGTTACAGCTGCAGTAAAAAGATGTGTTTGCTACCATGTCCACTTTGTACAAGGTCAAGATAAAATTAGTAATTAAAAGTTGAATACTGTCCGAATTGGCCAAATTTGTGTCTGCTTTATAGCTTAGAATGTTTTGGGGGATTTTGACAGATATTTGAGGGGGAGACATCTGTTTTTGTGTCAAAAACAATTCTAGTTGGTGTTGTTGTTCTCTTGATAAATGCTGAAAACATCAATCATTACCAAAGGAAGCTTTCAATATGTCAGCAAACAACACCGTACCGGGCAAAGGGTAATTGCTTTATTTTGCTAACCGTTGAACGAAATGAACCAAAAACTTTGAAAACTTATCCGCATTATTCATTCTTATACTAAAATGGTTTTGTTATGCGGTAAATCGAAAAAAACCTTTCTCTTTAGGTCAAAGGGAAGTAAATCAGATCTGCTTGCCGGGCAGACAATTTTGACCAGGGGATTTCAGATGAATTCATGACACTGAATTGGTCTCCCATTGGACAATAATGATTTTGTTGTAAGTTGAAAGTGTTTATAATAAAGATGAATACCCTCCGACTGATTTTAGCTTTATCGACAGCTTAGGAGTCATTTTTAGAACAACATGTATTTTCCAAAATTCACTGCGATATAAGGGTGACCTTTGATTTGACGTCATATCTATAAAAAAAAAAGGGCTGGCTCGCATGCGAGTTTGTTGTGCTTTTTAGCTCACCTATGCACGAAGTGCAAGGTGAGCTATTGTGATCACATTTTGTCCGGCGTCCGTCCGGCGTCGTCAAAATTTGAGCTTGTTAACACTCTATGGGCTACATTTTGCATCCAATCTTCATGAAAGTTTATCAGAACGTTTATCTTCATAAAATGTTGGACAAGTTCGAAACTGGGCCATATGAGGTCAAAAACTAGGTCACTAGGTCGAATTGAAGGGAAATCTTGTTAACACTCTTGAGGCCACATTTTCAACTTGAGCATGTTGAAACTTTATCAGAATGTTTGTCTTGATGATATGTAGGTCAAGTTCGAAGATGGGTCACGTCGGTTTAAAAAGTAGGTCACTAGGTCAAATTGAAGGAAAATCTTGTTAACACTCCAGAGGCCGAAATTTTGTCAGAATGTTTGTCTGAAAAATATATAGATCAAGTTCGAATATGGGTTATGCCGGGTCAAAAACTAGGTCACTTGGCCAAATTGAGGGAAATTCTTGTTAACTCTGTAGAAGCCGCATGTTTAGCTTCAGCGGCTTGAAATTTGTTCAGAATGTTGAGCTAAATAATATCTAGGCCTAGTTCAAATATGGGTCATGCTGGGTCAAAAACTAGGTCACTAGGTCAAATTGAAGAAAATCTTGTTAACACTTTGGATGCTGCATTTCTTGCTTCAGCAGCTTGAAATTTGGTCAGAATGTTTGTATAAATAATATCTAGGCCAATTTCGGATATTGGTCATGCCGGGTTAAAAACTAGGTCACTAGGCCAAATTGAAGGGTAATCTTGTTAACACTCTTGATACTTCATTTTTAATTTCAGCATGATGAAACTTTATCAGAATGTTTTTCTTGATGATATGTAGGCCAAGTTCGAATATGGGTCATGCTGGGTCAAAAACTATAGGTCACTAGATCAAATTGAAGGAAAATCTTGTGAACACTTTGGATGCCGCATTTTTTGCTTCAGCAGCTTGGAATTTGGTCAGAATGTTTGTCTGAATTATATCTAGGTCGAGTTTGAATATGGGTCATATTGGATCAGAAACTAGGTCAATAAAGGAAAATATTGTTCAAACTCCGGAGGCCGCATTTTTACTTTGAGCAAGTTGAAACTTTGTCAGAATGTTGTCTTGATGATATCTAGTCCATGTTGGAATATGGGTCATATCAGGTAAAAAAATATAGATCACTAGGCCAAATGAAGGAAAATATTGTTAACACTGTGGAGGTTGCATTCAGAATAATTGTCTTGATGTGTTTTGCATTGCAGTACATTGTATAATTAAGGTGAGCGATCCAGGGCCATCATGGCCCTCTTGTTTGGTAGTTTTGATAATGAACTTTTATTGAATATAGGTTTCTGGGTTAGGTCTACTGTTGGGAAAGAGCCATAGCCCAAAACGCTACAATGGTCGCCTATGGAAAATGAATTTCTTCCATCTGACCTAAAATTGGATAAAACGGCTGTTTAATGTAGAACATTTTGAGCATGGTCAATATGGAGATCCGCATGCATACCCCGACCACATTCCGGATCCGAAGGATGTTGTCTAGTCAAGATCGTGGAAGAGAAGACCTGCCGACACCATGAACCTTCACGACCCGGGATATGATCAGAGTTGGGACTTTTTATATTGACCCCTTTTAGTCATGTCTCATTTTGTGTTTGTTTAAAATCTTCAATTGTCAACGCTGGAACTATATAGGAAGGATTCACTCCATGATCTAGCAACTGCGGATTATATTTTATCTGTCATCTGACAGTGTAGCAGGTAAGTCTATAGAGTGAGAAAGGTGGCTTGTTTAGGTTCAGGGCAACTCCTATCCGTTTTAGTGCCCCAAGAGAGCTTATATCTTGCCTCACTGTGCCCGCGACAGTGTATCAAGAAATGTTCTGTAGTGGTGTGAACATCACACGTTGTGCAGACCGAGGAGCCGCCCAAAATGTGATATCATATGCTCCCTGTCAAGAGATTGAAAGTTTAGCCTCAGTCTCGTCACGCACCTGTCCATCTTTGACACTTACCCCATTTGCTTTGATTGGACTTTACTCATGTTCTTAAATCGCATAATCTTCTTGTTTTTGTTACTTATAAAATGTATTAGCATGGATAAGGTATTAGGTAACTTGTACACCCTGTCCGTAGAGATGGTCGGTTGACTTAATATTTTAGCATAAGGGCAGACTATTTACCAAACAACAGGAACATTGTGGATTCTCAGATATTTGTCATAGTAATTCATTAAGTAGTTCGGGATAATCACAGGAAATCGAAGTTATTTATTGATCTTGCATGGTAGCCTATAACAAGTTGAAGGGAGAACATCATTCTGCACACCTTTGACAATCGTATTCCTGCATATTTTCGCGTCATATAATTAATACATCTGACCGTTTTGATATCCTTTTATAGCAAGTCTTGATTCAAGGTACGCACCCTAATAAGTTTTTATTATAAAATATATAAGCTAATGAAAACCAATCTAGATGTTATTTTTTGAATTTACGTAATGTTGATCGACTAAGAATCGCAAGCCTGTAATTATTATTATAAGTATTCTATACTAATGAGCAGGAGACCCGGATTCCTCCCAATCATATCAAATACTCAAAATACGAATCTACGACCAATATGGCATGACGATTTACTATTTATGCGTATGATAGATATCTGCCTCACTTTGTGAGATATCTCTATAACTAGATATATATATATATATATATAACATATATATATATACATATATGCAATTGCGTTTGATCTCTCTCTCGTCTTCTGTCCCAGAAGTCTGGGTATCGGAACTCTTATGTACTGCATCTTTTCAATATTCATAATTTCCCTTATTGACCAAGCTTCACATTGAAGATTCCAATTTGACACCTCCCAATATAAAAATCCAGCCAATATCAACAAAGCACCGCAGTGCTTTTCTTTATTCTATAATTTATTCATTTACTCAACAGTGTTCTGGCCAAAACATGACACATTCTCCGTTCCACGCAATAAATGCTCATTGTGTCTATTTTGATGATAAAATAATGTGTATTGTACATGTCACTGGGTCAATCACGTGCATAACTGGTAAATTAATGAACTCCCAGGTAATCACTGGTTTCTTAGGCAGGCTCATTGGACTGTTCACACTGTTGGTATTTCCCATTGGGTGTTTCCTGCTACCCTTGTACCCAGTTCATGTTTATGTTCATCAGGATCTTTCATCAAAATAAACCAATTTTACGATCTTCTCTCATAGTAACACTCGCTAATTGTTCTTGGACATTAACTTTTATATTTTATCTTAATTAGAGCCGTACCGCGAGTAAACCAACATTACGGCATCTGCGTAATGTAACGACCCAGAGCAGCCAGCGCAGTCCACGCAGACTGATCTGGACCGATAGGTATAGAGTAACGTTTCATGAAAATGAAAATCAACAGGAGGCGAAAAGTATATTTCCGGATAAGCCTGCACGGCATACTTAGGCTGATCCGGGTCGATACAGTACGCAGAGTCAACAGTGTTGGTTTTCTCGCGGAACGCCTCATTAGTTGTTTTCTCCAAAATTAAAATATGCACGTTAAAGATGAATGATTATATAACATGAGGCCTTTTGCTCCTAAGTGATGACGTAATTAAAAGCGTTATAACGAGTTAAAGTTGAAGATGAATGATTATATAACATGAGGCCTTTTGCTCCTAAGTGATAACGTAATTAAAAGCGTTATAACGAGTTAAAGTTAAAGATGAATGATCATATAACATGAGGCCTTTTGCTCCTAAGTGATAACGTAATTAAAAGCGTTATAACGAGTTAAAGTTAAAGATGAATGATTATATAACATGAGGCCTTTTGCTCCTAAGTGATAACGTAATTAAAAGCGTTATAACGAGTTAAAGTTAAAGATGAATGATTATATAACATGAGGCCTTTTGCTCCTAAGTGATAACGTAATTAAAAGCGTTATAACGAGTTAAAGTTAAAGCGACTATATATTTGAGTCGTCCCGCGAATAAAACCAACATTGTGGACTCTGCGTAAAGTATTGACCCGGATCAGCCTAAAAATACCGCGCAGGCTTACCCGGACAGACACTTTTCACCTCCTGTGGATTTTCTGTTTCAGGAAACATTACTCTATACATTCATCCCCTTGAGACGGAATGTATCGGCCCGGATCAGTCTGTGCGGACTCGATACATTACGCAGATGCGGCAATTTGGTTTTCTCGAGTGACGGCTTTAATTAAGATTTTTTTTTTTTAGGATGAATGAATGCTGTCACTTTCATATAAAAATTCAAGACATTTATCGCCTCCTGTGGATTTTCTGTTTCAGAGAGCATTACTCTATACCTCTAGCTCCCTGAGACGGAATGTGTCGGCCCGGATTAGCCTGCGCTGACTGTGCAGGCTGATATGGGTCGATACATTACACAGAGTCCATAATGTTGGTTTTCTCTCGGGACGGCCCACTTCTATTTTACTCGCCAAATAGCTATATAGTCGAGTGCGAGGGTAAACAACGACAGAAAACGAAGGAACGAGAAATTAATGGCCGATTATTAGATCGGATACAAGCATTGTCATGTGATAAAAACCTTATCTTATCTATACCCATGTATAATTCCGTATTCCGTACATTTAACAAGTACGACTTATTGTCATTGTCTGACATTGTATAGTAAACAAATACATTCACACAGATTCGTCCGCGTGTGAACAGGTACAAATACACCAAATAGTTCCATTATTTTATCATCAATTATCATAAAATAAAAAGAAAATTTGTTTGTTTTGAGTGGCTTTGAACATATGAAACGCGCTCGTGACTATATTCAATTGTATCACTTCTGGATGAGATATATTCCATATCCACTCAAAACAAACAAATATCCTCTATATATCTATTAATGAAACTTGTATAATTTGCATGTATCATTGGAGAAGCTAGTCTGTTGACCATTTAATATTTACAACAGATAAAAAAATCACAATAAATTCGCAAGTAAAGTAAACGCCAAATACATTGCATCCACATGTAACATAGACGCTGTACTCGACGGTCCGATCGCCGGAGTCACCATATCCACGGTGAAACAATTCTGTAACCGAACGTTCGTCATGAATATCCGCATGGCGCGCTGGAAAGCCGGAAAGTAGTGTGCGCCACAGTTTTTGGTCACGTGATTTTGGAGACAATTCAAAGATGATTGATGAAACCTGAAAAAGGGGCGGGAAAAAGCATATTCAATGACAATTCATCTTACTCGTACAAACATCGCTGCATATTGTAACAACAACAACAAAGGAAGCGTGGTAGAGCGAAACTGTCTTGTGCCGAATGTTACTGGATTAGCTGGTTCCAAAGTATTCCGAATCGGAAAGGCAAGTATTAGGGACTTAATAAAAGAAATACTTAAACATTTGAAATATGTAATTCATTTTAAAATGTATCATATTTCTTTTTAAACAATTGCAATTGTAAATTGTGAAGGCATTTACTTTTAGTTTATCGTATATAATAATTTCTCCTATCATTGCACCACTAAGTTATCAATTTAAGCCCAATGTTAACGTTAATATAATATAGCCTGGTGGGTTAAAGTTAGTATCATATAGCCTGGTGGGTTAAAGTCAAAATCATAAATATTGGTGGGTTTAAGTTATATCATATAGCATGTTGGGTTAAAGTTCATATGCTATAGCCTAGTGGGTTAAAGTTAGTATCATATAGCCTGGTGGGTTAAAGTCAAACTCATAAATAATGGTGGGTTTATGTTTATATCATATAACATGTTGGGTTAAAGTTAATATAATTTATTACATACCTATCCAAATTTTGCATTGAAATTTAAGTGACATAAAATCAATATCAATGTTTAAAAAAATGATAACTAACACTGTGACGATAACACTTTTATTTTTTTTATATCATCACTAGTGATGATATCATTTTTGCCGGAACTACTTAAAGTGGGTTTAATACTAGGAATTTAAAAAAACTGAGACCGAATACTAGGAAAATGACGTCACGTCAGCGGTTTTGACGTCATAACGCTAGTCATTTGGCGCCAAATAGAAGCAGCAGTATTTGGTTACGTAACATTCATACGCCTAAGGCCAAGTCATTTATTTTTTATATGTTTCTTTAAAATAAAGGAGAGATTTATTCCAGATATATAATAAATAGAATAACTAACTGCATGTTTTTGATATCGAATTTATGTCACTCGGGAACAAAGGGGTAATTTGGTGTAAAATCACTCAACCTACGGTTTCGTGATTTTAACCAAATTACCCCTTTTTTCCCTTGTGACATAAATTCTATATCAAAAACATGCAGTTAGTTATTCTCTATATATCCTGGTAGGTTAAAGTTAATATCATATAGCCTGGTGGGTTAAAGTTAATATCATATAGCCTGGTTGGTTAAAGTTAATATCATATAGCCTGGTTGGTTAAAGTTATTAGCATATAGCCTGGTGGGTTAAAGTTAATATTATATAGCATGGTTGGTTAAAGTTAATATCATATGGCCTGGTGGGTTAAAGTTAATATTATATAGCCTGTTGGGTTAAAGTTAATATCATAAAGCCTGTTGGGTTAAAGTTAATATTATGAAGCCTGGTGGGTTAAAGTTAATATCATATAACCTGGTGAGTTATAGTTAATATCATAAGCCTGTTGGGTTAAAGTTAATATCATATAGCCTGGTATGTTAAAGTTAATATCATATAGCCTGGTGGGTTAAAGTTAATATCATATAGCCTGTTCAGTTAAAGTTAATATCATATAGCCTGTTCAGTTAAAGTTAATATCATATAGCCTGTTGAGTTAAAGTTAATATCATATAGCCTGTTGAGGTAAAGTCAATATCATATAGCCTGTTGAGTTAAAGTTGATATCATATAGCCTGATGGGTTAAGAGTAATATCATATAGCCTGTTGAGTTGAAATTAATATCATATAGCCTGTTGGGTTAAAGTTATTATCCTGAAGCATGTTGGCTTAAAGTTAATATTATATAGCCTGGTGAGTTAAAGTTAATATCATATAGCCTGGTGAGTTAAAGTTAATATCATATAGCCTGGTGAGTTAAAGTTAATATTATATAGCCTGGTGAGTTAAAGTTAATATCATATAGCCTGGTGAGTTAAAGTTAATATCATATATGTTGGGTTAAAGTTAATATCAAATAGCCTGATGATTTAAAGTTAATATCATATAGCCTGGTGAATTAGATTTTGTATCATGTAGTCCGGTGGGTTTAAATTAATATTATATAGCCTGGTGGGTTAAAGTTAATTTTATATATCATGGTGGATTAAAGATAATTTCATATAGCCTGGTTGGTTTAAGTTAATATTATATAACCTGTTGGGTTTAAGTTAATATCATATAGCATGGTGGGTTAAAGTTAATATCATATAGCATGGTAGGTTAAAGTTAATATCATATAGCCTGATGGGTTAAAGTTAATATCATATAGCCCGATGGGTTAAAGTTAATATCATATAGCCCGTTGAGTGTGAGTTAATATCATAAAGCCTGGTGGGTTAAAGTAAATATTATATAGCCTGTTGGTTTGAAGTTAATATCACATAGCCCGGTGCGTGACTTCATCGTGCAAACACAATTTTCAATAACAACCGTTAATATGGCTATAGTTTTTGGAAATACTTTTTCTCGATTCAGGGATTTCTAGGCTTCTCGTGGAGATCACTATGGAATAATTCGTCGTAAAATTTGTACTAGTATTTGCTAGTTGTGTACAAAGGTATCGAACACATTGTTCAATGCTGTATGAAAAACATACACCAACTAGTCCAGCTTTTTAATTTCCTCTAAGCAAACAATCCTAAAAATGCATAAAAGATACACTTTGATACAATGTGTAACTACAATTAGTTCAATCTAACCTCCTTAGCCACAAATTATACGTTGGACATCGCTCATGAAGACATCCTAAGTAAGGACAGTGACACATTCACTACGCTGAATATGACACTCGTTTATTATGAGTGATAATAAATAAACACTCATGAAATATCCTATATGTACATACTGGCATTCGTTTTTGGCCTCGGCAGATGTGAATTTTATTTCCAGATCTTTTAGACATAGGACAAACGCTGGACCATCTAGACTCTGTTGAATACACGTGTTTTCGGGAAAATCTGAAAAAAAAAGGATTACAGCCAAAGGGTTAAACTGTATTTGAGCCGTTCCACGAGAAAACCAACATTGTGGACTACGCGTAAAACATCGACCCGGGACAGCTTAAGCATGCCGCGCAGGCTAACCCAGACAGACGCGTTTCGCTTCCTGTGGATTTTCTGTTTCAGGAATCATTACTCTATCCCCGCGGCGTGCACAGGCTGATCTGGGTCTATAAATTACGCAGAGTTCATCATGTTGGTTTTCTCGTGGAATGGCTTATTTCTTTTGAATCTTTCTAAATTTTTTCTTTTATCATAAAAGCAGAAAAAATTAACAACAAAATAAAAATATCATAAACTTTTAATAGCAACCGTTCTATAGTTCTAATAGTTAATAGTTCTAGCATAGAACTGAAAATATTGTGAGAAAAATCCTCATTATGATCAATAACTCATTTTGCCACAATATTTTCAAAACTCTGATGCAGATGCGTGAAAATACACCCGGTATGTGAGATAAGGTTAAAACTGACAAGAGTCCATTTTACAATGATATTACACGTGCTTGTTTGTGGATATCATCGTGGGATAACCACGTTTGTCGATTGCACTACGTACTTATATCATGGTGTTTGGAGTGTAGCGTAATCAGTAACCATGGATGACCGACGATTGTTTACGGAATGCATAAGCTCATTTAAATACTAGACCGGATACCAGTACACGTACCATCAGGGAAAGCCGAACATTCCTTCTCCAGATAACCATTGATGGACTGGTTCCGGGAGTCCGCCATAGAGAACACGTGACTTAATGTGGATGTGGATTTCGGCACGGATATTTCGCAGCTGCCAGACTCTGGAAGACTCTCTCTCAGGCAGTCCTTAAAGACGTTATCTGTTTTTCTGGAGGGAAACACACATATGATTATATCAAGGTCAGTTTTTGAAAAGTATTTTGAAAATTTCCTCAAAGAATTAATTCCATGCAGATTCTGGTTGCCAAGGCAACCAAAAGGATTTTTTAAAAGTTGAAAATCTTTTTGACTGAAACCGAAATGCCTAGAGAGCTTAGATAATCGGTGTGTAGCATATGCCCCTCGAGTAAAAATTGGCCATGACCCGGGGTTCACCTGTTTTACATAGAGATATATTAGGAAAAAACGTTGAAGAATTGTTTTTAAATCTCCTTGAAAAAAGAAAAAACCTTGGCGGAGAGTAAAAAGAGCAATCTGCTAGCTCCAAGCGGGAGGTCAGAGTCCCCCATGAACACTAAAAATGTCACTAGTTTTGACTTGAGTAGGTTATGTAATATCCCATTCCAGTATACAGTTTCCAGAAATACGTAATAAACAGGTATCCTGTTGCATTTGTGCATTGTTTCATTACTAGCGTCTGATTGTTATTTGGAGCAAAGAAAAAATCAATAAAATAGCACTGAATAAAAATTGAATTGTTGATCTGCATAAATATTAATTATTCATATTACAGTGTGGTCAACTGCGCAATGTTACTACATTACTCTTTACATTTAATAGTACCGATATAATGCAAATGATAACTTAGAAGCCTATGTTTAGATATACTGGTTGTGTTAATTGTTTACCAGCTGCTGCTGTTCATCATCGTCGGACATATACGGTTATTGGCGCCGTTTTGACTGAACAGAATAGAATACACACAAACCAATCAAAATGATGCTTACATTTCAGAATCTCTCCTTCGTGTAGACGCATAGAGAAATGAGGGATCTGATTGGCTGTTATTGAGCTTTAAAACATTGTGCTGCATCCAATCAGAAACAATATTGGCTAGCTGTCGAAATGGCAGTGAACAATCCGACGCGTGATGTTGGAGCATAGCCGAGCGACATCCATGGGTATCCGATAACATGATAACATGATCCCAGTGATAGAAAATAAATCTACATACCCGCAGACGAAGCCGACTTGTTTTTGTAGCTGCCGAAAAGGTGTTTTAACTTCAGCGAAAAATACTTGTACATAGTTTGAGAACAACAACAACACACATCGTAGAGCCGAAGGGCACGTCTTTGGTTTCGGGGACGGGAGATCTGTTTCTGAACGGGAATACATGATTGTATTTCAGTAACATATATTGTCGAACGTTATCAAAACATGGTACAAACAAGGCCATGCTTCTATTTTGTATAACCCCGAAATATGCATGTATATATACATATAAAGTGTTTGCCTTTGATAACGTTCGATGATACAATGGGCATTGTGAGCATGTTTACGAGAGGAGTCCAAATATAATTCCAGTCGGATGTCTTCGGCTAAACACGTAGAGTTGAGGCTTTAACATCATCCGTGATTATACGCAAACTATGTAGTAGTTATTCGGCTTCCGGATGCGTGTCGCTGCGGTGTGTCACTGTATACTTGGGAAAATGTCCCAAATAAACCAATCGAACTATATTTATCAGTCCCGATAGCATAGCTGTAAAGCCGCCTCGGGGACAGGAGGTCAAAAGTTCGAATCCCGGTGAGGTCCGTTATGATATGGCCGATTGGTTAGCCGCCAGTGAGTTAAGTAATTATACCGAATTCTTGTCTGTTTGGTGAACAGGATAAGACTGGGGAATAAAACATTGTTTACACGATTAAAGTGTCTCATAAATCAGAAATGTCGGCAAATTACATTCATGAACGTGAGAGGAAGGAACGACAACGTGACACTACAACTAAACAAATAATTTACTGTTGCCTTTTCATTCGGAGAACACTCGAACTGGAACAACATGTACGCCATTAAATGTTGAAATACGTCATAAATCCCAGGTCGCTCTCCGTAAATAGCCGAGCGCGGCCGACTATAACTTACCAAGGGAACACTTTGAGAACATGATTTTGCTGAGTTCCTGTGCTGTGTTACTTCCACCAATGTACATCTGTAGGGTGGGACACTCGTACAGGAAGTAGGCCAGTGATACCATCGTTTGAATGTTGTCCTCGCTGTAATGATAATTAGGGAAATCACCATGGAAGGGGTATATAGATCACGAAGATCAAAATATCATCACAAAAGTAAATATCACCAAACGGAAAATGACATAATAAAACGGGGGATATCAATACAAAGGGGAAACTCGCAGATAGATTTCACTAAAAAGGAGAATTGGATTGTCTGTTTCACGCCACTTTTGACCATTGTTCACGGTGTTTCATGGATACGTTAGCAGTACTACTGGTCCATTTATCCAGTCAGTCGTAATGCTAACCATCAACCCCGAGCAGCCATTACCACAATTTTATAAATTCTTTGGTATAACCCAACGGGGGGTCTAACCAGCAGTCGAGATGGACGCTCTACCACTTCACCACCGAGGGGAAATTCGTCATTAAGGAGAAAATATAATTACAAACGGGAATGAAATAATTTCTTCACAAAAGGAGAAAACTAATTTTTAAGGAGAAAATACCATAACAAGATGGGAAAAACTCGCTATTAAGGAGAAAATATTATCCAAAAGCAAAGAACTCGTCAACGGGAAAATACCATTAGAAATAGAGAAATATCTTTACAAAAGGTAAATATAAACCCAATAAACATGTAGAACTTTTCTTGTATTATGATATGGATGTTGCCAAGAATATTTCCTATACAACAGTACTGCAGTTTTATCACTACGATAGAACGTTTTTATCCTCTCCCTGATGGTCAAATTACGCTAAATACATCCGCTGACTTGCTGATCTACAGTACTATAGTCCCTAGAAAAAAAATTGTTTGCGTAGAAATGAGTGTATACCATCACCAGAATGTATTGAATATATGACATTGAGTTTAAATGCATTGTGAATGTGTATAGGATGCACTGGAAATGATTGATTTGATCACTTTTAGTTTTTTGACCTTGTTTGAAAGTGAAAGTAAATAATGCTAAACACCGGTTTTGTCCGGGCCCGAATTGGTCCAAAATGACGGTTACCATTTTCGCCTGGTGAGTTCTTTCTTGCATAATGCCTGACCGCATATTTTCTTTTGATAGTTTTGAAGCTAGGAGGTAACTCTTTTCAATGATATATAGGTGTTCTACATGAGAAACGCTTAGAAAATGTGACAATTGGGGACTAAAACGTGTCGATTTACATGGAAACAAAGAAGGATTTTTATTTTGGTCAACGTCTTAACTTGGTATCAAGCGAGTAGGCTAATTCAATTATTTTCCGTAATAGTTTGATAGCAGACAATTCTAACACAAATACTATATAAGATAACACTTTCCCACAAACAACAAATCTGCAGCAGTCAACTTTCAACAAGAGGCCCAAGAGGGCCAGTATCGCTGGCAAAGGCAAAATAGCCCCGTCCACTGGCGGCCATAGTTTTCGACCAATCAACTTGGCTTGAAGGAATCTGATACTTTGGAGAAGATTTTTTAAGTTTTCACTATAGCCATATAAGGCAAAACTATTTTTCGACCAATCAACATGGCTAAAAGAAATATGAAAGAGGCGATCCAAAGGAACATGTCTACAATTTCTTTTGAAAATTGGCCAAACACTTTCGGAAAAGAAGATTTTGGTTAAGTTTTCACTATAGCCATATAAGGCAAAATTGACCTGCCACCTGGCGGCCATGCTTTTTTTACCAATCAATTTGGCTTGAAGGAATCTGATAGAGGGTCACCCAAGGAACATTTCTACAAAATTATTTGAAAATCGGCCTGACGCTATCGGAGGAGAAGACATTTTAAGTTTTCACTATAACCATATAAGGCAGAATAGCCCCGCTTTCTGGCGGCCATGTTTTTCGGCCAATCAACATGGATTGAAGGAATCTGAAAGAAAGACAAGCAAGGAACTTTTCTACAAAATTATTTGAAAATCGGCCTGACACTTTCGGCCAGAATTTTGCATGCATCCAAAAAAGTTGAAGGAATTTAGGAGAAGACATTGAGAGGATGCTTTCTACGACATTTCATCCCTATTGGCCAAGTGGTTAAAGAGGAAAAGTCGTTTGAAGCAAAACGTTCACGCACGCACGCACGCACGTACGCACGCACGCCCTTAAGCACGCACGCACAACCAAATTCGCCATGACATTAACTCGACAGGCTTTCTGCCAGTGGAGCTAAAAAAAACATTTAGCCAAATAAATGGATATCATTTATAAATATATTTGAAAACGTTGTTGCAAAATGATTGATTGATTGCTTGATTGGGGTTTAACGCCATTTTTTAACAATTTCTCAGTTATATCACGTCGGCCAGTTCACCTACTCATGCATTTCCTGGGTTTCTCACACCAGTACTCCACACAACAATCTTCCCAAGCAACTGGCCTGGCCGCTTTTCCACATATACTTAGCCCATTGGTGGAAAACGAATGACGCATGTCGCCTTGACTTTTGTCAATCGTCGGATAGAAAATTGGCCGAGCCGGGATTCAAACTCACAACCCCTAGATTGACAGCCGGCGTCGCTACCGACAGAGCTACCGGGACTCGGCCTGTTGCAAAATCAAAACGCTCATATGAGAAATTTCTCCTTTTGTAACAATTTTTAAAAACAAGAGGGCCATGATGGCCCTGGAATCGCTCACCTGACTTTTTTTTCACTTTAGCTATATAAGCCCCGCCCCCTGGCAGCCATAGTTTCCGACCAATCAACTTGGTTTGAAGGAATCTGATAGAGGGTCACCCTAGGAACATTTCTACAAAAACACTTTTGGAGGAGAAGATTTTTTAAGTTTTCACTATAGCCATATAATGCAAAATAGCCCTGCCCACTGGAGGCAATGTTTTTTGAACAATCAACATGGCTTGAAGGAATCTGAAAGTGGGTCATCCAAGGAACATTTCTACAAAATTATTTGAAAATCGGCCTGACACTTTCGGAGAAGAAGATTTTCTAACTTTTCACTATAGCCATATAATGCAAAAATAGCCCTGCCCACTGGAGGCCATGTTTTTTGAACAATCAACATGGCTTAAAGGAATCTGAAAGTGGGTCATCCAAGGAACATTTCTACAAAATTATTTGAAAATCGGCCTGACACTTTCGGAGAAGAAGATTTTTTAAGTTTTCACTATGGTAATATAAGGCAAAATAGCCCCGCCCTCTGGCGGCCATATTTTTCGACCAATCAACATGGCTTGAAGGAATCTGATAGAGGGTCAATAAACATTTCTACAAAATGATTTGAAAATCGGCCTGACACTTTTGGAGGAGAAGATTTTTTAAGTTTTAACTATAGCCATATAAGGCAAAAAAGCCCCGCCCCCCCCCCCTCCTGGCAACCATGTTTTTCGACCAATCAACATGGCTTGAAGGAATCTGATAGAGGGTTACCCAAGGAACATTTCTACAAAATAATTTCAAAATCTGCCAACCAGTTTGGGAGAAGAAGAATTTTGCATGGATCCCAAAAATTTGAAGGGATTCTGGTGAGGTCATTGAGAGGATGCTTTCTGTGAAGTTTCATCCCAATTGACTCTCTGGTTACTGAGGAGAAGAAGGTGACGCACGACGGACGACGCACGACGGACGACGCACGACGGACGACTGACGACGGACGCCGGACAAAAGGCGATCACAATAACTCACCTTGAGCAAAGCTCAGGTGAGCTAAAAATGTCGTCAAAATGCGTGAACAAGTGGGAAAGAGTTGAGAACGGTTATTCTGTCAAGTACCTGCATACTTCATCCTCGTTCTGATCTGAATTCTCCGATATTGCCTTCTCCAAGACTTTGTATTTCGCTATGTTTATCCGGAAATTGGGGTGGAGCCCAATTCGGTGGTATATTCTGAACATAAAGGGAGATAAACAAAAACAGACATGTGTTTTGCATTAACAAAGAAATAGATCATTTGCATATTTAACAAGGTAAAATTTCAAATATCTAAACACTGCTGCAGAATGATGCGAATAAGGATGCGCGGTGGCGGGAAAACGTCTTTGTACTGCCGCATGTGCAGTAGACAACCTTTGAAAACATTTTGGCCAAAGGAGAAATAAGTCTTATTTAAGCAATTTATTCTGATGCCGCAATGTTTGCAAATCTATTTGATTATCATATTATCATTTAAATAAATATTAAATATATTCGCCTACTTATTTTTAAAGTCGTCTGTTGCAGAGTTGTTGATGGGAAAGGGTTATTTTAATAAACAGCACTTAAATTATTGAAGTTAATAAGATAGTAAACAACTGCGAGGCGTATACGTAAATCGGGAGCCAAGTAAACATAATCATAAATTACATTATTATTGCCGACGAAGCTGCGAATGTTCTTTAATTATAAAAAAAGTCTCCAAAACCAGAGTTATATATGTAACCGAATCGATCAACTCACCCATCAGCATATGAAAACTTCATAACAATTGAATAAAGTTTAAAAAAAATGTGTAAAATAGAGGAATTGCTGATCATTTCTACTTTTGCCTCAACTTTCTAAATGGTAAGCGTCGGGGATTTTGAATCGGGCGTCCTATGTTCGATCCCCAGTCGCTGCGGAACGGTCATGGTGGAGTGCCCTTGGGCAAGGCACATTTCCTAGCCTAGTACTGGTTTGTTTACCCAGGGATCATGAATAAAGTGAACTATCGCCGTGATATAACTGAAATAATGTTAAAAACTTGACCTCTTGCACTTCGCCCTAAAGAAGATACAGATTAGGTTGCACAGAGCCTATGGTTAATAGATCCGATCAACATCAGCCTATGCAAAAAATACAATTTGATCGTTATTACCTGTAACCATTATCCCTTTCCTTCATACGGCACATCGACGACTTTGAAAACAATTGGGCCAAATTATGAAATGCTTCTATAAATTAAAGTATAATTTTTAAATGGACTTTAAAACATTGTGGAAAAAGTAGAAGTTGCAAACGCCGCCTGCTGCAGATACGTCAAAATGCGTCCGTATGAGGCCACAGGCGTAATATTGTTATACTATATGGACCGTACAGAGGGGCTATTTATAGTAACACGGGAGGGAATCTCCAAATTATCATTACGATCATTGTTATCATAGCGTATGGACAATATAGAGATACTTTTTTATTATTTTAACGGTGTATTGTGGCTTTTTCCCTATTTTTTTCTGTAATGGAAATTCAGACGCCTGTGATGAGGGATAGGGTTAATATGTAAAGCTGAAGGTAAGTTTTCGTCTGGCGTTACTTAAGTAACAATATAGTTACATATATATAGTATATACAATATATACAAACAATATAGTTACAATCCTATAGTATATACAATATATACAAACAATATAGTAACAATCATATAGTATATACAATGTATACAAACAATATAGTTACAATCATATAGTATATACAATATATACAAACAATATAGTTACTATCATATAGTATATACAATATATACAAACAATATAGTTACAATCATATAGTATAAATACAAACAATATACTGAGTTACATTCATACAGTATATACAATATATACAAACAATATAGTTACATTCATATAGTATATACAATATATACAAACAATATAGTTACAATCATATTTGCTATACCTTCTGATGTATGAAATGCATTTGCGTTATGGTTATGGTTATGGTTATGGTTCTAGACACTTTGGTGCCAAGGTTTAAAGTCGTGCGCATGGGCATGGTAGATCCAATACAAGCACCCTAATGCTTGTAATAATCTCTTTCTGGCAATCGATATCCAAACATACATACTCTTATTAAAGGTCGTTAAGCGGTTCCTGGTAAGTGTTTTGGTTAGACAAAAAGTCCCATGTCTATGAGATAGCAGACAGATTTTTAATAGCCTTCATGAAATACATCGGAGCATATATTAACACTTTCTCACATACAACAAATCTGTAGCGGACGACTTCGAAAAAAACAGTGACAAAAACCTGAAAAATCTCGATAAAAGTTAGCTTAATTGTTAAATAAAGTTGAAAACAGTGCGGCCAAAGGAGAAATTGCTCATCATGACCACGCTTTTTTCAAAAGTCGTCTGCTGCTGTCTGCTTGTATGAAAATGATAACCGGAAGTCTGCCATTTTGGGAAAGAAGTCGAATTGGAGGTCAAAGATCAGCAATTAAGTCCTTCTTTATTTCAATGTTATCAACAAATTCCAGTCCTCAATTGTCACACTTACTTCAATGTGACAGGTAGAACACCTTATATCATAGAAAATAATCACCTTTAAAATGATAAAAATAATTTGGGTCATGTATTATGTAAGAAAGATATCACTCAAGAAGATGGTTCCCGTCATTTTGCACACAATTGGGCTGGGTCAAAACTTACTTTCCACAAACTCTAATCTCAATCTCAGACACGGTCAAACTAACAACAGCGCTAGCGCATATCATTCTTATTAACATCGAATGTAAACGCATTGTCACATATTAATTGCAGGCTGGTGTAGGTATATAATCATTTCTGAGCAAACGCAGTTGATTAGGGTCAACCTGGCCCTCGGATTTACTTTGTTATAGTTTGTACTGGAGGAATATTAATCCACAAACCAGTAACTCATTCTACTCTTCAGTTTTTAAATACTCTAAGTTTACAGGATCGGCCAAAACCCATGGTTACTTAGATTTTAAATGAAAAGGTTACTTATATCTTTTTCCGTAAACAGACGATTTCTTGTTCCGTAAACAGCCGAGAGGGGCCGCCAGTAGGACTTACCCGGTAAACATGTGGCCTCGAACTCCTTCAGCAGTTTTCTAGAGTTGGCCGAATTACTGATGACTTGAGGACATTGGAAGTAATACTCCATCATGCATTTGATTGCCTTCTTACTGTCGTCGCTGTAAAATAGATCATCTAATTGCAATAGTAGACACTATTAAATAACTATACATATTAAAAATTTATATTCGATTAATATAGCGATTTACCCCCAACCATACAGAACAGAGCAGAACAGAACAGAACACAACTTTTATTTGGACTTAAACAAGATGTTTCTCGTCCATACATGATTACCAGTTATTTTTACAGTATGAAGTATTAGGCGAGCAAAGTCAATCAGTATATGTAATTATACGCGTGGGATAAACCAACCCGTGAAAGTAGTTCCGCTAATAATGATACACCCGATTGGTAGTTCAAGACGAAAACCCCGCCCACTTTCCCACTCGGATTTAATTTTGTTGTGTACTTTGAACTCGTACATATAAAGTTTGTTTATCAATAAAAGTTGACGAATAGGGTACTTTCCGGTTTTTTTTAGGCTTGATTTGAATCTTTAGGCAATACGGTTTCGTGCACGGAGGCGATCTTAATAACCGCTGGAAGCAATACAGTGGACACAGATAATTCGAAGTCTAAATGGATTCATAACTTACGTCGAAGTATCGACGCACATCTATTGGAGTGATCAGTTTATTCTTATTCATTTTATGTATTGTCAGCTTCAAAAGTCATGTATTGTAAAGCAAGTCAGAACTGAAACTATATCAAGAAAACAGTAGTTCTTATTGCTCGTACGATGCTGTTTTCAAAAGACAGATCCATTCCAGGATATAGTTCGAGTTAACCGAATGTACCGATGGTTTCAAGTGTTCGATATATCGCAAGGTCCCTCTACTAATAATGCAAGTGTGTTTGGTATTCACTCAACTTTCACTCAATATTACAAGCGAATATAACCGACTGACTTCGTTAAATTTCGTTTTATCCTGGGGTCGATTTGCGTGGAGCGTGATTAATTTAAGTTGAACGCTTCTTTCACAATCGATGTAAAATAATTTCGCAATCGATATAAAATAAATAAGTACTAAATAATCTAAAAACCTAGCGTAATTGATATAAACTCGATATAAGCTGAATTGATGTGAAACTAAGCTAAAACCCGATATGGAGAGTTTCCACCTTGCCGTGTCAAACAATCTGGACACATAATGATGGAATACCTGCATAGAAGAGGAATGATGACTCCCTGTTTCAACAGACCCTCTTCCGATATCTCAGCCTGGAATGCCGTGTAGTATTTCAGACAAGTTCGAAAAGCCGGTGTGATCCCTATTTCTAATGCACAGTCCCCGTGCACGTTAGTGGCACAGAATAACACTGAAATAAATTAACAAAATCGTATCATGTCATAGTATTTGTTTGCCCCATCCCCCAACTGTTGTGCTATCAAAATCGAAGGGCCGGGTATAAACTTTTCTGAGGCACAATCCTCGTGTCTTTGCATAGAATGTATTAAAACTAAAATTATTATGCAACAATTGCGTTGTCGCCTGTGAAATTAGGATACAAAGTGAGAAAATGGAACTTCAAATCAGGGAAATTATTTCAAAAATAAGCAGAGTAGAATTGTGTGCCTTGTATTGTTACAATTTCTCGATCACACCTGACATATGTGAGTTTGCCAAAAAGAAACAACGTTATGACCAATTAATGTAAGCGTGACGAGTAGTCGGATAGGAAACGTAATCCCTAAGTGTCTCCCTAAGTGTCTCCCTAAGTGTCTTCCTGACTTGCAGACTGGCGACACAAACAATAACATCATGTCATTATACTTATTCAGACAGGCGACACAAGTCATACTTTCATTTCATTATACGTATACAGACTGGCGACACAAGCAATAATATCATTTTACAGGCGACACCATCAATCTTTTCATTTCAGTATTCTTATTCAGACAGGCGTCACACACAATAACATCATTTCATTATATTTGTTAAGACGGGCGACACAAACAATTTTCTAATTTTATTATATTTGTTCAGACAGTCGACATACGTAATACTATCAGTTCATTATATTTGTCCAAACAGGCGACACAAGCAATAATATCATTTCATTATATTTGGTCTGACAAGCAACACAAGCAATACTATCGTTTCATTATTTTTGTCCAAACACGCGACACAAACAAAATATCATTTCATTATACTTATTTAGACAGGCAACACAAACAATAATATAATTTCATTATATGTGTTAATACAGGCGACACAAACAATTTATGATTTCATCAGATTTGTTCAGACTGTCGACACAAGCAATACTATCAGTTCATTATATTTGTCAAAACAGGCAACACATGCAATAATATCATTTCATTATATGTGTTAATACTGGCGTCACAAACAATATATCATTTCATGATATTTGTTCTGACAAGCAACACAATCAAAAATATCATTTCATTATATTTGTCCAGACAAGCAACAGAAACAATATATCATTTTATTATATTTGTCCTGACAAACGACACAAACAATACTATTGTAACGTGTACCGGGTCCCGTTACATATCATTTCACTATATTTGTTCACATAGGCGACACAAACAATAGTATCATTTCATTATAATTGTTCAGACAGGCGACACAATCATTATATCATTTCGTTATATTTCTTCAGACAGGTGACACAAACCATATATCATCTCATTATATATGCTTAGACAGGCAACACAAACAATATATCATTTCATCATATTTGCTTAGACAGGCGACACAAACAATATATCATTTCATTATATTTGTCCTGACAAACGACACAAACAATATATCATTTCATTATATTTGTCCTGACAAACGACACAAACTATATATCATTTCATTATATTTGTCCTGACAAACGACACAAACAATATATCATTTCATTATATTTGTCCTGACAAACGACACAAACAATACATCATTTCATTATATTTGTCCTGACAAACGACACAAACAATACTATTGTAACGTGTACCGGGTCCCGTTACATATCATTTCACTATATTTGTTCACATAGGCGACACAAACAATAGTATCATTTCATTATAATTGTTCAGACAGGCGACATAATCATTATATCATTTCGTTATATTTGTTCAGACAGGCGACACAAACCATATATCATTTCATCATATTTGCTTAGACAGGCGACACAAACAATATATCATTTCATTATATTTGTCCTGACAAACGACACAAACAATATATCATTTCATTATATTTGTCCTGACAAACGACACAAACTATATATCATTTCATTATATTTGTCCTGACAAACGACACAAACAATATCTCATTTTATTATATTTGTCCTGACAAACGACACAAACAATACATCATTTCATTAAATTTGTCCTGACAAACGACACAAACAATACTATTGTGACGTGTACCGGGTCCCATTACAATATCATTTCATTATAATTGTTCAGACAGGCGACATAATCATTATATCATTTCGTTATATTTGTTAAGACAGGCGACACAAACAATATATCATTTCATTATATTTGTTCAGACAGGCGACACAAACAATATATCATTTCATCATATTTTCTTAGACAGGCGACACAAACAATATATCATTTCATTATATTTGTCCTGACAAACGACACAAACAATATATCATTTCATTATATTTGTCCTGACAAACGACACAAACTATATATCATTTCATTATATTTGTCCTGACAAACGACACAAACAATATCTCATTTCATTATATTTGTCCTGACAAACGACACAAACAATACATCATTTCATTAAATTTGTCCTGACAAACGACACAAACAATACTATTGTGACGTGTACCGGGTCCCATTACAATATCATTTCATTATAATTGTTCAGACAGGCGACATAATCATTATATCATTTCGTTATATTTGTTCAGACAGGCGACACAAACAATATATCATTTCATTATATTTGTTCAGACAGGCGACACAAACAATATATCATTTCATTATATTTGTTCAGACAGGCGACACAAACAATATATCATTTCATTATATTTGTTCAGACAGGCGACACAAACAATATATCATTTCATTATATTTGTTAAGACAGGCGGCACAAACAATATATCATTTCATTATATTTGTCCTGACAAACTAAACAAACAATATATCATTTCATTATATTTGTTCAGACAGGCGACACAAACAATATATCATTTCATTATATTTGTCCTGACAAACGACACAAGCAATACTATCATTTGATTATATTTGTTCGATTTTGGATGTGTCCTAAGTAAGCTCCAAACGCCTTGGTACTCGATATATTTCTAATGAACAATCCCCACGTACTCTATCACCATATTACATGTATACCAAAACTGAAATAAATCTAATATTAAATAATGTAATTATATTCGTTCTTTATACGGTGTGCTGTTAAGCTTGATACGCCCTGGTTGTATCTATAAATACAATTTTATCAGTTTTGCATCATAGCAACATTATCCTTCCGTATAAAACACAGGCATATCGTACTAAAAGTGCTTCAGTAACAGTATTGAGAATAGTTCGAGCTCCTCTTCTTAATTTGTTATGACAAAGTTTACAATCATTTTGAGACCTGATTGGTCCCATCAGGGACACTATATAGTGTCCCTGGTCCCATTGATTATGTTCTTGTTTGTTTTGATTGATTGATTGCTTGATTGCTTGATTGCTTGATTGATTGATTACTCACTACTTCTACTATTATTCAGTTATATCACGTCAGTTCATAGATAACCTACCAGGACTCCTCGTCCATTATCCTGACACCCGCCAGTCAGTCGTAATGCTATCCCAAAAATCCTGAGCGCCAAGGAGGGCTGCCATTACTACCTCTTTTAAAGTATTTTCATGTTTAGATAATGGCAAAAGCAAACATTGTCTACATTTCTAATGTTCTACATTTGCAGAATCCCTGTATGCAGTGTATAGGATAAAAGTTAAATAAATGGATACGTATATAAACTACAACAGTGAGTCGCTTATGGTAAGGAATATGTCTGTAATTGAAAGCGGGATGGACGGACGGACGGCGGACAAACAGACGGACGGGGAATAAGCCGACGACGGGAAAGTGATCCCCAAATGTTTCCCTGACAACCCATTAGAAACAATCTATATTAATATGTCCGACCTTTGAGGATTATTCAAAGCCATAATGCATGAACTAATTGATATTGTTAACCTCATACTTTGGTCGATTGTCCGAGAATATGAGACCAGCAGCTAACCGATCAACGTTAGAAGTATGACGACTCTACAATTAGGTTGACATATCTCAGACCAGTATACATGTATTTGATTGTTCGGTATGTTACGTCACTCTCAACAATGTTATGTTCTATGACACAGTTGCGTGTGTGCGTATATTTCTGTCATTTACTTAGTACGACCTGAATTTAAATTTCAAACATTGACCTTTTAAATTGAACGTACTTGAGTGAATGCTTACCACGTGTTTCATTATGTGGGTATTGGAATAAAATCGAGAGGGGGGGGGGGGGGGTGGGGGGGGGGGGAAATACTTAAACCTTCTTCGGAATTATATTCTAACTATGTCGGATTATATTTCTTGCAATCGAATATTACCTTTTAGTTTCTAACAAACGATAACAGAACTTTAAAAGTATATTGATCTTTATCATATGTATAAGCGACAAGGGCTGTAGCAATTTTCTTAGTAAATACAGGGTCTATGAATAAAATGATTAATATATCCTAATAAATCCAACCTTCAAAGATATATATTCACGCAAACTCACTGGAAAGAAGAAGGAATTAAAGTTTCCCAAAATAAATTTCCAAAGAAATACGTTGGCATCGTTACTTACAAGATCTTCAATTTCTATAAAGACAAGTAGTACATGTATCTAGTAAAACTAGTCTCAAATGACGTCACAGCAGTGTATGTCACGTGACAACAATTGATTTATGTTTTATAGGACAGTCAGGTAGAAATCTTAATTATAATAAAGCAATCTTTTGTTTTACTAATATATTAAAATTATTAAGTTTCATAACGCCGGCCAGTCGTAGCTTACAGAGGTTAGTCGTACTTACCACAGAGTGCCCATGGTTCGTACGACCCGACTCGGGATCGAAAAGCCGAAATGAAACCTATTTCTAATGCACATTCCCCAGGGTGCCATTAGCATAGGTCATAAATGAAATGAATATACAGTAGAATCCAGCATTTATATCATCACTATCGGTATTTGATATACAGTTATACATTTGTATTGTTATAAATAGTAGTGACGTGAATACTCAAACTATTTAATGTAAATCCTGCATAATTGTATAGACTATTTCAGATCAGCCTGCTCAAAAGCCTCAGATTTAGATACAAGTATATATTGACGTTTTGGAAGTCCGAGAAATTCGACCTCATAATAATTTTCCAAATATGGATGAAGACAAGGTATATGTAGTTAACTCGAGTTAGTCGTCTTGCCGGTCGTAAAATGTAATTAATTATTATGGTTATCTCCCTTGATTAAAGTTAGGTATATCATAAAGGTACACTTCCGCTTTCTCTGACCAATACTATTAGTTGGATTGGCATTGAGTCCTTCATCTAGAACATTTGGATATGCGTCGTTTTCTTTAGATCTTAACCGTCCCCCACCCCCGAGTTGTTCATAATGATTGTATGACTAGCCGGAGATCATTGGAGATCGTGATCACACAGTAATGAGGTAATCTCATTGATATAGACGACAGTTAGCACGTTGATTGGTAGTTTATTACGCAGCTCTCAACAATTTGTTCTGTTTGATGATGGCGTTTCTTGGGTAAGTTACGAGTACCATTGTTTCCAATTGATCCTGACACCAGCGACTCAGTCGTTATGCCAATCCCACTATCTCGAACGCGGATGAGTGGAAGTGTTTGGTTTGAAGCTGCCAGGGATCGAACCAGCTACCTCCCGATGCGGACGGTCTGCCATTTCACCACCGAGGCGATTTGACAGTTGACACCCTTCCATAGTCACACTATCCCTATGTTTAGTATGCCTGTGCAGTTGGCCAATAATAACGAATTATGTTTCATTGTGTTATATGATATCCAATGTAATTACGTATCACTTTGTGGTAATGTATTGTGTTATATGATATCCAATGTAATTACGTATCACTTTGTGGTAATGTCATACAAGACCATTAGTAAATACAATTGTTATTAACCTTTTAGTTCGTAACAGTATAATGTCGTTAGCGAGTATAGATATGCTTCAATCGTCTGGCACACATATTGTTTCCATTGTTTAGAAAAACACACACTTATTCCGTAATCGCAATGTTTGTTTAGACATTAAGTAGGTTATGGTTTGTTGTGCCATTAGACTGTGGTATTGGTAAACACAATTTACATGACATTCATAAATAAATTTTCGTGACGATTTGTTTTAAATTTAGATTTCAAGACAAACATAAAAATGCAATGTCCAACTTAAAGCAGGTTGTACGCATGTTTCGTAATAAGCTTTGTACGTAACGGTTAGCCCTACGGAACACACAGAGCTACCAATAACAGCTACAACTCAATGACCTTTTCTTTTAATAATAATACTTTTTTCGTTATTATGAAAGTACAGGTAATCCAATGAATTATAGCAGAGACGTAGATTAGACCTATCTACGTTCCTGATTATATGTATTTTATACATGTATTTACTTTATAGAATAAAATGAAGAAGGGAATCTCATGAATGACTAAATGATATATTCTTAAAGGAAAAAGAGGTGGCCGAATGTAAATAAGATAAACATTTAATATTGGAAAAAAACCACAAAAAAAACAACAAAGATCTACAAAAAAAGATCGCCTAGCCTGCGAATCGAACCCATGGAAAAGTTTCATTTGCATTCATTATTCTTTGCTTAGATTTCATTCATAACATGAACAACATAAAATAAAAAACACTTTTGTTAAGTGAGTTAATCTATAGAGGGGATTATCGACTGTATTCGATGTGTTTCCTGACAAATCCAGCAGATCTGAGTACAGCGCTAAGAGAGTTAAGTAGAGCTTATGCCCTGAAAAGTAAAACCAATTAAGCAAACTCCTTCTCAGGATGCAAATTTTAAATAAATCAGGAAGTGAATTTGTCGTGTTTTGATCCGTTCGAGGCACCAGCATGGCTGTGCCTGGAACACACGTTACATGTTTGTTTTGTTTGTTATTGAGGTGTTTTACGTCGATGTCCAAAAATGTCGTGGTTTTTTTTTTAATTCTTCAACACCAGAATGTACTGCACTTAAATTGCCGTTGTTTCCTTAAATCTTGATAATAATAATGAGAATAATAATAATAATAATAATAATAATACTTTATTCTAAGAAGGTGATTCATTTAGTGAGTTAACACTAATCTCCCATGAGGCCTTTTAAAACGATATCATAGAATCACAAGAACAATCATAATATCATTGCATTAGGAATCAAACATACAAACAATTAAACATATGGACAGTTGAGTGTCAGCATTATAAATATTAAGCCCCTTCTTTTATTAAATATATCTCTTTCCTCCTCCTCCCCCCCCCCTCTCTCTCTCTCTCTCTATCTCTCTCTCTCTCTCTCTCTCTCTCTCTCTCTATCTCTCTCTCTCTCTCTCTCTCTCTCTCTCTATCTCTCTCTCTCTCTCTCTCTCTCTCTCTCTCTGTGTGTGTCTCTCTCTCTCTCTCTCTCTCTCTCTCTCTCTATCTCTCTCTCTCTCTCTCTCTCTCTTTTTCTCTCTCACCGTATATCTATCTCTCTCTCTCTCTTTCTCTCTCTCTCTATCTTCCCCCTCATTCTCTATCTTATATCAGATACATCAAGACGTTTTCTTCGTAAATTACCAGTACGTAAGGTCCAATAATCCTGCCAACAGCGAGTCAGCCGTAATGAATACCCCACAATTATGAGCGCCAAGGATGTAAAGCTATTACTTCCAAAGTCTTTGGTAAGATCCTGTCGGGTACCGAACCTGCGACTTCCTGCGCCCGAGGCGGACGTTCCATCACTAAAGCATCGAGGCGGACACAATGTAGATAATCAAAAACTTAAATGTTGTAATAATGTAAGAGTGAAATTTGTCAGATGTAAGTATATTTTCTACTGTCTTCCATAAGTGTAGACACCAATATCAGTGTTCCTACTTACCTTTCACTTCTAAACTGATGTTTTGTACACCTTAGATATCAAATGTTGGGGTACATTAAACATTAATGTTGTGTGTTCGAGGATTGAAGACGTTAGAAAACATAATACACAAAAACGTTTTTATAGTGCTATATGATTGTTTTATTCATTTGAACAATTAAGAAAGTGATATCATATCTCATGGGCAGACACATGCATCTTCTGTTTCATAAAACATTATAACACGTTATCGAAAATTGATAAATTGGTCACGATGACCAATTTCTTATTTTTCTACAAAGTTTTCTGTTGTATTTTCAAATAGGGACAATGCGTTGTCTGCAGTTATCATGGAACTATTTATTTGACCGTTGTTTGGTTTGCAGTAACAGCATGCTCCGGACTGCAGAAAATTACCAATAATTTAAGCCATTTTATTTGCCCTCCTGGATCTGCTTTTTGTATTTATTTACCAAGTATGATATAAAATGAAAGCTAAATAGCAAATATTGGGACAACTAGGCAATTATTATCAAAAACCTGGGGTTTGAGGCTGAATCGGCCAAGTGTTATACTATCGCGCAATACATAGGTCTTCAAGAAGAAACCATAAGACACGCATCACGTATTTAGGTAATACTGAGTCAAATATTCATGGAAATGATCAAATTTCATATGTAAGCATTATTCTCAATCATTTTAGGTAACTAGTTTCATCAATTTGCCAACAGTTTCACTGTATCCATCCAACCATCTTTATAGACGAAACAAAATTTATATTTTATTTTTATTTTGTTTAACTCGGAAGCTCTTTAGACAATTTCTTTGCACTCCAGGATCTTTTTTTTTGTAAAAACAAATACAAAGTATAATATTAAATGAAAGCAAGAAAGCAATTATTTTGAAAGAATAGGTTTTGCGGATTGAGTCCGGCCAGTTTTGTGCTATCGCGCATCATTTAGGCCTTCCAGAAAAAAAATAAGAAACGCGTAACATTTTTAGACCGTGTCACATGTTCAAAGATATAACAAAACTTCATGTTCGTGCATCAAAGTAAAGTTTAAATAGCTTAAAAACATCATTTGTAATGGAAAAGATATAGATATGGCTAATGCCTAATGGCTGAATACCCCCATGACTTTAAAGTCAACTCCAGGTGTGGGAAGTAGTGGGTTCGATCCACGGCCGTGTCATACCATATACTATTAAATGTCGTTCACTCCTTTGCATTCAGGATTTTTGGATTATCATAACGACTGACTCACTGGTGTCAGGATAAATGGACAGGTGGTACTGGTTATTTGAGGAAACGCCGTGATATAACTGTAAGCCGACTGTAGCAGAGTTTCTAGTGCAGCATATGGAAGTCGCAACAATCGAAGTAGCTTTAATGTTACACTTAAGCCGACTTTAGCAGAGTTTCTAATGCAGCATATGGAAGTCGCAACAATCAAAGTAACATTGTTGTTACATTTAAGCCAACAGAGTGTCTAGTGAAGCATTTGAAAATAACACTCAAAGAAGCTTTTTTGTTACATTTAAGCTGACTGTAGGAGAGTTTCTAGTGCAGCATATGAAAGTTGCAACGATCAAAGTAACATTTGTGTTACATTTAAGCCGACTATAGCAGAGTATCTAGTGAAGCATTTGAAAATAACACTCAAAGAAGTTTTTTGGTTACTTTTAAGCTGACTGTAGCAGAATTTCTAGTACTGCATATGGAAAATAACACTCAAAGAAGCTTTTTTGTTACACTTAAGCCGACTGTAGCAGAGTTTCTAGTGCAGCATATGCAAAATAACACTCAAAGTAGCTTTTATGTTACATTTAAGCCGACTGCAGCAGAATTTCTATCTAGTGCAGCAGATGGAAGTCTCAACGACCAAACGAACATTTGTGTTACATTTAAGCCGACTGCAGCAGAGTGTCTTGTGAGGGAAGTCGCAACGACCAACGTAACATTTGTGTTACATTTAAGCCGACTGTAGCAGAGTTTATCGTGCAGCAGATGGAAGTCGCAATGATCAAAGTAACAATTGTGTTACACTTAAGCCGACCGTAGCAGAGTTTCTAGTGCAGCATGGAAGATAACAACCAATGTAACATTTTTGTTACATTTAAGCTGAATGTAGCAGAATTTCTAGTGCAGCAGATGGAAGTCGCAACGATCAAAGTAGCTTTTGTGTTACACGTTATACCCCCTTTACACAGATGTGGCTTTCGTTGAGAGACTGTTGCACGATGAAAAAATGGCCAGATCTCTCAACGAGCTTTCAATGAGCGCCCGGCAATTGCCATGGTGTCTCAATGATCTTCCAGTGATCCCCACAGTCACGCGGAGGGAAGCAATCTCTCAAGGAGCGCCAAATGAGCGCCCAACGGTCTTAAAGTTGTCTCAATGATCTCTTATAGCTTTTTCAACGGACGGCAAATTGGTCGGTCTCTCTTTGATCTCTCTTCGTCGCACCTGATCTCTCAGCAATCTCATTATATCTAACCGTGATCTCTCATTTGGTTTTTCAATAAGCGCTCGATCAGCGCTCAATGAACGCCATGGTCATAGTCTGTCCAATATCTCTATAGATGGCCATGGAAGTTGGCAAATATTTGCATTTGCATCGCACAACGAGCGCGCAAGGATCACCCAAGCATTTATACAGATAGAGATATCGGGACAATTTTGGCCAATTATGGAGCGCTCAATGGTCGCCCGACGATCTCCGTGTGTCTAAAGGGGGGCTTAAGTCGACTGTATTAGAGTTTCTGGCGCAACAAACAAAGTTACGTTTTTGTTTCACTGAAGTCGATTGGTGAATGTATAGGCTATATTTATATTTGGTTTTATTTATAACTGTTCTCCGGGGCATGTACTCCGGGGACAGTACTTTCGGGAGGTTTATCCTCACACCAGCGTATCAGTTGAAAGCTCAAGCTCAATACAGGGAAATCGAAACTCAAAGTAAGATTTTTGTGACACGAAAGGCAAATCGATTGTTAAGAAATTCCGATCAATTTAAAAACTGTATATTTGGGATTCTCCCGAGACTTCAAAGATATATCTAAACGACTAAATGGCAACCTGGTGCGTCCCTAGTCAAGCGGCGCGAATACCCATGCTGATCTTGATCTTCGATTGATGTAAAACCCTGAATGTATTTTTTCGAGTGTCGTGACTTAAATTAAGCTCCCTATCGACAATGTATGAATGAACCGACTGTGGAATGTGTAAGCTATATTCATATTTGGTTTTATTCATAACTGTTCTTCGGGGCCTGTACTACGGGGCCTGTACTCCGGGGCCAGCACTTCCGGGAGGTTTATCCTGACACCAGCTCAATACAGGGAAATCGCAACTCAAAGTAAGATTATTGTGACACGAAAGGCGAATCAATGTTAAGAATTTCCAAACATTATGAAAACTGTACATTTGGGGTTTACTGACAACCGTTCTCCAGGGACATCAAATATATTACATGTACGACTAAATGGCAACCAGGTGCGTTCCTAGTCAAACGGTGTGAATACCCATGCTTATCTTGATCTTCGATTAATGTAAAACCCGGAATGTAGTTTTTCGTCTGTCGTGGCCAAAATTAAGCTCCCTATCGACAATGTATGTATGATTTCCCGCTCAGAGCCTGATGAAGTAATCCCGAATATGACAGACATCATTCTTCGGGAAATATACCATTTCCCTGATACAGACAACCAATGGAAGCCTTACGCAGAAGGCGAGGAATTACGAATGAAAACATTGTAGGAAAAAGGCGTTAAGCTCAGAACCATGCTCTCGTCGGACAGGGCCATAGGACGGTTTTATGACAAAGATTTACGATTGTGATCAGATCGCTCGTGGACTCGTATAATGCATTGTTTTGCAATGTTTTAAACTTTTAACTTTTAAACGAAGTTTTAAGAATCAACTGCTTTGAAAACAGCAGAGGAGGAATATCTCAAAATCTGAGCAAATTCCTTATCCTGCTAAATCACTATAACTTGTAATCACATGTGATGGTTAACAAGTGATTCAATACTTATGGAGAAGTATAAATGACTATAACTTGTCATCACCTGTGATTGTTTACAAGTGATTCAATATTTATGGAAAAGTATAAATGACTACAACTTGTCATCACCTGTTATTGTTTACAAGTGATTCAATACTTATGGAGAAGTATAAATGACTACAACTTGTCATCACCTGTTATTGTTAACAAGTGATTCAATATTTATGGAGAAGTATAAATGACAATAACTTGTAATCACCTGTGATGGTTAACAAGTGATTAAATACTTATGGAGAAGTCTAAATTACTATAACTTGTCATCATCTGTGATTGATAGCAAGTGATTCAATATTTATGGAAAAGTATAAATGACTACAACTTGTCATCACCTGTTATTGTTTACAAGTGATTCAATACTTATGGAGAAGTATAAATGACTACAACTTGTCATCACCTGTGTTTGTTAACAAGGGATACAATATTTATGGAGAAGTATAAATGGCAATAACTTGTAATCACCTGTGATGGTTAACAAGTGATTCAATACTTATGGAGAAGTCTAAATTACTACAACTTGTCATCACCTGTGATTGTTAAAACTAGTGATTCAATATTTATGGAGAAGTATAGATTACTACAACTTGTCATCACCTGTGATTGTTTACAAGTGATTCAATACTTATGTAGAAGTCTGAATTACTACAACTTGTCATCACCTGTGATTGTTTACAAGTGATTCAATATTTATGGAGAAGTCTAAAGTACTACAACATTTCATCACCTGTGATTGTTAACAAGGGATTCAATATTTATGGAAAAGTAGAAATTACTACAACTTGTCATCACCTGTGATTGTTTACAAGTGATTCAATACTTATGGAGAAGTCTAAATGACTACAACTTGTCATCAACTGTGATTGTTTACAAGAGATTCAATAATTATGGAGAAGTCTAAATCACTACAACTTGTCATCACCTGTGATTGTTAACAAGTGATTCTATATTTATGGGAAAGGCTAAATCACTACAACTTGTCATCACTTGTGATTATTTATAAGTAATGTTAACCCTTTCCCACATACAGACTCTAACTGACACCTCTTCAGCAGAAAACTTTTAAAAACATTGTGACAAAACGAGAACATGCTCATCATGGACAAAAGGAGAACGTGCTCATCATGAACAAGTTCTCGTTTTACACCAATGATTACATGTACATCTCTTTTTAATAATTTAACTCTCATTTATGAAGATTTTCAGGTTTTTGCCAAGATGTTTTGAAAGTCGTTTGCCGCAGATGTGTTGTATGTGGGGAAAGGGTTAATTCACAGTTGCAGTCATAGTGATAAAGAGAGTGTTGAATTGATGTCGTCGTCAGCGAAAAAGTCGTAATTAATAACTCTTTCCCACATTAATACATCTGGAACAGAAGACTTATAAAATAACAAGGCAAAAGTATGGGAAATTACTTTAAAAGAAAGTAGGAAAATATGTTTTCAAAAGCACCCTTTACAAAAGAAAGAATAATTATTGAATGAAGTTGAAATCACTGTCTTTTTAACACAATATTTTTAAAAGAACCCTCTACAAAAGAAAGAATAATTATTGAATGAAGTTGAACTCATTGTCTTTTTATCACAATGTTTCCTAAAGAACCCTCTACAAAAGACAGAATAATTATTGAATGAAGTTTAAATCGCTCTCCTTTTGCTACAATGTTTACAAAAGCAGTCAATAACAGAAGCTTCAAAATGCCTCTGAAAATGCGAAATATATAATTAGGCAGTAAAAGATAAACTTACCATGGACAAGAACAATTCCAAACAAATGTCCGGACATTGTCGAATAGACCTATTATTATGTTACCAACACAGCTATGAAAGCTGTTATCATCACGTAAATTGTATAATAATTATGCATATCTACATAGCAAGCAGCAGGAACCATGAAGACCAATAATCGGCCTCCATTGAGTAGCGTCGCTCCAAGTCGAAATGGGCCCTGTAAACACTTAAACAGAGGTACGTGTCTTCATTCATTATTTATATGTCTGGTTCCCTGCAATTCTATGTGTTTGAAGAGTCGTCTGCTTTAATCTTGTTCCACATACAACACATCTGCAGCAGACGACTTTAAAATATGTAGTTAAAATTCGTTATAGACGAAAGAACAATTAGTGGATAAAGTTGAAAACAATGTGGCAAAGAGAAATTGCTAATAATGAATAATTTCTTCTTTTGCAACAATGTTTTCCAAAATGGGCTGATTCACTGAAAAGCGTCGGAAAGCTTCTGTTTTCGGGAAAAGATGTAAACGTATAAGGAGAAAGATGAAACATTAAACAAATTGAAAATATATGTTTGAGCAAAACAGAGATAAAAACATTGTAGGAAACGGGAAAATCGTTGTCGACAACTCTTTTTCACACAATGTTTTCAAAGGACTTCTGCGTCGTAGGAGTCATATGTCGTCTGCATGAGGACAACTACTATTTCAAGTTGTACACTTCTTAATAAAAACACCATTTTCGAAAATGTTCAGCAAGTTCAGCCTGCAAAAGTCAAATCAATCAATCGATCTACATTCCGCAAGCAGGGATCTAACTTTTTTTAGACGTTATAAAATATTACACCATTAGGCGACAGTCAGGTTATTCAAAGAACTGGGATACGTAATTGATTATACATGTAAGTGGGGATACATATAATTGGGGATACATGAAATTGGGGATACATGTAATTTGGGATACATGTAATTTAGGATACATTTAATTTAGGAATTGGGGATACATGAAATTGGAGATACATGAAATACGGAATACAGGTAATTTGGGATACATGTAATTGGGGAAACATATAATTGGGGATACATGAAATTGGGGATACATCTAATTGGGGATACATGTCATTGGGGATATATGTAATTGGGGATAAATGTAATTGGGGATACATGTAATCGGGGTTAAATGGAATCGGGGATACATGTAATCGGGGATACATGTAATTGGAAATATATGTAATTTGGAATACATATAATTGAGAATATATGTATGGGGATATATATAATTGGGAATATATGTAATTTGGGATACATGTAATTTGGGATATATACAATTGGGGATATATGTAATTGGGGATATATGTAATTAGGGGTATATGTAATAGGGGATATACATAATTGGGGATATATGTAATTTTGGATACATATACATGGGTATACAATTAATTAGGGATATATTTAATTGGGGGTATATGTTATTGAGGATACATGTTTTGAGGATACATGTTATTCAAAACAGAACAGAAAGTTAAATTGACATGACGCATAAAAGCTCCTAGACACATATAAACCTATATAGCAAAACATGTACATACTACGGAAATAGCCTGTCGATTAAAACATTGATAGATTGATTGGGATTTAACACCGTTTTCAACAAATTTTCAGTCATATCACGGCGGCCAGTTCACCTACTAATGTGTTTCCTAGCTTTCCCACACCAGTACACCACACAGAATATTTTCCAAGCAACTGGCTGCTTTTCCACATAGACTATGAGCCCATTGGTGAAAGACGAATGACGCTTGTCACAGTGACTTTTGTCAAACGTCGGAATGAATGTTGGCCGAGCTTGGATTCGAACTCAAAACCCCTGAATTTACAGCCCGCGTCGCTACCGGGGCTCGGCGTCGATTAATACAACAATACATAACATTAATACATTTATTATACAAATAGGTTTTAACCCTTTTTCACATACATCCGCTTTTCTGACGCCTCTGCAGCAGACGACTTTTTAAAACATTTCGGCAAAAGGAGAATTTCCCTTTCTGAAATAATATTTTCATTTCTATTCAGTAAATATATTATATATGTGAAGAGGCTTTCTATATATGTGCCAAGATTATTCTAAAGTCGTCTGCTGCAGATATAGTGTTAGTGGGACAGGGTTAACGTACGAATACTTCTGGATAGTTTGACTTATAGAACAGTTGCCCCTTTAACTGGTGAACCGATGTAATATCCATTAATTGTGTTCTCGTGCATTGATGATACAATTAACTACTCGACACGTTCAATTTATATGATTGCCTCTTACAACGTTTGTAATGTTGGTCCTGTCACTGGCATTCATAGGATATGATATGATATAATACCACTTCATTTAACACTGCGTGTTTCCTAGAAGCGTCAATTCATCTCTTCTATTCGACTGTACGGGCTAATTGATCTGTACTATTTAACAGTGCGGGGCTATTTCAGCTGTACTATTCGACAATACGGGCTAAGTTCATCTCTACTATTTAACAGTGCGGGCTATTGCATCTGTATTATTCGACATACCGGGATTTTTCATTTTTTCTATTCGACATACCGGGATTTTTCATTTTTTCTATTCGACAGTTCGGGCTATTTCAGCTCTGCTATTCGACAGTGCGGGCTATTTCAGGTCTGCTATTCGACAGTGCGGGCTTTTTCAGCTTCACTATTCGACAGTGCGGGCTATTTCATCTGTTCTATTCGACAGTGCGGGCTATTTCAGTTCTGCTATTCGACAGGTCCGAGGCCTATTTCTGCTCTACTATTCGACATTGTGGGCTATTTCAGCGCTACTTGTCGACAGCTTGGCCTATTTCAGCCCTGCTATTCGACAGTTCGGGCTATTTCTGCTCTACTTTTCGACAGTGTGGGCTATTTCAGCTCTACTTGTCGACAGCTCGGCCTATTTCAGCCCTGCTATTCGACAGTTCAGGCTACATGTATTTCTGCTCTATTATTCGACAGTTCGGGCTATTTCTGCTCTACTAGTAGACAATGCGGGCTATTTCAGCTCTACTATTCGATAGTGCAGGCTATTTCATCTGTTCTATTCGACAGTGCGGGCTATTTTATCTGTACTATTTGATAGTGTATGCTATTTCATCTGTTCTATTTGACAGTTCGGTCTGTTTCAGCTCTACTTTTCGACAGTGCAGGCTATTTCATCAGTTCTATTTGATATTGCGGGCTATTTCAGCTCTACTAATCGACAGTTTGGGCTTTTTCAGCTCTTCTATTCGACAATGCAGACCATTTTAGCCCTACTATTCGACAGTGCGGGTTATTTCAGCTCTACTATACGACAGGGAGGGCTATTTCAAGCCTATTATTCGACAGTGCGAGAGGATTAAATGTTTCAACTGATTGGACACTGTTCACAGTATTCCAGTTATATCTCACGGTGACTAGTTCACCGATTCTTGTTTTATTTTTATTTTTTTATAAATACGTTAGCATAACCGTGCCTGACTTTTTAAATATGACATTGGCCAACGACCTTAAATACATGCTTATTTATTGGTTTTTAAACAGATCTGAAATAGTTTATACCGTTTAATCAAGTGTAATGAATATTTGTATTTATATTCATATTTTTTTATATCATTTGTATGGCTGAGTAGTTCCCTTAATATGTACAATTATTGCCTACAAATGCGAATTTTATACTGTTATGTTAACACATTGTATATATTTATTACTTGTATTAAGTTTCACTTAAATAACATATAAGACTACTACTATTTCACTCCATTAACCCTTTCCCTCATACGACAATTCTGCAGCAGACGACTTTGAACATATTTAGTAAAAAAATGGAAAAATCTCTATAATTGAATGGATAACCTATGACTACAAGTGGAAAACATTGTGGCAAAAGGAGAAATCGCTCGTTTTGAGCAATTTCTTCTTTTGTCACTTTGTTTTCAAAAATCCGTCTGCTGCAGAGGCATCAGAAAGCGTATATATGAGGGAAAGGGTTAATAAGGCTGTTAACCCTTATCCCGTATACAGTTGCGTTTTGACGCTCTGCGGTGTTCCCTATGCCTATCCATACACAATCGTACCTGTGTGTATCTTAAGTCATGTCAACGTGTTCCCTAGGCCTATCCTTACACCATCGTACTTGTATGTATCTTTAGTCATATCACGGTGTTCCCTTGGCTTATCCTTACACCATTGTACCTGTGTGTATCCTAAGTCATGTCACGGTGTTCCCTTTGCCTATCCTTACACCATCGTATTTGTGTGTATCTTTAGCCATATCACGGTGTTCCCTAGGCTTATCCTTACACCATCGTACCTGTGTGTATCTTAAGCCATGTCACGGTGGTCCCTTGGCTTATCCTTACACCATTGTACCTGTGTGTATCTTCAGCCATATCACGGTGCTCCCTAGGCTTATCCTTACACCATCGTACCTGTGTGTATCTTAAGTCATATCACGGTGTTTCCTTGGCTTATCCTTACACCATCGTACATGTGTGTGTCTTTAGTCATATCACGGTGTTCCCTAGGCCTATCTTTACACAATCGTACCTGTGTGTATCTTTAGCTATGTTACGGTGTTCCCTAGGCCTATCCTTACACCATCGTACCTGTGTGTATCTTAAGTCAAATAACGGTGTTCCCTAGGCTTATCCTTACACCATCATACCTGTGTGTATCTTTAGACATGTCACGGTGTTACCTATGCTTTGTGACTGGCTGCCGGAACTGTTCAGGGACATTGTCAGGAAATTAAAACATTGGTTTGATTTTTTTGAAGAATTGCAACTAGTGTAACACGAAGCCATTGTTATCCGCGACTGCCCCTGAAACATGCCAGATTACCGGCTGTTTCCTGTAACTAGACCAATGTCCAGCCTGAATAGGGCTATGTATATGTACAAACAACCAACTACGGCTGAGCTTGAAAGCCGGTTGCCGTTACTAGGCATGGCTCGAACAGAACGGGTGAAACGTCGGGCGATGTCGGGAAATTCCAACTGTGTTGATCCAACTGCCGAGTCCCGCCAGAGTTACAAACTATAGCCGGCAACGTGCCAAGTGTCCCGACATATGTAACCGTGCTATACCTATAGTTGGCTTTCTGACAAGAGTCAGTTGCAGGCGCCAAACAATGACTCCGATTTTTAAGAAGTGCGGTTATGCCGAACTTCTGCAGTCGACTGTAGAACCTGGTGGGATTTGGACCGACGGAATTGTTCCCATCCTTGCTTTAGCTTTTGTTCTAGATGTAGGAAGTTAAGGGTGCTTTGATGCTTGGCAGACGCGATAATCTGACTTCGTGTGCCACTAGGTGCCGTTCAGACGAGTTGCGTCGCTATTCTTCACAGCAGGACTTGAAACTTTCCTACAATGCCTCGAGTTTGAACCCGTTTTTGTCCGAGTTTTAGAATGTAGTATTAAATTCAACCGTCTCATGATACAGACGGATTTTGAATCTTTTGCTACGTGTGTAGTTTTAAATCACTGCGAGAAAGGGGAAATTTCTCAATAAGAGCTTATTCTCCTTCCTATTTACTCAATGTTTTCAACTCTGTAGCAAAATTATGCAAACGGTTTATGAAGAGGTACTCGTTTTTCTAATAAAACTAGAGCTGTCCGTAAGACCTCCACCGTTTATTAGTTTAAAAATTGCAAAAACGTATGTGAAACATTTGGTAACTACGGTGTTCCATTAGGGCCGCGATAGTACGATAACGCGATGCGATAGAACGATAACGCGATGCGATAGTACGATAACGCGATGCGATAGTACGATAACGCGATGCGATAGTACGATAACGCGATGCGATAGAACGATAACGCGATGCGATAGTACGAGACCACGATGCGAGATTGCGATATTAATATCGCACTATTGCATCGCGTTATCGTACTATCGCATCGCGTTGTCGTACTATCGCATCGCGTTATCGTACTATCGACCCTAGGTCGAAACCGCGAAACAACGCTATTACGATATGTCCCTAATGGAACACCGTAGGTAACACTGTAATATTAATCAAGAAGGGTGCCAGCTAAGGTTTGTGTAAATTTCCTATTACTCTGTGTAATTATGCAGAATTGCAACACTTTGGCCGTTGAACAATGAAACAACAGTATTTTATGTTTTAACCAAACACATTTTTATTATATGCAAGAAATGTTGTTATCAACCTTGTTTATTGATTGATTGATTGATTGGGGCTTAACGCCGTTTTCAACAATTTTTCAGTCATATCAGTCAGTTTACCTATTCATGTTTTTCCTAGCTTTCTCACACCAGTACTCCACATAACATACTTTCCATGCAACTGGCTGCTTTTCCACATAGAATGTTAATCTGTTGGTGAAAGACGAATGATGATTGTCACAGTGTCTTTACTTACATAGGCGTGGTGGTTGGGACGGGTTGCATTAAGTTTTAATAAGTTACTAGGATATGGACTCTTTATTCAGTTGTCATGCAAAACTTTAACCAGCATTTCTAAGTCAGAAAATGGCCATTATTTGAATTAAATGCAGGACAGAGTTATTTAACTTGATTATTTACATAGGTTTGAAGCATTCATTGTAGCAGGTTTCAATGCAATACGACTAGAAGTAACTGAGTTAAGGTGTAATATATGTAATTGTATGTAAAACCTACACCAATGTGTGACGCCGACGCCGACGCCAGAGTGAGTACCATAGCTCTCATATTCTCCGAAGACTCAAGCTAAAAATCATGTCTGATTTCGCGGTAGAAGTGAAACCCTAATGAAAGGAGCGATATTTGTCCACTTAATCATTTTCTTCTGTTCAAACATTAATTTTAACAATTCGTTAAATGTTGGTAGCGTCAGTCAAAACCATTAAATTAAATACTGCTCCGTAAAAATTAATGCAGTCTAACTAGTAACACATTTTTAGCAAGGGAGGTCACCCCATCAGAGATTCTTGAAGAAAGTAATTTGAGTTATCTAACTTACATTAACACTAATAAAACGATGTGAGGACACACAGCGGGTAAATTATATAATGAATTTAAAGAAAACGTTACAGAAAACGATATTTAGTGCAAAAAAGGGAAAATGACATCAATCTGACAGATAAAGATGGTACATCAGATAAAATGTTTTCGGCTGAAGCATATGAATTGTTCTAGCAAAGTGCTCATGACATTTATAGCAAACATACAGATCTGCAGTCTACACAGACAAAGAAAGTAAGCTCTACTTATTTAACAAAAGGTGATATGGTAACAGAATTCTCAAATATATACAAATCTGGTTGAAGACAACATCATCGTGTCAACTTCTTCCCTACAACTTCCAGAGTGGATGCGAATGGTAAAGTGTATGACAAAGGTTTTTATTCAAGAAGACCTACCTATGATCTGTAAAGTATTTGAAAAAGGTGTCATATTAAATCTGCTAACAATAAAATAGCAGATATGTGTCAAGCTGCGTTGCAGGTTATACAAACGAACAATGAAAACCGAATAGGTAGAACAACTGTTAACACTCTAAGATATATTAGTAAGAAACAGCTACCATTACCTAAACCCACAGTTCAAGAAGTAGAGAGAACTCTAACACTGCCGATTGGTCAAGGAGAAAAAATGACAGAGGTAGATATGGCTGAAGAGGACTCGGCAATGCTGTTCTTGGTCTGCTTGACAGATATCTCCACTGCAGAATATGTTGAATTTAGAACATGTAAGTCTTGGAAACAATACTTTTGTGAAAACTTGATTCAAAATCAATTAGATCAATATACTTATAATATTGATACATTCTATGAATGTCGATCATAATGTATTTTAGTTCAACATTAAAGATCTTACATACCACATACAGATGTAACAGCGCAAAGAACTCTGAATGAAAAAGAGACTACACTAATCATATTAGACAGGCCTTAAACATCAGCAATACCTGGTAATCTTGCTACTGAAGGGAGCACTAGTAATATGCAGAATTCACTTACCAGGACTTCAGTGCAGAAAGAACCTACCAGTTCTCCATCTACTGCCAAAAATCATATAACCCAAAAGCAAGCAGGTTTCTAACCCCGCAGTATATGATCAATCCCGCGAACAATAAATGCCAACCAATCTGATGAAGAGAAAGAACCAGGAAAGAGCAAAAAACAAGGAACATTTATCCATCCGGGCAAAAACTAGCTGACTGTAAGGCAAGGATTGTAATGATAGAAGTAGCTAATAGAGATTACGTATATACTGTCCAACCTCTTAATGAAAAGCTTAATAGACTAATGACTGAGAAATCATCTCAAAGCAATAACAATAATAATGCACTAGATACTAACAATAACCCTTTTAACAAGCAGAATTCAGAGATGTCATGCCAAATGAAGTTAATGCAGACAGAATTGCATTATCAAATGGAAATATTGGAACTGAAAACACAACACAAAATGGAGACTGGCAACCTTATAGTACAGCAAGAAATACAAAAACTTTACTAAAAAGTACATAAACAAGATCAGAATAGTCGAACTCCAAGCATACCTAGTTTGCCAATACCATCAGTACCAACAATGCTAATACATAGGCCAGTTGTGTCCCATCCTACCCCTCTGGCTCAAATATCAAGTATGAACGCTGTGTATCAACCGCTACAAACCCCGCATTTGATATGTCTGTGGGACATACCCCCATCTAATCCAATGATGCTTACAATACTAGTAAATGGACTTGTGCACCAAAGTAAAGTCAGACAAACCATTCCAAAACCCTCCTTTGCACAATATTGCAGGTGTCGATGACAGGCATGTGTATCAACCACTCAGTTTGGTGAATGTAATTACCCACAATCCATCACTAAATGAACAGCAACCTGATTAATGCTTATAATTGATATCGAAAGATCAGAATGAACAGTGAATAAAATGAGTGTTGAACGACCAACAACAGAAAAAATGCTCAAATAACCAGTCTAATAATGGCTTACTATGTGCTCAAGATTGTGAAGACACAGCTATCAACAGATATAACTGCTTTTGAATCTGACCAATCTACACAATTTAATGTATCTCTGGATTGCGACACCGTTCAAAATACAAACAGAAACTAACAGTACAACATTTTGAAGGCACCTCCACATAAGTATGATAGTAATTACAATCAGAATAATATTACACTCACTGTCGACTGGAATGCTATGGACTAAAGAAGGACATATTCTTACATCATAACGAGAAATTTTCATCCAAAATAGATTACTTCCTTCTCCAATCCATATCACAGAAAGTTGTCGAATATATTAAAGTAGATGATATGAACCCATTGAACACATCTAAATATATACTAATATTTGAATGTAAACCATTGCCAACCTACAGGGAAAAGTGCTAACAAAACCTAAATGGGAAAAGTGTGACAAGATCCAGTATATAAATACAATAAGAGAAAACATACATTCAGTCATAAGCCAATCAACAGAGGATATTCTGAATAATTTATCAAAAACTCTGCATAAAACAAAAAGCAAGTACATGTTAAACTACAGAAAACTTAAATTTCTAAAAAATATGTGGTAAAAGCATTTGGAATAGAAAAACTAGAATGGAGTGCTCCACGGAGCACGTGTGTCACCTGCATTTTTTTAATTTTTGACAGAAAAGGGGCAATAACTCTGATGTAAAAATATTTGGATTATCCCCCTTTTGTGAACCCATCACACACATTGATATAAACATTTGTTTCAATGTAATCCTCTGAGTAGAAAAAAGTTATTTGAAAACGTGACGAAAAAGTGTGAAGACAGACAGACGGACGGACAGACAGACAGACGCCGGACAATGTAATACCTAAGTGCCTACCATGCTAAGCAGGTGAGACAATAAGTACATCCATGAAGAAATCAACAAAGTTATATAAACAATGGAAAGACTCCGGGCGAGAACGTGAGGTAACAAAGCTACAACTTAGGTATGAGTCGCCTTATTGAAGAAAATGAGCCCATACAAGAGCGGCCAATAGAATAGGCAACTATACTTGAAGTCCAAGATTCTATCAAGAAGTTTAACTCTATAAAAGTCGCAGACACCAATGGAATATCAGCTGAGCAAAAAAAAATAAAAAAAATAGCCCGCAGTAAATTTTCACCAGTCGTAACCGAAATAATAAATGGCATTTTCAATAAACGGGATGTGCCAACAGAGATGAGATGGGTAGTCCTGACCCCACAGGGAAAAGACAAGGTCCACACAAGAAAGTAAAGAGACATAGAAGTTACAGATACAATTATGAAACTCCTTGAAATTATATTAAAAGAAAGAATCGACAAGATATTTGATATTCAATAAAAAGAATGCAGCTTATATTGTATCGGAAGCAATATCAAATACAACCCCGTATATTGTATCGGAAGCAATATCAAATACAACCTCGTCAGAAATTCTAATTATGGCTTGCCTCGACGCTGAAAAGGCTTTTGATTAAGTGGACCATGGGGTGATGATCACTACATTATACTACTAAGGCATCACAGGACACCTCTGGATACTATTAAGAAATCTCTAGTTTAGTTCTGTTCCATGAAGGACAAGGTTAACATCAATCCAAAGAAATCTGAAATTTTACCAATTGGAGAAAAGCATCTAAACCCAGTGTATCTAAATGGAGGAGAAATCAATCAAACAGATCACCTGAAACATTTTGGTAACACCAGAACTCTAAAACAAACACACTTTTAATAGAGAGGATCGCTTAAAAACAGAACGACTAACCATATATGCGTTGTTAGGACCTGGACTTCATGCTAGAAAGCGGTCGTCTCCCAGGGTAGCAGTCAAACTATGGAAGACTTACGTGCTACCTAGATCACTGTAGGGTATTGAAGTTTTGAAAACCAAGGAAAGTGACATTTACAAATTAGAGAAACAACAACCACAACGGATCATGCACTTCCCAGGACTTCCTGAAAGAACTACAATAGTAGCAGTATACATTCTCTTGAGAGCAGAACCAATTGAATCAATCTTAGTCAAACAAAAATTATCCCTATTTATGAAAACCTGTAGATTGAATAATTCAACTGAGTGTAAAATACTATCTCGCCAATCGGTAATGTCTAAACCAGCAGACCAGTCATTTAGGCCTACATCAAATATCAAAGAAATATTGCATAAATACTCTCTTCCAAATACCAGGTCACTGATAAACAACCATGTATACATACCTAGATGGAAACGGGTGTTAGACCAAGCTGTCTCCAACTACTGGTACCAGGAATGGGTTGCTCAACTAGAAGAAAACCCAACCTAAAAATACGAGACAGACCAATACAGAAGGTATCCAGTGTATCCTTTATGAGCGTGATGTGAAGGAAAAAAAACAAAAGTGAAAACAAAGCTGGTTACAGGAATCTACATCTTACAGGTTTATCCAAACAGAAATATTTTGTACATGCCAATTATGTCACAAAGAATATTTAAACGCTTCATTCTTCGATAATTAAAGGGCAGCATCTCCTCAAAGCTACTCTGGATAACACACACCCAGAGGGCTACAACAGCGTGAGCGAACCAAAACAGATGCTCCAGATGATTTTTGATTGTACTCATAAAGATATCACACAATGGATATGCCTCAAAGAAAAATATCAAAATGATATAGAAAAAGCAACTCAAGCTTTTTGCTACTATTAAAATCCAATAGTTTATAAGTTATCATTCTAACATGACGTTGTTTTCCTTGCCTATAGAGAACGAAGAAAATAACCGTTGATTATTCGTCAATAACCAATGGAAATGCACTACTTTTCACATTGGCTATTCCAGTTATCCCCCCGCGTATAAGCCTGTCATTCAGCGTCACGTGATGTAAAGAAACATACATGTGTATACTACGTCGTCTGCAATGGCTGACTCGATATTTTATTTATTTTATTTTTATTTATTTTACATCGATTGCGAAACAAGCTTTCAGCTTGGATTAATCATGCTCGATGTCTGCTTCCTGGAGACTTAACCAGTACTCGTGCCGTTTTGTGTGGAAAAATCTCAAAGACAGGACCCGCTCATCACGGGACGCGAACCAGGGACCTTTGATACGAGAGGCCGACGCTCTACCTCTGCACCACTGTAACGTTATGACGTCAACCCGCTCACGTGACGTCACTTTCCTAGTCACGCCCACGGAACATTTTTAAGTTAAGCTTTCTCCAAGAATCCAAACTAAATGTATCAGAACTCTAAACACACCGTTGTTTGCACTGGATCTCGGACAAGTTTTAGGTTGAATTTCAGGTTTCTAGCTGATTCCGTTATTTGCTGGTGCGAGATCTACATAAATATGTTGTGAAAATGTCGATTTTTCAGGTTTTAACCTCAAAAATTTCTCTGAAAATAGATTTTTCCCAGATATAACGAACACGCCCAGACCTAGATCACATTGAGTTCTATAAGTGTGGGGAATTTCAGCAAAATTTCTTTGTCCTCAAATCGCTGAATTTTCGGACATAGCCCTGTAGACATTCGTTCCGTAGAACAGAATAGAATAATTCTGCTCCACTACACTCATTCTATACATATTGTTAACTTGTATAGTACAATGAAAACTAAATAATTAATTAAATAAAATTACATTGTCTTGTTGCTGAATCTACCCCTCTTTGTCGGTTTTTTCTTCAGTTATGCGTATAATGCAGTGGGTAGTCACAATTGATGGAACAGCAAACTGGTGGGTAAACTGGTTTGCTAAATAGTGCATTTATTTCCCTTTGTTAAGGTGTCGGGTCATGTTAGAATCGAAATGAAACTATCAAAAACCTTGGTTTATTGGCGAATAACCAATGGTTTGTCGTTCTGATGCGTTGTAATTAACCACTCAGGCCGTAGGCCTTCGTGGTTAATTCCTGCGCATCAGAACTCCAAACCATTGGTTATTCGCCAATAACCCACGGTTGTTGATAGTTTATTTCTTAAATTTAACCCCTTCCCATGCATTTGCAGCAGATAACTTGACAAAAGGAAAATATGCTCATTTTCCCTTTTACCGCATTGTTTTCAGATTTAGATCTACATTTACAAATATTTGTCATACTTTTAAAATGTTTTCAAAGTTATCTGCTGCAGATTTGTTGCAAGTGTGAGTGTTAATATACTCAGACTAACGAACATGAACATATGAAAATACATACGGAATATTATGTTGTGGGGTGGATAAATGAGTTCGTATTCCACGACAAGTAGCGTGGGAAAATCGATATCTTACGAGACCGTAGGTCGAGCTAAGATATGGATTTCCCCACGCTACGCGTCGTTAATACGAACTCAATTATCCACCCAATAACATAATATTCCTTTTATTACATACCTACAATCTATGAGCAGCGAAAATTTATTGAGTTTACATTTTATTAACCGTAAAATTAAGATTATGAAGGGCGGATGAATATCGCTTCAATGATTACGCCACGCCTCCATAATGCATTCCAATACGTATGCTCCGCCCAATATCGTCATCAAACCGGTTACGTCACTGTATGACGTCACAATCTTGTATTTACACCGCATATAGATACGGAATTTTAATCTGTCGTGGTGTATTTGCGCATGTCAATCTGTGTGTATTTCCACCGGAAAATAAACAGGCATGTAATAAAGATCTATATACCACAGGCGTCCGAATTTCTATTACAGCAACAAATGCGGAAAAACACACAATACCTCGTTTAAATACTCAAAAAGTCTCTCTGTATTGTCTATACGCTATTATTACACTACAAGAGAAAGTTGATGCAAGACATCAATGTCGCCGGAAAAGACTGCATTGATTTATTGTTTAACAATAACACACATGTATTCTTGACTTTCATTAGTCTAAACATACACATAATGTTTTCATAAGGACTAATTCCAGGATTTTTGAAATTCCACATAGATCTACAAATTTCAGGATTTCTTGTGGTCAGGATTTTGGATGTTTTGTATTTGTCAATAAAAACCCAACAAATTAATACATTTTGGGATTTAAATCTACATGCAATAAAAAGCTATTAAAGCAACAATGAAAACCTTTAAACGCTTAAAACATTGAGAAAACGGTTAAATTGCTGAAGACATGAACTTCCTCCTTTTTAATAATAATTATAATAAATATTTCACAGATGTTAAAAATTATCATCATATGTTTAAAACGTAGACCACACTTGAAACAACATATCAGCTAAATTGTTTATCTAAATCGTTGATGCATACAATATATGTTTGGCGCAAGAGAAATGCCAGTTGCGAGTCCCATTACTATTTAATAGGTGGCAAGTATGAAATTAATTGGGTGCGAAAGAGCAGATTTTCTTTATTTCTAAATCTATTGTTTATCAGAGTTTGTTCTTCTCTTAATTTGTTTCAAGCCAAATAAACATTTAATATCACATATATTTAATCATTTAAGTGTGTAATATCACATATATTTAATCATTTAAGTGTGTAATATTAGCTATCTATGATAGACTATCTGTAATAAGGTGTTTGAGCATTCTTTCGAAATGTTGACCCTCGTTTCAAGATGTCAGACATCGAAGAAAGTGAATACAAAGTCAGGCAAAGCTGTAGTGCATGTTTTATTCCACTGCATTCGAGAGAAAAGGGCATTTATATAGTATCTTTCTTTCTCCAACATTCGACCCATGCACTCGTTTCGTGACGTTTAAGATATCAATTTGTCGTGCGACATTTTTTGTCTGCATAAACAAGTCACTTTTCTAAGTTTACATTTTACTTCCGGTTACTTCGCTTTGTTTACATTTTGGCAATATGAAACTAGGTCATGAACTGAGGAAAGGGCGTTTCGACGTTCACGACCGATAAACAGGCTTATATTTGAGACATATTTTCACAAAATATTTCTTATTTTTGTTTCTGTTACCAGTTTATGTTGATACTGATCTATTAAAAGGAGAATTCAACGTGATTTTCATATCGATAGTCTCTGCAAGCAGGTGCGCGTATCTAAACAAATTTGACTGTGCGACGTAAAGGTTTGTAGTTATCGCCTTTTGATTACATAGTTTATGAAAATAAAGTATCCCAGTCTAGCTAATAGGGACTGTTTTGTCTTCGTAAATAAAACACAAAAACGTAAATGCCAGTCAAAATAAAGAAACTGCACATACTTAAAACATCGGAATATTTATTTCATTTTAAATGTGTCATAACTTAGTGTTTTTAAACAAACGCAATTGTAATATGTTCAAGACATTTAAAAAAATAATAATCTAATAATAACCCCCCCTCCCATGTGATTTCAGAAAACCTATTAAAAATAGAAGTCGCGGGCTTCTGCCCGGCGACTAATAAGGACGTTTGGAGGGGCTATTTATAGTAACACGTGCGGGATTCCCCAAATTACCATTACGATCATTTTTATCATAGCGTATAGACAATATAGAGAAATTTTTTGAGAATTTTAACGCGGTATTGTGTTATTTTCCGCGTGTTTAGCTATAATAGAAATTCGAACGTACTAGCAGTAACAAATAAACTATTATAGACTATGTGGAAACAAGCTATAGACAACCTTGACTCAAATCTATTTATGGAAAAAGCTAGCTTCACAAAGGGATTTTACATAAACTAATCAGTGTTAACGTTTTTTTTTAAGTTTTAAATTATTTATTTACGGTTAATTTTAATTATAGTGCTTCTGTTTTATTGGAACTATTATCTCAGCGGTTCAGCTGGGATTTACCTAAACAACAACTACAACGACGAGGCTAAGTTTGTTGTGGCGGGAAAAACGTTTTCTATCTACGCTTCAACGCCCTTGTATTTTAAAAACAAGATTCGTAATCTAGATCAGTTGTGCAGATTCAGATCATCTCTAAGATTTAGAGAAGTTGTTACTATTATTCTACAACGTCTTCGTTTTGCAGAGTAGGAGCATCCAGCAGTGGGAAATATGTATACAGACTCAATGAATTAAAGTCGTAGCAAGGGAGGTAAGTGTCTCTAAATAGTAATCAAAAGTAGAATTCAGAGGTCCAGATAAGGAGGGGTATGTAACTCTTTTCCCACAATTTCTCTCTTATTATTAAAGTAAACCCTATGTTGTGGGAACTCAAACAAATCGTCTCACTGATGCAATTATTTTGAGTACCAACAACAAAGGGTTAAAGGGTCAAATAAGGATTTTAGAACATGCAAAACGCCCCTTATCTAGAGCTTTGGATGATAATATGTATCCTGCAGTTGTGTCTATTGATTGGTTTGTTTTAATTGTGCTTTCCCTGACTGTCAACAGTACTTTGAACAGTTATATATCACAGTGTCTCCTGGGTATATAACATTAACAATTCGAGGGCTTGGCGTGAAACGGTTGTAACTAAAATTGGTATTTTTTTTCCAAGGTAAATCACCTCGCCATAAAGTCTTTATAAGCGTTAAATCATTGTTCTTGGTAAACAATGGAAATTTAGATGCCATTGCTCGTTCTGAGCAATGGCATCTAAATTTGCATTTTTTACAAAGGGGTCAAAATTGCCCCTAAACCAGAGCTTTCAAAATAGGTTTTTAGTTACAACCGTTCCACGCCAAGCCCTCGAATATATTCTACCGATGTAAGTTATCCTGTCAGACACCTAGGCATCATGGTTTAAATATTATTTTTGCAACCATGATCAGTCCCAAGGTCTACGATTTGTATGTGTTTGATATGACCTGAACGTGGATTGAACCCTGATACATATTGTTCCTGAGGGCAAACCCTGATATATATTGTTCCTGAGGGCAAACCCTGATATATATTGTTCCTGAGGGAAAACCCTGATATATATTGTTCCTGAGGGCAAACCCTGATATATATTGTTCCTGAAGGCAAACCCTGATATATATTGTTCCCGAGGGAAAACCCTGATATATATTGTTCCCGAGGGAAAACCCTGATATATATTGTTCCTGAGGGCAGATGCTCTAATAATTAACCACTTCATCACAGAAATTGAATCAGTGTTCAAGAATTAAAGTTTAGTTGAAACTTTTATTTGGCTACAAGTGAACCTTTAACTCCTTTGTAGCTAGCAGATGTCATTTTTATAAATTGGAAGAAATTTATTCTAATTGAAGTAGGCATTACTGGTAGAATCCAGGGCAATCTGTCTGTTTTTTATTGAAGCAGGATATTAGATCTAGATCTACATGTGGCATTGTTTAAGACAATTATGCAATATTTAAGATGGCAGGTTCTATCACTGGTAGAGTCATACCAAATAATAATGATATTAGATCAAATATATATATGCAATATTTAAGATGGCAGGTTCTACCACTGGTAAAGTCATACCAAATAATAATAATATTAGATCAAATATATATATATGCAATATTTAAGATGGCAGGTTTTATCACTGGTAGAGTCATACCAAATAATAATGATATTAGATCAAATATATATATGCAATATTTAAGATGGCAGGTTCTACCACTGGTAGAGTCATACCAAATAATAATAATAGTTCAAATGAGTTTCAACTGACTCTGGCGCACCCAGAAACAAATATAGACGCTTTTTGACGCCTCAGCAGCAGACGGCTTTTTAAAAACATAGTGACATAAGAAGAAATTGCTCAAAACAAGCAATTGCTCCTTTTGCCACAATTTTTTCTAAGTTTAGACATACTAGGTTATCCATTCAATTAAAGAGATTTTCTATTTGTTGACAAAATTCGTTCAAAGTCATCTGCTGCAGAATTGTCGTATGAGTGAAAGGGTTAAAGTCCTGTAAAACACCAAACAAACAAAACCATTTTCCTTATTATTATAGATGATTGTTAATGACTTTACAATGGAGAGGTTTTTTAAAACATCATGGGAAATAAAATTGCTCATCATAAAGAATCTTTATGCTTCCCACATTTTTATTGTTTTGTTAGGAAGTTAGATAACAACAACGATTGAGGTTGTTGTTATATATTTTGTCAAAAATATAAAATCTCTATAATTGAATGGATAACCTATAACTAAAAGTGGAAAACATTTTGTCACCATGTTTTGAAAAAGCCGTCTGCTGCAGAGGCGTCAGAAAGCGTCTGTATGAGGGAAAGGGTTGATGATTAGCTTCTTCATTTTCAAATTTAATTTTAGCTTACCAGAGAACAAAGTGTTCATGGTGAGCTATTGTGACGGCCTGTTTGATGTCTGTAGTCAATTTTTTCTTCCAATAACATCTGCTCCTCATCCACTGTTTGGATTTAATTCGGTAGGAATGAATATCCTGTACGAAATAGTCTGGGCAGACTAGAACCAGATTATGTACAGAATAAAATACAGAAACTGTGCAGCAGTCTCTGTACAGAAAAAAATCTGGTTCATTGAGACATAGTTGAACCAGATTCTATAAATAGATTTTTCAAATGGAGACAAAGAGCAAAATCTGTACAGAATTTCGCGAAATATTTAAATTAGGCAGAAACAAAATCGGTGTAGAAAAAATTCTGGGTGCAGAAAAATTCTGGGAGCAGAAAAAGTCTGGCCAGAAAAAAATCTGTACAGAATTAATTCTGTATGGAGAAATGCTAAAAATGTGTAGTAATATTTCCTTTCCCGCTTGAAGACACATTTGCAGCAGAAAACCTGTGATAACATTGTTGAAAAAGGAGGGATTGTTTGAAACAAGCAATTTCTCCTTCTGCAACAATGTTTTTCAAAGATATTCAACTATTGGACATAATTGAAAACATTGTGACAAAAGGATAAATTTCTCAATGAAAAATTCGCAAAAAAAAAGGTGTAAGTAACATAATATTTTATTTAAGTTTAAATAAACACAAACATTTTCAATATCAAACGAGATATTTTCTTTTAAACAACAATATAACAAATGATAAATGTTTAATTTACAAATATTATAACTAGAACTATCACTGAACATGTCATGATAAATACCCCCAAAACAGCACCTTGACATACACCATAACTTAACTAGAACTATCACTGAAGATGATAAATACCCCCCTAAACAGCACCTTCACCTACACCATAACTTAATAAGTAAAAGGGCCTTAACACTGTAAAATAACATGCAATTGTAACCCCTTAACGATATGCACATCTCCTCTTGGTATAGAAGCTTCATGTAAAATTTTATTGAATTGCACCCAGTGGTTTGTAAGAAATAGGCTGAACAAAATATGGCTTCAGACTGACCGACACAGTGACTCCTATATACCACCCACTTCTTCGAAAGGGGGTATAATTAGTAAAAGGGTCATAGCTCTGTAAAATAACATGCAATTGTAAGACCTTTAGGATTAATTAATATTATGCACATCTCCTCTTGGTATAGATGCTTCATGTAAAATTGTATTGAATACATCGAAGGGGGTATAATTATTCAATGTCATAAATGGTTTTAAATCATAAACTGTAGCATCTTTTGTTTCGTAACGTCTTGTTTCTCTTTCCTTGCTTGCCCAGGAATTTCTTGCTTGATCCATTTTTCAACTGCATGCCAACAATAATGTGAGTAACAGCATCTGGAATTTAAAAAAAAAGAAGTTTTAAATTTTGCTATTATTTTACTCCTTTCCCATTTAAAATTTCATTTTTGAAGATTTAAAATATTTTTGCATAGACATTTTCAAAGGCGTATGCTGCAGATTTGTTTTGTGTGGGAAAGTGTTAACTGAAAAAACACCTCAAATAAGTCCTACTTTAAAAATTTAGATTTTATCCTACACTATCCGAAAATGAGTATGTCCGAATACGACGCTAGTTATCAGTGCAAGCTCTCAACATCAGGTTTCGAAAAACCTGTGAAAAAGGTGGAAATATCAAATATTAAGAACAGAATAACGTAAGATTATATTTGATAGGTATTTTTCAACAAATAATCATATCTATTAGAATTATAAACCAAAAACTACGATGAAGATTTAAATATTTTTCTCACGGATTTAACCCAGAAAAACAGATGTGTCGAAGATCATGAAAATATATCTTTTGAAGATTGAGAAAGTATAAATTTCATTAGAAAGATAATATGTATTGCAATAGTAATGTATTACTGTTTTAACACGTATTATTTTGAGGTATTTATTGAATTAATCGGGACTTTAAAACCGATTTGTCGCTGTGTTGACAAAGACATAAAATGGCGGCCACTCGCGTAGCGAACACGATTCGTACTAGAATTGCTATGCATTTCTCAATTTCAGGCCGATTTTCAGAATTTCTATATTAAAATAAAGCTCAGATTATAAGGTTTAATTTGATATTGATCAGAAAAAACATACCTGGTAGTAGAATATGAGGCGAACACCGCACGGTCATCGTCTTGAAATTGCAGTCATTCAAATTTCCGCTTCACCGTTATAAACACACGTTCGTAAGTGTGACCCACTAAAATATCATCCGTCGTAACATTTGTAGCAAGTAAAACTCAAAAACTATTGAAATGAAAATGAAAAATGAGATATGAAAATAACAAAGATATTTTCTGGAAGTTTAAACATTGTTCTGTTCCAATGGATAACAATATTTTAATACGCTACACTCTTTGATAATATTTTATCCTTATGAATACTGTAATGTCATTCTATCAATATTTGGAACAAAATTAATAAAATACAGAAATCACAATCCCTCATTCCCTGTGTCTTTTAAACCAGGCATTATTCAAAACACAAACAAATTCTAGATGTTCAATGTATTTCTAACTTTAGTTGAAATGTTAAGCTTTCAGAATATGTATGGGTTTTTAGCTCATCTGAGCTTTGCTCAAGGTGAGTTATTGTGATCGCCTTTTGTCCGGCGTGCGTCGTGCGTCGTCCGTCAACTTCTTCTCCTCAGTAACCAGTGGGTCAATTTGGATGAAACTTCACAGAAAGCATCCTCTCAATGACCTCACCAGAATTCCTTCAAATTTTTGGGATCCATGCAAAATTCTGGTTTCCATGGCAACGAAACCGAAAAAACTTCAAAATTCTTCTTCTCCCAAACTGGTTGGCAGATTTTCAAATAATTTTGTAGAAATGTTCCTTAGATGACCCTCTATCATATTCCTTGAAGCCATGTTGATTGGTCGAAAAAACATGGCCGCCAGGGGGGGCGGGGCTATTTTGCCTTATATGGCTATAGTGAAAACTTCTCCTCCGAAAGTGTCAAGCCGATTTTCAAATAATTTTGTAGAAATGTTCCTTGGGTGACCCTCTATCAAATTCCTTCAAGCCATGTTGATTGGTTGAAAAACATGGCCACCAGGGGCCGGGGCTATTTTGCCTTATATGGCCAAAGTGAAAACTTAAAAAATCTTCTCCTCCGAAAGTGTCAGGTTGATTTTCAAATAATTTTGTAGAAATGTTCCTTGGATGACCCTCTATCAGATTCCTTCAAGCCAAGTTGATTGGTCGAAAAACATGGCCGCCAGGTGGGCGGGGCTATTTTGCCTTATATGGCTATAGTGAAAACTTAAAAAATCTTCTTCTCCGAAAGTGTCAGGCCGATTTTCAAATAATTTAGTAGAAATGTTCCTTGAATGACCCACTTTCAGATTCCTTCAAGCCATGTTGATTGGTCAAAAAACATGGCCGCCAGTGGGCAGGGCTATTTTGCACTATATGGCTATAGTGAAATCTTCTCCTCCAAAAGTGTCTGGCCGATTTTCAAATAATTTTGTAGAAATGGTTCTAGGGTGACCCTCTATCAGATTCCTTCAAGCCAAATTGATTGGTCGGAAACTATGGCTGCCATGGGGCGGGGCTTATATAGGTAAAGTGAAAAAAAAAAATCAGGTGAGCGATTCCAGGGCCATCATGGCCCTCTTGTTTATATATTGTGCAATGTGACTTCAAAGTTTAATTAATTGCTACAAAATGTGAAAAGTTGGAAATTTTTATTTCTCCATGTCATATTTTAACCAGATAACAGGTGTACATGTGGAGTTGCTTATCTACGTCCCTCAATATTTAAAAAAAACCCGCATGATTTAAGAAATTTTATAAGCTCAATTATTCTGGTACACTTTTTGTCTAAGTCCATTTTTCTGGTTCGCTTTTTTTTCTAAGTGCGAAAAATCTGTCTGATACAATAATCTGTACAGACAAAAACCTGGTTCAGTAAGATTCTGTACAGAAAAAACCAAAAAGTCTGTACAGAATTTATATCAGATTCTGTGTCTGTGTTTATTCTGTACAGAAAACAGAAATTCTGTATGTATTCTGCCCAGAATTGGTACAGTCTCTGTACAGAATTGGCTCAGAGTTTTCGTACAGGAATCCTTCAGTGATCATTTTTCAAAGCAATTAATTAAATGAAGAACTCTGGTTACCATGGCAACCAAAAGGAAAAACTTTGAAAACCTTCTAGTCTGAACCTGCATGAAAGGCTAGTATCATTGTCTAGTGGTTCTCTACAATGATTGTACAAACTAGAACTATCACTGAAGATGATAAATACCCCCTAAACAGCACCTTGACCTACACCATAACTAAATAAGTAAAAGGGTCATAACTCTGTAAAATAACATGCAATTGTAATCCCTTTAGGATATGCACATCTCCTTTTGGTATAGAAGCTTCATGTAAAACTTTATTGAATTCCACCCAGTGGTTTGTAAGAAATATGGCTTCCGACCGACTGACTGACCGACCGACAGACAGACAGACAAACCGACACAGTGACACTCCTATATATACCCCCTTTTCTTCGAAGGGGGTATAATTATGCCCCTTGGATCAAAATTGGCCCCATCCCGAGTGTCACTTGCTTTACAGATATATAGGCAGAAATCTTCCACAATTTGCAGTTTTGTTTCAATTTCGTCTGCTGCAAATTTGTTGTATATGGAATAGGGTAAATTATATATAGTCACACTAAAGGTTGATTTTCTTAACACTTTCCCACATACAACAAATCTGCAGCAGACAACTTTGAAAATATGAATTATCTCTAATTGAAAATATAATTACTGAAAATGCTTGTTGATAATATTGTGACAAAAGTAGTAATTTGTCATTATGTCACAGTGTTTTCAAAAGTCGTCTGCTTTAGAGGCGTCAGAAATTATCTACAAGTGGGAAAGGGTTAACCCTTTCCCTCATATAGACGCTTTTTGACGCCTCTTTAGCAGACAGCTTTTTGAAAACATAGTGACAAAAGAAGAAATTGCTCAAAACAAGCAATTTCTCCTTTTGCCACAATGTTTTCCACTTTTAGTCATAGGATATCCATTGAATTATAGAGATTTTCCATTTTTTGACAAAATATGTTCAAAGTTGTCTGCTGCATAATTGTCTTATGAGGGAAAGGGTTAAAGCACGGATCTTAAATTTATATGAACTGTATTCATTTTTCACAGACAAAACAAGACACCTAAGCTCCTGCATGATGTAAGATCATGCTCAAGTTTTACAAATTGAGATAAGTTGCTTTATCATTTTCCCACATACAACAAATCTGCAACAGACAACTTTGAAAACAAAACATCTACGAAAACATAACATAAAAACATGCACCGAGTGTCTATAAATGAAAGTATATATATATATAGTTATTGAATAAAATTGAAAAAAATGTGGAAAAAGAGAAATTGTTCATCATTATTTCAAAACATCTCTGCTGCAGATGCATCAAAATGGGTCTGTTTGTGGGAAAGGATTAAATCAGTTGAAAGTGTTCTATTCTAATTGATAATTCTGGTAAGACATAATTAGCAATTACACTTGAATAATTGAAAAGAAAGATGTTATTTAAAGATTGTTGTATCTATATGTGTTGAGGAAACTGAAAATAGCCAGCATCCACAGGTATTTATAGAGTGGCATCAATTATGTAGAGAAAATTGCTCTTGGAATTGTCTTCTGTTACATGTGGAAAAGGGTTATACTTTGTCACAGCAATTTATTAGTGTGTTATAGCATGACCGATTTATTGATTTGGGTTAAACACCGTTTTTAACAATTTCTCAATCAAAATCACGGCTGCAAGTTCACCTCCTAATGCATTTTATGGTTTTCTCACACCAGTACTCCACACAATAGACTTTTGAAGTAACTGGCTGCTTTTCCACATCATAAGACTGTTATCCCATTGGTGGATGACGAATGCCTTGTCACATTGACTTTTGTCTAATGACTGAATGAATGTTGGCCAAACTGGGGTTCAAACTCACAACCCCTGTATAATTAGCCTGCTTGGTTACCAACTGGATTAGTTAACAATTTCCCTCATATAGACGCTTTCTGACGCCTTTGCAGCAGACGGCTTTTTAGAAAACATAGTTACAAAAATAGAAATTGCTCACAATGTTTTCGACTTATAGTCGTAGGTTATCCATTCAATTATAGAGATTTTCTATTTTTTGACAAAATTTGTTCAAAGTTGTCTGCTGCAGAACTTCCGTATAAGGGAAGGGGTTAAAAGTATGATAAGGAATGAAGGTAAAAATGAGCAATCTTGCCTTTTGACTCACTATTTTATTTATTCAAAAGTTGTTTGCTTCATAAACATTTTGCAAGGATTGTTTTTTTATTGGCAAGATAATTATTAAAATATTGAAAGGTAAAAATAAGGGTAAAATTGATGCTGAGAATCAATCATGCTATACATGTCATGATACTTAACTATCATCATCATAAATCACTTTTTTCATGAAAAATGTGGTTTTCTTTGACAATATAGTTGGTGACTATATAAATATTAATATATCTATAGGTACTACCTATTTACGAAAAAAACGCAAGATAATTATAAACAAAAATTAAAGAGCATACTTTGGCCATAAAAAAGGATTTATAAGTAATTGACTAGACAATAATAATGTTAATGTCATGTTTCGTGCATTATCAAAAAATATTTGGAATTCGTATTGCTGTCGTCTATTATTACGAACAGAAAATAATAAAGTAAAGACTTTCAAAACATCAAGGAATACATTTATAATGAACGAGGTTAAAACATGATGGCCAAGATGATCCTAAATCGATCACCTGCATTATGGTAAAGAAGCAAAAAGATCAGCTCTTTGCTGATGTCACCTGGCAACTGCCTTTTTCAACCAGTCAATATGACTGGAACAAATGATGTAAGGGGTCACATTTCTGAAAGATTGTCGCTAAAAGAACAATTGCTCCTTATGAGAAAGTTATTCTTTTGCCGCAATGTTTGATAAATAGCTCATGTATAGGAATTTGGGGTATTTCATGTTGATACCACTTTTTTGCGGGAAACGACGTCGCTCCATTGACGTTACGCCAAGATGAAGTGTTACGGAAATGACGTCACGTCCTTCTTTGGCTACGATACAGTCAACATTTAGGTTCAGGCGTAGAAGTCTAATGCTGTCGTTTTTTTGACGAACGGGAAAACATATTTCTTACAGAGTTCCATTTATTTGTAATGTTAATTCCCCCAAAACACTTTAATAAATATCGATTTAAAAAAAAAAAATATTAAGAAGACGACAATAATTTAAAAAATTCGTGTTTTTCGTGTCATTTTATACATACCCAAAATATCGATTTAAAAAAAAATATTAAAAAGACGACAATAATTTTTTTTCAATCCGTGTTTCTCGGCTCATTTTATACATACCCAAAATGGCGGCCCCCATGGATTTGGCCAGTTTCATTTCAGAAAGCTTCATGTGTTATTGAAAAAAAAAAAAAAAAAAAAAAAAAAAAATCTCACACCTGTTAACTATAAGCGAAAAAAACCATTCATGGGTTTTTTTCGTATAAGTGACAAATTACATGTAAATTACTGATTCTGTTTGAAGCCTTAATGTTAAACAAGCTGTCAAATTGGTTTATGGGTTTTTAGGCGTTAATATTAGGATTTTCCAAAGAAGAAATTGTCGAATACTGATTTGTGGTGTCAGACTCTGTACTCATTGTAATGGCTTCACTCAAAATGTATATAATTACAGGGCCTTTTTACCTTATATAAGTGACGCCGTTAAACGTAGTTTTTTTCCCAATTGATGGAATATACTATTAACAGATATATTTGTCTTGTTTAAGGTAATATGATTGTTTAATTGCATTATATAAACCAAAATGTCTTAAGTTATTGTAAAAAGGACTATTTATATATAGCCACATGTTATATGTCTAATTTTTCCCAATTTGGCAAAAAAATCGCGCTTAAATTTCCCAAAATGAAAGGCTAAGGCCTCTTCCCAATTTCTGGAAAAAAGGCCCTGAATTACCAACTGGTAGCTTCATCTTATTACTAGATGTTATAAATCGCCTTGTTGGTGTAGTGGTAGAGTGTTCACCTCGGGTACAAGAGGTTGCGTGCTCGTTCCCAAGCCGAATCATACCATAGACTAGATCTTATTACTAGATGTTATGAACCGCTCTTTTGGTGTAGTGGTAGAGTGTTCCTGTTGAGGGTTCAAGAGGTTGCGGGCTCGTTCCCAAGCCGAATCATACCATAGACTAGATCTTATTACTAGATGTTATGAACCGCTCTTTTGGTGTAGTGGTAGAGTGTTTATGTTGAGGGTACAAGAGGTTGCATGCTCGTTCCCAAGCCGAATCATACCATAGACTAGATCTTATTACTAGATGTTATGAACCGCTCTTTTGGTGTAGTGGTAGAGTGTTCATGTTGAGGGTTCAAGAGGTTGCGGGCTCGTTCCCAAGCCGAGTCATACCATAGACTTTAACATGATGGTAGTAAATGGCTTTACCTCGTTGGTGCACAGGGGTTTGCGGTTAGCATTATGACTGATTTGCTGATAAATGAACCACTAGTAGTACTGGTAACTTACCCAGGAAATAACTGGAAAATGTTAAGAGCGGTTTTAAACAACATGCAAACAAAGAAAATGCTATGAAAACAAGTTTTGCCAGAAGTTTGGTACTGTTTGCTATGTCTGGTAGGAAAAAATTGCAAGTTCTTATTTATATAGCATTGAAAACACTGAGATAAAAGGAGAAACTCATCATTTGAGAACATAATACCCTTTCTCACTTGCAGACACATTTTGACACATGTATGTAGCAGATAATCATTGTGGCAAAAGGAGAAATTGCTCATATTAAAATGTAGATTTTCTGTATGTATAGGAAAGGATTTGATTTGACACATTTTCACACATGTACAGCAGATAATCATTGTGGCAAAAGGAGAAATTGCTCATCTTAAGATGTAGATTTTCTGTATGTAGGAAAGGATTTGATTGGGCCGGTAAAAACCCAGTTAACCCTTTCCCTCATACGACAAATTAGCAGCAGACGACTGAACTTATTTTGTCAAAAAATGGAAAATCTCTATAATTGAATGGATAACCTATGACTAAAAGTTGAAAACATTGTGTCAAAAGGAGAAATTGTTCATTTTGAGCAATTTCTTCTTTTGTCACTGTGTTTTCAAAAAGCTGTCTGCTGCAGAGACGTCAGAAAGCGTCTTTATGAGGGAAAGGGTAAATATATATATGATAATTACTGCGAAATATGTTGAACATTTATTAATAAAAAATAAATATTACAGTCACTTCAGGCAATCTTAAAGTATCATTTCGACTTTAATAAGGAGAAGCATAAATTGAAAATTGCAGAAATTATTTCTACAATGTTTTCAACCCAAAATGTGTGAAGAGTTGCTAGACTGGTTCCTGAACCATTGCAAATTAGGAGGTTTATATAGCTCTATTTCCCACAATATCTCTCCATCCAAATCCTATGATGTGAGTACCAACTGTAGACATAGGGTTATAGCGCCAACTTAGGACTTGAAATATGCAAAACGCTCTATAGTCCTGCCTATGATAGGTAGATCTACTCCACGTTGAGAGTCATCTGTCTATAGTAGATAGAGAAAGGGTGAGTTGGGTAGGTATATATTTTATGACACTATTTTGATGCAGTGACTTATAAGCATTTATTTCATCAATGGGATGTGAACTATTTCAAATGGGAGAACGTAGTAATAGGTTACACCTGTAACAATTTAACCACTTCCCACATACAGACACTTTCTGACGCCTCAGCAGCAGACAAACTTGTCAAAAAATAGAAAATCTCTATAATTAAATGGATAACCTATGACTAAAAGTGGAAAACATTGATGCAAAAGGAGAAATTGCTCGTTTTGAGCAATTTTTTCTTTTGTCACTATGTTTTCAAAAAGCCATCTAAAAGCCATCTGCAGAAAGCGTCTATATGAGGGAGGGTTAAAAGAGCCTAATCTGACTGCACTGTGTGTAACCGTGGATACGGAGGCAACAGTTTTTTCAACCCATGTACGGTTCATTTTCCTGGAGCACCAATCATGTTTCGAATACAATTAAGATCTAATTTCATAGAGAAACTTTAGGTTCATTGTAATGTCAATTCCCTAGCTATTTATGATTTCTAGAAAATAACAGGAGAGGTTGTTGTTATCAGATATGAATAATTGTTATTATCAATTCTGACTCTTAGATGAACTCGCTTCCCTTTGTTAACCATAGTATGTCAGCCATGCCATTCAAAATAATAATTTGCCCCTTTCACAAAATCCGCAACAGACTTGTTTGAAAATATCTTGTTAGAAATGTAACAACATTTCTTTAACCCTTCTTTCCTCATATAGACGCTTTCTAACGCCTCTGCCGCAGACAGCTTTTTGAAAACATGGCGACAAAAGAAGAAATTGCTCAAGATGAGCAATTTCTCTTTTTGTCATCATGTTTTCAACACTGTTCAATTATTTTACCTTCATTTAAAGAAAGTTTCCAAACAAATTCGGATATTTTTTCAAAGTCGTCTGCTGCATATTTGTTGTATGTGGGAAAGGGTTAACCCTTTCCCTCATATGACAATTTTGCAGCAGACGATTTTGAACGTATTTTGTCAAAACATAGAAAATCTCCATAATTGAATGGATAACCTATGACAAAAAGTGGAAAACATTGTGGAAAAAGGAGAAATTGCACGTTTTGTGCAATTTCTTCTTTTGTCACTATGTTTTCAAAAAGCCGTCTGCAGCAGAGGCGTCAGAAAGCGTCTATATGAGGGAAAGGGTTAAACTTTTACACTTTCAAACTTTCAAGAAATCTGTGGCAGACAACTTGAAAAATATCTCTAGAGGCAAGAATTTGGAAAATATCTAAAAAAAATCAAAGTATATAATTATTGAATTGAGTTGAAAACATAGGGTCAGCAGACAACTTTAAAACATAATGTCATAAAACATAATGAGCAATTTATCCTTTTGCCACAATGTTTACAACCAAATCTTCATTTCAAACTTTGTAAAAAGTATGGGAGACGAATTTCAACTTTTCATGAACCTATATATCCATGTGAAAGGGTACAAGTTGACTTCTGTCAGAATGTTTTCAAAAGTTGTCTGCTGCAGAGGTGTTAGAAAGTGTCTATATCGTGGATAGGGTTAACATCCTAAAAACACCCTATAAGCCTATGCTGTGGGTACTCGCATCATATAGAGGCTTTGGTTGGATAATGAAAGAGAGAAATTGGGGGAATAGAGCTGTCAAAACCTACTAATTTGCGATTTGCTTCAGATGTGTGAAAACGCATTTTCAACCGGGACAAATCTTAAGTGGATTCAGGCAAGATGTGTGTCCTATTCAATTAACAGCATTAAGTTTTAACACTTTAAATAAACTATGTTTGGAAGCCTGAGGTCCAATTCCACAAGCCTTACTTAGCGTTAAGTATTACTTAAAGACTTAACGCCTGTTTCGTCATTTTTGTTTCCTATAATATTTTGTAAAACATGAATGGTGGAATGTATTTAAGTGAAATTAGAATGGCTAAATTGATATAAACAGTTATCTTGCTGACTAACAATACTTGTTAAGAAACAAAATCTTATGGCATTTTTATAAGGAAAACAAAAATGATGAAATATTGCTTTTAAGTATTTAAGTATTACTTAGCGCTAAGTTATAAATGTTGGTGGAATTGAAGCCAGTATAGTGGATTCTGCGAATTACAGCCCAATTTCCAAAATTAAATATCATATTCTCATTTTACCCAAAATGTAATCTACATAATCTAAATGCTAATTGTTTTATTAGTTTATTAATTTCATCTGCTTCATTAAGCGCCAGAAAACACATGAACAGGTAAATTAACTGTCTGTCGGGATAGAACTAAAAAACTGTTGATAACGTCATTAATTTCAGATCATCATACATATTGTGTAAGAGTCTATAAATATCATATGAGATAGTTGGTTATAGATAGAATGTTATCTGTACGAAGTATGTGTTATTTACTAATTATACCTATTGACTTTGAAGTAATCTTTATTTTGATAAAAACAAAGAGATAATAATTATTATCTAGCTTGTTAGAAATTTGCTATAGTAAAAATGACGAAGCAAATTAGTTTTGTTTGTTTGCAGATCAAATAAACAGTGTAGATTAATATATCCAATAGATGCAGCAAAGTTCAAAACTTTGTTAATTGGATTACTTTCGACACAAAGGTAATTTTATTTAACATTTCTAGTTTTTGCTTTAACCCCACTCCCCTTTCCCACATACATCCAATCTGCAGCAGACGATTTCCCAAACACTTAGGAAAAAATATAACAAAATCTGAATAAATGAATGTATAATATTTAATTGGAGTTGAAAACACTGGCAAATGGAGAAATTGCTCATTATGAGCAATTTCTTCATTGTCCACACTGTTTTCAAAAGTCGTCTGCTGCAGAGGCATCAGAAAGCGTCTGTTTGTGGGAAAGATATAAAAAAGCTATATATTGAAAATACAATAAATATTTGGGCTAATTAAAAGTCTAAGTAGGAAGACTATTGTCTGGGAATGTTGTTGTGTAATTACAATAAAAAAAAATGTAATTAATGATTGGAATTGAAATAAGACTTACTGCTATAGTAAACTTGTGGACCATAACTATTGAAAAGAGCTCAAACAATTGTGGCAAAATGAAACATTGCTTTTACCACAGTGTTTTCAAAACTAGTCTGCTGTAAATATGTTAATATGGGTCTGCAGTTGGGAAAGGGTTAAAGAAGAAAGCAAGTTAAAAATGAATCGGATACAAACTGTCATGAAGTCCACTTAACAGGAATCCGCTGTGGTCGAGTGGTTAGCGTCAGGGATTTGAAACCGGATGTCCCGGGTTCGGTCCCCAGTCACGGCACTACGGTCATGGTGGAGTGCCCTTGGGCAAGGCACATTTTCTAGCCTAGTACTGGTTTGTTTACCCAGGGATCATGAATAAGTGAACTGTCGCCGTGATATAACTGAAATAATGTTGAAAGCAGGGTAAAGCTCCAATAAAACAAACAAAACAAAAAGTCAATTTAACACTTCCCTACATATAACATATCTGTAGTGGATTACTTCTGGAACTGTCAAAGCAAAAAAAGGAAAATCTCCATTTTAAAGTGAAGAGTATAAGTAATAATTGAAATGAGTTAAAGACATTGTGGCAAACATAAATTGCTCATTATGCGTAATTTCTCCATTTCTTAGAATGTTTTCAGAAATATGTCAAAATGCATCTGCAAGCGGGAATTAAGGTTTTCAAGGTGGTATAATTTTTTTTGGATGAGGTGAATTAAGGAAGAAAGCAAGTGAAATGAATCCTGTACAAAAATTGTCATGAAGTCAAATTTAATGGATGAAAAGGTCACATACAATTTCAATAGTAAAATATTGTGACCCTGTAATTATAAGCTGGGTATACATGTCAGGTATAAAAGGGAATCCTGTACAAAAACTGTCATAAAGTCAATTTAATGGATGAAAAGGTCACATACAATTTCAATAGTTAAATATTATGACCCTGTAATTATAAGCTGGGTATGTCAGGTATAAAAGGGAATCCTGTACAAAAACTGTCATAAAGTCAATTTAATAGATGAAAAGGTCACATACAATTTCAATAGTAAAATATTGTGACCCTGTAATTATAAGCTGGGTATATCAAGTATAAAAGGGAATCCTGTACAAAAATTGTCATAAAGTCAATTTAATGGATGAAAAGGCCACATACAATTTCAATAGTAAAATATTGTGACCCTGTAATTATAAGCTGGGTATATCAAGTATAAAAGGGAATCCTGTACAAAAATTGTCATAAAGTCAATTTAATGGATGAAAAGGCCACATACAATTTCAATAGTAAAATATTGTGACCCTGTAATTATAAGCTGGGTATGTCAGGTATAAAAGGGAATCCTGTACAAAAATTGTCATGAAGTCAATTTAATGGATGAAAAGGTCACATACAATTTTAATAGTATAATATTGTGACCCTATAATTATAAGCTGGGTATGTCAGGTATAAAAGGTAATCCTGTACAAAAACTGTCATAAAGTCAATTTAATGGATGAAAAGGTCACATACAATTTCAATAGTTAAATATTATGACCCTGTAATTATAAGCTGGGTATGTCAGGTATAAAAGGGAATCCTGTACAAAAACTGTCATAAAGTCAATTTAATAGATGAAAAGGTCACATACAATTTCAATAGTAAAATATTGTGACCCTGTAATTATAAGCTGGGTATATCAAGTATAAAAGGGAATTCTGTACAAAAATTGTCATAAAGTCAATTTAATGGATGAAAAGGCCACATACAATTTCAATAGTAAAATATTGTGACCCTGTAATTATAAGCTGGGTATGTCAGGTATAAAAGGGAATCCTGTACAAAAATTGTCATGAAATCAATTTAATGGATGAAAAGGCCACATACAATTTCAATAGTAAAATATTGTGACCCTATAATTATAAGCTAGGTATATCAAGTATAAAAGGGACTCTTTTAACGTTTAACCTTTCCCAGATACAATACATCTGCAGCAGACAAATTTAAAAACATCTAGGCAAATATATGTGACAGATCTATAAAAAATATAAAAAGAAGTTGAAAGCATAATGGCAAAACAAATAATTATGCCTTAATTTTGCCACAATGTTTTCCAAGGTCAACTGCTGAGAGGCATAAGAAAGCCTCCGTATGTGGGAAACGTTTAAACTTTTACACTTTCAAACTTTCAAGAAATCTGTAGCAGACAACTTAAAAAATATCTAGGCAAGAATTTGGAAAATATCTAAAAAAAATCAAAGTATATATTTATTGAATTGAGTTGAAAACATAGGGTCAGCAGACAACTTTAAAACATAATGTCATAAAACATAATGAGCAATTTATCCTTTTGCCACAATGTTTACAACCAAATCTTCATTTCAAACTTTTTAAAAAGTGTGGGAGACGAATTTCAACTTTTAATGAGGAATCCGATGTGGTCGAGTGGTTAGCGTCGGGGATTTCGAAACCGAGTGTCCCGGGTTCGATCCCCAGTCGCGGCACTACGGTCATGGTGGAGTGCCCTTGGGCAAGGCACATTTTCTAGCCTAGTACTGGTTTGTTTACCCAGGGATCATGAATAATTAAATTTAATTGCGCGCTAAATGACCTTAGCTGTCGATGCGCCATAAAACAATATACATTCATTCATTCAACTTTTCATGAACCTATATATCCATGTGAAAGGGTACAAATTGACTTCTGTAAACAGTGCAGATCCACATCAGCCTGTCCATCTTCTCATTAGACTATAATGCAAGTTGACAGAAGCTTTTTACAATGTAAAATATAGAACAGTGGAGTTTTTAATCAGACTGTGGAGATGAACAGGCTGATATGGATCTGCACTGTTTCACAAAAGCCAGCTTATACATTTTCCAATGGACAAGCTCACAATCTAAAGAGTTGAAAACATATTTTTACAAATTTTGAATATCACGTAAACATGGGTGGGAGAATTACTATCTATTAGATAGAGAGTTGAACATGATACTGAAACTCTACACCCCAGCATGGTTTGACATTGCGACACTGACAGTCATAAAATAATGTTCAAGTTCTGTCAACCATGAACATTTTCATCTGGCATGATTTGCCCTCCTTTCCACTTTTGAAAACATTGTGTCAAAAGGAGAAATTGGTCTAAACAAGCTTTTTTCAGTAATGATACTTTCATTTATAGGAATGAACCATGTTTGAGAACTAAAAAAGAGAGAGATAGTTTCTAGTTGTTTCTAACCCTTTCTCACATACAACAAAATTGCAGCAGATGACTTTGATTTAATATATAAGCAAAAAACAGTGTAAAACATTGTGGCAAAAAGAGAAATTGTACATAATGAGCAATATCTCCTTTCCGCACAATGTTTTAAAATATCATCTGCAGCAGACTGCACCTGCAGGTCGGAAAAGAGTTAATTGTTAAAGAGAAATAGGAACACTGTATAATGTTATCTCCCTGGGCCAGTAGTAATAAATGAAGTATTTATTGTAAAGTAGGTTTTTTGACATGGGCAAAAAAGGAATTACAATTTAGGGGAAATAAAATAGAATTAAAATGTGCATGATGGTGCAAGGTGGATTTAATTAACATATATTTTCGTTTTTTTCCATCACAGATGCAAGTGTTGTTACATTCACGCTTCTGTTTATTTAACTCTTTCCCACATGCAGACACATTTTAACACTAATCTTCAGCAGATGACTTTGAAACACATTGTGGCAAATATTGCTCATAATCAGCAATACCTCCTTTTGCCGCAATGTTTTCAACTCTATTTAACCCTTTCCCTCATATAGACGCTTTCTGACGCCTCTGCAGCAGACGGCATTTTGAAAACATAATGACAAAAGAAGAAATTGCACAAAACGTGCAATTTCTCCTTTTGCCACAATGTTTTCCACTTTTTGTCATAGGTTATCCATTCAATTATGGAGATTTTCTATTTATTGACAAAATACTTTCAAAGTCGTCTGCTGCAGAATTGCCGTATGAGGGAAAGGGTTTATGATTAAACTGTCATTCGTGGAGATTTTCCAATTTTTAGCTCTACTGGCCAAAGGCCAGAAGGGCTTATGTCGTGGCGATTTGTCCGTCGTGCGTGCATGCGTGCGTGCGTGCATGCGTGCGTGCGTCCGTAAACAATTTCTTGTTAACACGATAGTCATCACTTTTGATTGTATCTCAACCAAACTTATACAGTAGTTAGATATCCATGAGAGCTCGGTTCCTTTCGAAAACCAGCCAGATCTGCCCATGCATGACTGGATTATGGCCCTTGAAATTCTCAAAATTGCTATAAAAGAGCTTGTTAACACGATACAGTCTTCACTTTTGATTGTATCTCAACCAAACTTATACAGTAGTTAGATATCCATGAGAGCTCGGTTCCTTTTGTAAACCAGCCAGATCCGCCAATGCAAGACTGGATTATGGCCCTTGAAATTGTTCAAATTGCTATAATTGAGCATGTGAACACAATAGAGGCTCTATTTACTATCTGATCTTCACCAAACTTAGATAGTAGTTAAATATTGATGAGAGCTTGGTTCCTTTTGAAAACCAGCCAGATCCGCCAAGACTGGATTATGGCCCATAGAATTGTAAAAATTGCTATAATACAGCTTGTGAACACAAAAGAGCCTCCATTTACTATCCGATCTTCACCATACATACATGCTCTGGATTGAAAATGACCAAAGAACCGGTACCATACCAGTAGAGCATAGGCCCTCATGGGCCTCTTGTTACTAAGATCTTTTCAAAGTCAACTGCTGCAGCTTTGCTGTATGTGGGAAATGATTAATTTAACAGCTGTTGGTTCATCTCCAATTAATCTTATCCTTTTGTATTCTGCCTTGATGATGTAGTAGTAGAGCCTCCCCCATGGATGCGGGGGGGTCGTGGTCATGGGCTCGATCGACGGCCGGGTCATACCAAAGACTTTGAAAATGGTAGTAATGGCTGGCCTCCAGGGCACTCAAGGTTGCGGGGTTTATATTACAACTGAAAGGCTGGTGTCAGGATAAATGGACCAGTAGTACTGGTAACTAACCCAGGAAACACCGTGATATTGTTCAGGTTTTTTTTTCACTTTTAGGGGAATGGTGGCGGGGCCCTTTGAGAGGGGAAAAATAGCGTTGTAAGTCTAAAATACAATAAATTTCTTGATTTCATAACTGTATTGTTACATAACTAGCAACAGAAACATATGCAGATAGAAACATTAGAGGTCAATTGATCTGTCTTTTTGACTGAAAACATCAATAACACTGTCTACATTATAAAAAAAAAAAAAAAAAAAAAAAAAAAAATTAGGAGGGGAGTTTTTTTTCAAAAAAGGGGAAAAATATATACTTTTCAGTGAGGGGAATGGGGCCGAATATCGGCCCCAAAAAGGCCCTAAAAAAAACCCTGCCAGGGTTTTTTTTCACTTTTAGGGGAATGGTGGCGGGGCCCTTTGAGAGGGGAAAAATAGCGTTGTAAGTCTAAAATAGGGGAAAAAATACAATAAATTTCTTGATTTCATAACTGTATTGTTACATAACTAGCAACAGAAACATATGATAGAAACATTAGAGGTCAATTGATCTGTCTTTTTGACTGAAAACATCAATAACACTGTCTACATTATAAAAAAAAAAAAAAATTAGGAGGGGAGTTTTTTTTCAAAAAAGGGGAAAAATATATACTTTTCAGTGAGGGGAATGGGGCCGAATATCGGCCCCAAAAAGGCCCTAAAAAAAACCCTGTTGTTGCACCGTAAAACACCAAACAATTAATTTATTGATATTTGATATTGCATTCCTTTGAAAAAGAGAACATAAATTAATTTTAATGTCGTCAACACAAGTTTCTGAAAATATTATTGGGAAAACAAGAGATTACTGGATGTGATTGAAATAGTCATGGGCTCGATCGACGGCCGGGTCATACCAAAGACTTTGAAAATGGTAGTAATGGCTGGCCTCCGGGGCACTCAAGGTTGCGGGGTTTACATTACAACTGAAAGGCTGGTGTCAGGATAAATGGACCAGTAGTACTGGTAACTAACCCAGGAAACACCGTGATATTGTTGCACCGTAAAACACCAAACAATTAATTTATTGATATTTGATATTGCATTCTTTTGAAAAAGAGAACATAAATTAATTTTAATGTCGTCAACACAAGTTTCTGAAAATATTATTGGGAAAACAAGAGATTACTGGATGTGATTGAAATAGTCACTTATTGAATATGACCTGAAACAGCCTTCATAAATTACATTTATTGAGGTCAACTGCATACAGGAAAGGTTATAGACTCAAAAGTGTCCAAAATAAATTTGAACTACTCCTTTTCTTACAATGTTTTCAAATGACTTATCATTTATAATAGTCTGTATGAATCATAAAGTCAAGATATTCTTATTTAGATCTCGATATCTTAACTTGATCAATTCCTGCCTCTTTTTCACAGGTGACAGAAATAAAAAAAAGAAAAGTATTTTAGTTCCTACAATGAATTTTATCACCGGACACTTCTAACAAGTAAAGTTTTTGCATATTTATGGAATAGACTTTGATAAATATAGATGAATGATACGTGAACAATGTTAACGAAGATTAGACTCCACAAATATGAATGATTGGTGTACAATGTAAACCAAGATTAGACTCCACAAATATGAATGATCTGTGTACAATGTAAACCAAGATTAGACTGCACATTCTGATAATTTTTTCCCTTAATCACAATGTTTTCAACTGAATTCCATGATCAAACTTTCCTTTATTTTTGCCTTGATTTATTTCAAAGTCATCTGCCACAGATGTGTTGTATGTGGGAAAGGGTTAAGTCACCCACAGCAGGAAAAGGGTTAACAACGTGATACAACATGCATCTTGTAGGTTTCATGACCACCTGTGATTTATTTTAGACTTCAAAAGTTCATACTGATAAATGCAGCTGGATAAAACAACTGTTAACATTATCCTTGTACTAAAAACAATATTCTAGCAGTGAATTCTATGGAATTCGAATTAATAAATGCAGCTGGACAAAAAACAGAACTGTATTAAACTTTAGCTACTATCTGTGTACTACTAGTAATATCCTTCCATTCTACAGCATGATAAGTTTTAGCTCACCTGACTGAAAAATACTCAATGTGAGAATTTGCATTTCTAGCTCACCTGTGCTCAGCCATATTTCAAATTTCAGCATGCTTAAATTTTGTCAGAATGGGTGTTTTGATGATATATAGGCTAGGTTTGAACATGGTTCTAATGTGGTAAAAAACTAGGTCACTCGGCCAAATTGAAGGAAATACTTGTTAGGACTCTACTGGTAGGTTACCTGACCACAAAATGAGTTGTTGTGATTGACTAATGATGTGGTTGGCATAATTCAGGTGAGCCATCTAGAGCCATTATGGCCCTCTTGTTTTTCTCTCTATTGGATTGACAGGTCACACTTTCATGTCAAAGGTTAATTACCAGCCATTATGGATGTTCATCCAGGCATGTTTCCTAGATCAGTAGTACTGGTCGGTCACCCGGGATCATGAGCTGTAATGTGTTGATGTAACAGCCATTGTTCTCGGGGATCACAAGCTGTTGTTTTGATGTAACAGCCATCTTCTCTACTGTACCCGAATAACAGACCCATTCAAAATTATGAACAGTTTGCACAATTTTATGATATGTAAATTGGATGGGATCACAATTCTGGCCAACGTAGCATTTTCTTTCCTCTTTACCCTGAATTTCCCCCAAAATAGTGGTAAAATACATGACCAATCAACCTTGTTTTATATCTTTAAAGGAATTCAGATGCTTAGATTAATCACATGGTAACATGGTAATCTTATCATATCCAAGTTTAGATGCATAGATTAATCACATTGTAACAGGGTAATCATATCCAAGTTTAAATGTATAGATTAATCACGTCATGGTAATCATATCCAAGTTTAGATGCATAGATTCATCACATGGTAACATGGTAATCATATCGAAGTTTAGATGGATAGATTAATCATATGGTAACATGGTAATCATATCCAAGTTTAGATGCATAGATTCATCACATGGTAACATGGTAATCATATCGAAGTTTAGATGCATAGATTAATCATATGGTAACATGGTAATCATATCCAAGTTAAGATGCATAGATTAATCACATGGTAACATGGTAATCATATCCAAGTTTAGATGCATAGCTTAATTATATGGTAACATGGTAATCATATCCAAGTTTAGATGCATAGATTAATCACATGGTAACATGGTAATCATATCCAAGTTTAGATGCATAGAATAATCACATGGTAACATGGTAATCATGCATATCCAAGTTTAGATGCATAGATTAATCACATGGTAACATAGTAATCATATCCAAGTGTAGATGCATAGATTCATCACATGGTAACATGGTAATCATATCGAAGTTTAGATGCATAGATTAATCATATGGTAACATGGTAATCATATCCAAGTTAAGATGCATAGATTAATCACATGGTAACATGGTAATCATATCCAAGTTTAGATGCATAGCTTAATCATATGGTAACATTGTAATCATATCCAAGTTTAGATGCATAGCTTAATCACATGGTAACATGGTAATCATATCCAAGTTTAGATGCATAGAATAATCACATGGTAACATGGTAATCATATCCAAGTTTAGATGCATAGAATAATCACATGGTAACATGGTAATCATGCATATCCAAGTTTAGATGCATAGATTAATCACATGGTAACATGGTAATCATATCCAAGTTTAGATGCATAGATTAATCACATGGTAACATGGTAATCATATCCAAGTTTAGATGCATAGATTAATCACATGGTAACATGGTATTCTTACCAAGTTTAGATGCATAGATTAATCACATGATAACATAGTAATCATATCCAAGTTTAGACGTATAGAATAACCACATGGTAACATGATAATCATATCTAAGTTTAGATGCATAGATTAATCACATGGAAACATGGTAATCATATCCAAGTTTAGATGCATAGACTAATCACATGGTAACATGGTAATCATATCTAAGTTTAGATGCACAGATTATTCACATTGTAACATGGTAATCATGTCCAAGTTTTGATGCACAGATTAATCAAATGGTAATATGGTAATCATATCCAAGTTTGATGCATAGATTGTCCAATACCACAGTGCATTCTGGGAAACTGAAATCATGTGGAATATGCAATCATTTAACCCATACAACAAATCTGCAGGAGACATCTTTGAAAACATTCAGTAAAAAATATAGAAACTCAATAAATGAAAGAAAATTATTGAATAAAGCTTAAAACACTGTGGTAAAAAGGGGATATTGCTTGTTATGAGCAAATTTACCCCCTTTTCTACAATGTTGTCAAAAGTCTTTAGCTGCAGAGGCATTAGAAAGCAGATCTGTTTAATAAAAAGAAAGCATCACATGAATTTTATTGTGGAATTTGATAATTTTTGATAATATTCTCGTAAAGTGCAACTGTTAATTTGTTTTCTTGGCCATAAAACTAAAACTCTCACAGCTAATATCTTTTTCCTGATATGGGCAATCTTTTATGATGTAAAAACAGAAAGAGAAATAGGCTAACCCTTTCCCACAATGTCTTCAATGCTTTATTATTATATGACTGGCACTCTGAATTAACCAACCTTATGATATTTTAACCCGTTCCCAACTGCAGACGCCTTTTGACGCAATAGCAGCTGACGAGTTTTGAAAACATGGTGGCCAAAGGTCCTTTGGCCTCAATGTTTTCAACTTTATTTAACAATTACTCTTTTATGAAGATTTTTCAGGTTTTTATCACAATGTTTTCAAAGTCGTCTGCTGCAGATTTGTTGTATGTGGGAAAGGGTTAAACGGGTGTAGTAAGCAATCAATTTGCACAATCAAGCTATATATACCTTTTATAAATCAGAAGCATCATTCATGTTTTTTTTACTTAAAAATAGAAAATCTCTATAATTGAATGGATAACCTATTACTAAAAGTGGAAAACATTGTGGCAAAAGGAGAAATTGCTTGTTTTGAGCTATTTTTTCTTTGTCAATTTGTTTTCAAAAAGCCTTCTGCTGCAGAGGTGTCAGAAAGCGTCGATATGAGGGAAAGGGTTAATTCTTTCCAATATTACAAATGCTTTCTGACGTCTCGGCAGAAGATGAAATTTGAAAACATTATTGCAAAATGAGCAATTTCACCTTTTGCAACAATGTTTTCAACTCTAATCAATGATTAAACTTTCATTTAAAGAGATTTGCCATATTTTTAACGGGTATGTTTTCAAAGTCAGCTGCTGCAGATTTATTTTCCTGCAGACGTTTTCAAAGCGAACAATCCTAAAAGTACAATCAACAGTATAGACATACAAAAAGTCTGCAGCAGAAAACTTAGAAAGAGATTATCTATGTTATTGAAAGGAATCCTCCGTGGTTGAGTGGTTACCGGCGGGGATTTGGAACCGGGTGTCCCAGGCTCGATCCCCTGTTGTGGTGTGCCGGTCATGGTGGAGTGCCCTAGGGCAAGGCACATTTCCTAACCTAGTTGTAACTGGTTTGTTTACCCAGGGATCATGAATAAAGTGAACTGTCGCCGTGATATAACTGAAGCAATGTTGAAAACGGCTAAAACTGCAATAAAACAAACAATCATCATTGAATAGAGTTGAAAGGAGCAATTGTTCATTATGAGCAATTTCTTGTTTTGACATTTATGTTTACAAAGGTCCTCTGCATCAGATGCATCAAAACGTGACTGCAAGTGGGAAAGGGTAAACTCAAAGCTGAAAATAGTGAGTTATTTGAATACCCAACATGCACTTTATCTTACATGTTGATAAACTGTTTTATTGATAGATTTTTCCTTAACAATTTATCTGAAATGATTTTTTAAGTTTTTTTCTGCTTTGATGATAAGCGTCAGAGAAGGTTTTAATTTATTTTATTGGGGTTTTACGCCGTTTTCAACATTAAGAGAAGGTTTTAAATCAGGAAACTTAAAATTGCTGTTATAACCCTCCTTTCCCACATACAACAAATCTGCAGCAGATGACTTTGAAAACATTTAGGCAAAATTATGAAGAAACTCTATGTATGAAAGTAATATATCTATAGGTACTACCTATTTACGAAAAAACGCAAGATAATTATAAACAAAAATTAAAGAGCATACTTTGGCCATAAAAAAGGATTTATAAGTAATTGACTAGACAATAATAATGTTAATGTCATGTTTCGTGCATTATCAAAAAATATTTGGAATTCGTATTGCTGTCGTCTATTATTACGAACAGAAAATAATAAAGTAAAGACTTTCAGAACATCAAGGAATACATTTATAATGAACGAGGTTAAAACATGATGGCCAAGATGATCCTAAATCGATCACCTGCATTATGGTAAAGAAGCAAAAAGATCAGCTCTTTGCTGATGCCACCTGGCAACTGCCTTTTTCAACCAGTCAATATGACTGGAACAAATGATGTAAGGGGTCACATTTCTGCTTAACCCTTTCCCTATTAGAGACGGTTTCTGAGGCCTTTGCAACAGACGATTTAGGGAAAGATTTTCGCTAAAAGAACAATTGCTCCTTATGAGAAAGTTATCCTTTTGCAACAATGTTTGATAAATAGCTCATGTATAGGAATTTGGGGTATTTCATGTTGATACCACTTTTTTGCGGGAAACGACGTCGCTCCATTGACGTCACGTCCTTCTTTGGCTACGATACAGTCAACATTTAGGTTCAGGCGTAGAAGTCTAATGCTGTCGTTTTTTTGACGAACGGGAAAACATATTTCGTACAGAGTTCCATTTATTTTTAATGTTAATTCCCCCAAAACACAGAACTTTAATAAATATCGTTTTAAAAAAATAAATATTAAAAAGACGACAATAATTTAAAAATCCGTGTTTTTCGTGTCATTTTATACATACCCAAAATATCGATTTAAAAAAAAAATATTAAAAAGACGACAATAATTTTTTTTCAATCCGTGTTTCTCGGCTCATTTTATACATACCCAAAATGGCGGCCCCCATGGATTTGGCCAGTTTCATTTCAGAAAGCTTCATGGGTTATAACTATAAGCGAAAAAACCCATTCATGGGGTTTTTTCGTATAATTATTGAAAAGGGTTCAAAACATTGTTGCAAAAGGAGAAATGGCTTATTTGTCCTTTGGTCACTAAGATATCAAAAGTTTACTGCTGCATAGGCATTAGAAAGCATCTATGTGGGAAAGGGTTTATCAAAATCTGAGCCGTGCTGCAGAACAACTCACAAACCTTTGGAATTTATGACACATGTAGCTAAAAATCTGCTTGCAGATCAATGCAAAATGATACAACTTGACAAAAGTTTATCTGAAACTTCTTTAATCTTTCCCACAAATGTTAAAAACTAGGTCACTGGGCCAAATTGAAGGAAAATCTTGTTTACACTCTGGAGGCTGTATGTATTGCTTCAGTATCTTCAAATTTGGTCAGAATGTTTCTATTAATGATATCTTGGCCACATTCGAATATGGGTCATATTTGGTTAAAAACCAGGTCACTAGGCCAACTTGAAAGAAAATATTTTTAAAACTCTGGAAGTCGCAGTATTACTTTGAGCAAGTTGAAACTTTGTCAGAATGTTTGTCTTGTTTCTCAAATGTTCCTTGCAGTGACCCTCTACTAAGATTGTTGAAATTATTTTGATGATATGATCCGTTAAAAACATGGCTTCTTATTAAGTCTTGAATAGCACATTCTCAGGTGAGCGATCCAGGGCCTCATGGCCCTCTTGTACTTCAAAAGGTTTTGTTTTATTGTGCAGGCTCTAAAAAAGCTGACCACGCTGTCTTAAAGACAGCTCATGTTATATGACCCTTTCGCATATACAGCAAACCTGCAGCAGACAACTTTGAAAGCATGATGGCAAAAACCAGGAATATCTTTCAAAATGAAGGTATAATTACTGGGAAAAGTTGAAAACATTGTGGCAAATGAAGACATTACTTGTTTAGAGCAATTTCTCTATTTGCCACAAAGTATTTAAAAGTTGTCTGCTGCAGAATGGTCAGAAAGCGTATATATGTTGAAAAGGGTAAAGGTTCTCATAATTTGAAAGGCTGAAAAAGAGTCATATCTGGTAATTAAGCCCTGAGTGAAAGTTTCTGCATACAACAAATCTGCAGCCAGAAAATTTCAAAGCATACAGGCATAAATATGGATAATTAATAAAGATGAAAATATTATTGATAAAGAGATTTGAAAATATAAATGAGATTTTTTTTTAAAATGAGCACTTTAAATCTTCCTCAGCCACAATGTTATCATACGTCATCATGTGCGGATAGTCAAAGGTCCGACAATACAACATATCTGCAGTCAACGGCTTAAAAATGGAAAAGTATGGAAAATTGATATCAGTGAAAATATAATTCTATTACGTCATACAAACTGTCGGTCTCAAATGAGATTATCAATGAGCTTTTATATATATATACCGAGCTGTGCAGACATGGTTTGCTCAGAGACCGAGGTTTAAATAATCTCTAAGCATGTTTTTTATTTATAACGTAGTTATCATAAAGTCGTTTATCAACAATAATTCATACAACTTGCAACTTGAACCATTTGAAGAATTTTGAAAGAACTAACCACAATTGTTCACCATACAGAAACTATGTAACAACCACTTTGGTTCAAGGTCAAGGTTACAATTAGAGGTGAAAGGTCATATGACTATATTTTGTGTCTACTCTTTGACTTTTGAACTGCTTGAAGGATTTTGGAATAACTCACCACAAATCTAAAACAAATCGGGACGATGTGCAGAGGGCATGATATTACAAACACTTTCGGTCAAGATCGCAATTATAAGTGTTCAAAGGTCATATGACTAAATCTCATGTCCACTCCATATTTTTTGAACCCCTTGAAGGATTTTGAAATAGCTCACCAGAAAGGTTCACCATACTGAGACGATGTGCAGAGTGCATGTACAACCACTTTGAATCAAGGTCAAGGTCGCAATAACAGGTCAAAGGTAGGTCATGACTATATTTCGTGTCCGTTCAATAACTTTTGAACCGCTTGAGGGATTTGAAATAACACAACTAATGTTTACCATACCGAGACGATGTGCAGAGCGCATGTTACAACCACTTTGGTTCAAGGTTAACCCTTACCCTCATATAGACGCTTTCTGATGCCTCTGCCGCAGATGGCTTTTTGAAAATAGTGACAAAAGAAGAAATTGATCAAAACAAATGTGTTTAAACATGTAAATGAGAAATGTCACAATATTTTCAGAATTGATCTATGGCATATGTGTCAAAATGCAAATGCATGTGGGAAAGGGCTTAGATATGTAAGGCATTTTTAACAGGTTTCCTTTCATTGTTTGCACCTATTTAAGTCAATGTATTGTACTGCAGTAACTTGATATACTAGCCAGATGTATCATACAAGTGTATTAATTTATTCTCACACAAAAAAGAGTTGAATTTTGCCAATTTATTACAAAAGGGGAAGGGCATCACCATTTCCCTTACTTGCCAAGTTTAACCACTTCCCTCATATAGACACTTTCTGCCGTTGCTGCAGCAGACGGATTTTTGAAAACAAAGTCATCTGCTGCAGAATTGATGTATGAGGGAAAGGGTTAAGAAAAGTTCTTTTTTAAAATATCTAAGGATTGTTTAAATGAGAAACATTATACAATGTATTACATTTTCATGCCCCTCAATAAATCCCCCCGCCCCCCAAACCCCAATTGTTTTAAACCCCTCTCCCCTTGCCACATTGTTTTCAAAGGTTGCCTGCTGCAGATGCTTCAACATGCATCTGCTTGTGGGGAAGAGGTTAACTCAGGATCTGATGTATCAAATAAATTGATAGCATAAGAATTGAATTATCTATAAATGTTCAAAAAGCCAACAAATTCTTATAAATGAAAGTACAATAAGTATAATTGTTCAATAGATTTGAAAACATTATGAGTGAAGAATAAATGTTTGAGTTAGCAATTCAACTTCTTACATTTACAGATTTTCTGCTGCAGTAGTAGTAGTAGTAATTTGAAAGGGTAAAACTGTGAAATTGCAATAAGATGCCTTTTTTATGAGGACAGCCTATATGTGAAACCTAATAGACACACCCTCAAAATTGAATCCTTCACCTGAAATAGTTTACTTTTGGTGCACCTGTAGCAGACTACTTATGAAAACATTATGGTAAGGGATAAATTGGTTTGTATAGGGAAAAATAGAACTTGCTTAAAATAACATAAATTTTATTTTCCCTATTTCTACATTGCAAATAACTCTGTATAATAATTAGAATTCTAATTTCTAGCCCTTTTAAGCTTAACAAATATTTGCAGCAGACAGTTTTGAAAATATATAAGCAAAAATGTAAACAAATCTCTAATGATTAAAGTAAAGTTACTGAAAAGAGGCAAAAAGACAAATTTCTCATAATTTCTCCTTTTGCAACAATGTTTTCAAAAGTTGTCTGCTACAGAGGTATCAGAAAGTGTCTGTATGTGGGAAAGGATTAAGGCGTTACAATTTTATTTCAAATTGAATATCGAAGACTCTAAAACTTTCTTGTGATATTTTGATTTATTCCTTTATAAACATCTGAGGATAAAAACTGCAATCATAGAAGAATATATATTAAAATGTGGGAAAAGGAGAGCTGTTCATTCTTCCTAGAAATATATTCTCCTTTCCAAACGATGTCATGCAGATCTAAATCATAGTGTTGAACTACATTATTTTAACCCTTCCCCACTTACAACAAAGTCTACAGCAGACAACTTTTATAATGATATTTATGCAAAAAAGTGAAATATCTAAAATTATAGTATGCTTATTGGATAATGTGTCACAATCTTTTCAGAAGTGAATGCTGCAGATGCATCAAAGTGCATTTAAAAGAAGGAAAGGGTTAACCCTTTCCCTCATACAACAATTCTGCAGCAGACGACTTTGAACATATTTTGTCAAAAAAAAGAAAATCTCTGTAATTAAATGGATAACCTATTTGCATGCAGCATACGACATTGAACATTATTATAATCTTGTCAAAATATAGAAAATCTCTATAATTGAATTAATTACTAAAAGTGGAAAACATTGTGGCAAAAGGAGAAATTGCTCGTTCAAATTGAGCAATTTCTTCCTTTGTCACTATGTTTTTAAAAAGCTGTTTGCTGCAGAGGCATCAGAAAGCGTCTACATGAGGGAAAGGGTTAAGAAAACCTGTACTTGTACTCATCATACAAATTGATGCATTTTCCACTTTAAGTTTGGTCTGCATTTTTAACACATCCAGATGTGTTATTCAGACTAGACATTTGGGTGGAGATGCAAGTTTGGTCTGCATTTTTAACACATCCAGATGTGTTTTTCAGACAAGGCAATTGGGTGGAAATGCAAGCCTTAGTATAAGGAGGCCTAGATACTTAATATCTAATTTCAAAATGTGGCAAATTAAACTAGATGAATTTAATGGGTGTGGTTTTATATAAGGATCTTTCCATCTTAATTTGACACCTAAATGCTATTGTGAAGGATCATATATTTTCTTGTGTTGTCGCTGGACTTAATATAGGGTGCTGTTATTTCGCCTTAACATAGGGTCATGTTTTTTCCCCTAACATAGGATGTTATTTTTTCGTGTTTAACATTTAAAGTTTAAGATAGGGTGATGTTTTTTCACATTTAAATGCTTTTAAGCTTGTCCTTTTTGGAAAAAAGATCAAGTTATTGAGATGCCTTAGCGTCATCGTAACAATACTGTAACCTAACCTCATAACTCAAAAACAGTTACACATTATTCAAATGAAAATTGGAGCACATGTTCCTACTGTACAAACGATAAACATGTCTATACCAAGTCACATAACTGGCTTTAGTACATATGCAGTTATACACCTTTTTATCCCCCGCTTTTTCGAAGAAAAAAGGGGGGTTATTAATTTGGGTTTGTCCATCTGTCTGTCTGTCTGTCTGTCCGTCTGTCTGTCTGTCACACTTCGTTTCCGTGCAATAACTGCCACAAATATTAACCGTTTTTTTTTTTCAAACTTGGTAACAAGGTTAAATGCCTTAGGGGCTAGGCCAAGTTCGATCATCACTTTCGGCGGACTTTATTCGGTGGAGTTATGGCCCCTTATTTAACAAAAAATGTTGTTTGTTGCTGTTTCCGTGCAATAACTGCCACAAATGTAAACCTTTTTTTCTTCAAACTTGGTAACGAGGTTAAATGCCTAAAGGGCTAGGCCAAGTTCCATCGTCACTTTCGGCGGACTTTATGTGGTGTAGTTATGGCCCCTTATTTAATAAAAAATGTCGTTTGTTGCTGTTTCCGTGCAATAACTGCCACAAATGTGAACCTTTTTTTTTTTAAACTTGGTAACAAGGTTAAATGCCTTAAGGGCTAGGCCAAGTTCGATCGTCACTTTTGGCGGACTTTATTCCTACAATATTTCCTGCAAGCGGGGGATATAAATTTCATGAATTTGCTTAATGTTGGACTTAAAAATTCAAACAAAAATTTAATTTTGCCCTTTACTCAAAAACGGTTCAATATTTGTTTTCAAAACCTGGTACACATGTTCCTAGGCACAATACACATGTCTTTACCAAGTCACATATCTGGCTTTAATAATTAATCAGAAATGCCCTTTTTTCGACTAAGAAAAAAACAGACAAGCAATGTTCGCTCAGTGACGCTCTTGTTAGGTAATCAGGTACCAAGGTAGCTGCATCCATCACCCTGTCCTAGCTCTAGATGAAGGGTGCATTAAACACTTACCCTACCCACATACAGCCATTATGAAAAATCTCTATGAATGAAAGCTTAAGGAGAAATTCAAATGATTCAAATGATTTCAAAAGTTTTCAAGTTTTCAAAATTGGTATGCTTCAGATGCGCCTGTAGGTTGCACAGGGTTAATGACTTGTAATTGTTATTGGACCTACAAAACCCTGTGTTGTGGGTACTGAAAAAAATTGTTTCAATGACTACTGGGACAATTCTGTTGGGTATGCACACCATTAGATTGGAGTGATAATAATAAGGACAAAGATCAGATCACTGCTCTCTATATAGGCCTCTGAGACTGCTTATTTTGTTGTTTCGATGGTGTTTTACGCTGCATACAACAATTTTAAAGTCAGGCTAATGTGATACATCGTCTGCGGTGTTGTCACAAAACTTTAACCTTACCTCATAACTCAATCAAAGCGTTGAAAGCGCTGATGGTATAGGGGCTTATGTAATTTGCAAATATATGGCATAGTTAAATTGAAAAACATTGTTGAAACAAATCATCGTCCTTTAAACAAACCAAACCAAATATTTTTGAAACAAAACACATTGCCTGCCAATAATCAATACCTCATTTATCAAAGTTTGACCCTTATCTTATATAAACAAAATAAATTGTGAAGGACAAAATATTGACACAAAACTGAGCAGCAACCCTTTATTAAAATATTTCCAGTTCAGAAAACACTAAAGATCCAGAATACATGTATATATTGGAATCATGCTCATAAATAAAAGACAATCGAAAGCATGCTAGAGTCATGTCTCTTGTGCACTGGACATCTGTAGCTTATTAGTTTCCTATACACAAAGTTTTATATTGATTCATTGAACATCTATTGAGACAATGACCAAAGAAACATATGAACAAAATGAGTTTATATCTAAAATAACAGATCAGATATGCGTTCTAAATATTGCATCAGTCTCCTCATCCCAATGTATAAGTGTGACGACTTTGAAATGGCCCTGCCAAACAGAAACAAAGTTTTAACCCATTAACGCAAACCCTAACAGACAGACGGACGGACAGATGAACAGACAGTCAGTCGCTCCCGAAAAAGTAAAAAGCTTGGGGAAACACTCATTAATGATCAAGAGCATTTTACAGAACGCATGTGTTGCACGCGAAAGTCATATAATAAGTGAGAACATGTAAAGAAAGAATATACACACTCCAAACACAGCATGCTAAAGTTTTTGTAATTGTGCACTGCACATCTGTTGGTTTTAAGTTACCGACAATCCAAGTTTTAAATGGTGCAATAGAAATTAATTGAGAAAATGGCTAAATGAGGAAACATGGAGATTACTAAAATAAGCAGACCAGAGTTATGTACCTAGTATCTTGTGATCACACGGTATAAGTGTGACCACTTCGAAATGAATCTGCCAAACAGAAACAACGTTTTGACCAATAAATGCAAACCATGACGGATGGAAGAAATCACATTCAGGCAGACAGCCGCCCTGCCGGATAATGCCTCCAAGTTTTTACAGATAGAGACAACACTTAAAGTATTGATTACAGAAGACTGGTTCAATGTGTCAAATCGCGTCTGTGTTTAGGAAAGGGTTAACATGTTATGGCATTTGTAATGTATTTGCAGTTTAATTGAATCTCCGAAAAGGGTACAAGGTTAATTGACAAAAACCTATTTAGATTACATTTCTAGTTTATTTGACATCTAGGACTAGATTACATGTTGCCGTGTGTATGTTGACATTAACTAACAAAACTGACAATGAGGTCAATCACATGTCAGAGTGTGTTTCACTCATTGGAACTATTTTATCTCATTAATTAATGCAAGCGGATTGTTGTTTGTGATTCGGTCGAACCAATGAAATCGTTATAAAAGTAGATTATAACCAATAAAAACTCTGATTTTTGTGGAGGAATTCAATAGTAATCCATAGTTGCAGCCGTAAGTCAACTTTTCGAAAGCATGCAGCCTAGAAACGTTCATCATTTTCAAATGAAAATTAGTACACATGTTCCTAGGAACAATATGCATGTCTATACCAAATCACATTATCTGGCTCTAATAATTATTAAGTATATAATGCCCCTTTTTTGTATTCAAAAAATGCAGTAATATAATAGCATTTCCTTGGTAAGACTTACCCATCAGTTAACCCTTTCCCTCATATAGACGCTTTCTGACGCCTCTGCAGCAGACAGCTTTTTGAAAACATAGTGACAAAAGAAGAAATTGCACAAAAAGTGCAATTTCTCCTTTTGCCACAATGTTTTCCTCTTTCAGTCGTAGGTTATCCATTCAATTATAGAGATATTCCTTACACTTTCTGTTCTGGATGTTTGGTGTTTTTAACCCTTCCTTACACTTTCTGTTCTGGATGTTTGGTGTTTTTAACCCTTCCTTACGATTTCTGTTCTGGATATTTGGTGCATTTCCTTGGTAAGTTACGCATCAGTTAAACATCCATTGATCCTGACACAACTCGAGTTATAATGTTAACCCTACCATCCTATGTGCCAAAGACAGAAAGTCAGAAGTACAGTTAGTGTGGTAGTTCGTTAGTGATCCAGAACTCACACACTAACTGTAGCATGCAACAAATTTGCAACAGATGACTTTGAAAACATGTTGGCAAATATATGAAAAATCGTTTTATTTGATAGAGTTGAAAACATTATGGCAAAAGGAGAAATTGCTTATCATTTGTCACAATGTTTACAGAAGTTGTCTGATGAAGATATGTTTAACCCTTTCCCTCATATGACAATTCTGCAGCAGACGACTTATAATGTATTTAGTCAAAACTTAGAAAATCTCCATAATTGAATGGATAACCTATGACAAAAAGTGGAAAACATTGTGGCAAAAGGAAAAATTGCATGTTTTGTGCAATTTCTTCTTTTGTCACTATGTTTTCTAAAAGCTGTCTGCTGCAGAGGCGTCAGAAAGCGCCTATATTAGGGAAAGGGTTAATGCATCTGCAGATGGAAAAGGGTTCAATGAGATATCGGGTAAATATTTAGGGGAACAATTTAAAAAGCATGTAAAATTTGAAACCATGCTGGGGCTTCGTTAACCCATTTCTTGATAACCCATTATTGAATTCTTTACAACTGATAATAGCATAATCTATTTCCGGTTTCTGGCCAAGTTTTGCGTCTGCATACAGTGAACTCGACAGTTCCGGGTCAGTAACCAAATTAACGAATATTGTCTCTTTGAAAAGAAAGTTGAGAGAAACAAAACTACATAAAATGTTAAACAAATACTTCCTCCCCACGATGATATAATTCAATAATTATACAAATTTGTTAAAATGTTTCTTTAGTGTCTGCAATTGCAAGCTGTAAATTTGACAGTTTCGGGTCAAACTTGCCATTTCCGGGTCACGTGACAAATGTTTATTTCTGTTATTCAGGGGTAACCTCAAACAGCGGTTTTTAATAACAAGATATTCATTTAACATTTTTGGCCGGATTGCTTAAGCAATTCCGGTCTATAGATTGGCGATGTCCGTCTGTCTGTCTGTCTGTCCGTCAACATTTTGGTTAAAGTTTTAGGTTAGGCAAAATGGTTAAAGTTTCTGGTTAAGCAAAATCTCAGCACAAGAAAGGGTTGCAAACTTGAAACTTTGCCTGAAGGTAACCAGTAACAAGTTCTATTGATTTCTATTGTTACTTTGACCTTGACCTTAGTTTGTCGATTTTCAAGGTCAAATTGCCGACAATCCGGCCTTACCGTCTTCAGCGGTTTCTTGTTATTAAAATAATATGAAAAAAAGAACTAAAATATATCACTTGCAATTACCTATTGCCGCGAACAACAGAACAGTGATGGGGCTAAATTTACAGTACACTCTTTCATGCACGAAAACTGATGAATTTTTCAATCAACTAATAAGTCATATTTGACAAAAAATGTAAATTTTAATAACACATTTTTAACATTGATTTATCACCATAAGCTTTAAATTATTCTTAAAAAGTTCCCAAAATAGTTTTACTAATAAATTGATAATTTTGAGAAATTCCTTTTGGCTGACCCGAAAGTGTCGTATGTGAACTAGGTCAAATTTATCCGCTAGTTTGGCATAAGCAACTTCGACAGGTCAATAAAAGATATTTATCTTGTTCAGTAGTAAATCACCTATACATGTATGTGCAATACATAACTGTATTACTGAAATTATGGCTACAATCAGCAATTTACGCTGTGACAGGTAAATAAAAATATTGAGATTTTGCTTTCGCGGGAATCGATGCAGTCATGTGTTTCGAGATTACGACATCCGTTCTTGAAATGACAACGTCCTAAATCGAAGTGAAACTAGCCAAGCTAATGGGAAATATGACTTGATAATCAAATTGTCAAAATGCTGTATCCTTCTCGAATACTAAACATTTATTTCCAAATTTGACCCGGAATTGTCGATGACCCGGAACTGTCGAGTTCACTGTACTACTTTTGAAAATCATTGTAGAAAATTTATCAACTAATTTTTTTTTTTTTTTTTTTTCAACAGTAAACTTTTGAAAACACTATTGTTGTTAAACCCTTTCCCTCATATAGATGCTTTCTGATGACGCTGCAGCAGACGGCTTTTTGAAAACATAGTGACTAAAGAAGAAATTGCTCAAAACGAGCAATTTCACCTTTTGCCACAATGGTTTCCACTTTTAGTCATATGGTATCCATTCAATTATAGAGATTTTCTATTTTTTGACAAAATATGTTCAAAGTCGTCTGCTGCAGAATTGTCGTATGAGGGAAACGGTTAAAGTGCTTATCATGAGTAAATACTCCTTTTACCACAATATTTGCAACTGTATTCAATAATTATGTCTCCCCCTGTATACAGGGGAGATATATTGTTTTTGTCCTTGATGTCTGTCTGTCTGTCTGTCTGTTCGTCCCCAAAATCTTGTCCGATCCATATCTCCCAGACGGCTTGAAGGATTTTCATGAAACTTGGGTCACATGTTCACCTCATCAAGGCGACGTGCAGAACCCGCGTCTCGACAATATAGGGTCACGGTCAAGGTCACGCTTGAAGGTCAAAGGTTTGAGGCTTTATTTCGTGTCAGCTCCATATCTCCCAGACGGCTTGAAGGATTTTCATGAAACTTGGGTCACATGCTCACCTCATCAAGGCGACGTGCAGAACCCGCGTTTCGACACTATAGGGTCAAGGTCAAGGTCACGCTTGAAGGTCAAAGGTTTGAGGCTTTATTTCGTGTCCGCTCCATATCTCCGAGACGGCTTGAAGGATTTTCATGAAACTTAGGGCACATGTTCACCTCATCAAGGCGACGTGCAGAACCTGTGTCTCGACAATATAGGGTCAAGGTCAAGGTCACGCTTGAAGGTCAAAGGTTTGAGGCTTTATTTCTTGTCCGCTCCATATCTCCGAGACGGCTTGAAGGATTTTCATGAAACTTGGGTCACATGTTCACCTCATCAAGGCGACGTGCAGAACCCGCGTCTCGACAATATAGGGTCAATGTCAAGGTCACGCTTGAAGGTCAAAGGTTTGAGGCTTTATTTCGTGTCCGCTCTATATCTCCCAGACGGCTTGAAGAATTTTCATGAAACTTGGGTCACATGTTCACCTCATCAAGGTGACGTGCAGAACTTGCGTCTCGACAATATAGGGTCAATGTCAAGGTCACGCTTGAAGGTCAAAGGTTTGAGGCTTTATTTTGTGTCCGCTCCATATCTCCCAGACGGCTTGAAGGATTTTAATGAAATGTTGGTCACATGTTCACCTCATCAAGGTGACGTGGAGAACCCGTGTCTCGACAATATAGGGTCAAGGTCAAGGTCACGCTTGAAGGTCAAAGGTTTGAGGCTTTATTTCGTGTCCGCTCCATATCTCCAAGACGGCTTGAAAGATTTTCATGAAACTTGGGTCACATGTTCACCTCATCAAGGCGACGTGCATAACCCGCGTCTCGACCATACCGGGTCAAGGTCAAGGTCACGTTTGAAGGTCAAAGGTTTGAGGCTTTATTTTGTGTCAACTCCATATCTCCAAGACGGTTTGAAGTATTTTCATGAAACTTGGGTCAGATGTTCACCTCATCAAGGCGACGTGCAGAACCCGCGTCTCGACCATACTGGGTCAAGGTCACGCTTGTAGGTCAAAGGTTTGAGGCTTTATTTTGTGTCCACTCCATATCTCCTTAAAGGATTTTCATGATACGTGGGTCACATGTTCACCTCATCAAGGCGACGTGCAGAATCCGCGTCTCGACCATACCGGTTCAAGGTCAAAGTCACGCTTGAAGGTCAAAGGTTTTAGGCTTTATTTCGTGTCCACTCAATATCTTCAAGACGGCTTGAAGGATTTTCATGAAACTTGGGTCAGATGTTCACCTCGTCAAGGCGACGTGCAGAACCCGCGTCTCAACCATACTGGGTCAAGGTCAAGGTCACGCTTGAAGGTCAAATGTTTGAGGCTTTATTTTGTGTCCGCTCCATATCTCCTTAAAGGATTTTCTCGAAACTTGGGTCACATGTTCACCTCATCAAGGCGACGTGCAGGACCCGCGTCTCCACCATACCGGTTAAAGGTCAAGGTCACGCTTGAAGGTCAAAGGTTTTAGGCTTTATTTCGTGTCCAGTCAATATCTCCAAGACGGCTTGAAGGATTTTCATGAAAATTTGGTCACATGTTCACCTCATCAAGACGACGTGCAGAACCCGCGTCTCGAACATACTGGGTCAAGGTCAAGGTCACGCTTGAAGGTCAAAGGTTTGAGGCTTTATTTTGTGCCGCTCCATATCTCCAAAACAGCTTAAAGAATTTTCATGAAACTTGGGTCACATGTTCACCTCATCAAGGCGACGTGCAGAACCCGCGTCTCGACCATACCGGTTCAAGGTCAAGGTTTCGCTTGAAGCTCAAAGGTTTTAGGCTTTATTTCCTGTCCACTCAATATCTCCAAGACGGCTTGCTTATGTTTAGCAACAGTTGTTAACTGTTTTGAAGAATACTTCAGTCTTGAATGTTACAGCTGCAGTAAAAATATGTGTTTCTGTAAACCATTTGAAATCATGTCCACTTTGTACCAGGTCAAGACAAAACATTAGTAATTAAAAATTGAGTACTGTCCAACTTGGTCAAATTTTTGTTTGTCTGCTTTATAGGTTGGAATGTTTTGAGAGATTTTGACAGATATTTGAGGGGGGAGACATATGTTTTTGTCAAAACAATTCTAGTTATACTTTCATTTAGAGAGAATTTCCATATATTTCCAAACAACACATACTTTGTGTTTCAGTTGTATTTGTATTTTGTTATATATATGTGAGTAAGGGTGAACAGATATCAGAAGTTTCCCTTTTATTTTTTTTTCAAAGTTAACCAGGGTTCGACATTAACGCACGACCGAACGACATTCACTAGTAGTTCATTGGTCCGGTCTAGCTACATTAGCATCTGGCAAGACCGACTGGTCGTGTTCCTATTCCATCAATATCTGCCCAAATTTGTTGTCAAACAAATCAAAGGATCTGATAGATTTACGGTCGAAAATATTGACTGCCGATTCTCCTCTCGAATGTCTTTTTGGACATTACAATATCGGCTGCTTAAGAAAACAATGTAAACATACCGGAAATTGTTCTAAACTATTGTCGTAATTTTTGGGATCCCAATTTTTAAAATCGTTAGCAGCCGATATTGAAATGTCTGAAAAGTTGCGATTTCTCTTCTAAAAATTAGTTGTAAAAACCAATTTCAATTAGTAATCTTGTTTTTTCTTTGCATGTTTACGCAACATTAGTCTAATTTATAGTAAATTAAAGTGTTTGATTCAAGTATAAACACGAATGCTAGCTTTATATTAAGCTGATTGCTTTGGCATCTCAAATGTTACGACAACAGTTTAGACTAACTTCCGGTATGTTTACATTGTTTACCGTAGCAGCCGATCGTAAAATCATCATAATGTCAAATAAACTGTTTCAATTCGGATTTTCTTCCGATAAAAATGATGACAGCGGTAGTAACAATAAAGAAAAGGAAAGGAAGAGTCCAAGAAGCTGTAATGAGGATTACAACGCCCAGCGAACCCTGGAACTCAGTTGGCATTGGGGACAGAGAGCCAGTCGGCCAGACTTTGACAATTAACTCTACACACTCACAGACTGTGTTCAAGACATGTGCATGTTTGTTATTTGTGGCACACAGTGACATATTTCAATTACTTACTGTAATACAGCATATTACCCCTTTCCCACATGCAACAAATCTGAAGCAGAGAAACTCCATAAATGCAGGTATAATTATTGAAAAGAATTGAAAACATTGCCATTGTGGAAAATTGAGAAATTGTTCAATCATGCCACAATGTTTTCAAAAGTCGTCTGCTGCAGTCCTGCAGAGGTCTCTGGTGTCAGAAAGCGTCTGTATGTGGGAAAGGGTTAATATTTATTATTATATGATGTTCTAACTTCAGAAAAATTATAAGATCAGAAAAAAGTATTGTATCATTTGTGTTTTACTGTTAATTTGAATATCAATCCAAATATACACTACAAACTGAAGATTTACAAAATTAATCCTTTCTTGGTATATTGCATCATTGATAACATTCATTGGCTGGTCCAGTTGAGATAAGGTCAGGTCTAGTGCATTCCAAAACTTACTGGACCACTGGTCCAGTAACTAAAAAAGTTAATGTTGAACCCTGTTAACATCTATGTGAGTAAGGGCGAACAGATATCAGAAGTTTCCCTTTTATGTTTTTTTTCAAAGTTAACATCTATGAAAATGTAATATCAGGAAAATGCTCTAGAAAATAATGCATACATTTGGACATTTAGTTACAATTTTGTTAAGGAATTTGAAAAAAAAGGAGAATTCATTACCATAAACATTTTTCCTTTCTCTCTGACTGTATTCAAATGTTGTCAGCTGTAGAATGATGTGTCTTTACTGAAATTCAGTCGAGTCCCGGCCGGTAGCTCAGTCGGTAACGACGCGGGCTGTCAATCCAGGGGTTGTGAGTTTGAATCCCGGCTCGGCCAACTTTCTTTCTGACGATTGACAAAAGTCATTGCGACATGCGTCATTCGTCTTCCACCAATGGGCTAAGTCTATGTGGAAAAGCAGCCATTTGCTTGGGAAGATTGTTGTGTGGAGTACTGGTAGTGTCTGCCTCGGGTGGTGGTGTAGTGGTAGAGTGTCTGCCTCAAGTGGTGGTGTAGTGGTAGAGTGTCTGCCTCGAGTGGTGGTGTAGTGGTAGAGTGTCTGCCTCGGTGGTGGTGTAGTGGTAGTGTCTGCCTCGGGTGGTGGTGTAGTGGTAGAGTGTCTGCCTCGGGTGGTGGTGTAGTGGTAGAGTGTCTGCCTCGGGTGGTGGTAGAGTGTCTGCCTCAGGTGGTGGTGTAGTTGTAGAGTGTCTGCCTCGAGTGGTGGTGTAGTGGTAGAGTCTGCCTCGGGTGGTGGTGTAGTGGTAGAGTCTGCCTCGGGTGGTGGTGTAGTGGTAGTGTCTGCCTCGGGTGGTAGTGTAGTGGTAGAGTGTCTGCCTCGGGTGGTGGTAGAGTGTCTGCCTCAGGTGGTGGTGTAGTGGTAGAGTCTGCCTCGAGTGGTGGTAGAGTGTCTGCCTCGGGTGGTAGTGTAGTGGTAGAGTGTCTGCCTCGGTTGGTGGTAGAGTGTCTGCCTCAGGTGGTGGTGTAGTGGTAGAGTGTCTGTCTCGGGTGGTGGTAGAGTGTCTGCCTCGGGTGGTGGTGTAGTGGTAGAGTGTCTGTCTCGGGTGGTGGTAGAGTGTCTGCCTCGGGTGGTGGTGTAGTGGTAGAGTGTCTGTCTCGGGTGGTGGTGTAGTGGTAGAGTGTCTGCCTCGGGTGGTGGTGTAGTGGTAGAGTGTCTGCCTCGAGTGGTGGTGTAGTGGTAGAGTGTCTGCCTCGGGTGGTGGTGTAGTGGTAGAGTCTGCCTCGGGTGGTGGTGTAGTGGTAGTGTCTGCCTTGGGTGGTGGTGTAGTGGTAGAGTGTCTGCCTCGGGTGGTGGTGTAGTGGTAGAGTGTCTGCCTCGAGTGGTGGTGTAGTGGTAGAGTCTGCCTCGGGTGGTGGTGTAGTGGTAGAGTCTGCCTCGGGTGGTGGTGTAGTGGTAGTGTCTGCCTCGGGTGGTAGTGTAGTGGTAGAGTGTCTGCCTCGGGTGGTGGTAGAGTGTCTGCCTCAGGTGGTGGTGTAGTGGTAGAGTGTCTGCCTCGAGTGGTGGTGTAGTGGTAGAGTCTGCCTCGGGTGGTGGTGTAGTGGTAGAGTCTGCCTCGGGTGGTGGTGTAGTGGTAGTGTCTGCCTCGGGTGGTAGTGTAGTGGTAGAGTGTCTGCCTCGGGTGGTGGTAGAGTGTCTGCCTCAGGTGGTGGTGTAGTGGTAGAGTGTCTGCCTCGAGTGGTGGTGTAGTGGTAGAGTGTCTGCCTCGAGTGGTGGTGTAGTGGTAGAGTCTGCCTCGGGTGGTGGTGTAGTGGTAGAGTCTGCCTCGGGTGGTGGTGTAGTGGTAGTGTCTGCCTCGGGTGGTAGTGTAGTGGTAGAGTGTCTGCCTCGGGTGGTGGTAGAGTGTCTGCCTTAGGTGGTGGTGTAGTGGTAGAGTGTCTGCCTCGAGTGGTGGTGTAGTGGTAGAGTGTCTGCCTCGAGTGGTGGTGTAGTGGTAGAGTCTGCCTCGGGTGGTGGTGTAGTGGTAGAGTCTGCCTCGGGTGGTGGTGTAGTGGTAGTGTCTGCCTCGGGTGGTAGTGTAGTGGTAGAGTGTCTGCCTCGGGTGGTGGTAGAGTGTCTGCCTCAGGTGGTGGTGTATTGGTAGAGTGTCTGCCTCGGGTGGTGGTAGAGTGTCTGCCTCGGGTGGTGGTGTAGTGGTAGAGTGTCTGCCTCGAGTGGTGGTGTAGTGGTAGAGTGTCTGCCTCGAGTGGTGGTGTAGTGGTAGAGTGTCTGCCTCGGGTGGTGGTGTAGTGGTAGAGTCTGCCTCGGGTGGTGTTGTAGTGGTAGTGTCTGCCTCGGGTGGTAGTGTAGTGGTAGAGTGTCTGCCTCGGGTGGTGGTAGAGTGTCTGCCTCAGGTGGTGGTGTAGTGGTAGTGTCTGCCTCGGGTGGTGGTGTAGTGGTAGTGTCTGCCTCGGGTGGTGGTGTAGTGGTAGAGTGTCTGCCTCGGGTGGTGGTGTAGTGGTAGAGTGTCTGCCTCGGGTGGTGGTGTAGTGGTAGAGTGTCTGCCTCGGGTGGTGGTGTAGTGGTAGTGTCTGCCTCGGGTGGTGGTGTAGTGGTAGTGTCTGCCTCGGGTGGTGGTGTAGTGGTAGAGTGTCTGCCTCGGGTGGTGGTGTAGTGGTAGAGTGTCTGCCTCGGGTGGTGGTGTAGTGGTAGAGTGTCTGCCTCGGGTGGTGGTGTAGTGGTAGAGTCTGCCTCGGGTGGTGGTGTAGTGGTAGTGTCTGCCTCGGGTGGTGGTGTAGTGGTAGATTGTCTGCCTCAGGTGGTGGTGTAGTGGTAGAGTGTCTGCCTCGGGTGGTGGTGTAGTGGTAGAGTGTCTGCCTCGGTTGGTGGTGTAGTGGTAGTGTCTGCCTCAAGTGGTGGTGTAGTGGTAGTGTCTGCCTCAAGTGGTGGTGTAGTGGTAGTGTCTGCCTCAAGTGGTGGTGTAGTGGTAGAGTGTCTCCCTCGGGTGGTGGTGTAGTGGTAGAGTGTCTCCCTCGGGTGGTGGTGTAGTGGTAGAGTGTCTGCCTCGGGTGGTGGTAGAGTGTCTGCCTCAAGTGGTGGTGTAGTGGTAGTGTCCGCCTCGGGTGGTGGTGTAGTGGTAGTGTCTGCCTCGGGTGGTGGTGTAGTGGTAGAGTGTCTGCCTCAAGTGGTGGTGTAGTGGTAGAGTGTCTGCCTCGGGTGGTGGTAGAGTGTCTGCCTCAGGTGGTGGTGTAGTGGTAGAGTGTCTGCCTCGAGTGGTGGTGTAGTGGTAGAGTGTCTGCGTCGGGTGGTGGTGTAGTGGTAGTGTCTGCGTCGGGTGATGGTGTAGTGGTAGTGTCTGCCTCGGGTGGTGGTGTAGTGGTAGTGTCTGCCTCGGGTGGTGGTGTAGTGGTAGAGGGTCTGCCTCAAGTGGTGGTGTAGTGGTAGAGTGTCTGCCTCGGGTGGTGGTGTAGTGGTAGAGTGTCTGCCTCGGGTGGTGGTGTAGTGGTAGAGTCTGCCTCGGGTGGTGGTGTAGTGGTAGTGTCTGCCTCAAGTGGTGGTGTAGTGGTAGTGTCTGCCTCAAGTGGTGGTGTAGTGGTAGTGATTGCCTCGGGTGGTGGTGTAGTGGTAGAGTGTCTGCCTCGGGTGGTGGTGTAGTGGTAGAGTGTCTGCCTCGGGTGGTGGTAGAGTGTCTGCCTCAAGTGGTGGTGTAGTGGTAGTGTCCGCCTCGGGTGGTGGTGTAGTGGTAGTGTCTGCCTCGGGTGGTGGTGTAGTGGTAGAGTGTCTGCCTCAAGTGGTGCTGTAGTGGTAGAGTGTCTGCCTCGGGTGGTGGTGTAGTGGTAGAGTGTCTGCCTCGGGTGGTGGTAGAGTGTCTGCCTCAAGTGGTGGTGTAGTGGTAGTGTCCACCTCGGGTGGTGGTGTAGTGGTAGTGTCTGCCTCGGGTGGTGGTGTAGTGGTAGAGTGTCTGCCTCAAGTGGTGGTGTAGTGGTAGAGTGTCTGCCTCGGGTGGTGGTGTAGTGGTAGAGTGTCTGCCTCAAGTGGTGGTGTAGTGGTAGAGTGTCTGCCTCGGGTGGTGGTGAAGTGGTAGAGTGTCTGCCTCAGGTGGTGGTGTAGTGGTAGAGTGTCTGCCTCGGGTGGTGGTGTAGTGGTAGAGTGTCTGCCTCGGGTGGTGGTGTAGTGGTAGAGTGTCTGCCTCGGGTGGTGGTGTATTGGTAGAGTGTCTGCCTTGGGTGGTGGTAGAGTGTCTGCCTCAAGTGGTGGTGTAGTGGTAGTGTCCGCCTCGGGTGGTGGTGTAGTGGTAGTGTCTGCCTCGGGTGGTGGTGTAGTGGTAGAGTGTCCCCCTCGAGTGGTGGTGTAGTGGTAGAGTGTCTGCCTCGAGTGGTGGTGTAGTGGTAGAGTGTCTGCCTCGGGTGGTGGTGTAGTGGTAGAGTGTCTGCCTCGGGTGGTGGTGTAGTGGTAGAGTGTCTGCCTCGGGTGGTGGTGTAGTGGTAGAGTGTCTGCCTTGGGTGCAGGTGGTTGCTGGTTCGATCCCCGGCTGGCCCGTCCTACCAAAGACTTTAAAAGTGGTAGTAATGGCTGCCCTCCTTGGTGTTCAGGATTGCAGTATGATACTGGTATCTTACCCAGGAAACATCGTGATATAACTGAACATTGTTGAAAGCGGTGTAAAATACCAAACAATCAATTAATTTCTTATAAACAGTTATGCATCAAATGCCTTTGAAAACATGTGGGTAAAAATGTTGAAGATATCTATAAAGGAATTGATAAGAATTGAAAACGTTGTGGCGAAAGGAAAAAAATGCTCATTATGAGCAATTATCGTAGTCGTTTTGCCACAATGGTTTCAAAAGTTGTCTGCTACAGATGCTTCAAAATGCATCTATATGTTAGAAAGGGTATACAAGAAGCTTAAGTTTAAATCTATTCAGTGTCTAATAGACTTATAAAAGATATTTGCATAGATTTTATGAAAGAGGGAATATGAGAAGATGGATATATTTAGTTGAAAGATGGTTCAACACTTTCCCACTTGCAGACACATTCCGACGCATCTGCAGCATATGCTTTTTGAAAACATTGTGGAAAAAGGATAATTACTCAGTTACGAGCAATTTATCCTTTTGCCACATTGTTTTCAACTCTATTCATTAATAAAACTTCAATTTATAGAGGCTTCCCATAAAGGCTTGTTATAGAGATGTTATAAGTGGGAAAGGGTTAAACATTTTCACCCTTTAACACATACAACAAAACTCCAGCAGATGAGTTTGAAAATGTCACGGCAGTATGTTTCTCTGCTGCTGATGCTTCAAAATGTGTCTGCAGGTGGGAAAGGACCCTTTCCCTCATACAATAATTCTGCAGCAGATGACTTTGAACATATTTTGTGAAAAAATAGAAAATCTCTAAAATTGAAATGATACCCTATGACTAAAAGTGGAAAACATTGTGGCAAAAGGAGAAATTGCTCGTTTTAGTTTCATTGGTAAGCAAGACGTCTCATGCGCATGCTCGAGATGTTTTGCAGAAAAAAAGATGTCTGCATGACGTCTTTAAAACGTACTAGTACCAAAAAGCACTTGAACACTAAGCGGAGCCGTTAAAACAAAAGTGGCGAAACTTGTTGTGTGACCTTCTTATTAATCAAGAGAAGATGCCAACGTCTCTCAATTGTATTCAAGTCATACCCATTAGGTAAATAAACAGGAAGGTGAGGAAAACTTGTTGAAGACATAGAGCAGAGAAAATATGGAATTATCTCCTATTCATTCTAGATATAACTTTGCAGTTTGGTGATGATAAAATTTGACTAACAAATGACAAAATTAGCTATGGAATAAATACGTCTGTAATATGGCATATAACACGCATGATTTTCCATTCCGGTCCTTTAGTAGGTGTCATTCATGTGATATATAGAGGATATTACATGAGTGGTCATTCAATACGAAATTTTATTAAACGAGTTTTCTAAAATTGATAAAATCGAGCCTTGGCGAGTTTTTAGCAATTTTAGAAAACGAGTTTAATCAAATTTTGTATTGAATGAACACAAATGTTATATTCTATTTATATCATAAATTCCAATTTGACGATTATTAGCGCAAAATATATATAACGTCGCTATATAGCGCGGTCATTTTCAATGCTTTTCATTATGATGTTACGTAGCATTGTTATACACTAGTTATATACCGAAAAATATAGAATGACGTTATTTCACGCTGGTGATGTCATTTATGATATAATTCCAAATTTCTTTTGTTACAATGTTTTCAAAAGTCTTCTGCTGCAGAGTGGTCAGAAAGCGTCTGTATTTGGGAAAGGGTTTAACATTTACTTTCTCAAAAGCTAGTTCAGGTTTTTAGATCACCTAGAGCCAAAGGTGAGCTATTCTGATCAATTTGTGTCCGTCGTCCGACGTTAACTTTTAGCTTTAAACATCTTCAACTCCTTAACTACAGGATTAATTTCAACCAAACTTCACAGGAATATGTTCCTTTGGTGGCCCTTTTTAAAAATTGTTCAAAGATTTAAATTCCATTGAGAACTCTGGAATCCTTATAAATAATTGGACCAATATTCCTTGAGTGACTCAATAGCCAAGTTGTCAGAGGGGTATTCATCTCTTTTTCCCACAAATTCTCTCTTAATATTAAGGCAAACCCTATGTTGTGAGTACTCAAAAAGAATCGTCTCACTGAGATGATTCTTTTGAGTACCCACAACATAGGGTCAGATGGTCAAATAAGGATTTTAGAACATGCCCCTTATTAAAATCCAATTATTAGCCGAGTTGACAGAGGTCCAGATATGGAGGGGTATTCATCTCTTTTTCTCACAATTTTTCTCTTAATATTAACCCTTTCCCTCATACAACAATTCTGCAGCAGACGACTTTGAACGTATTTTGTCAAAACATAGAAAATCTCCATAATTGAATGGATAACCTATAACAAAAAGTGCATGTTTTGTGCAATTTCTTCTTTTGTCACTATGTTTTCAAAAAGCCGTCGGCTGCAGAGGCGTCAGAAAGCGTCTATATGAGGGAAAGGGTTAATATTAAGGCAAACCCTATGTTGTGAGTACTCAAAAAGAATCCTCCCACTGAGATGATTATTTTTTAGTACCCACAACATAGGGTCACTCTGAGGGTCAAATAAGGACTTTAGAACATGAAAAACGCCCCTTAATCTGGAGCTCTGGTTGTTAGCATGGGGAATTTTGAACCAGGTGTACTGGATTCAATCCCTGTTTGCAGTGTCCTTTGGCATGGCCCATTTATTTCCTAGACTAGTTTCTGACGATAATCTCCAAGCTATGCTATGCTCCAAATAAGACTTCTGATAGGTCAGTATTAAGAATGAAATAGATTCTGACCAATCAGATTCTTGAACACAAATTCTGAGCATAATGTAAACTTTTATTGTATTGGAGCCTGGAAAATATCTTTTATGCACTTTCCGTTCTGGATGTTTGGTGTTTTTAACCCTTCCTTAGACTTTCTGTTCTGGATGTTTGGTGTTTTTAACCCTTCCTTAGACTTTCCGTTCTGGATGTTTGGTGTTTTTAACCCTTCCTTACACTTTCTGTTCTGGATGTTTGGTGTTTTTAACCCTTCCTTAGACTTTCTGTTCTGAATATTTGGTGTTTTTAACCCTTCCTTACACTTTCTGTTCTGGATATTTGGTGTTTTTAACCCTTCCTTAGACTTTCTGTTCTGGATATTTGGTGTTTTTAACCCTTCCTTACACTTTGGGCGAGTTCATATGGGATCCGAGAACAGCCCGAGTGCACTCGGAATCCATTTGAACGGTTATACTTTTAACCTTAGTGACGTCATTTTGACCTTTTGACCCGAATACTAATAACCCACCTCAAGCCTGGGGTTACTAGCATTTCAAAATGGCCACCAACGATGTTTACTACTCATTCAGAATACATTGGTGATGAATGCTTCACCAATGGATGATGAAGGATTACGGAATTACCCGAGTGGTTCCGAATGGTTTACTACTAAGACGAGGAAACACCGTTCAGATGGAAAGCATTAGTGCACATGTTTTCTGAATTTGGACATGACGTACAGTTCTCTATCCTAGAGAAGCCCATCCAAACTCGCCCTTTCTGTTCTGGATGTTTGGTGTTTTTAACCCTTCCTTATGATTTCTGTTCTGGATGTTTGGTGTTTTTAACCCTTCCTTATGATTTCTGTTCTGGATGTTGGGTGTTTTTAACCCTTCCTTATGATTTCTGTTCTGGATGTTTGGTGTTTTTAACCCACACCCATATATACCTACGCTTTCTGACACATCTGCAGCAGAGAACTTTTAAAAACTTGTGACCGAAAGAGAAATTGCTCAGAACAAACAAACTCTCCATTTGCCACAATGTTTTCATCTTTTTGCAGTAATCATACCTTCATTTATAGGGCCGAGCCCCGGTAGTTCAGTCGGTAGCGACGCGGGCTGTCAATCCAGGAGTTGTGAGTTTGAATCCCGGCTCGGCCAACTTCCTTTCCGACGTTTGACAAAAGTCAATGCAACATGCGTCATTCATCTTCCACCAATGGGCTAAGTCTATGTGGAAAAGCAGCAAGTTGCTTGGGAAGATTGTTGTGTGGAGTACTGGTGTGAGAAACCCAGGAAATACATGAGTAGGTGAACTGGCCGCCGTGATATGACTGAGAAATTGTTAAAAAACGGCGTTAAACCCCAATCAATCTATTCATTTATAGGGATATTCCTAGTTTTCAACGTCTGCTGCAGATATATTGTGTATGGGAAAGAGTTGAAACTCCTAGGGCCGGTTTTTGTGTGCCATTGAAATTTAAGATCTAGCTCATTGATTATAACTGTTTCTCACATAAGAAATCTGCAGCAGACATCTTTGCGAAAATATGGAAAAATCTAGTTAGATAAAAGTATTATTTTGCAAGGAGATGAAAATATTGTGGCAAAAGGAGTATTTACTCATTATAGGAACAATTTCACCATAAATTTGCTGCATTGTTTTCAAACAATGACTGACTGCTGACAATGACTGCTGACAATGACTGCTGACAATAACTGCTGACAATGACTGCTGACAATGACTGCTGACATTGACTGCTGACAATAGCTGCTGACAATAATTGCTGACAATGACTGCTGACAATGACTGCTGACAATAGCTGAAGACAATGACTGCTGACAATGTGTCTGCATGTTGGAAACAGTTAACCCTTTCCCACATACAACAAATCTGCAGCAGACGCCTTTGAAAACGACTAGGCAAAAGCACAGAAAAACCCTTTATATGGAAGAACAATACTTGAACAGAGTTGAAAAGAGTTGTCTGCTGCAGAGGCGTCAGAAAGTGTCTATATGAGGGACAGGGTTAAAAAAGATACAAAAATTCATGATGTTTAACCTTTTCCCACTTATAACAAATCTGCAGCAGACGACTTTTAAAACATTATTCAATAAAGTTGAAGACATTGTGGAAAAGTTGTCTGCTGTAGAGTTGATAGAAGTGTCTGTATGAGGGTAGAGTTGATAGAAAGCGTCTGTATGAGGGTAAGGGTTAACTTTGTAATATGAATGATGTTTTTGTTGCACCCATAAATGTTTTATACAGCCTTAAGTATGTACCTTGTCAGATACGTGTTAAAAATCTTAATAACACATCATTCAAATTTACAAACCATGTCACAGAAACATGTCATTCAAATTGACAAACCACGTACTTCAAAGAAATATATCATTCAAATTTACAAACCACGCCACAGAAACATGTCATTCAAATTTACAAACCACGCCACAGAAACGTATCATTCAAATTTACAAACCAGGCCACAGAAACATATCATTCAAATTTACAAGCCAGGCCACAGAAACATATTATTCAAATTTACAAACCAGGTCATAGTAACAGATCATTCAAATTTACAAACCAGGTCATAGTAACATGTTGTTCAAATTTACAAACCAGGTCATAGAAACATATCATTCAAATTTACAAACCAGGCCACACAAACATATTATTCAAATTTACAAACCAGGCCACAGAAACATGTATGTCATTCAAATTTACAAACCAGGTCATAGTAACATGTTGTTCAAATTTACAAACCAGGTCATAGTAACATATCATTCAAATTTACAAACCAGGCCACACAAACATATTATTCAAATTTACAAACCAGGCCACAGAAACATGTCATTCAAATTTAAAAACCAGGTCATAGTAACATGTTGTTTAAATTTACAAACCAGGCCATAGTAACATATCATTCAAATTTACAAACCACATACATCACAGAAACATATCATTCAAATTTACAAACCACATACGTCACAGAAACATATCATTCAAATTACAAACCAGGCCACAGAAACATATCATTCAAATTTACAAACCAGGCCACAGAAACATATCATTCAAATTTACAAACCACATACATCACAGAAACATATCATTCAAAATTATAAACCAGGCCATTCTAAGAAACATATCATTCAAATTTACAAACCATGTACGTACATCACAGAAACATGTCCTTCAAATTTATGCAATAGGAACATTCGCTTGTTGTATAAAACTGTTGTTTGGTCTTGCAAATAACTTTTTCTTGAAAAATTCTAGATTATGTGCCTTGGAATTAAGTGACTGGAGATATTAACTCCTTTCCCACATATAACAAATCAGGGTAGAATTTGCGATGGAAAAAGTATCGAAAACAAGAAAATCTCACCGATTATATAGGGGTATGTAATATGTCAGTTATCATATTTTATTTATAATGCCCCAACTACAAAAATAAAACTTATTTTCTTAAAATTGGATTTTCTTTTTTTTTTTTCGACAGTTGGATATCTGGAGTTCAGTCACTTTAACACCTTTCCTACATATAACAAAACTACAGCAGACAACTACGACAAATATCTTTGGCGAACTTATGAAAATCTCTATTTAAATGAAAGCGTAATAATTGAATCGAGTTAAAAACATTGTGATAAAAAGATAAATTGCTCATTGGCACAATGTTTTTTTTTAACCCTTTCCCACCTGCAGATGCAATTTGACGCAGTAGCAGAAGACGACTTTTGAAAACATTGTGGCCAAAGGTGAAATTGCTGCTGCAGATTTGTTGCATGTTGGAAAGGGTTACAAATGGCAACAGTCAGGCAAGGGTGGTGTCAAAGTGGTGTAACATCATAAACATGTAATATTTATTTTTACTACTATAACAGATTGATCACTGTTTTGAAAGAAGTTTACATCTTTACTCATCTCCTCATATAGATGCTTTCTGACGCCTCTGCAGCAGACGGCTTTTTGAAAACATAGTGACAAAAGAAGAAATTGCTCAACATGAGCAATTTCCCCTTTTGCCACAATGTTTTCCACTTTTAGTCCATTGAATTATAGAGATTTTCTATTATTTGACAAAATATGTTAAAAGTTGCAGATTTGTTGTATGTGGGAAAAGGTTAATATTGCCTACTTCAAATGCACCAAAATGCATCTTACCCTAAATCTGCAGCTGTCAGCTTTGAAAACATCTAGACAAAAGTTTTGAAAATCTCTATAGTTTTATATATGTATGAATGAATTTGATTTTTTCCAGATAATGAGCACCAGATAATGAGCAATTTGCCCTTGTGCCAAAGTGTTTTAACCCTTTCCCACATACAACAAATCTGCAGCAGACGACTTTGAAAACATATTGACAAAAACCTGAAAAATCTCCATAAAAGATAGCTTAATTGTTAAATAAAGTTGAAAACATTATGGCCAAAGGAGAAATTGCTCATCATGAGTAATTTCACCATTGGCCACAATGTTTTCAAAAGTCGTCTGCTGCTTTTGCGTCTGCATGTGGGAAAGGGTTCAAAAGTTGTTGTCTGTATATGTGTGTCAAAATACGTCTATATGCAGGAAAAGATAAACTTGATAAAGATAGACCCTTGTAGACATCGTTTACAAATATTGTGTTAATTATTTTTCATGTGCAATATGTCTGTTAACCGTTTTGATAATGTGAAATGAGTATTAAATGACAAAATGTTTTGAAATGACATGCGTTGCATAAAATGTAATGAGGGGAAGTTAAGTATTATTAACCCTTTCCCTCAAATAGACGCTTTCTGACGCCTCTGCAGCAGACGGTTTTTTGAAAACATAGTGACAAAAGAAGAAATTGCTCAAAACAAGCAATTTCTCCTTTTGCCACAATGATTTCCACTTTTAGTCATATTTTGTCCAAAAATAGAAAATCTCTATAATTGAATTGATAACCTATGACTAAGAGTGGATTTAACATTGTGGCAAAAAAAGAAATTTCTTTTTTTGTCATTATGTTTTCAAAAAGCCGTCTGCTGCAGAGGCGTCAGAAAGCGTCTATATGAGGGAAAGGGTTAAAACATACATATATGGTTTCATGCAAAACGGTTGTAACTACATCTTGTTCAAGATGTAGTTACAACCGTTTTGCATGAAGCCCTCGAAATGAAGTAGACACAAGTTGTAAATGAGATCAAATCAGGAAACATGCATGCACGTTTTCCTTTAGGCCAAAACATATTTCCAAAAAAACGGAAACGTAGCAAACAGAGAAGACAGTGATTAGAGAATGGTCGGGACTTTTCTCTTGAAAAGATTGAGGTAAAGGTAGAACTTAACCCTTTCCCTCATACAGCAATTTTGCAGCAGACGACTTTGAACAGATTTTGTCAAAAAATAGAAAATCTCTATAATTGAATGGATAACATATGACTAAAAGTGGAAAAACTTTGTGGCAAAAGGAGAAATTGCTCGTTTTGAGCAATTTCTTCTTTTGTCACTATGTTTTCAAAAAGCAGTCTGCTGCAGAGGCGTCAGAAAGCGTCTATATGAGGGAAAGGGTTAATTATAGAGACTTTTCAATTTTTTTTTCAATATGCCTGCCTGCTGCAGATTTGTTACATGAAGAAAAATGTTAAAATTATACTGCACAATTAGACATGAGCATTAGATTATGAGCAACACCAAAGCACTTTTTATACAAAGAGGTGTCCAATTAGAGATCACAACCGTTTCCCACATACAACAAATCTGCAGCAGACAAATTTGAAATGATTTTTCCAAAAATATTGAAAATCTTTATACATGTGCAGTATATATGCATGAAAGTAGTTTTATTGAAAAGTTGAAAACTCTGTGGCAAAATGAGAATTTTTCTCATTATGACCAATTTCTCCTTTTGCCACAATGATTTAAAAAGACTTCTGCTGTAGCAGCATTAGAAAGTGCCAACATATTGGAAAGGGTTAAACGATTATCTTTAAATCCAATTTTAGATTTTACTGCCTATAAAGACAATAGCTTAATTTGCTGCTGTGCACGCATCCAATTTTTTGTGAAGTATTGAAAGTATCATGGAAATTGTTCATCTTGAGTAAAAAAAAACCTTTGACAACAATGTATCAAAAGCCTGTCTGCTGTACAGCTGTTTAACGCTGTCTGCTGTATAGCTGGTTAAAGTCTGCTTTATAGCTGTTAAAAGACTGCTGTACTGTGTATAGCTGTTGAAAGCCATCTGCTGTATAACTGTTTAAAGCCGTCTGCTGTATAGCTGTTTAAAGCTGTCTGCTTTATAGCTGTTGAAAGTCTGCTGTATAGCTGTTTAAAGCTGTTTGCTGTATAGTTGTTTTAAGCTGTCTGCTGTATAGCTGTTTAAAGCTGTCTGCTGTATTGCTGTTTAAAAGCTGTCTGCTGTATAGCTGTTTAAAGCTGTCTACTGTATAGCTGTTTTAAGCTGTCTGCTGTATAGCGGTTTAAAGCTGTCTGCTGTATAGCTGTTTAAAGCTGTCTGCTGTATAGCTGTTTAAACCTGTCTGCTGTATTGCTGTTTAAAGCTGTCTGCTGTATTGCTGTTTAAAACTGTCTGCTGTATTGCTGTTTAAAACTGTCTGCTGTATTGCTGTTTAAAGCCTTCTACTTTATAGCTGTTTAAACCTGTCTGCTGTATTGCTGTTTAAAGCTGTCTGCTGTGTTGCTGTTTAAAACTGTCTGCTGTATTGCTGTTAAAAACTGTCTGCTGTATTGCTATTTAAAGCCGTCTGCTGTATACATGTAGCTGTTTAAAGCTGTTTGCTGAATTGCTGTTTAAAGCTGTCTGCTGTATTGCTGTTTAAAACTGTCTGCTGTATTGCTATTTAAAGCTGTCTGCTGTATTGCTGTTTAAAGCTGTCTGCTGTATTGCTATTTAAAGCTGTCTGCTGTATTGCTGTTAAAAGCTGTCTCCTGTATAGCTGTTTAAAGCTGTCTGCCTTATAGCAGTTTAAAGCCGTGTGCTGTATAGCTGTTTAAAGCCGTCTGCTGTATAGTGGTTAAAGGTGTCTGCTGTATAGCTGTTTAAAGCTGTCTGCTGTATAGCGGTTTAAAGCTGTCTGCTGTATAGCTGTTCAAAGCTGTCTGATGTATAGCGGTTTAAAGCTGTCTGCTGAATAGCGGTTTAAAGCTGTCTGCTGTATAGCTGTTTAAAGCTGTCTGCTGTATTGCTGTTTAAAAGCTGTCTGCTGTATAGCTGTTTAAAGCTGTCTGCTGTATAGCGGTTTAAAGATGTCTGCTGTATAGAAGTTTAAAGCTGTCTGCTGTATAGCTGTTTAAAGCTGTCTGCCTTATAGCTGTTTAGAAATGTCTGCTGTATAGCTGTTTAAAACTGTCTGCTATATAGCTGTTTAAAGCTGTCTGCTGTATAGCTGTTTAAAGCCGTCTGATGTATAGCTTTAAAAGTCTGCTGTATAGTTGTTGAAAGTCGTCTGCTGTATAGCTGTTTAAAGCTGTCTGCTGTATTGCTTTTTAAAGCTGTCTGCTGTATTGCTGTTTAAAGCTGTGCTGCATAGCTGTTTAAAGCTGTCTGCTGTATAGCGGTTTAAAGCTGTCTGCTGTAAAGCTGTTTAAAGCTGTCTGCTGTATAGCTGTTTAAAGCTGTCTGCTGTATAGCTGAAACTGTCTGCTGTATAGGTGTTTAAAGCCATCTGCCTTATAGCTGTTTAGAAATGTCTGCTGTATAGCGGTTTAAAGCCATCTGCCTCATAGCTGTTTAGAAATGTATGCTGTATAGCGGTTTAAAGCTGTCTGCTGTATAGCTGTTTAAAGCTGTCTTCCTTATAGCAGTTTAAAGCTGTCTGCTGTATAGCTGTTTAAAGCTGTCTGCCTTATAGCTGTTTAGAAATGTCTGCTGTATAGCTGTTTAAAACTGTCTGCTATATAGCTGTTTAAAGCTGTCTGCTGTATAGTGGTTTAAAGGTGTCTGCTGTATAGCTGTTTAAAGCTGTCTGCTGTATAGCTGTTTAAAGCTGTCTTCCTTATAGCAGTTTAAAGCTGTCTGCTGTATAGCTGTTTAAAGCTGTCTTCCTTATAGCAGTTTAAAGCTGTCTGCTGTATAGCTGTTTAAAGCTGTCTGCCTTATAGCTGTTTAGAAATGTCTGCTGTATAGCTGTTTAAAACTGTCTGCTGTATTGCTGTTTAAGGCTGTCTGCTGTATAGCTGTTTAAAGCTGTCTGCTGTATTGCTTTTTAAAGCTGTCTGCTGTATTGCTGTTTAAAGCTGTGCTGCATAGCTGTTTAAAGCTGTCTGCTGTATAGCGGTTTAAAGCTGTCTGCTGTAAAGCTGTTTAAAGCTGTCTGCTGTATAGCTGTTTAAAGCTGTCTGCTGTATAGCTGAAACTGTCTGCTGTATAGGTGTTTAAAGCCATCTGCCTTATAGCTGTTTAGAAATGTCTGCTGTATAGCGGTTTAAAGCCATCTGCCTCATAGCTGTTTAGAAATGTATGCTGTATAGCGGTTTAAAGCTGTCTGCTGTATAGCTGTTTAAAGCTGTCTTCCTTATAGCAGTTTAAAGCTGTCTGCTGTATAGCTGTTTAAAGCTGTCTGCCTTATAGCTGTTTAGAAATGTCTGCTGTATAGCTGTTTGAAACTGTCTGCTATATAGCTGTTTAAAGCCGTCTGCTGTATAGTGGTTTAAAGGTGTCTGCTGTATAGCTGTTTAAAGCTGTCTGCTGTATAGCTGTTTAAAGCTGTCTTCCTTATAGCAGCTTAAAGCTGTCTGCTGTATAGCTGTTTAAAGCTGTCTTCCTTATAGCAGTTTAAAGCTGTCTGCTGTATAGCTGTTTAAAGCTGTCTGCCTTATAGCTGTTTAGAAATGTCTGCTGTATAGCTGTTTAAAACTGTCTGCTGTATTGCTGTTTAAGGCTGTCTGCTGTATAGCGGTTTAAAGCTGTCTGCTATATAGCTGTTCAAAGCTCTCTGCTGTATAGCCGTTTAAAGCTTAAACCAAAAGTCTTAAGTTATTGTAAAAAGGACTATTTATATAGCCACATGTTATATGTCTAATTTTTCCCAATTTGGCAAAAAATCGCGCTAAAATTTCCCAAAATGAAAGGCTAAGGCCTCTTCCCAATTTCTGGAAAAAAGGCCCTGAGTCGGTTGAAAACAGACTTTTGGTTTATATATGCAATTAAACAATCATATTACCTTAAACAAGACAAATATATCTGTTAATAGTGTGTTCCACTTCACTTCACTTAAAAAAAAAAAAAAAAGTTTTATTTTTTTTTTATTTTTTAAGATTTTGGGAAATATTTTTTTCCAATTGGGAAAAAAACAACGTTTTTTCAATTGGGAAGACACCGTTTAACGGCGTCGCTCTATAAGGTAAAAAGGCCCTGGGGACCCTAATGAATAATAATACTTTCATTTTATAGAAATTTCCATTATAGTTTCCCCCTAATTGTTTTCAAATTCGTCTGCTGCAGATCTATTATATGTGGGAAAGAGTTAACTAAACCAGGAAATATTACGAGTTTAGGTGTCCCATTACTATTGCACTATAATTATGCAAGCAAGTGTCACATATAAAGTTTATGTTTTATTGGTCTTATGTTGTAATATGTCAATGTCATGAAGACCACACACCCATCAGTCTACTTAACAACCTGAGGATCTTCGTTTGAGGTTGAGGTATCCTGAGGCCATGGCAGAGATGTCAGCATCAGGGATTTGAAACCGGGTGTCTCGGGTTCAATCCCCAGTCACAGCGGTCATGGATGGATTGGCGATTGGGCCCGGCACTTTCTTTAGTCTAGTTCTGCTTTTTTAACCCATTACTTCACACAGACGACATTTGACGTCTGCTGTTGTAGACGACTTTTGAAAACATTGCAAAACGAGCAATTTCACCTTTTATTGCAATATTTTCAACTCTTTATCAATATAATTCTTTTAGTTTTCTAGATTATTGAAATTGTTTGTCTGATGATTGTAAAGTAGACGACCTTTGAAAAGTCATGTGAAGTAATGGGTTAACCAAAGGTGCATGGATAAGTGAACTCTCACCATGATATAACTAAACACATGTCGAAAATGGTGTAAAATGGTGTAATGGTGTAAAACGGTGTAAAATGGTGAAGAATGGTGGAAAATGGTGAAAATGGTGTAAAATGGTGTAAAATGGTGTAAAATCCTAATAAAACAAATAAAAAACAGTTGAAACCTAGTGGTCAGTAGAATGGTATTAGGTCGTTGGTGAGGTATCTGTGCAGATTTCGTAATATGTCTATCGTCACAAAGATTATACAACAATCGTGAAAACCAGGATCTTTGTTTGGTAACCAGGTTTTCAAGAAAGTTGAAGCCACGTTAATGAAATGGCAATGTTGTTGGATGGGTAGGCATAGGTTTATCCTGACACCAGTCTTTGTTAGTTAGGTAGTCATATTGCTGTCCCCGCATTCCTGTGTGCAACTAGTTAGGTAGTCATATTGCTGTCCCCACATTCTTGTGCACAACTAGTTAGGTAGTCATATTGCTGTCCCCGCATTCCTGTGTGCAACTAGTTAGGTAGTCATATTGCTGTCCCCGCATTCCTGTGCGCAACTAGTTAGGTAGTCATATTGCTGTCCCCGCATTCCTGTGCGCAACTAGTTAGGTAGTCATATTGCTGTCCCCGCATTCCTGTGCGCAACTAGTTAGGTAGTCATATTGCTGTCCCCGCATTCCTGTGCGCAACTAGTTAGGTAGTCATATTGCTGTCCCAGCATTCCTGTGGGCAACTAGTTAGGTAGTCATATTGCTGTCCCAGCATTCCTGTGTGCAACTAGTTAGGTAGTCATATTGCTGTCCCAGCATTCCTATGCGCAACTAGTTATCTATTCATACAAATGCTATATCTTACATTGTGATAAAATGAGAAATTTCACATTTTATCACAATGTTTTCAACTCATACATATTCTCACAATGTTCCAACTCTATCAACAAACAATAGCCGGTGTGTAGAACACCCGTTGAGACCTTTATGAGTCATATAAAAAGTTGTTTTCGGTATCTAGCTATACCGACCTAAAAACGGGAAGCTGGAATTTTATCAAATCTGGAAATTCCGAAAGGTTTTTATAAATATTTTGAACGCTTTATTTTGTAGTTGTTGCAATATATGAATACGATCGCCACTACAGTGCCATTGGCGCTTTGATTAAATATATATTTTTTTCACTCGCATGGTTTTAAGGCAGATAATTTCTAGCAAACCGCTTTTAACATTTTTTAAAAAATCAACAACTTTGAAAACATTTGTATAGAAAAACCTCAAATTTCTATAAAACAAAGTGACTATTAAACAGAGTTGAACATTTTGTGTCAAAATGAGTGATTTATCCTTTTTTCATAATCTCCTATAAAGTCGCCGGATGCAGATCTGCCAAACTATTTTTGCATGTGGCAAAGGGTAAAGTGATGATATTCAGATTTTACATTTTAATGTTGAATTATGTATGTAAGACACCGACACACTTCATGCAATGTTGTCACCTTTCATAAATCATACTGTTACAATTACATGTTGACTCATCAGAAAAAGTGCACATAGTCTTACTTCTACAATGTAACAAGTCTGACTGGTTATACGTTTTCCCAAACACAGCTGTAGCCATACACCTACATCCCTCAGACCCTACAAACACAGTTGTAACTATACATCTATATCCCCTAGACTCTACAAACACAGTTGTAACTATACATCTACAGTCGAACCTCGTTAAACCGGACGCCGTTAATCCGGAAAATTCGCGATCCGGACCAAAAATTCAGGGAAAGGATTTTTTATGCTTAATTATTCTCCGTTAATACGGAAATTCGCGTTCCGGAACCGGACAAAAAAAATCGGGAACGGACTGACCATTTACACATATAATCCGTTTCGTTAGTCCGGAAGTCCAAACAGTAATGTACATGACTGTACAGCATACAGAAAACATAGACAGTATATATGTGTTTACTCAATTATTCTGTGTCATTGTTTTCTGTAGTGTCCGTTTGTCCTAAAAGGTGTTAAAGCTGTATACAATGTAATAGCCTAAGGCTGTTCAATAATCTGCAAGCGTGTATCATTATTTACTTTGATTAGCAGCCATAAAATAGCAGCCAAATTGTCAAACAGATCTAAACTGATTTTGAGACTAAAATTACGATATTTTGACCCAGAGACAAGTGTAGATCTGACAAAAATAATAAGTTGTTCAATATTATTATATTTTGACGTTCATTTTTTCAAAAACGTACATGTTTACGTACTGGTTATCTATGTGTTGTAAATCTTATGATAAAGCTTTGCTTACGACAAACAGTATCTAGAGGTAAATGGTAAATACAATATCGCTGACAGTTTGCAAAGCTATTTTGAATGAATTTCCCTCAATTATAATCATGTATCCGCGCAATATCTGGGGAAATATTGGGTCCCATTCTTTGACTCCTATTGTTATGCTAAGACGAAAATTTGGCGTAGGCAAAATAAGAAATCGTTAAACCGGAAGATTCGCAATCCGGACTTTTTTCTCTGGGAACCAAAGTGTCCGGATTAACGAGGTTCGACTGTATATCCCCCAGACTCTACAAACACAGTTGTAGCTATACATCTATATCCCCCAGACCCTACAAACACAGTTGTAGCTATACATCTACATCCCTCAGACCCTACACACACAGTTGTAGCTATACATCTATATCCCTCAGACCCTACAAACACAGTTGTAGCTATACATCTTTATCCCTCAGACCCTACAAACACAGTTGTAGCAATACATCTATATCCCTCAGACCCTACACACACAGTTGTAGCCATACAACTACATCCCTCAGACCCTACAAACACAGTTTTAGCTATACATATATATCCCCCAGACTCTACAAACACAGTTGTAGCTATACACCTATATCCCCCAGACCCTACAAACACAGTTGTAGCTATACATCTATATCCCCCAGACCCTACAAACACAGTTTTAGCAATACATCTATATCCCTCAGACCCTACAAACACAGTTGTAACTATACATCTATATCCCCCAGACCCTACAAACACAGTTGTAACTATACATCTATATCCCTCAGACCCTACAAACACAGTTGTAGCAATACATCTATATCCCTCAGACCCTACACACACAGTTATAGCTATACATCTATATCCCTCAGACTATACAAACACAGTTGTAGCAATACATCTATATCCCTCAGACCCTACAAACACAGTTGTAGCAATACATCTATATCCCTCAGACCCTACAAACACAGTTGTAGCTATACATCTATATCCCTCAGACCCTACAAACACAGTTGTAGCTATACATCTATATCCCTCAGACCCTACAAACACAGTTGTAGCTATACATCTATATCCCCCAGACCCTACAAACACAGTTGTAACTATACATCTATATCCCTCAGACCCTACAAACACAGTTGTAGCTATACATATATATCCCTCAGACCCTACAAACACATTTGTAGCCATACATCTATATCCCTCAGACCCTACAAACACAGCTGTAGCTATACATCTATATCTCTCAGACCCTACAAACACAGTTGTAACTATACATCTATATCCCTCAGACCCTACAAACACAGCTGTAGCTATACATCTATATCCCTCAGACCCTACAAACACAGTTGTAACTATACATCTATATCCCTCAGACCCTACAAACACAGTTGTAGCTATACATCTATATCCCTCAGACCCTACAAACACAGCTGTAGCTATACATCTATATCCCTCAGACCCTACAAACACAGTTGTAGCTATACATCTATATCCCTCAGACCCTACAAACACATTTGTAGCCATACATCTATATCCCTCAGACCCTACAAACACAGTTGTAACTATACATCTATATCCCTCAGACACTACAAACACAGTTCACGCAGTTTCTGTGGAAAGATCCAAGAGGCAGAACTTAAGCTCAACACAGGAGTCAAACTCTGGACCTTTGGTATGAGAGGCAGTAGCTCTATCTCTGCACCACCGTCTTCCACATGGTTAACTGGTGTGTTAACCCAGCAATCATGAACCGTCTTCCACATGGTTAACTGGTTTGTTAACCCAGGAATCATGAACTGTCTTCCACATGGTTAACTGATGTGTTAACCCTGGAATCATGAACCGTTTTCCACATGGTTAACTGGTGTGTTAACCCAAGTATCATGAATAATTGTTCTGTCACTTTGATGTAAATGATATAATGTTGAAAATGCCATAAAACTCCCAATAAAAATGCAAACAAATGAAGATCAGATTTGGTTGAAGTTATTATATTATTCTCAGGAAAGTTATTGCCTTTGATAGTTTTTGTGGTTTGTGTTTATGTATTGTCTTTGCAATACATACAGATATTTCAATGTCTTTTGGTTGGTAGTAGGTATTATAACTTTGCAATATATACAGATATTTCAATGTCTTTATACCCCCAAAAAACAAAGTTTTGGGAGGGTATATATAGGAGTCACTGTGTCGGTCGGTCAGTCAGTCGGTCTGTCGGAAGCCATATTTTGTCCGGCCTATTTCTTACAAACTCAATAAGGGCTTCTATGAAACTTCTATACCAAGAGGAGATGTGAATACCCTAAAGGTCTTACAATTGCATGTTATTTTTAAACCTTTTACGTCTGTCCGTCTGTCTGTCAGTCCCACCTAACCTTGTCTAGCCAGCATCTTAACCATGCATCATAGGATTTAAACGAAACTTGGCACAAACGTTCACCATGATGAGGCGGTGTGTCACGCACAAGACCCAAGCCTGTACCTCAAATGCCAAGGTCAAACTTAGAGGTCAAAGGTCAAAATGAGTACTATTTGATAGAACTACCTTGTCCAGCCTGCATTTCAACCATGCATCAAAGGATTTCAAAGAAACTTGGCACAAACATTCACCATGATAAGGCAGCGTGTCGCCCACAAGACCCAGGCCTGTGCAATACATACAGATATTTCAATAGCTTTTGGTTGGTAGTGGGTATTATAGCTTTGCAATACATACAGATATTTCAATAGCTTTTGGTGGGTAGTAGGTATTATAACTTTGCAATACATACATATATTTCAATAGCTTTTGGTGGGTAGTTGGTATTATAACTTTGCAATACATACAGATATTTCAATAGCTTTTGGTTGGTATAGTGGGTATTATAACTTTGCAATACATACAGATATTTCAATAGCTTTTGGTGGGTAGTGGGTATTATAACTTTGCAATACATACAAATATTTCAATAGCGTTTGGTGTGTTACAGTGGGTATTATAACTTTGCAATACATACAGATATTTCAATGGCTTTTGGTGGGTAGTGGGTATTATAATTTTGCAATACATACAGATATTTCAATAGCTTTTGGTGGGTAGCGGGTATTATAACTTTGCAATACATACAGATATTTCAAAAGCTTTTGGTGGGTAGTGGGTATTATAACTTTGCAATACATACAGATATTTCAATAGCTTTTGGTGGGTAGTGGGTATTATAACTTTGCAATACATACAGATATTTCAATAGCTTTTGGTGGGTAAAGTGGGTATTATAAAGGTGCATTGTAACAACCTGTTTTGTAATAAACTATTTTGTGGGTACTTTAAAGAATCATCTCTGTGACACTAGAGTACCCACAACATCGGGTTTATTTGAGTAATAAGAGAGATATTGTTGGGAAACGAACTGTTACTCCTCCTTATCTAAATATCTCCAGATGTTAACCCTTTCCCACATAGACACTTTCTGACGCCTCTGCAGCAGACAGCTTTTTGAAAACATACTGACAAATGAAGAAATTGCTCAAAACAAGCAATTTCTCCTTTTGACACAATGTTTTCCACTGTTAGTCATACTAGGTTATCCATTCAATTATAGAGCTGACAAAATGTGTTCAAAGTCTGCTGCAGAATTGTCATCTGAGGGAAAGGGTTAAACCCCCGTCATCACATTGGCAGTGGCTGTCCAGCCCTTTCCCACATAAACACTTTTTGACGCCTCTACAGCAAACGACTAATGAATACAATGTAACAAGATGAGAAATTACTCAAAACAGAAAATTTCTCCTTTTGTCACAATATTTCCAACTCTATTCAACAGTTGAACTTTCATTTATGGGAATATTTTACACGTTTGTGCAGAGATGTTATAATCAAAGTCGTTTGCTTCCAAATTGTTGTATGTGGGAAAGGGTTAAATATCATATATCAGGCAAACAGTTTAAGTTTATTACTATTTGAAGTGAGGTTTTGTGTTTGTTTCAACACTATTTATATTCCGTTTATGACATTATGCAATTCATCATAATCATATTTTATATCACCGCTTACCCTGGTAAAGTAAACTTTTCACACCTTTACAGTAAATCAAATTTTGAGCCAAGTCTCATCTTCCTTAACCCTTTCCCTCATACGACAATTCTGCAGCACACGACTTTGAACGTACTTTGTCAAAAAATAGAAAATCTCTATAATTGAATGGAAAACATTGTGGCAAAAGGAGGAATTGCTCGTTTTGAGCAATTTTTTCTTTTTAGCTCGCCAGTACGAAGTACAGGAGAGCTTATGTGTTACCCCCACCGTCGGCACCGTCGTCGGCGTCGTCGGTGGCGTAGACACTTAGGTTTAAGGTTTGTATTTAAGGTTTTCATTTGGGTTTTAAGGGTTTATACCTTTAGGAACCATTTGTCATCCATCTACGCACACCACTACACCCGTCCTGACCCTGGGTCAAGGTCAAGGTAATTTCTACTTGGTTCTACTTGGTTCAGTTACAAGGTTTAAGGTTTGCGTTTAACGTTTAACATATCACTCTGCATTCACTATTATGACATTGATTGCTTTCATATTTAGTTTATACATTTAGGAACTATTGGTCATCCATCTACGCACACCACTACACCCGTTCTGACCCTGGGTCAAGGTCAAGGTCATTTCTACTTGGTTCAGTTACAAGGTTTAAGGTTTGCGTTTAACGTTTAACATATCACTCTGCATTCACTATTATGACATTGATTGCTTTCATATTTAGTTTATACATTTAGGAACTATTGGTCATCCATCTACGCACACCACTACACCCGTTCTGACCCTGGGTCAAGGTCAAGGTCATTTCTACTTGGTTCAGTTACAAGGTTTAAGGTTTGCGTTTAACGTTTAACATATCACTCTGCATTCACTATTATGACATTGATTGCTTTCATATTTAGTTTATACATTTAGGACCTATTGGTCATCCATCTACGCACACCACTACACCCGTTCTGACCCTGGGTCAAGGTCAAGTTATATCAGAGTTATTGCCCCTTTTCTGTCAAAAAATCTAACTTTTTCGTCACGTTTTCAAATAACTTTTTTTTCTACTCAAAGGATTAGATTGAAACTTCTGACAAATGTTTATATCAATGTGTGTGATTGGTTCACAAAAGGGGGATAGTCCAAATAATTTTATATCAGAGTTATTGCCCCTTTTCTGTCAAAAAATTAAATTTTCAAATAACTTTTTTTCTACCCGAAGGATTGGATTGAAACTTCTGACAAATGTTACTTTTTTTTTTATTCGACGTCTGTCTGTCTATTTTTTTTTTTATCCGGCGTCTGTCTGTCTGTCTGTCCGTCACACTTTTTTCGTCACGTTTTCAAATAACTTTTGTTCTACTCAAAGGATTAGATTGAAACTTCTGATAAATGTTTTTATCAATGTGTGTGATTGGTTCACAAAAGGGCGATAATCCAAATAATTTTATATCAGAGTTATTGCCCCTTTTCTGTCAAAAATTTAAATTTTCAAATAACTTTTTTTCTACTCAAAGGATTGGATTGAAACTTCTGACAAATGTTTATATCAATGTGTATGATGGGTTCACAAAAACGGGGATAATCCAAATATTTTTATATCAGAGTTATTGGCCCTTTTCTGTCAAAAATTTAATCTACTCAAAGGATTGGATTGAAACTTCTGACAAATGTTTATATCAATGTGTATGATGGGTTCACAAAAGGGGGATAATCCAAATATTTTTATATCAGAGTTATTGCCCCTTTTCTGTCAAATATTCAAATTACTTTTTTTCTGCTCAAAGGATTGGATTGAAACTTCTGACAAATGTTTATATCAATTTTTGTGATGGGTTCACAAAAGGGGGATAATCCAAATATTTTTTATATCAGAGTTATTGCCCCTTTTCTATCAAAAATTAAAATTTTCTGACAAGGCGCCGGCAGGTGACACACGTGCTCCGGGGAGCACTCCATTCTAGTTGAACTTAGAATTTTTGTCAAAAGTATTGAAAAGGTGTATTATCTTGCAATAGGTGATACTGTGCGACTTTACCTAATACTTTAACTGTTCTGAAGTAGGCCCTGATATACGATGGCCCTGATAGGCGAGCTATATTGTCCTCCGACAACTCTTGTTGTCACTATGTTTTCCAAACGCCGTCTGCTGCAGAGGCATCAGAAAGCGTCTATATGAAGGAAAGGGTTAACTAACAGATCTAGTAAGTTTCAAAGCAGAAGAAACGTGCCATGTATGCCATAGTTATAGTACATATGACAAGGACTTACCCTTTCCTTATAACTACACACTTTCTGATGCCTCTGCAGCAGACGACTATTGAAAACGTTGTGCCAAAAGGAGAAATTGCTCAAAAACGAGCAATTTCTCCTTTTGCCACAATGTTTTCCACTTTGAGTCATAGGTTATCCATTCAATTATAGAGATTTTTTATTTTTTGCCAAAGTACGTTCAAAGTCGTCTGCTACTTTTTAACATAATATATCTCCTTTTATCACAATAATTTCACATCTATTCAATGGTTAAAATTTCATTTATAGAGGTTTTTCAGATTTTTGTCAAGACACTTTCAAAGTTATCTGCTGCTGATTTGCCCTATGTGGAAAAGGGTAAAAAGATGACATTATGCATTTTATCTGCATAACATCATTTTGAAATTTTTTGAAGCTCGTCATTTTAATTGCTTTTTAATTCAGCGTTTCATTTTCATTGCACTTTTTGCAAATATTTTCATTAGCCTGGTTATTTTGAAACATCAAAATTCATATAGATTTTTTATGCAAAACGGTTGTAACTACATCTTGATCAATCTGTAGTTACATCTGTTTTGCATGAAGCCCTTGATATGCCTTTTCCATGAGATGCGATGTCAGATAGTAGGAAATAGTTGTTTAACCCTTTCCCTCATACGACAATTCTGCAGCAGACGACTTTCAACATATATTGTCAAAAAATAGAAAAATCTCTATAATTAAATGGATATATAACCTATGACTAAAAGTGGAAAACATTGTTGCAGAAGGAGAAATTGCTTGTTTTGAGCAATTTCTTCCTTTCACCATAATGTTTTCAAAAAGCCGTCTGCTGCAGAGGCATCAGAAAGCGTCTATATGAGGGAAAGGGTTAATTGGAGGGAATTCAGGCAATTGGTTTTAGTATGAGGGCTTCATGCAAAGCAATTGTAACTCCCCTGTGTTCAAAATATAGTTACAACCGTTTTGCGTGTTTAGCTATCAAAAAACTGAAATTGTAAATTAAATGCAGTCCTACCTACGGACGGATTTTGATACATCTGCAGCAGACAACCTTTGAAAAACATTGTGCAAAAGGAGAATTTACTTTGTTAACATTGTGGTCAAATTATTAAATAATTATAGTTTCATTTATAGAGATTTTCCATATTTTTGCTATATATGTTTTCAAAGGTGTTTGTCGCAGATTTGTTTTATGTGGTAAAGGGTTTAGCGGCAGACTACATAAATAAAGATGATGATGCATTTGCAGTAGCTAATAAATAGAAACTGCACATTATCACCTTATATAACCCTTTCCCTCAAAATATAGACGCTTTGTGACATTTCTTCAGCAGACGTTTTTTTGAAAACATAGTGACAAAAGAAGAAATTGCTCGAAACAAGCAATTTCTTCTTTTGCCACAATGTTTTCCACTTTTAGTCATAGGTTATCCATACAATTATGGAGATTTTCTAGTTTTTGACGAAATATGTTCAAAGCTGTCTTCTGCAGATTTGTTGTATGAGGGAAAGTGTTAAGTGTAGCCAAATTGAGTTGCAGCTACATTCCATTGCATTGAAAAGAGATGAAAACTTCATGGAAAAAGGAGAAATTGCTTTTATTGAGCAAATTCTTCTTTTGCCACAATGTTTTCATAATTTGGTTATTCGGTTGCTGTAGAGGTGTCAAAATGCCTCTGTGTCAGTGGATAGAGATGAAAACATGGTGGAAAAAGAAGAAATTGCTTTTGTTGAGCAAAATCTTCTGATGCCACAATGGTATCTAATATTAGGTCATCTGCTGCAGAGGTGTCAAAATGCGTCTGTATGTGTGTTTACAAGCGTTAATAATGTTATCCTGCATTCCTGCTGCAAACAACACCTACCAAAAAAGGGGGGGGGGGCCGGTTAACTGCTCTTTTCCACACAATAACTATCTTTTAACCTAATCAAACCCTATAGCGTGGGTACTCAGAAGAATCATCTCAGTGAGACAATTGTTTTGAAGAACCACAATATAGGGTTTGATGATATAATCAAGGTTTAACCCTTTCCCTCATTTAGACGCTTTTTGACGCCTCTGCAGCAGACAGCTTTTTGAAAATATAGTGACAAAAGAAGAAATTGCACAAAACGTGCAATTTCTCCTTTGGCCACAATGTTTTCCACTTTTTGTCATATATAGGTCATCCATTCAATCATGGAGATTTTCTATTTTTTGACAAAATACGTTCAAAGTCGTCTGCTGCAGAATTGTTGTATGAGGGAAAGGGTTAAGAACATGAACTATGCCTCTTTTCTAGACGACTGCTTTAAGTAAAGGTAATACAATAATGTTTTCCTGCATTTGCTGCACACCAATCCAGTCAATAAAGAGACAGGTGAGAATAACTCCAGTTATATACCATGTTAATTGGCGCCTTGTTTTTTCTATCTGAGTTACTACAGGTAATAGTTCTCTGGAGTTTTTTGTCGCCCAGGTGTTGCTGTTTGATCACAAAATCTCTGGGGCAGATCAAAATTAAACACCATGAAGGAAATGGCCCCTATCTTCTGCAATTCTTTTGAGTATAATGCAGCAGATAGTTTGATAGAGGTATAAGAGAGATAATGAGGGGCATTAATACCCGATTTCAGGGCTTTCCTTAAACTGTAACGCCACACTCTGCCCATGAGTTCCTATCTTTCTATCAAAACAGCAGGCAACAGGCTCCATCCAAAACTGCATTGAGTTGATTCTTGTCTGATTTGCAGATAAATGCTGTGAATGATAGAGACAAGTTTTGATGCATTTTAAGCAGAATTTTTTAATGTATGATGAAAAAAGGAGCAGTCTTCCTGGTTCAGCACTTACAATTTTGTTCTGCTGTTCCACAGTGAGTGCCATAAGACTGTAGAATCAAGTCCCCTCATTTAACCCTTCCCCACATATAGATGCTTTCTGACGCCTCGGCTTCAGACAACTTTTGAAAACATTAACCCTTTCCCTCATATAGACACTTTCTGACGCCTCTGCTTCAGACAACTTTTGAAAACATTAACCCTTTCCCACATATAGACGCTTTCTGAAGCCGCTGCTGCAGACAACTTTCGAAAACATTAACCCTTTCTCTCATACGACAATTCTGCAGCAGACGACTTTGAACAAATTTTGTCAAAAGATAGAAAATCTCTATAATTGAATGGATAACCTATGACTAAAAGTGGAAAACATTGTGTCAAAAGGAGAAATTGCTCGTTTTTGAGCAATTTCTTCTTTTGTCACTATGTTTTCAAAAAGCCGTCTGCTGCAAGGGTGTCAGAAAGCGTCTATATGAGGGAAAGGGTTAAGACAAAAAGAGAAATTGCTAAAAACCAGCAATTTCTTTCCTTTGCCACCATGTTTTCAGCTTTTTTCAGTGATTATACCTACATTTATATATATAGATTTTCTATATTTCTGCCCGGATGTTTTCAATGTTGACTGCTGCAGATTTGTTGTATTTGGGAAAGGATAAAGTTAATGAATTGCATAGAAAAACGTGTCCCAATGGAAGGACTTAATTGCTTGAGAACTATTGTGTCCCTCCCATTTTATTGGTGTTCTAGGGACAGAGAGAGGCATTAAAATGTCAAACTTTGGCTCCCCGAAAGGTGAAATATCTCTGTTTCCATTACATTTTCTCTTGTACGAGGGTCAGTCGTAAAGTTCTCGGACTCTGCGTATCATTTCGATACTACTTGTTTTAAAACCAAAATAAACCAGACGTTGGAAAGATATATGAGCCATAATATGGTGTCCGGATTTTGAGTTACATCACAAACACTGTGGTGTCCTCTTTTGTAATATTTGACTTTTGTCAAATTAAATGCTATATATGTTTAGAACAATATCTAAAGCTGTTAAATTCTAAATGACAAAATAGATTTTATCTTTAAATAAAGAGAAATGTGGGTTTTAAATTGTATTGTTAGTAACACAGGACACCATGTAGTAAATCAATTTTATGAAGAGTATGCCTAGTTAATTTTTTTTAGATCTAATTTACATTTTCACCATCTTTATTTGGAATTATTTCAATAAATAAATGGTTTATTTAGTGAAACAATTAATAGAATACAACTAGATAAAGAATGGTGTAACAGGACACAACATGATGTAACAGGACACAAACTGGTGTGTAACAGGACACAAAATTATGTAACTGGACACTAATTCAATTGTATTGTTAGTAACACAGGACACCATTGTAATAAATCAATTTTATGAAGAGTATGCCTAGTTAATTTTTTTTAGATCTAATTTACATTTTCACCATCTTTATTTGGAATTATTTCAATAAATAAATGGTTTATTTAGTGAAATAATTAATAGTATACAACTAGATAAAGAATGGTGTAACAGGACACAAAATGATGTAACAGGACACAAACTGGTGTGTAACAGGACACAAAATGATGTAACTGGACACCAATTGTGCACTTCATATAAGTGTGTAATATAATAGCATAAACATATTCAGTATAAATAATTCTCCAGTTAAATTAAAATATACTTATCATGCAAATATGTATTTATTATGTAAGCACAATGCTTATGGAGGTAGAATATGCTTTCCAGGACAGTCAACGTTACAAGGCAAAAGAGACAAAATTCGCGATTTTTTCCCCCCAGTCAAAAATAATAACAAGTTCTTCGTAGTGAATTAAATAGGTTCGCAAACATCTCTGGACAATTTAAATAACGAAATAGGAAGTTACTACGCATTGCGATACATTATAAGCAACCATTGATGACCTCAATCGGCTTGGTGCCAGCGTAACAAAATTTCAGAAGTCTGACTGTCATTTTCGAGCCGCCATTTTAGAACACTCTTGTCGTAAAACGTCTATAACTGTCGTAAATTGCTGCGATGTTTAATGTCGTAAATAGAACAGCCAAAATTTAGTTTCCTCCTAGGTGATTGACGAAGCATTTTTTAATTATAACAAAATAATAGGGCGTAACAAAAAAAGACACCATTTTGATAAACAATATTTTGACTCCCTGTCAAATAAAAGATATCTGTCCCAGAACAACATGTTTACGACATTAACAAAGAATGTAAGTGATCACGTGATTTGTATGCAATGAAAATATGGTTATCGGTCCAGGTTTCGAGTTTTGATGCTATTTAGACGTGATGTAACTGGGTGGACACATTCGTTACGCCGATGTCCAGGATTTTATATTCAAATCAAAATCGTATTTACGTCGCTCTATTAAATCTTAAAGTTATATTTACAAGTAATTTTTTAAATTATTATTTCACATATATTAGTTTCCAAACTTTAAATATAAAGAAAAACAGTTTGTTTTGGTTTTCAAAAAGTCCTCCCATGCCTTTGTCGGTAAGGACACGGCGAAAATGCTCAAGAAAAGTATTAATTAAAGGAGTTTATCAGTTCTTTCAGAAATCAATAGCATATTATTTAATAGATTTAGTAGTTTCTAACAGTTTGTGACATGCTGATAAACTATAAAACACATAGTTCTTCAAATAAAGGAGAATAAATAATGACTCAGTGATGTAACACAAAATCCCGGACACCATATTATGGCTCATATATTTTCTGAAGTGATGTAGCAAATTTTACAGAAAACGACCAGCATAATTACCATTAAATATCAACACATTGTTACACATAACCATCAACCGCACGGAGCACTTTGTACACGTAACACGACGTCACGTCTAACGTCAGGCCTTTTCAAAGTATTCAATACATGAATTAACACATTTCTGGTGCCTCTCCACCCACTTATCGAACACACTTTATTGTTCAGTTCATCCTTTAATATGTTATGAACCGTTACGTGGCTCATAACCTATGATGATGCGATTTCGCAACCGTCCTTTGTCTGTTGTCGGCAACTTCGCATGTTACATCATGAACATCTGTCACTTAATGTTGGTCGACCGACTTTAGAGCTGTTTTCAAGTTCTTCTCTGTCGTCTGAACAGTTGATACCAATCAAGCACTATTGTTCGGCTGACCTTTCTTTTCGGGTCCGTTCCATAAATTTAAAAGTATCTGTAGGAGTCATTCCTGTATTTGCGCAATATTTTATCACCGAACGTTGCTCCGTGCGAAATGACGTTGGCGTTTTAACGATTGCACATGTTGAAGGGGAGCAATCCTCATCCTGGGATATCATACTTGTTATGACGTATATGACGTCAAAACTTTCAGGAAGTATTCAATAGATATGATTCTGACAACATGTCTGAAATCATGACGTTAACGCGCCAAGTTTTGAAGATTTGAGATATAATACATCTAGGTTTTGTTCCTATATATGTATGATTTCAAACTGCTCCGTACCACGTAAACTGCATTATTGAATTTAAATGCAAAAAGCATTTATATCAAATAAATACTTGTAAGCTTTTCTTTACATGACTATAAAACATATTTTAATATTTCCGAGTGTTAATACGATTTGATATAAAATGCGTATTTTATGAGAACAGTCCGGGAACTTTACGACTGACCCTCGTACATGTATGTAGGAAATATAAATCCATAGAGTTCTATTACATTTTCTCTCCAATGTAGGAAATGTAAATCCATAGGGCTCTTACATTTTCTCTCCAATGAGGAAAATGTAAATCCATAGGGCTCTATTACATTTTCTCTCCAAATTGAATAAATCCATAGGGTTCTATTACATTTTCTCTCCAATGAAGGAAATATAAATCCATAGGGCTCTATTACATTTTATCTCCAATGAAGGAAATGTAAATCCATAGTGTTCTATTACATTTTCTCTCCAATGAGGGAAATGTAAATCCATAGTGATCTATTACATTTTCTCTCCAATGAGAGAAATGTAAATCCATAGTGTTCTATTACATTTTCTCTCCAATGAGGGAAATGTAAATCCATAGTGTTCTATTACATTTTCTCTCCAATGAAGGAAATATAAATCCATAGGCCTTTATAACATTTTCTCTCCAATGAAGGAAATATAAATCCATAGTGTTTTATTACATTTTCTCTCCAATGTAGGAAATATAAATCCATAGGGCTCTATTACATTTTCTCTCTAATGAAGGAAATGTAAATCCATAGGTCACAAACCTTCTCTCCAATGAAGGAAATATAAATCCATAGTGTTCTATTACATTTTCTTTCTAATGAAGGATATGTAAATCCATAGGTCACAAACCTTCTCTCCAATGAAGGAAATATAAATCCATAGGACTCGTTACATTTTCTCTCCAATGAAGGAAATATAAATCCATAGGACTCAATTACATTTTCTCTCTAATGAAGGAAATATAAATCCATAGGTCTCAAACCTTCTCTCCAATGTAGGAAATATAAATCCATAGGGCTCTATTACATTTTCTCTCTAATGAAGGAAATGTAAATCCATAGGTCTCAAACCTTCTCTCCAATGAAGGAAATATAAATCCATAGGGCTCTATTACATTTTCTCTCTAATGAAGGAAATATAAATCCATAGGTCTCAAACCTTCTCTCCAATGAAGGAAATATAAATTCTTAGTGCTCTATTACATTTTCCTCTCCAATGAAGGAAATATAAATCCATAGGGCTCTATTACATTTTCCTCTCCAATGAAGGAAATATAAATCCATAGGGCTCTATTACATTTTCCTCTCCAATGAAGGAAATATAAATCCATAGGACTCTATTACATTTTCCTCTCCAATGAAGGAAATATAAATCCATAGGGCTCTATTACATTTTCTCTCCAATGAAGGAAATGTAAATCCATAGGGTTCTATTACATTTTCTCTCCAATGTAGGAAATATAAATCCATAGGGATCTATTACATTTTCTCTCCAATGAAGGAAATATAAATCCATAGGGCTCTATTACATTTTCTCTCCAATGAAGGAAATGTAAATCCATAGTGTTCTATTACATTTTCTCTCCAATGAGGGAAATGTAAATCCATAGTGATCTATTACATTTTCTCTCCAATGAGAGAAATGTAAATCCATAGTGTTCTATTACATTTTCTCTCCAATGAGGGAAATGTAAATCCATAGTGTTCTATTACATTTTCTCTCCAATGAAGGAAATATAAATCCATAGGCCTTTATAACATTTTCTCTCCAATGAAGGAAATATAAATCCATAGTGTTTTATTACATTTTCTCTCCAATGTAGGAAATATAAATCCATAGGGCTCTATTACATTTTCTCTCTAATGAAGGAAATGTAAATCCATAGGTCACAAACCTTCTCTCCAATGAAGGAAATATAAATCCATAGTGTTCTATTACATTTTCTTTCTAATGAAGGATATGTAAATCCATAGGTCACAAACCTTCTCTCCAATGAAGGAAATATAAATCCATAGGACTCGTTACATTTTCTCTCCAATGAAGGAAATATAAATCCATAGGACTCAATTACATTTTCTCTCTAATGAAGGAAATATAAATCCATAGGTCTCAAACCTTCTCTCGTACATGTATGTAGGAAATATAAATCCATAGAGTTCTATTACATTTTCCTCTCCAATGAAGGAAATATAAATCCATAGGACTCTATTACATTTTCCTCTCCAATGAAGGAAATATAAATCCATAGGGCTCTATTACATTTTCTCTCCAATGAAGGAAATGTAAATCCATAGGGTTCTATTACATTTTCTCTCCAATGTAGGAAATATAAATCCATAGGGATCTATTACATTTTCTCTCCAATGAAGGAAATATAAATCCATAGGACTCTATTACATTTTCTCTCCAATGAAGGAAATATAAATCCATAGGACTCTATTACTTTTTCACTCCAATGAAGGAAATATAAATCCATAGGACTCTATTACATTTTCTCTCCAATGAAGGAAATATAAATCCATAGGACTCTATTACATTTTCTCTCCAAATTGAATAAATCCATAGGACTCTTTTACATTTTCTCTGGAATCCGCTGTGGTCGAGTGGTTAGCGTCGGGGATTTCGAAACTGGGTGTCCCGGGTTCGATCCCCAGTCGCGGCACTACGGTCATGGTGGAGTGCCCTTGGGCAAGGCACATTTTCTAGCCTAGTACTGGTTTGTTTACCCAGGGATCATGAATAATTAAAATTTAATTGCGCGCTAAATGACCTTAGCTGTCGATGCGCCATAAAACAATATACATTCATTCATTCTTTTAACTTTCCCATGACACTGAAAATTTAAAGTTTCCTTATAAATCATTTTTAGTTCGACTATTCGAAGAATATGAGAGCTTTACTACTCGCCCCGGCGTCGGCGTCTCCGTCGGCGTCCGGTTAAAGTTTTAGGGCAAGTTGGCATTTTCATTCATAAGTATTTGTGCTAGGGCTTTAATATTTGGAATATAGTTACATCTTATACCTTTCTTCACATTGAATTTTAAAGGTACTGAGTGTGACCTTCTTTTTGGGGTAAAAAATATGATTTTCTGTGGTTAAAGTTTTAGGGCAAGTTGGAATTTTTTTTTTTTTTTTTTTTTTCTCAATAGTTACTTATGCTAGGGCTTTTATATTTGGAATATAATTACATCTAATACCTGTCTTCATATTGTATGCTGAAGATTCTGAGTGTGACCTTCTTTTTGGGGTAAAAGATGTGATTTTGGGTGGTTAAAGTTTTAGGGCAAGTTGGCATTTTCATTTAATTTTTTAATTTTTCTCAATAAGTATTTGTGCTACGGCTTTAATATTTGGAATGTAGTTACATCTTATACCTTTCTTCACATTGAATTTTAAAGGTATTGAGTGTGACCTTCTTTTTGTGGTAAAAAACATGATTTTTGGTTAAAGTTTTAGGGCAAGTTGGAATTTTTTTTTAATATTTTTTTTCTCAATAAGTACTTATGCTAGGGCTTTCATATTTGGAATATAATTACATCTAATACATTTCTTCATATTGTATGCTGAAGATGCTGAGTGTGACCTTCTTTTTGGGGTAAAAGATGTGATTTTGGGTGGTTAAAGTTTTAGGGCAAGTTGGCATTTTCATTTAATTTTTTAATTTTTCTCAATAAGTATTTGTGCTACGGCTTTAATATTTGGAATGTAGTTACATTTTATACCTTTCTTCACATTGAATTTTAAAGGTACTGAGTGTGACCTTCTTTTTGTGGTAAAAAACATGATTTTGGGTGGTTAAAGTTTTAGGGCAAGTTGGAATTTTTTTTTTCTCAATAAGTACTTATTCTAGGGCTTTCATATTTGGAATATAATTACATCTAATACATTTCTTCATATTGTATGCTGAAGATGCTGAGTGTGACCTTCTTTTTGCGGTAAAGTTTTATATAGGGCAAGTTGGGATTTTCATTTAATTTTTTAATTTTTCTCAATAAGTAATTGTGTTATTTGGAATATAATTACATATAATAAATACCTTTCTTCACATTGTATGTTGAAGATGCTGAGTGTAACTTTTTGGGAATAAATAACATGATTTTTGTTTGATTTTGAGAATTTTAGATAAATTCATAATTTTTGGTTACATTCCTTTCTAATTGTGATCATTCATTTATCAAATATAATTCTTCAACATATCAAACGGGTTTTGCATGATGTCAAACATTTGGTAAACCTTTTTTTTAGGTTTTGCTATTTTTAAACTAGGTCAGTTTTAACATTTGCGTTAAAGTTTCATAATTCAAATCACTTCATACTTCACACATTTGTTAAGGACCATCGTACAATTAGGTTAGATAACTCCATTGCATCCTAAATATGGAGTAATGGCCCTTGAATTACTTAGAACATTTTGCCACAATGTTTTCCACTTTTTGTCATAGGTTATCCATTCAATTATGGAGATTTTCTATGTTTTGACAAAATAAGTTAAAAGACGTCTGCTGCAGAATTGCCGTATGAGGGAAAGGGTTAATAGTACTTAAGTGCAATATAATGAAATAGTGCTTTATGTGAATAAGCGGCATATAGTCGAGAGCGCTGTCAGCTCTTGTTATCAATACCCTTGACTTACCTACAGAGTAATTATGGTGTGGCAACAGGAGTTGACCCTTTCCCTCATACGACAATTCTGCAACAGACGACTTGGAACATATTTTGTCAAAAAGTAGAAAATCTCTATAATTGAATGGATAACATAACCTATGACTAAAAGTGGAAAACATTGTGGCATAAGGAGAAATTGCTCGTTTTGAGCAATTTCTTCTTTTGTCACTATGTTTTCAAAAAGCCGTCTGCTGCAGAGGTGTCAAAAAGCGTCTATATGAGGGAAAGGGTTAATGAAGTAAAGGGAGAGAATCCCTGTGCGGTCAAGGATTTTTATGGACACCAGAGCGGTCTTCAGTTACACAAAAATGTTCAAATTAATTTATCTGAGATAAGGTCATCTTTATAGTGTTACATGAGGTCTCTCACGCAAAAAGGGGGTCACTTCATCATGTCTCACTGTCAGACACATTTTGACACATCTGCAGAAGATGAGTTTTGCAGAACATTGTGTCAATTGGATATTCATGGACACTTATCTTGTCAAATAATCTTTTCTCACCTCCAAAAGCAATCAACGGCTGCAGATGCATCAAAAGGGTTTTTTGTCAGGGAAATAGTTAACTCACTGGTGTATGACTATTCAGTGCTTATACAATTTGATTTATTTTCAATTTCACCTTTTGACCTTGAAGTTTTAAATTTCTGTTCACAAACTGATATAGATATAGAATGGCATTCATGATGAACAGGGTGAGATACCCATGGTAGCTGAAGCCTACCCTTATGCAGAGGAATTTTGATGCATCTATAACAGACCACTTCTGAAACCATTATAAAAAAGAAGAAATTGCTAATGGGGAACAATTTCTTCTTTTGATAGAATGTTTTCAACCCTAAAAATAATTATTCTTTCATTAATAGAGAATTTCCATACCTTGCCTAGATGTTTTGAAAGTCATCTGCTTCAAATTTAAATTTGTTGTATGTGGGAAAAGGTTAACCCTTTCCCTCATACAACAATTCTGCAGCAGACTACTAAATTGAACACATTTTGTCAAAAAAATGTAAATCTCTATAATTGAATGAATAAACTAAAAGTGGAAAACATTGTGGCAAAAGGAGAAATTGCTTGTTTTGAGCAATTTCTTCTTTTGTCACTATGTTTTCAAAAAGCCGTCGGCTGCATAGGCGTCAGAGAGCGTCTATATGAGGGAAAGGGTTAAATAACAGGGTGGAAAGCATCATGGAAACTGGAAAAGAAAAGTAAACTGTTGTTCCTCCTTTTTTCCACAATGATTTGAAAAGTTTTTTGCTGCAGAAGTGCCAAATGTCAAATATTTCTTTGCATTTGAAATTTTTTGTAATCTTTTGACAAAATAACCCTTTCCCAAATCAAATCTGTAGCAGACAACTTTGAAAAAGTGGAATATTGCTTTTACTAAAATGTCAATTATTAAAAAGAGATGAAATCATTGTGGCAAAAGGACAAATTGCTTCTTATAAGACAGGTGAGAAAGACGAAATAAATCCACCTAACATGCTAAACTAATATTTTAAGACGCCATAGCTCATTAAGTAGCATTGTGGGCTATCTATCCAAGGTTGTAAGTTCAAATCCCAGCTCCACCATGCATGCATTCTTTCCGATAATCGAAAAAACTCATTGCAACTAGTGTCATTTATCTTACACCAGCCATGCAGGTACCTGGGAAGAATGTTTCGTGGAATACAGGTTTGAGACAGCCAGGATCTGACCGCCTAAACATATGGCATTAAAATCAAACCAATCAATCAATCAATATAGTTTCTCTTTAAAGCTGATGGTTTGAATAAACTTTGTGGGGAAAGGGGTAATTTTTAGCTTGTCTCTTTTTTCGAAGAGAAAAAGTCGGACTATTGTGATACCTCTGCTTCGTCACAAAACTTTAACCATACCTTGTAACTCAAAAACAATTACAAATATTCAAATGAAACTTGGTACACATGTTCCTAGAAACATTATACCAACTCACATAACTCTGGCTTTAATTATTATTCAGTAATGCCCCTTTTCGGACTTATAAATTCATTAAACATTTTTAACCTTGGCTGTAACTAAAAAAAAAATGTCCCTTTTTCGACTAAGAAAAAACAGACGAGCGTTCTCACTCCGCGGAGCTCTTGTTTATTTACCTACATGAACCCTTTCAATGCTGAATTATAAAATGCATTTCTTGAGCTTTGCATTTGGAAGAGTCCATTGTCAATTATATGAATGTCAAGATAAAAGAGTTGAGATGAGCAGCCAGCAGTATAGAAGTATAATAGTAGATATGACACGCCGGCTCACATTGCGCTTGTGGCACGTACAGCAGTATAGAAGTATAATAATAGGTATGACAGTGAGGATGCGCCGGCTCACATTGCGCTTTACACTGGTGACATGTATAGAAGTATAGAAGTATAATAGTAGGTAGGACGGTGAGGATGCGCAGGCTCGCATTGTGCTTCACACTGGTGCCACGTACAGCAGTATAGAAGTATAATAGTAGGTATGACGTGAGGATGCGCCGGCTCGCATTGCGCTTCACACTGGTGGCATGTATAGAAGTATAGAAGTTATGACGGTGAGGATGCGCCGGCTTGCATTGCGCTTCACACTGGTTTCACGTACAGCAGTATAGAAGTATAATAGTAGGTAGGACGGTGAGGATGCGCAGGCTCGCATTGTGCTTCACACTGGTGCCACGTACAGCAGTATAGAAGTATAATAGTAGGTCTGACGGTGAGGATTCGCCGGCTCACATTGTGCTTCACACTGGTTTCACGTACAGCAGTATAGAAGTATAATAGTAGGTATGACGGTGAGGATGCGCCGGCTCACATTGTGCTTCACACTGCTGGCACGTACAGGCTTCACAAACTGTTTCCAGCAGTCAAAAGGGTCCATGTTTTCTACTTTGTTTCATTATACCCCCCCCTCCGCAAACTAAACTAAAAGTTTTAGGGGGGTTTATTAGAATCGCCCTGTCCGTCCGTCCCCACGAAAGGACACTTGTTAGGCCCACCCAACGCCCTTATAAGACACTTTGATAAGCATATTAATGCTATTTATTCTGTAAAAGGGTGATCCGTCTGTCTGTCCATATGTCTTGTAAGCGCAACTCCTCCTTAACGGCTGGACCGATTCTGATGAAATTTTACACAGTTGCAGTACACAACCGGAGGATGTGTATGATGTAACATTATCCCGTTTGGAAATATTTCAAGGGAGATAATTGCCATTACTTAGTCCAATATTGCAATATGTGGTTACGGGTCTCGTAAGCACAACTTCTCCTTAACGGCTGGACCGATTCTGATGAAACTTTACACAGTTGCAGTACACAACCGGAGGATGTGTATGAAGTAACATTATCCCGTTTGGAATTATTTCAATGGAGATAATTGCCATTACTTAGTCCAATATTGCAATATGTGGTGACGGGTCTCGTAAGCACAACTTCTCCTTAACGGCTGGACCGATTCTGATGAAACTTTACACAGTTGCAGTACACAACCGGTGGATGTGTATGAATTAACATGATCCGGTTTGGAAATATTTCAATTGAGATAATTGCCATTACTTAGTCCAATATTGTAATATGTGGTGACGGGTCTCGTAAGCACAACTTCTCCTTAACGGCTGGACCGATTCTGATGAAACTTTACACAGTTGCAGTACACAACCTGCGGATGTGCATGAAGAAGGATTATCCTGGTCGGAAATATTTCAAGGGAGATAATTGACATTTGATATGGCCTAATCTGCCTTCCAGGGGAATGCAAAATTGGTTCTTCTCCATGCATTCCCCTGTATGGAAATGGTTGTTCACTTTAACAATATAAACCGTAGTGTGGGACGGGGGTATCCTTTTATGAGTTCACTCACAGTTCTAGTTTTGTATAGTCTAAAGAAAGCTTTAAATTACGATGCAATGATTTAATTCCGAGTTAACCCTTTCTCACATGCATCAAATCTGCAGCAGACGGTTTTCAAAATATCTAGGCGAAAATATGGAAAACCTCAGTAAATAAAAGTATTATGACTGGAAAAAGTTGAAAACATTGTGGCAAAAGGAGAAGTCTCGCATCACAATATTTTCGAAAGTCGCCTGCTCTAGAGGCGTCAGAAAGCATCTATATGTGGGACAGAATTAAAGTGTCTGTTTAACCCTTTCCCTCATACGACAATTCTGCAGCAGACGACTTTGAAAGTATTTTTTCAAAAGTTAGAATTTCTCTATAATTAAATGAATAACCTATGACAAAAAGTGGAAAACATTGTGGCAAAAGGAGAAATTGCACGTTTTGTGCAATTTCTCCTTTTGTCACTATGTTTTCAAAAAGCCGTCTGCTGCAGATGCGTCAGAAAGCGTCTATATGAGGGAAAGGGTTAAAAGTAAAATGAAATATAAATGTGTTTTTTTGAAATTATCACCTTATTGGTATTTGGGCATTCAATTCTCTGATAAAAACTTGACTTGAATTTTAACAAACCCATTATGGGCACTAAATATTACAACTCGTGGGAAAAACGCCAGCGAAGACAAAGAATAATTGCTGTAATTAATTTAATTAGTGAAATTCTTTAATTTCCAGTGAAACTGATCTTGACACATTACATGCATGCTGTTTTACATGGGACATCATTTGATCTTTTAACCCTTTCTCTGATAAACTGATACTTTTGTTACCTTTGATCTTTTAAAAACAGACTGTTGGAAAAAGAGAAATTGATCAGTAACCTGAAAAATAATTCTTGATTCCTTCCATCAATGTTTTCAACTCCCATTTATAAATGTTATGATGAGATATTTTCAAAGGCAGCTAGATGACCCTAAAACACAACATTTCTAATTATCAATTCCCAAAGGAATTAAATATCTTCGCCAAAGTATTGGAAATCTGACCCGTGAATAATATTATTGAATCAAGTGGAAAACATTGTGGAAAAAGGAGAAATTACGCATTATGAGCAATTTCTCCATTTGTCACAATGTTTTCAATATATTTTCTTCTGAAAATAAGTCAAAATGTGTCTGTTATTGGGAAAGCGTTAACTCAGTTAGGAAAGCAGATGAAAAGATTGGATTTACATTATTGCTTCAGAGTTGAACATTGGATTTACCATGTTGCTTAAGAGTTGAAAACAGTAAAGAATTTTAAGGAGTTAGTACTTATTTTTAATATCTTTTTCCTTCATAAGGCATTTGGAAAAATATATTTGGCCTGGGAATATATTATAATTTCCTCTGTGAATAATGGCTTCTTTTCTCATGATGTTTTATAAAGTATGTATACATACATGTACTTCAATTCCAGAGGCTGATTGAAGTTTTACTGAGAATCTGTAGCATTTATCATTAATATCTGAATTCCGCCTGTTCTACACTTTCCCACATAAAAACAAAACTTTTAAAAAGATCTAGGCAATAATAAGGTACATCTCTATAACTGAAAGTAGAATTATTAAATTAAGTTATATAAGTTATTTTATATCATAAATGAAGTCGCCAGCGTGAAATAATGTCATTCTACATTTTTCGGTATATAACTAGTGTAATAACAATGCTACATAACGTCATAATGAAAAGCACTGAAAATTACCATATAGCGACGTTATATATATTTTGCGCTAATAATCGACGAATTGGAATTTATGATATAAATAAAATATAACATTTGTGGTCATTCAACACAAAATTTCATTAAACTCATTTAATAAAATGTTGTATTGAATGACCACTCATGTAATATCCTCTATGAATACAGATGAAAGCCTAATGTTGAAAAAGGCAATTTCTCTTCTTGCCACAATGTTTTCATAACTCTTCAAGTGTGGATGTATCAAGATTTGTAAGGAAATCAGATTGATTGATTGATTGGGGTTTAACGCCGTTTTTAACAACTTCTTATACCACGGCGGCCAGTTCACCTACACATGCATTTCCTGGTTTTCTCACACCAGTACTCCACACAACAAACTTCCCAAGCAACTGGCTGCTTTTCCACATAGACTTAGCCCATTGGTGGAAGACGAATGACTAAAAGTGGAAAACATTGTGGCAAAAGGAGAAATTGCACGTTTTGTGCAATTTCTTCTTTTGTCACTATGTTTTCAAATAGCCATCTGCTGCAGAGGCGTCAGAAAGCGTCTATATGAGGGAAAGGGTTGATATCTGAATTTCAAATTCCCCTTTGTTGTATTCTGGTCAAATTGAAAAAAAGATCCCACCATTGTTTGTGTGTGAGTGATTTTTCTGTCAAGAACATTTTGTGAACAGAGATGTAAGTGGGATGTGTTAACCCTTATCCATTCAATTATGGAGATTTTCTATGTTTTGACAAAATACGTTCAAAGTCGTCTGCTGCAGAATTGTCGTATGAAGGAAAGGGTTAATATCATTACATCTCCCCTCATGCAATGGGGCGGCATATTGTTTTTGCTCTGACTGTCTGTCTGTCGGTCTGCCACAAGTCGTGTCCACTCCATAACTTTTGAACTTCTTGTAGGATTTTGAGATAACTCACCCCATATGTTCACCATATTGAGACGATGTGCAGAGCGTAGATAACAACCACTTTGGTTCAAGGTCAAGGTCACAGTCGGTCAAATGTCATATGACTGTTTTTCGTGTCTGCTCAATAACATTTGAAATGCTTGAAGGATTATGAAATAACTCACCACAAATGTTCACCATACTGAGACCATGTGCTTACAACGACTTTGGTTCAAGTTCAAGCTCGCAACTAGAGGTCAAAGGCTATTTGACTACATTTTGTATCCGATTCATAACTTTTGAACCATTTAAAGGTTTGTGATTTTACTCTCCCAAAAGGTTCACCATTCCGAGACGCTTTGCAGAGCCCATATTACAACCACTTTTGTTCAAGGTCAAGGTCACAATTAGAGGTAAAAGGTCATATGACTATTTCGTGTCCGCTCAATATATATTTTTTGAACCGTTTGAAGGATTTGAAATAACTCATGTTAAATGTTCACAATACTGAGACAATGTGCAGGGTGCATCTTACAACCACTTTAGTTCAAGGTCAAGGTCATAAATACAGGTCAACGGTCATATGACTATAATTACGTGTCCGCTCAATAACTTTTGAACCATTTGAAGGATTTTGAAACAACTCGCCACAAAATTAATGTTAACCATAGTGAGACAATGTACAGGATCTGCTTAACCCTTTCCCACATAGAGCAAATCTGCAACAGACGACTTCGGAATCATCTATGCAAAAATATGGTCAATCTCTAAAAATGAATGCATAATTACTGAAAAAAATTGAAAATATTGTGGCCAAAGGAGAAATTGCTCTTTTGAAAAATCGTCTGCTGTCAGAAAGCGTCTTAAAAAGAGTTAACTCATTAGGATTCTCTATAAATATGGTTAATTAGTAGGGTTAGGTTAGGTTGAGTACCAATTTGAGTTATTATCCCTCTCCCATATAAAGATGCTTTCTGACGCCTCTGCAGTAGACGAATTTTGAAAACATTGTGGTAAAAGGAGAAATTGCTCATGATGACCATCATTCTGCTCTATGTGCCACACTGTTATCAACTTTATTCACCGATTATACTGTCATTGACTGAGCATTTCCATTTTTATACCCCCAGATACGTAGTATATGAGGGCTATATATAGGAGTCACGCATGTCGGTCGGTCCGTTGGTCTGGACATTCCTTGTGAACACTATTTCTCATTGGTCAGAATTGAATATAACTTCACAAGAATGATTGATACCAAGCCTAGTTGTGCATATTGCCGGCGTGTTGCACTGGAATTATTTTTAAATGAGTTATGGCCCCTTGAATTTCTCATACATAGTTGGTCTGTAGACATTTCTTGTGAACACTATTTCTCAGCAACCCTTGGTCAGAATTCAATATAACTTCACAAGAATGATTGATACCAAGCCTAGTTGTGCATATTGTCGGCGTGTTGCACTGGAATTATTTTTAAATGAGTTATGGCCCCTTGAATTTCTCATACATAGTTGGTCTGTAGACATTTCTTGTGAACACTATTTCTCAGCAACCCTTGGTCAGAATTCAATATAACTTCACAAGAATGATTGATACCAAGCCTAGTTGTGCATATTGTCGGCGTGGTGCACTCGAATTATTAGCTCACCAGAGCACGTAGTGCTCAAGGTGAGTTATTGTGATCGCCTTTTGTCCGTCGTTCGTCGTCAACATTTGCTTGTTACTACTCTAGAGGCAACATTTTGCATCGAATCTTTATGAAAGTTTATCAGAACATATGTATCTCCATTAACTCTAGGCCAAGTTTGAAACTGGGTCATGTGGGGTCAAAAGCTATGTCACTAGGTCAAATTTAAGGAAAATCTTGTTAACACTCCTGAAGCCGCATTTTTGCTTGAGCATGTTGAAACTTTGTCGGAAAATTTGACTTAGTGATATCTAGGTCAAGTTTGAATATGAATAGAGGCAACATTTTGCATCGAATCTTTATGAAAGTTTATCAGAACATATGTATCTCCATTAACTCTAGGCCAAGTTTGAAACTGGGTCATGTGGGGTCAAAAGCTATGTCACTAGGTCAAATTTAAGGAAAATCTTGTTAACACTCTTGAAGCCGCATTTTAAACTTGAGCATGTTGAAACTTTATCAGAAAGTTTGTGCTGATAATATCTAGGCCAAGTTCGAATATGGGTCATGTCGGGTCAAAAACTAGGTCACTAGGCCAAATTTAAGGGAAATATTGTTAACACTCTGGAAGCCACATGTTTGGCTTGAGCATGAGAGAGTTATGTCTTAAATAGCCCATTCTCAGGTGAGCGATTTATGGCCCCTTGAATTTCTCATACATATGTATATTGTCAGGCACCAGCTGGGGGTATTCATCACCTTCAGTGATATTTCTAGTTTTGTCTAGATGTATTTTTGTCGTCTGCAGGAGATTTGTTGTATGTGGGAAAGTGTTAATGTATCTGCCTACCAGAGTCTTCACCATCTGCCTTATGTTATTTATTCCCAAATGCATCTTCTGATACAAAACTGGACAAACAGTAAATTTAAACATTTTCCACATACAACAAATCTGCAGCAGCTGAATTCAAAGTCATTTAAGCATAAGTATGGATAATTTAATGAAAGGAAGGTATAACTATTGAATAGAGTTGAAAATATTGTGGCAAAAGGTGAAATTGATCTTAACCCTTTCCCTCATACGACAATTCTGCAGCAGACGACTTTGGACGCATTTTGTCAAAACATAAAAAAATCTCCATAATTGAATGGATAACCTATGACAAAAAGTGGAAAACATTGTGGCAAAAGGAGAAATTGCATGTTTTGTGCAATTTCTTCTTTTGTCACTATGTTTTCAAAAAGCCGTCTGCTGCAGAGGCATCAGAAAGCGTCTAAATGAGGGAAAGGGTTAAATTAATGAGCAATTTCTCCTTTTGCCATAATATTTTCAAAATTCATCATTCAAACCCTAAATCACCAGCTAGTGGCTCAAATGTTAATTACAATGGCCTATACTAATTGAACCGTAACCCATTTCCAACTTACAACAATTTTGCAGCAGACGACTTAATAGACAAGCATACTGCGACGATGGTTCTCTCTTGTCTCTACTCTCGCGACACCGCACGAATAATGAAACAAGCTATCGAGTAGCGAGTACAGCGTCAAATTCACTTGAATATTTCTTCTCCTCGTGTAAAAGTACGGGAAACAGAAGTTGTAATGGCTATGTGAAGTGCTCTCTGGTTGGTCGATATTTGGTCGTGTCCGGATTTTTAGCCAATCATCGATCAGGTAATAGGAAACCATTTCTTTTTGTGTCGATATATTTAGTTTTGACGTGTCTGTGTTTTCCGCAGAAATGGTACCCCTTACGGCAACTCAAATATTAAGAAAACGAAGAGACGGATAAAAAATCGGGACGATCTTTCGATGTAGCAGCTGATGGGCTACACAACGCACACCGAGTGGTTTCAAAATTCGAAAAACTGTGGGAGGAGATAATTTTCGCAGGAAAAATGCTTTTTGCCCGTTTCCATAGCAACGGTGGTTTCTATGGCAACCATACTACAAAAGGAACAATTAGAGCCTAGACCATTCATCCCTACCAAGTTTGGTCGAAATCCATTGAACAGTTTTGGCGCTACGGTTGCCACAAACAAACAAACAAACAAACAAACATTTTACAAACAGACAGAAACGAAGACCAACTTTAAGGGTCTCTAGAAGAGAGAACCAAAAATCGCTATAATTGAATGGATAACCTATGACTAAAAATGGAATAACATTGTGGCAAAAGGAGACATGTCTGTCGGTTGGTCCGTCTGTAGACCAAAGCTTGTCCGAGTGATAACTCAACAATGCCTGGACCTATGGTCCACAAACTTGACTTGGGGGTTGGACCTGACCAGTAAATGAACCCTATTTATTTTGAGGTCATTGGGTCAAAGGTCAAGGTCACAGTGACCTTGAACACAAAAAGCCTTTTTAAGCTTGTCCGAGTGATAACTCAACAATGCCTGGACCTATGGTTCTCAAACTTGACTTGGAGGGTGGGCCTGACCAGTAGATGAACCCTATTTATTTTGAGTTCATTGGATCAAAGGTCAAGGTCACAGTGACCTTTAACACAAAAACCCTTTTTAAGCTTGTCCGAGTGATAACTCAATAATGCCTGGACCTATGGTCCTCAAAGTTGACTTGGAGGTTGGGCCTGACCAGTAGATGAACCCTATTTATTTTGAGGTCATTGGGTCAAAGGTCAAGGACACAGTGACCTTGAACACAAAAACCTTTTTAAACTTGTCAGAGTGATAACTCAACAATGCCTGGACCAATGGTCCTCAATGTTGACTTGGAGGTTGGGCCTGACCAGTAGATGAACCCTATTTAATTTGAGGTCATTGGGTCAGAGGTCAAGGTCACAGTGACCTTTAACACAAAAACCCTTATTAAGCTTGTCAAAGTGATAACTCAATAATGCCTGGACCTATGGTCCTCAAAGTTTACTTGAAGGTTGGGCCTGACCAGTAGATGAACCCTATCTATTTTGAGGTCATTGGGTCAAAGGTCAAGGTCACAGTGACCTTGAACACCAAAACCTTTTTTAAGCTTGTCCGAGTGATAACTCAACAATGCCTGGACCTATGGTCCTCAAAGTTGACTTGGTGATTGGGCCTGACCAGTAGATGAACCCTATTTATTTTGAGATCATTGGGTCAAAGGTCAAGGTCACAGTGACCTTGAACACATAACAACTTTTTTAAGCTTGTCAGAGTGATAACTTAACAATGCCTGGAACTATGGTCCTCAAAGTTGACTTGGAGGTTGGGCCTGACCAGTAGATGAACCCTTTTTTTTTTAGGTCATTGGGTCAGAGGTCAAGGTCACAGTGACCTTTAACACAAAAACCCTTATTAATCTTGTCCGAGTTATAACTCAATAATGCCTGGACCTATGGTCCTCAAAGTTGACTTGGAGGTTGGGCCTGACCAGTAGATGAACGCTATTCATTTTGAGGTCATTGGGTCAAAGGTCAAGGTCACAGTGACCTTGAACACAAAAACCTTTTTCAAGCTTGTCCGAGTGATAACTCAACAATGCCTGGACCTATGGGGGGGGGGTTCATAATGTTTGGCAAACATCACTTGTTAAACTTTCATTTATGGAGGATTTTAACATTTTTGCTTATATGTTTTCAATTCCTCTTCTGCAGATTTGTAGTATGTGGGAAAGGTTTAACTGTTTACTAAACACTTTCGCACACACAGCAAATCTATCAAAAAGATCAAAAAAGATCTATAAAAGATGCGGCAAAAGGATCAATCATAGGGAGCATTTTTTTAATGTTAATTTTTGCTGCAGATGCTCCAAAATGTGTCTGCAAGTGGGAAAGGGTATAATTATATCATATTTCACACTTTCTGCCTTGAAAAGATACATGGAAAAAAAAAAAATTAGAATGTTTATGAAACTCCCACTTTATTAGCTCACCTGAGCTTTGCTCAAGGTGAGTTATTGTGATCGCCTTTTGTCCGGCGTGCTTCGTGCGTCAACTTCTTCTCAGTAACCAGTGGGTCAATTGGGATGAAACTTATATGGCTATAGTGAACACTTAAAAAATCTTCTTCTCCGAAAGTGTCAGGCCGATTTTCAAATAATTTTGTAGAAATGTTCCTTAAGTGACCCACTTTTCAGATTCCTTCAAGCCATGTTGATTGGTCAAAAAACTTCTCCTCCGAAAGAGTCGGGCTGATTTTCAAATAATTTTGTAGAAATGTTCCTTGGATGACCCTCTATCAGATTCCTTCAAGCCATGTTGATTGGTCGAAAAACATGGCCGCCAGGGTGGAGCGGGGTTATTTTGCCTTATATGGCTATAGTGAAAACTTAAAAAATCTTCTTCTCCGAAAGTGTCAGGCCAATTTTCAAATAATGTTGTTGCAATGTTCCTTAAGTGACCCGCTTTCAGATTCCTTCAAGCCATGTTGATTGGTCAAAAAACATGGTCGCCATTGGACAGGGCTATTTTGCCTTATATGGCTATAGTGAAAACTTAAATAATCTTCTCCTCCGAAAGTGTCAAGCTGATTTTCAAATAATTTTGTAGAAATGTTCCTTGGATGACCCTCTATCAGATTCCTTTAAGCCATGTTGATTGGTCGAAAAACATGGCTGCCAGGGGAGGCCGGGCTATTTTGCCTTATATGGCTATAGTGAAAACTTAAAAAATCTTCTTCTCCGAAAGTGTCAGGCCGATTCTCAAATAATTTTGTAGAAATGTTCCTTAAGTGACCCACTTTCAGATTCCTTCAAGCCATGTTAATTGGAAAAAAAACATGGCCGCCAATGGACAGGGCTATTTTGCCTTTTATGGCTATAGTGAAAACTTAACAAATCTTCTCCTCCAAAAGTGCCAGGCTGATTTTCAAATAATTTTGTAGAAATGTTCCTAGGGTGACCCTCTATCAGATTCCTTCACGCCAAGTTGATTGGTCGGAAACTATGGCCGCCAGGGGGCGGGGCTTATATAGTTAAATTGAAAAAAAAAAATCAGGTGAGCGATCCAAGGCCATCATGGCCATCATGGCCCTCTTGTTTTCAAAAGTTGTCATCTGTGTTGGCATCAAATATCATCTGTATTAGGGAAAGGGTTATTTCAATATTCAAATTGTGATCCCTGAAAAGTCTTAGGAAATGGTTAACCTTTTCTCAGCAGACGGCCTTTGAATCATCTAGCCAAATATATGGAACGCCGGCACTGTCTTTAGAAGTGATGAAACTCCTTTATTATGTCTGTTTGTTATTACATTATGTACAACGATCTTTACATGTTGTGCAAACATATTTATATTATGTCAGTATATGGTTATGTGTTGTGGTTTTGTACTTATGTTCTGACAGTTTTTATTATATTATGTCGGTACATCTTTACATTATGTAGATACATCTTTACATTATGTCGGTACATCTTTACATTATGTAGATACATCTTTATATTATGTAGATACATCTTTATATCATGTGCTTGCTTTATTATATTATGTCCATACTTTATTATATTATGTGGATACATCTTTACGTTATGTAGAGTAGGTCACGGGTTCGATACCCGGTTGAGGCAAACATTCTTTCGAGCAATTTTTCCCATTGCCTCTCAGCTCTGATTTATGTGAGAAAGTAGTCAGTGGCTTCGAAAGAATGTTGTGCAAGTACTGGTGTGGGAAAGCCAGGAAAACATGGGTAGGTGCACTGACCGCCGTGATATGACCAAAGCTGTTGAAAGCGGCGTTAAACTCCAAACAAACAAACAAACAAACGTTATGTAGATACATCTTTATAGTATGTAGATACATCTTTATATCATGTGCTTGCTTTATTATATTATGTCCATACTTTATTATATTATGTCAGAAAGCGTCTATATGTGGGAAAGGGTTAAGTTATCTGTTTGAGTGTGTCCCCCCCATCTTTTTTGCATTACCAGGCTAACCAAATTATTTACTTGCTGAAATTCAAGGTATAATATATCATATATTAGGTCAACTTTATATTCTTGATATATTTCAGAAAACCTGAACAATCCCTACACCAACCTTTTCCTGGAAAGAGAGAGAATGTTTCATCATACAGTATGTCCAATTTAATGGAGACTTAAAAAGTTGTTAAAAGGTTAGTAAAGATTGGAATAAGTCCTTAACCCTTTCCCTCATATAGACGCTTTCTGCAGCAGACGGCTTTTTGAAAACAACTAGTGACAAAAGAAGAAATTGCTCAAAACGAGCAATTTCTCCTTTTGCGACAATGTTTTCCACTTTGAGTCATAGGTTATCCACTCAATTATAGAGATTTTCTATTTTTTGACAAAATATGTTCAAAGTCGTCTGCTGCAGCAGGGTTCGACATTAAGGCACGACCGAACGACATTCACTAGTAGTTCATTGGTCCGGTCTAGCTATATTAGCTTCTGGCAAGACCGACTGGTCGTGTTCTTATTCCATCATTATCTGCCCAAATTTGTTGTCAAATAAATCAAAGGATCCGATAGATTTACGGTCGAAAATATTGACTGCCGATTCTCTTCTCGGACATTACAATATCGGCTGCTAAAGAAAACAATGTAAACATACCGGAAATTGTTCTAAACTATTGTCGTAATTTTTGGGATCCCAATTTAATCGTTAGCAGCCGATATTGAAATGTCTGAAAAGTTGCGATTTCTCTTTTAAAAATTAGTTGTAAAAACCAATTTCAATTAGTAATCTTGTATTTTCTCTGCATGTTTACGCAACATTAGTCTTATTTACAGTAAATTAAAGTGTTTGATTCAAGTATAAACACGAATGCTAGCTTTATATTTATCCGGTTGATTTGGCATCTAAAATTTTACGACAATAGTTTAGACCAATTTCCGGTATGTTTACATTGTTTACCGTAGCAGCCGATCATAAAATCATCATAATGTCAAATAAACTGTTTCAATTCGGATTTTCTTCCGATAAAAATGATGACAGCGGTAATAACAATAAAGAAAATGAAAGGAAGAGTCCAAGAAGCTGTAATGGGGATTACAATGCCCAGCGAGCCCTGGAACTCAGGTGGCATTTGGCATTGGGGACAGAGAGCCAGACGGCCAGACTTTGACAATTAACTCTACACAGACTGTGTTCAAGACATGTGCATGTTTGTTATTTGTGGCACACAGTGGCATCCTTTCCCACATACAACAAATCTGAAGCAGAGAAACTCTCCATAAATGAAAGCATAATTATTGAAAAAGAATTGAAAACATTGCCATTGTGGCAAAATGAGAAATTGCTCATGATGAGCAATTTCTTCTTTTGCCACAATGTTTTCAAAAGTCGTCTGCTGCAGTCCTGCAGAGGTCGCTGGTGTCAGAAAACGTTTGTATGTGGGAAAGGGTTAATATTTATTATTATATGATGTTCTAACTTCAGAAAAATTATAAGAATCAGAAAAAATACTGTATCATTTGTGTTTTACTGTTAATTTGAAATATCAAATCCAAGTATAACACTACAAACTGAAGATTTACAAAATTAATCCTTTTTTGGTATATTACATCATTGATAACATTCATTGGTTGGTCCAGTTGAGATAAGGTCAGGTCTAGTGCATTCCAAAACTTACTGGACCACTGGTCCAGTAACTAAAAAAGTTAATGTTGAACCCTGTGCAGTTTTGTTGTATGAGGGTTAAAGATGAGGTTTCATATTTGTTTTAAATTAACCCTTTCCCACAAACAAGCGCTTTCTGATGCTTCTGCAGCAGAAGACTTTTTTTTTAAACATTGTGCCCAAAACGTGCAATTTCTTTTTTTGCCACAATGTTTTCAGCTTTCGTCAATAGTTGTTATTGCATTTAAAGAGTTTCCATAGTTTTGTTTCCATAGTTTTGACTTAATGTTTTCAAAGTGGTCTGCTGCAGATTTCTTGTATAACCCTTTCCCTCATACAACAATTCTGCAGCAGACAACTTTGAACATAGTTTGTCAAAAATTAGAAAATCTCTATAATTGAATGGATAACCTATGACTTAAAGTGGTAAACATTGTGGCAAAAAAAGAAATTGCACGTTTTGGGCAATTTCTTCTTTTGTCACTATGTTTTCAAAAAGCTGTTTGCTGCAGAGGCGTCAGAAAGCGTCTATATGAGGGAAAGGGTTAAGGGAAAGGTCTATTCATCTCCCAATGTTTTCTAGTCATCGCCGGACACCAACAGTTGTTGACTCCACTATGCTCCAACATCACCTGCAGTATTCTTTATTCCCGTTTTGCCGTTTTGACAGATATATCCAGTATTGCATCTGATTGGATGCAGCACAATGATGTACGGAGCAAAACAGCCACTCAGATCCCTGATACAGTTAACCCTTTCCCTCATATAGACGCTTTCTGACGCCTCTGCTCCCTGATACGAAAATTCTGCAGCAGACGACTTTGAACGTATTTTGTCAAAACATAGAAAATCTCTTTAATTAAATGGATAACCTATGACAAAAAGTGGAAAACATTGTGGCAAAAGGAGAAATTGCACGTTTTGTGCAATTCCTTCTTTTGTCACTATGTTTTCAAAAAGCCGTCTGCTGCAGAGGCATCAGAAAGCGTCTATATGAGGGAAAGGGTTAATAACAGGAAAAGATGTATTTTTATCAGTGAAGACAGGCAGTTGAAAACATTTGTGTTACCAGACATGTCATGTTATTTATACACAATTGGAGAGATTACATATAAACAGCTTCGTTAGCTCAGTCTGTAGAGTACTGGCCCTGCAAGTAAGAAGTCACAGGTTCGAGTCCCATTTTTCTCTCACTGTGACATGATACTCCTTCATTTCTGATAGTAAGATCAGTATATATATGAAATTTTACTGCTCCTTGCTGAAATTACTTTTTCAAAAGAGGTCTTCTGCAAAGACATCGGAAAATGTCTATATGTCCATTTACCAACTTGCAGACATGGTCATTTCTTAGTAAATTAATGCCTTGAAAATTTTCATTTAAAGTTTATTTTATCTGCATTTATCTTTGTCATGTAAAGAAAAGTTTTTTACAAGTCACTATGAAAATAATATTCTGTCATTTTTAAAATTTGAAACTTCCTGTTGTTGTTGTTGTTGCAAAGCTGCAAGTTTGTTGTAAATTTAACTGATTCTAAGTTAGCGGGAGGCTTACAGGAAGTTTGAGAAATAAGAACTATCCGCAAGCTTAATTTCATTGTGTGCACCAGCGATCTTTATAATCTAGGGCTACAAGCTTAATAAGATTGCAGTGAGCTGGCGCAAGCTTATGGCGCACTTGTCCTAAGCATACTGCAAGCTAGTATTTTGGTTTGGGATCTGCAATTGTGGAGTTGTAAGAAAGGGGGACTTTATACCAGGCATCCCAGGTTCAATCCCTTCTTGTGGCAATCATTGTTGAGTGTGAATGGACAGGACAAGAAGGCACATCTCCCAGTCTAAGCTGCCTTGCCCATGGGTACCTTCACCATGACCAAAACAAGTATGGATTGAACCCAAAATCACCAAAGCTGACTGTACAGCCATGTCGTATTCCTGGCTTAAACCTGTTAAAGTCAGTTCTCAATATCTTTTATTCTAAATTTTTAAGATCTGAGCCATTTGATTGAAGATAAGATAGGTTACATTTTGAGGTGGCATATACAAAGAACCCTTCCCAAGATACAATAAATCTACAGGAAACAACTTTGAAAAGATCTGGGCAAAACCATGAAAACCCTCTATACATAAAATGATAAATGACAGCATAATCATAAAACAAAGTTGAAAACATTGTGGCAAATGGAGAAATTGGCTGCTCATCACAAGCTATTCATCTTTTTGTCAAAAATATTTTCAAGGGTACAGTACTGCAAATGCAACAAATACAGTGTCTGCATGTTGGAGGAGAAGAGGTTTAACCCTTTCCCTCATACGACAATTCTGCAGCAGACGACTTTGAACATATTTTGTCTTAAAAATAGAAAATCTCTATAATTGAATGGATAACCTATGACTCAAAGTGGGAAAACATTGTGACAAAAGGAGAAATTGCACGTTTTGTGCAATTTCTTCTTTTGTCACTATGTTTTTAAAACGCCGTCTGCTGCAGAGGCATCAGAAAGCGTTTATATGAGGGAAAGGGTTAAACAGATGTATGAAATGGGTACCAAGAGAAAATACTGGCCCTTGTTTCCTTTTTGCAAGATGTTTGAACTCTTTCCCACTTGCAGATAGCTTTTGACACATGTATAGTAAGTACGTAACATTTAAAAATACTGGCAAATGGAGAAATGGCTCATTAGTTTCCATTTAAGATAATACTTTTAAATCTTATCAAAATGTTTTCAAAGTCATCTGCTACATTTTTTAGCTCACCTGAGCTTTGCTCAAGGTGAGTTATTGTGATCGCCTTTTGTCCGTCGTCCGTCGTCCGTCGTCCGTCGTGCGTCAACTTCTTCTCCTCAGTAACCAGTGGGTCAATTTGGATGAAACTTCACAGAAAGCATCATCTCAATGACCTCACCAGAATTCCTTCAAATTTTTGGGATCCATGCAAAATTCTGGTTTCCATGGCAACGAAACCGAAAAAACTTCAAAATTCTTCTTCTCCTGAATTGGTTGGCAGATTTTCAAATAATTTTGTAGAAATGTTCCTTGGATGACCCTCTATCAGATTCCTTCAAGCCGTGTTGATTGGTCGAAAAACATGGCCGCCAGGGGTGGCGGGGCTATTTTGCCTTATATGGCTAAAGTGAAAACTTAAAAAATCTTCTCCTCCGAAAGTGTAAGGCCGATTTTCAAATAATTTTGTAGAAATGTTCCTTGGGTGACCCTCTATCAGATTCCTTCAAGCCATGTTGATTGGTCAAAAAACATGGCCGCCAGGGGGCGGGGCTATTTTGCCTTTTATGGCTATAATGAAAACTTAAAAAATCTTCTCCTCCATAAGTGTCAGGCCGATTTTCAAATAATTTTGTAGAAATGTTCCTTGGGTAACCCTCTATCAGATTCCTTCAAGCAATGTTGATTGGTCGAAAAACATGGCCGCCAGGGGGCGGGGGCTATTTTGCCTTATATGGCCAAAGTGAAAACTTAAAAAATCTTCAACATCTTCTCCTCAGTAACCAGTGGGTCAATTGGGATGAAACTTCACAGAAAGCATCCTCTTAATGACCTCACCAGAATTCCTTCAAATTTTAGGGATCCATGCAGAATTCTGGTTTCCATGGCAACGAAACGAAAAAAACTTCAAAATTCTTCTTCTCCCAAACTGGTTGGCAGATTTTCAAATAATTTTGTAGAAATGTTCCTTGGATGACTCTCTACCAGATTCCTTCAAGCCATGTTGATTGGTCAAAAAACACAGCCACCAAGGGGGCGGGGCTATTTTGCCTTATATGGCTATAGTGAAAACTTAAAAAATCTTCTCCTCCGAAAGTGTCAGGCTGATTTTCAAATGATTTTGTAGAAATGTTCCTTGGGTGACCCTCTATCAGATTCCTTCAAGCCATGTTAATTGGTCGAAAAACATGGCCGCCAGAGGGGGGCGGGGCTATTTTGCCTTATATGGCTATAGTGCAAACTTAAAAAATCATCTCCTCCAAAAGTGTCGGCCCGATTTTCAAATAATTTTGTAGAAATGTTCCTTGGATGACCCACTTTCAGATTCCTTCAAGCCATGTTGATTGGTCAAAAAACATGGCCGCCAGTAGGCAGGGCTATTTTGCATTATATGGCTATAGTGAAAACTTAAAAAATCTTCTCCTCTAAAAGTATCTGGCCGATTTTCAAATAATTTTGTAGAAATGTTCCTAGGGTGACCCTCTATCAGATTCCTTCAAGCCAAGTTGATTAGTCGGAAACTATGGCTGCCAGGGGGCGAGGCTTATATAGCTAAAGTGAAAAAAAAAAAAAAATCAGGTGAGCGATTCAAGGGCCATCATGGCCCTCTTGTTTTTAATATTATGTAAAAGGATTAAGAAAAATTATTCTTTACACAACATTGATTAAATATAGTGACAATAAAAGAAATTGCTCAAAATGAGCAATTTCTCCTTTTGCCACAATGTTTTCCACTTTAAGTCATAGGTTATCAATTCAATTATAGAGATTTTCTGTTTTTTGACAAAATATGTTCAAGGTCGTCTGCTGCAGAATTGTTGTATGAGGGAAAGGGTTAACTATATGCTCCTGGAATTTCTTCATTTTTTTTTTTAACCATGCAGAATGAATGCTGTTATATTACTTTATCTTATCGCTTATACAACAAATCTGCAGCAAAATACTTTAACCCTTTCCCACATATAGACGCTTTCTTATGCCTCTGCAGCAGACTACTTTTAAAAACATCGTAACAAAAGGAGAAATTGCTCATGATGAGCAATTTCTCCTTTTGCCACAATGTTTTCAACTCATTTCAATAATTTAACTTTTATTTATAGAGATATTCCTAATTTTTGCCCAGGTGATTTCAAAGTCATCTGCTGCATTTTTGCTGTTTGTGGGAAAGGTTTTGACATTTAAAAGCAAAAATACGAAAAATCTATATAAATGAAAGCATAGTTATTGAATATGGTTAAAAACGTTATGGCAAAAGGAGAAATTGCTTTGAAAATATTCCCAGCAGATTTTAACTTCTCTCCAGATTTCCAAACAATTGGTTGTAAACTATACATATTTCATTATAAGAAGGATTTAAGGTTATAATTAAATGATGTAAAAGGATTGAAAAAAACATGCAGTGAGAGTTTAAGAGATAAAACTTACCATTCTCACCTAATTTTAACAGATGTGTGCAAAAAACAATTAGGTGAATATCAAGGAAAAAACCTATTGGCCCAATTTTTGAGGCAATTAAATTGTTTTTGCAAGAACCTATATAAATATCCATTAACATGATTTCCCCCCTAAAGAAATGTGTGGATGTCTCTGCAGCAGACAAGTTTATTCAAAATGAGCAATTTGTCGTTTTCAAACTGTGTGTAAAATTATTTTTTCTAAATTCAAGATATAACACATATTTAAATTTAATCTGATCTCTTTATATCCCTCACAAACATACAATAATAAATCTGAAGTACTTTAACCCTTTCCCACATACAACAAATCTGCAGCAGACGACTTTGAAAACATGGTGACAAAATCCTGAAAAATCTCCACAAAAGATAGCTTAATTGTTAAATAAAGTTGAAAACATTTTGGCCAAAGGAGAAATTGATCATAATGAGCAATTTCTTCTTGGCCATAATGTTTTCAAAAGTCGTCTGCTGTTATTGCATCAAAATGCGTCTGCAGGTGCGAAAGGGTTAAAAACTTCTAGGTAAAAATATAGAAAAGCGCAACAAATGATAGTATATTAATTGAATTGAGTTGAAAACATTGTGGATAAAGGAGAAATTGCGCACCAATATTTTCAAAATCCATCCGCTACAATTGCGTTTGAACATCTGCATGTAGGATAGGGCTAACGAAATCAGAGGACTGTAAAACTGTAACCATTATCCTAGGTAAATGGTTTAGACTTTTATATATCTACGTTTCAATCTTATCTGTTACCCAGAATTTGAGTTCCATTAATTATATAACCTTTTACATGATAAAGATGACTTTTAATTTTAAATTTGATAACTCAATAACAGATAAGTTTTAACCCTTTCCCACATACAAGAAGTCTGCAAAAGACAACTTTGAAATCATCAAGGCAAAAATATGAAAAAAAAAAATCCTTTTCGCTACAATATTTTCAAAAGTTGATTGCTGCAGATAAGTAAAAATATGTGTGTAGGTGGGAAGAGATCCAATGGGGATTGGATTGCATAGCATCCTACGATGTTTTTATCTGATGGTCTAGAACTCAGATGTAATGGGATGGGATTACATAGCATCCTACGATGTTTTTATCTGATGGTCTAGAACTCGGATGTAATGGGATGGGATTGCATAGCATCCTACGATGTTTTTTATCTGATGGTCTAGAACTTCGGATGTAATGGGATGGGATTACATAGCATCCTACGATGTTTTTTATCTGATGGTCTAGAACTCGGATGTAATGGGATGGGATTACATAGCATCCCCACCGAGGGAAGAGATGATTTATAGTTATGATTTGAGTGATAAATTTACTAGGTTATCTTGGATACTTAACTGTTAAATGTGTTTGGGAATTGAGCTCACCTGAGTACAATATATGATTTGGGTTAGCTGTCGTGATCTTCCTATGTCGATTCTGGTGTTCATCGTGCATTGTTGTCAACAATTTCTTTAACCCTTTCCCTCATATAGACGCTTTCTGACGCCTCTGCAGCAGACAGCTTTTTGAAAACATAGTCACAAAAGAAGAAATTGCTCAAAACGAGCAATTTCTCCTTTTGCCACAATGTTTTCCACTTTTAGTCATAGGTTATCCATTCAATTATATATAGAGATTTTCTATTTTTTGACAAAATATGTTCAAAGTCGTCTGCTGTAGAATTGTCGTAAAACAACATCTCCTTTTAAACCACTTGGTCCATCCAAACTTCACTGGAATGGTTCTTGGCTGGGTCCTCTTTTAAAATTGTTCAAAATGATTTAGTACTGTGTATAACTTTGGTTGTTGCGGCATCAGAAAGGGGGGAAAGTGCTCAAATTAAACAAATATTCTTCTCCAAAAGTACTGACCTGAGTTGAGAATAATTTTGCACAAATGTTCCTTTTGAGACCCTCTCTACCAAGATTGTTCAAATTATTCCTATCTGTTTATAAATATAGCCAACAGGGGGGGGGTGGAGTTTTATCTCCTTATTTGTATACAAGGTAAAAACATAAAAATCTTCTAGTACAAAAGACTTGGCCCTATTTGAAAATGATTTAACACTAATGTTGAGCCTCTTCCAAGATTCTTTAAGTTATTCCGATTTGTTGGAAAAACCCAGGCCACCATGGGGAGGGCTCGCTTTCCTTATATGTATAGATTAAGTACACTGACAACTGTTTTTGTTCTATTAACCCTTTCCCTCATATAGACGTATTCTGATGCCTCTGACAGCTTTTTGAAAACATAGTGACAAAATAAGAAATTGCTCAAAATGAGCAATTTCTCCTTTTTCCACTATGTTTTTTCTCCTTTTGCCACAATGTTTTTCACTTTTAGTCATAGGTTATCCATTCAATTATAGAGATTTTCCATTTTTCGACAAAATATATTTCAAAGTTGTCTGCCGCAGAATTGCAGCAGAAGACTTTGGACATCTCTAGGCAAAACTACAGAAAACCTGTGTAAAATATTAGTAATAAATAGTGTTAAAAAAATGTTGTGACAAAAGTAGAAATTGCTTATTATGAGCAATTTCTACTTTTACCACAATGTTTCCAATTAGTTTGTCAGAAAGCACCTATATATAAGGGAAAGGGTAAAATCAGGTGAGCTATAAAGGACTATCATCAGGTCCTCTTGTTTGATATTTCTCAGTCTCTTATCTACTTGTAACCAAGAAAGCATTCAGCATTCATAATGAACTGATGATGTAAATACAGATACCAGATTGAGTCACATCAAGATCCTTTCTTTAAAACCTTTCCCACATACAACAAATCTGCAGCAGATTCCACTTGGAAAACATCAAGGCAAAAATATGAAAACTCTCGGTAAATTAAAGTGGGATTATTGAATAGGTTGAAAACATTGTAAATTATTCACAAGGACGTCTGCTGCATATGCGTCAAAATGCTTCTATAATTGAGCCATCCCGCGAGAAAACCAACATTGTGGACTCTGCATCAAGTATTGTTCCAGATCAGCACAGGCTTACCCGTTAGACACTTTTCGCCTCTTGTGGATATTCTGTTTCAGGAATCCTTACTCTATACCTCTATCCCCCCCTGAGAAGGAATGTGTCGGCCCGGATCAGTCTGTGCAGGCTGCGCAGACTGATCTGGGTTGATACATTACGCAGAGGCCATAATGTTGGTTTTCTTGCGGGACGGCTCATTTGGAGAATGGCTCATTGTCAGGACCAGGTAGGTTAGGGTAGTGATGCTGGCTGGGTTATGAATTAGAAACCCAGCTCAGCTTATATTCTTTCCAACATTTGACAAAAGGCGATGCAACACATGTCATTCATTTTCGACCACTTGACTAACAGTCTACGAGGAAAAGGCAGCCAGTTGCTTATATAGACTGTTGTGTGGAGTACTGGTGTCAGAAGGCTATAAAACGAATTGGTAGGTGAAATGGCCACCGTAATAGCTAGGACTAAAAAATTGACGATGTTAAACTCCATAAATCAATTAATCGTCTTAACATATACAATATTTCTGCAGCAAATGATTTTGAAAGCCTTTTTTCTATCTGTTTATATATATTAACCCTTTCCCACCTGCAGACTCATTTTGACACTATAGCAGCAGACGACTTTTGAAAAACAGTGTGGCCGAAAATGAAAAATGCTCATGATGAACAATTTTTCCTTTGGCCACAATGTTTTCAACTTTGTTTAACAATTAAGCTATCTTTTATGGAGATTTTTCAGGTTTTTGTCACTGTTTTCAAAGTCTTCTGCTGCAGATTTGTTGTATGTGGGAAAGGGTTAACTTATGGTATGTTATTGTCAGAAATGTGTCTTCTGTTAACCCTTTCCTGCATACTGCAGCAGACGTACCCACAACATAGAATGCGTTCGGATTGTAGTATGTAAAACAACTTGTGGTTACCATTAACTTGTTAACCTTCAAAATTCAGTACTGCGTGAAATGGGCCCAATTCGTATATAACCCATAATCCCTCATACGACAATTCTGCAGCAGACGACTTTGAACGTATTTTGTCAAAACATAGAAAATCTCCATAATTGAATGGATAACCTATTGACAAAAAGTGGAAAACATTGTGGCAAAAGGAGAAATTGCACGTTTTGTGCAATTTCTTCTTTTGTCACTATGTTTTCAAAAAGCTGTCTGCTGCAGAGGCGTCAGAAAGCATCTATATGAGGGAAAGGGTTAAAACATCTAGTGAAAATTGAAATATATCTGGTTGCTAAACAAAAAGGCATCTCTTTCTTTGAGATGAGTTGCTGTCTGTCTGCTTAATATCAACATAAAGATATCAAAGAATATATATTCTGGCAGTATGATCATGATACAAAAAACATTGTTAGTAAAGGAGAAATTGCTTATTTTGAGCAGTTTCTCGATTCCTATAAAATGATTTCAAAAGTTTTCTGCTGCAAAGGGGTTTGCAAATATTTCATGAAATATTTATCCCTTTCCGACATACAACCAATTGGAAGCAGGCGACTTTGAAACATCTAGGCAAAAATATTGAATATTTACTTTAACCCTTTCCCTCATATAGACGCTTTCTGATGCCTCTGCAGCAGACTGCATTTTGAAATCATAGTGACAAAAGAATTGCACAAAATGTGCAATGTCTCCTTTTGCCACAATGTTTTCCACTTTTTGTCATAGGTTATCCATTCAACTATGGAGATTTTCTATTTTTTGACAAAATAGTTCAAAGTTGTCTGCTGCAGAATTGTCGTATGAGGGAAAGGGTTAATCAAAGTAAAATTATTCTAAAAAAAATAAAAAATATGGCAAAAGGAGAAATTGCTAATTAATACAAATTTCTCCTTTTTTCACACTGTTTTTATAAGTTGTATGCTACAGAGCCGGCAAAGGAATGAGGATCTTGATTGATTATAAATCAGAATATAATATTGAAAACAATGTACCAACTATTTCATTGATTATAAATCAGAATAATATTGAAAACAATGTACCGGCCGGCAACTATTTCGCAGATATAAATAACAGTCTGCAATTTCTCTCTCTACAATGATGTCATTGTGGAATTCTCGGAATGATCAGAAAGGTAAAATAAAAATCATGACAAATTGCTGGCGAGGAGAGAAAATTTGATGGAAAGGAATTCCTGTAACAAAACAGCTATACTAACAAGCTAAGATTATGTAAAGAAGTTACAGATATATATACTGCATCTGTTGAATTCTGAAAATTGGGTTTAATTTGAGTGTCTTTGAAAGTTTTCATTTAGCTTTAACCCTTTCTCTCATATAGACACTTTCTGACACCTCTGCAGCAGACAGCTTTTTGAAAACATAGTGACAAAAGCAGAAATTAGTCAATACGAGCAATTTCTCCTTTTGCCACAATATTTTCCACTTTTAGTCATAGGTTATCCATTCAATTATAGAGATTCTCTATTTTTTGACAAAATATGTTCAAACTCGTCTGCTGCAGAATTGTTTTATGAGGGAAAGGGTTAACACTTGCAGACGCGTTTTAGTGAGGCTTTTGCAGCTGTCAACTTTTTAAAATATTGGGACTTGAGGAAATATTGCTCCTCAAATTAAGAACTTCATTACATATTTTGCAAGAATTTGTCAATGATAACTAGTTTAGTGCTTTAACCCTTTCCAACCTGCTAATGAATTTTCGAAAAGATTGTGACAAAAGGAGAAATTGATCACAAAGTTTTCTACTGCATTCAGCTCATTTGATGATCAAGGTCTCGCTAAGATGTCAAAGATCATATGATTGTATTTTTTGTCCGCTCCATGATAGCAGTTGCACATTTTAAGCAGGATAAGTGTTAGCTCTTTATTGTGTCACCCTGCGTATCATGGTAGGCACTTAGGGATTACTTTTTTTTATGCCCCCGGAATCACCGATTCGGTGGGCATCTAGTTTTTGGCCTGTCTGTCTGCACGTCTTCGAATTTTTTTTTAACCTTGACCACTACTTTTGAACCATAACAGGTACGGCTACCATATTTCACATGTGTATTCCTTGTGACATGACCTTTCTGTCAGTACCAACATTTTTGACCTTGCGACCTTGACCTTTGACCTAGATGTTGCCATTCTCGAAAAAAACTTTAACCTTCACCACTACTTTTGAACCATAACAGGTACGGCTACCATATTTCACATGTGTATACCTTGTAACATGACCTTTCTGTCAGTACCAAAATGTTTGACCTTCTCGAAAAAAACTTTAACCTTCACCACTACTTTTGAACCATAACAGGTACGGCTACCATATTTCACATGTGTATACCTTGTGACATGACCTTTCTGTCAGTACCAACATTTTTGACCTTGCGACCTTGACCTTTGACCTAGATGTTGCCATTCTTGAAAAAAACTTTAACCTTGACCACTTCTTTTGAACCATAATAGGTACGGCTACCATATTTCACATGTGTATTCCTTGTGACATGACCTTTCTGTCAGTACCAACATTTTTGACCTTGCGACCTTGACCTTTGACCTAGATGTTGCAATTCGAGGGCATCAGTGTTTCACAAACACATCTTGTTTTGTCCGGTGTCTGTCTGTCTGTCTGTCTGTCTGTCTGTCCGGACATACTGATGAAGTGTATTTGTGGGGTTATTTCCTTTGATGTTTTTTTGTGGGGTGCACCTCACAAGTATGCAATTCATTCCGTAATAACTTCCCTTTTACGGAATGAATAACATTAATATGCAAATGAGATACCCGTTATAAAAAATTAAAAAAAACCTATTTATCTAAGTGTCTTTATAAGGGTGGTGAGTGGGCTTTAGGAGAACACCGCAACCCCACAAGTACTCGTCTGTATGTCCGTGTGTCTGTCTGTCTGTCTGTCTGTCCATCACACTTTTTTGTCACACTTTCAATGAGCAGAAGCAGGTGACACACGTGCTCCGCGGAGCACTACATTCTAGTGTTCATATGTGCATATCCTGTTTTGTAAAACTTCCAACCTTTCCCGCATATAAACCCAAATCTACAGAAGTTGACCTTATAAAACACCTATTTAAAAAAATATTGAAAATATCTTTTGAGTGAAAGTGAAATGATGTCTTTTTAACCTTTTTCCACATACGACATTTCTGCAGCAGACAACTTTGAAAACATAGTGACAAAAACCTGAAAAATCTCCATTAAAGATAGCTTAAATGTTAAATAAAGTTGAGAACATTGTGGTCATAGAAGAAATTGCTCTTTCACCTTTGGCTACAATTTCAAAAGTCGTCTGCTGCTATTGCGTCAAAATGCGTCTGAAGGTGGGAAAGGCTTGGGGTGTTTTATGCCTCTTTCAACAGTATTTAAGTCATATCACAGCATTTCCTGGATAAACTACCAGTACTGCTTAGTGTTGGGCCGATGATCGTAAAGTCTTTGTTATGATAAGACAGGGGATCAAACCCTGGTCTTTCATTCTTGAGACCGAGCCCCGGTAGCTCAGTCGGTAGCGACGCAGGCTGTCAATCCAGGGGTTGTGAGTTCAAACCCTAGCTTGGTCAACATTCTTTTTGATGACTGACAAAAGTCAATGTGACAAGCGTCATTCGTCTTTCACCAATGGGCTAACAGTCTATGTGGAAAAGCAGCCAGTTGCTTGGAAAGTATGTTGTGTGGAGTACTGGTGTGAGAAAACAAGGAAACATACTAGTAGTTGAACTGGCCGTGATATGACTGAAATGTTTTCGAAAATACAACAAATCTGCTGCAAATGATTTTGAGAACATCTAGGTAAATATGTGAATAATCTCTATAAATAAAAGTATAATAATTGAAAACACTTTTAATCATTGAGGCAATAAGAGCTATTGCTCATTTAAAGTAATTTCTCCTTCTTCCCACAATTTTTCGAAAGGCTTCTACTGGAGATGCGTAAAAGTGCATCAGCGAGATTGAAAGTGTTAAATTTAATATGCAACACAATCATGCCTAATGGCTATCATACCGAATTTTCACTGCTGAATGTGACTGCAGACAGTTTTTATCTCAAAAGGTCTGTTTGGTTTGCAACTGAATCTGGCAAATCAAAATTTAGGCACCTGTTGGGAGGCCGTTGTGCTAACTGTGTACTTTTTCTAAGCTCTAGTTGCCATGCATACACTTCAGAGCTCTAGATAAGCCCAGACGTTTTGCATATATTAAAATCTTGACTTGATCATCTAACCCTATGTTGTAGGTACTCAAAAGAGTTGTCTGAATGAGACGATTATTTTGAGTACCTGCATCATAGAGTTTGGTTTGATAACAAGAAAAATATTGTGGGGAAAAGATATTCTCCTCCTTATCTGGACCTTAATTAATATACATTTTTTGGCCTCCTTACCATATATTATAGGTAGTCAAAATAATCCCATGTAAATGATTTTTTGCGTGTATCCATATACCGGTAACAAACATTTAAGTTGTCAAACCTTTTTGATGGTGTGACCTTGACATTTGCCATTAACCCACTTTTCAAAAAGATAAGTCCAGGGGTTGTGAGTTTGAACTCCAGCTCGGCTAAAAATATTTGCCATGTTTGACAAAAGTCACTGTGACATCATTCATCTTCATTTAATGGGGGGTATCAAGTCTATTTGGAAAAGCAGCCAGTTGCTTACAGTGCCCCAGATAATTATTTTAACTTGGGAGTAGTTTACCCCCAGTTTTTAAAGCTTGGGGGTAAATGACCAAAATTTGAAAATTTATGGGGTAGTGACAAAGAAAATGTACAATAAACAACAGTGTATTTAACTGGTACACAATCTTTTGTATTATATCTATGATATCAACCAATCACAAATCATTAACACGATTTCAGTTTCTTTACAGTCCTACAACATAATGATACAAATACATCAATATCATATTTCATCTGACAATAGTCACAAGTTTTATTTTTGACTGTATGTAGCCTCAATGATTTATAAACACATGTCATTACTGTCCTTAACCCTTTCCCTCATACAACAATTCTGCAGCAGACGACTTTGAACATGTTTTGTCAAAAAATAGAAAATATCTATAATTAAATGGATAACCTATGACTAAAAGTGGAAAACATTGTGTCAAAAGAAGAAATTGCATGTTTTGTGCAATTTCTTCTTTTGTCACTACGTTTTCAAAAAGCTGTCTGCTGCCTGGGAAGACTTATTCGTATCCCAGCTGCTGCAGAGGCGTCATAAAGCGTCCATATGAGGGAAAGGGTTAAAAAAAACCAGTCAAACCTGTCCATTGCCTCAGTATATTTTAATTGGGGGAAAGCGAAACATATTTAAGCTATAAATACAGTGACTTTAGAAAAAAAAGAACACTAAGGACATTTCTCAAGATCTGTTTTATATTTAGACCAGTTCCAATTTATTTCATTTCCACATGTAATTTAAAGCCTTATACCTATCAAGGGCCGATTTCTGGATATTTTTTGCGCCGTCATTGGCCCACACATTCGTACCATTGTGTTTCTTACACACATTATATTTAAATCTTCGTTTCTTCGTCCTCAAAAAGAATATCCAGCCAAGGGTACGACGCGCACCATTCTTTTGCTTTTTCTTTTGAGCAAGAGGTGTGCACTCTTTTAGTCTTTATGACAGTGGAAATAATATCATCAATTATTGGTTTAACAATTGATATAGGGTGTATTTCACTACTATTGTCTGCAAGCGTGAAAAAACTTTCAAGTTTTGTCTGTTTCGGCTGCTTCGACATTTTTGTTTTTATCTTAATCATGTAAGCGCTTGCATTTTTAAACGCGATTTTAGGTACTTGGCAAGTGTTTAAGTGAAAAGATGAATTGAATAGAATTAAATTGAAAAGTAGACTGGTATACTGTTCCATTATCGAAGAATTATTGCGCATTTTGGGTAAAATAGTTACATTGTCACAAACCGTTTAGCAGATGTTTATATCAAAATGAAAAAAGGTAATTTCAGCATTGACACATTTTAGTTTACGCTGTTTTATTTGATCTTATGCGTATTTATCAAAGTACTTGCGTTTTTAGTACACTTATAAAATAAATCTCTTGCGTATCTTAACATATTTGTAGCGTCAATGACGCAGATACGCATCTTATCTGGGGCACTGTGCTTAGAAAGATCTGGTGTGAGAAAGCCAGGAAACTAGCCGCCTTAATTGATACCAGTGAAAAATGAATCATTCAATTAAAAAACGTAAACATTGGTAATAACCTATGACCTGTTGAAAAGAAAGCTTTTAATATTAACCCTTTCCCACACCCTACAGACACAATAGCAAATACCAAAACATGGTTCTGCTATCATAATGGTTACTATAAAATCCAACTTCTCTACAATCGCCGCTTATGGTGGCATATAACAGTTGCTTTCGGGATATTCAGATTTTGGCCAGGGTCAAAAATATAAAAAAAAAAAAAAAATAGTAAGTTTTGGGTACATTTTTGGTTAAATGGTTGATTTTAAATGCAAGAAACTCTCAGCATCCGTTTGAATTTTTCGGTTGCACCCACTTCTCCTTCTGGTTTGACAACACTGGTGAGAAATATTGAGAGAATAAAAGTTTGGGTATTCCCAGGAAACAGAAATTCAGCTTTCAACTGTGTATAGCCACCTATGTATTTGGTTTATTTATATGGGTTATCTCCCCTGTTGATTACTAACGACTTTTTGAAAACATTGTGGCAAAAGAAGAAATTGCTCAAAACAAGTAATTTCTCCTTCTGCCACAATATTTTCAACTCTTTTCAATATTCAAACTTTCATTTAGAGATTTTAAAAGCCGTCTGCTGCAAATTTGTTGTATGTGGTCCTGTTTTAATGAGTTAAAATGGTGTTTTCTTTGTGGCAAGACCTTTCTGATCTTGTGACCTTGAACTTTGACCTAGTTGTAAAAAAGATGCTGCCACCTCGACATTGGTGTTTAACCCTTTCCCGCATATAGACGCTTTCTGAAGCCTCTGCAGCAGATGGCTTTTTGAAAACATGGTAACAGAAGAAATTGCTCAAAACAAGAAATTTCTCCTTTTGCCACAATGTTTTTTTACTTTTAGTCATAGGTTATCCATTCAATTATAGATTTTCATTTTTTTGACAAAATATATTCAAAGTCGTCTGCTTCAGATTTTTAGTATGTGGTAAATTCAGAGTGAATGCTTAACCCTTTCCCACATACGTTTTTAGCTCACCTGAGCTTTGCTCAAGGTGAGTTATTGTGATCGCCTTTTGTCCGGCGTCCGTCGTCCGTCGTCCGTCGTCCGTCGTGCGTCGTCCGTCGTGCGTCAACTTCTTCTCCTCAGTAACCAGTGGGTCAATTTGGATGAAACTTCACAGAAAGCATCCTCTCAATGACCTCACCAGAATTCCTTCAAATTTTTGGGATCCATGCAAAATTCTGGTTTCCATGGCAACGAAACCGAAAAAACTTCAAAATTCTTCTTCTCCCAAACTGGTTGGCAGATTTCCAAATAATTTTGTAGAAATGTTCCTTAGATGACCCTCTATCAGATTCCTTCAAGCCATGTTGATTGGTCGAAAAACATGGCCGCCAGGGGGGGCGGGGCTATTTTGCCGTATATGGCTATAGTGAAAACTTAAAAAATCTTCTCCTCCGAAAGTGTCAGGCCGATTTTCAAATAATTTTGTAGAAATGTTCCTTGGGTGACCCTCTATCAGATTCCTTCAAGCCATGTTGATTGGTCGAAAAACATGGCCGCCAGGGGGGCGGGGCTATTTTGCCTTATATGGCTATAGTGCAAACTTAAAAAATCTTCTCCTCCAAAAGTGTCAGGCCGATTTTCAAATAATTTTGTAGAAATGTTCCTTGGGTGATCCTCTATCAGATTCCTTCAAGCCATGTTGATTGGTCAAAAAGCATGGCCGCCAGAGGGCGGGGCTATTTTGCCTTTTATGGCTATAGTGAAAACTTAAAAAATCTTCTCTTCCATAAGTGTCGGGCCGATTTTCAAATAATTTTGTAGAAATGTTCCTTGGGTGACCCTCTATCAGATTCCTTCAAGCCATGTTGATTGGTCGAAAAACATGGCCGCCAGGGGGGGCGGGGCTATTTTGCCTTATATGGCTATAGTGAAAACTTAAAAAATCTTCTTCTCCGAAAGTGTCAGGCCGATTTTCAAATAATTTTGTAGAAATATTCCTTGGATGACCCACTTTCAGATTCCTTCAAGCCATGTTGATTGGTTAAAAAACATGGCCGCCAGTGGGCAGGGCTATTTTGTATTATATGACTATAGTGAAAACTTAAAAAATCTTCTCCTCCAAAAGTGTCGGGCCGATTTTCAAATAATTTTGTAGAAATGTTCCTTGGGTGATCCTCTATCAGATTCCTTCAAGCCATGTTGATTGGTCAAAAAGCATGGCCGCCAGAGGGCGGGGCTATTTTGCCTTTTATGGCTATAGTGAAAACTTAAAAAATCTTCTCTTCCATAAGTGTCGGGCCGATTTTCAAATAATTTTGTAGAAATGTTCCTTGGGTGACCCTCTATCAGATTCCTTCAAGCCATGTTGATTGGTCGAAAAACATGGCCGCCAGGGGGGGGCGGGGCTATTTAGCCTTATATGGCTATAGTGAAAACTTAAAAAATCTTCTTCTCAGAAAGTGTCAGGCCGATTTTCAAATAATTTTGTAGAAATGTTCCTTGGATGTCCCACTTTCAGATTCCTTCAAGCCATGTTGATTGGTCAAAAAACATGGCCGCCAGTGGGCAGGGCTATTTTGTATTATATGACTATAGTGAAAACTTAAAAAATCTTCTCCTCCAAAAGTGTCTGGCAGATTTCCAAATAATTTTGTAGAAATGTTCCTAGGGTGACCCTCTATCAGATTCCTTCAAGCCAAGTTGATTGGTCGGAAACTATGACTGCCAGGGGGGCGGGGCTTATATAGCTAAAGTTAAAAAAAAAAAACAGGTGAGCGATTCCAGGGCCATCATGGCCCTCTTGTTTTATAATTCTTGAATAGAGTTGAAATCATTATGGCAAAGGATAAATTATAAGCTCACAGAATGTTTTCAAAAGTCGTCTGCTGCAGATGTGTCAAAATGTGTCTGCTTGATGTGAAGGGTTAAACATCTGGATGTTTACAGTGACTTGAACCTTTTATCATGATATATTTATGGGTTTCCCTAAAATTAATTCTTCATAAAAAGAAAAGATGACAAAATAAGAAAACAAGATCAAAGGAAGAATTTGATATATAATATGACAAAATTGTTACAGTAAATGTTATAAGGATTGACTATGCTACTTCTTTTGATTTGTTCGGTTGATTAGTGTTAATTTCCGTTATCCCTTTCCCTCATACTGACGCTTTCTGACGCCTCTGCAACAGACGGCTTTTTGAAAACATAGTCTCAAAAGAAGAAATTGCTCAAAACGAGCAATTTCTCCTTTTGCCACAATGTTTTCCACTTTTAGTCATAGGTTAACCATTCAGTTATAGAGATTTTGCATTTTTTGACAAAATATGTTCAAAGTCGTCTGCTGCAGAATTGTCGTTTGAGGGAAAGGGTTATATCATGTTAGATTGATTGATTGGGATTTTAATGGTTATAGCACAACAGCAGTTCTCTTGTCACTAATCCCTGTATGTCTAATTAGGCCAGGAAACATGCCTTGTCTGCCCGAAATGTTGCCTTAATTTGTTATAAGACGGAAAGGGTTGATGATTGAAGAATAGGTGGAAGCCATCATTATATAAATATTGGATAGCTTCTAGTGCGACAGTACACATTGTCAACATGAGAAAAATACTGTTACCCGAGGGGAAGCCAAGGTTAACAGTATTTACCCGAATGTTGACAATATGTACTGTCACACGGGAAGCCATGCAATATTTATTTTATTATACCGAACAAAATTACAAGTTTATTCAATTTATTCTGTACATTTGTAGGGGAGGTGAACTGCAACATAACACCCATAATTATAGTGTACTGTTACATGGCACGCGCGGCTAAACAGTGACGTTATTGTTTTAAATGACGTCATGCACATGCATGACCAACATTTTAGACGCGCGTGCCATGTAACAGTATACTGTTAACCGGTCAAAAGCGTACTGTTAGCATGAAAGAGTAAGGAATTGCCCATGATGAGTATATCAGAATTTAACATTATAAAGTCATGTGAGGTATAATAGTAAACTATGGCAATTTATGTGACATAGATTACTTAAGCCTTTCCCATTTGCAGTTGCATTTTGACACATCTGCAGCAGACAACTTTTGAAAACATTGTAACAAATGGAGAAATTGCTCATAATGAGTAATTTTTCCTCTTTCTCACAATCATTTCAATTCTATTTAATAAAAATAACTTAATTTTAGAGGTTTTCCAAATTTTTTCCACATTATGTTCAAAGTCGTCCACTGCAAATTTTCTGTATGTTGGAAAGGGTTTAGAGTGTAGAAGCAATTATTAAACTTTTCCCATATAAAAAACAAATCTGCAGCAGAGGAAAACATCTAGACAAAAACAGGAAAATTCTCTATAAATGAAAGTATAATAATTGAATAGAGTTTTGAGCAATTACACCTTTTGGGACAATTATTTCAAAAGTCGTCTGCTGCAGTGACATCAAAAAGCTTCTGTATAAGGGAAAGGGTTAAACTATGTCAAGTTTGGTGACAGATGTGTTACTTAATGGGACAGTGTTGTTTTACAATAAGACATTATCCATCCTCATGATGGATGACTTCAAACTTTCTCTAAATAGTCTCATTCATAAATTGTTATCATACTGGGTGGCTTAGGCAAACTGTTGCCAAACCATTAACTCTTTCCGAGATACAACAAATCTGCAGCAGATGACTTTAACCCTTTCCCACATATAGATGCTTTCTGATGCCTCTGCAGCAGACAACTTTTGACAAAAGAAGATATTGTTCAAAACAAGCAATTTCTCCTTTTGCCACTATACTTTCAACTCTTTTCAGTAATTATTAGTCGCCGGGCAGAAGCCCGCGACTTCTATTTTTAATAGCTTTTCGGAAATCACATGGGAGGGCGGCTTATTATCAGAAAGAAACAAATCTAGATGATTTGAACATATTACAATTGTGGTTGTTTACGAACACTAATAAATGACACATCTAAAATGAAATAAATATTCCGATTTTTTAATGTTTGCAGTTTTTTTTATTTCACTCGCATTTAAGTTTTTTGTCTTATTTACGAAGACAAAAGTGGTCCCTTCAAGACGTGAACCAACACCCCCTAATGCAGACTCTTATGTGTCATCATTGAGGTCAATTTCGGATTCTCCTTTTAATAGCAATTTTAACTTACTAAATGTTGTTTTCATGTTCAAAGAGATGTCTTGATTGTGTAGAATTCATTTAATAATGTTAATCCATGAATATCTAAAGTAGGAACTGTTTCTAAGCTAAATATAGACCCTATTCTGTTGTGTAGGTTCGTGACCTTTAACATCGATTTTCGCGCATGCGCATTTCGATATGAAAAAGCGAGTGATATTATTTTATTTTAGACAAGTACAAGACGAATGTTTGACGCAAAGCGTCAAAGAGAAGCCGCAATATTTCGTTGTACATGTAGAAATAAGAAAAAAAGAACATTTTTAAATCCACAAACAATAGAACAATTTAAACTGTAGACGGTAATGCTGATATATTTCTCCTTTTGAAGACTTTTGTTTTCTTCAAATTACCTCCCTTTAAAGCAATACTAGGATATTTACCTTGTGATTCGAATAAGATTGACAAACATTGAAATTATATGAATGAATACTATTATTTAAATAAGTAACAACAGCAAAATTAAATTTAAGCCAAGATAACTGTGTACACATTTCGTTAATTTTTTATAGATACCCTAATGTATAGGTGAATATAAAATTTATAAGTAAATGTTTTCATTTCAACTTTCCTAATGTTTGAATAGACTAAGGAAAGTCAAGAATACATAAATAAATCAATGCAGTCTTTTCCGGCGACATTGATGCCTTGCATCAACTTTCTCTTGTACCTTCATTTTTATATAGATTGTCCATGTTTTTGCCTAGATGTTTTAAAATTTGTATGCTGCAGATTTACTGTATGTATAAAGGGTTTTATGTGCGTAAGCAATAATATGAAATATTAAATTGAAATCACTTTAATTGAATATGGTTGAAAACATCATGGCAAAAGGAGAAATTGGTCATGATCCCTGAGTACTAAATACCACATGGCTATGGAGGTTTGAAGGCAGGGTGTTACCTGGGATGCATGGTCCTAAATCCCTGAGCACTTAATACTGCATGGCCATGGAGGTTTGAAGGCAGGGTCTTACCGGGGATGCATGGTCCTAAATCCCTGAGCACTAAATACCACATGGCTATGGAGGTTTGAAGGCAGGGTCTTACCTGGGATGCATGGTCCTAAATCCCTGAGCACTTAATACTGCATGGCCATGGAGGTTTGAAGGTATGCGGTCTTACCTGGGATGCATGGTCCTAGATCCTTGAGCACTAAATACCACATGGCTATGGAGGTTTGAAGGCAGGGTGTTACCTGGGATGCATGGTCCTAAATCCCTGAGCACTTAATACTGCATGGCCATGGAGGTTTGAAGGCATGCGGTCTTACCTGGGATGCATGGTCCTAGATCCTTGAGCACTAAATACCACATGGCTATGGAGGTTTGAAGGCAGGGTGTTACCTGGGATGCATGGTCCTAAATCCCTGAGCACTTAATACTGCATGGCCATGGAGGTTTGAAAGCAGGGTGTTACCTAAATCCCTGAGCACTTAATACTGCATGGCCATGGAGGTTTGAAAGCAGGGTGTTACCTAAATCCCTGAGCACTTAATACTGCATGGCCATGGAGGTTTGAAAGCAGGGTGTTACCTAAATCCCTGAGCACTTAACCCTTTCACTCAAACGACAATACTGCAGCAGACGACTTTGAACATATTTTATCAAAAAATAGAAAATCTCTATAATTGAATGGATAACCTATGACAAAAAGTGGAAAACATTGTGGCAAAAGGAGAAATTGCTCGTTTTGAGCAATTTCTTCTTTTGTCACTATGTATTCAAAAAGCTGTCTGCTGCAGAGGCGTCATAAAGCGTCTATATGAGGGAAAGGGTTAATACTGCATGACCATGGAAATTTGAAGGCAGGGTCTTCCTGGGATGCATGGTTCCGAATCCTTGAGCACTTATACTGCATGGCCATGAAAGTTTGAAGGCATGGTCTTACCTTGCATGTTTTCTTCCACTGCGGATGCGTCTTTATATGGTAAATATTGACAAACAACACTTAAAATATGTAAGTTAAATAAGAGAAGAGAAGTATAAACAAAACGGTAAAAGTTAAATAAATATATATAAAAACTTTTTTTTATTTCAAATTTATTAAGTTTTTATGTGAAAAGGTGACACCAGTGACTGGTTGTACTTGATATGTGACAAAATGATACCGCCTGACTCCTTGAACTTGGTTATTACTCAATTGATTTAACTGTTTTCCTCATATAGATGCCTCTGCATCTGGCGCCTCTGCAGCAGACGGCTTTTTTGAAAACATAGTGACAAAAGATGAAATTGCTCAAAACCAGCAATTTATCCTTTTGCCACAATGTTTTCCACTTTAAGTCGTAGGTTATCCATTCAATTATAGAGATTTTCTATTTTTTTTGTATGTTTTGTAATTCAAGTCGTCTGCTGCAGAATTGTCGTATGAGGGAAAGGGTTAACTATATGATGTGGATATCCTAAAAAAATGGTGGAATTCACTGACTGATTTGTTATAGCACTTCATATGTCACACACCATGTGACGTTTTTACCCCTTGAGTTTCTACAATCTGTTGAGGATTAACCCCCCTTTCCCTCACACAAGAAATCTGCAGCAGACGACTTTGAACATATTTTGTCAAAAAATACAAAATCTCCATAATTGAATGGATAACCTATGACAAAAAGTGGAAAACATTGTGGCAAAAGGAGAAATTGCACGTTTTGTGCAATTTCTTCTTTTGTCACTATGTATTCAAAAAGCCGTCTGCTGCAGAGGCGTCAGAACAGAAACAATGTGCAAAACTGCAGAGGCGTCGGAACAGAAACAATGTGCAAAACTGATCATGAGCAAAGGTCCCCAGGCTATACAAGCCTATCGCCCTCATGAATAATGGGCGCAAACAAAGTCTATTCCTGTACGTTCGTACCACTCTAATTTTGCCACTAAAGTATAATAATTGAATAGAGTTGAAAACATTATGGCAAAAGGAGAAATTGCTCAAAAGCCATCTCCTACAGTGTTTGTATGTGGGAAAGGGTTAAACAGGTTTTTGTCTCTACAGCATCTCATATAACATAAATATACAAACCCTATGTTTTGAATATTCAATCTAAATTTCTTATGATTCACAAACTAATTTGACAACTTGATCTCCTCGACACAAAAATGGACTGCACATAAATTTCTGTTGTATTTATTTAATCTTGATAAAGACCAAGTGGTCGAAAATTTGAGTATTAAAGGGTTTTAATGGTATAAAGTGTTTTACTGACTTTCTTCCCTTTGGAAGACATAATATACAAAGTAATTTGGTATATTTTAGTTGATATGTGACGTTTTCAATGTATTAAGCCTTTGAACTTCTGCAATATGAATCCTAGATATTATGGAGTAAATGTTGCTTTGACTATACAATATCTCTAACCAGTAGTGTAATATATTGCTCAATAAAACAACCCTATGATGTGGCTATTCCAATGAAATATCTTATTTACTGACTGATTGGGTAGATTTTAATTCAGATGTGTGGCATACAGAATGTTTTTACCCTGTGCACTTCTGCATTCTGAGCCTTGATAAAGATTAAACAGGTCTTTGACTATGCAATTTCTCTGATATTTCTCAATAAAACTAGCCTATGATGTGGGTATTAAAATGTTATGTCTCAAGCAGACAACTTTCGCGCTTATTTAGGCTAATAATGAGTAATGTCTTTTTGCTCGAATGTTTTTAATTTTATTCAACAATTACACTTTTTGTGTGAAAAAATCCCAAAGGCAGAACCCGATCATCACAGGATTTGAACCCGGGACCTTTGGTACAAGAGGCCGACACTCTACCTCTGTCTTCCACACCTTTGCATGTATTAGTGATCGATCTACTGCTGATTTGCTGTATAATGGGAAGTGAAGTTCATGTTGTGACCTTGGATAAGGAACCAATTTGTCAGCGTTTTGTCAGTTTGATATGACTGAAATATTGTTGTGAATGATGAAAAAAACTCAATTGAAATAGTTCTCTTTGCACAAGACTAAAGGAGTAACTGCTACTATGTATAAAGGAGAATGCCAATATGCATATGGAAAATATATTAACCCTTTCCCACATACAACAAATCAATAGCAGACGGCTTTGAACAAAAATATTATAGTCAAAAATATGTTAGATCTATAAAATTAATGAAAGTTTGATCATTAAATAGAGTTGAAAACATTGTGGCAAATGGTGAAATTGCTCGTCATTTTTTTTGCAACAATGTTTTCAAAAGTCGTCTGCTGCAGAGGCGTCTGTATGTTGGAAAGGGATAACTGCTTAAATTAGAGAACAATTAATCTTTCATTGCTGTTTTTACATTACAAATGTCAAGCCCCTATAGCTCAGTCAGTAACATTGAGGGCTATTATTGTGTGGACTACAGGTGCGAGTAAGCCAGGAAAATCCGGTTGGGTGAACTGGTAACAATCAGAGTTCTAGATAAGGGGCGTTTTGCATGTTCTAAACTCCTTATTTGACCCTCTAACCCTATGTTGTGGGTACTCAAAAGAATCGTCTCAGTGGGACGATTCTTTTGAGTACCAACACCATAGAGTTTGCTTGAATAATAAGACAGAAATTGCGGGGAAAAGAGCCCCTCCTTATCTGTACCTCTAAACCATTATATAACTGAAGAACTGTTCAAATAGCGTTAACCCTTTCCCTCATATGACAATTCTGCAGCAGACGACTTTGAACATATTTTGTCAAAAAGTAGAAAATCTCTATAATTGAATGGATAAGGTAACCTATGACTTAAAGTAGAAAACATTGTGGCAAAAGGAGAAATTGCTCGTTTTGAGCAATTTCTACTTTTGTCACTATGTTTTCAAAAGCTGTCTGCTGTAGAGGCGTAAAAAGGTGTCTATATGTGGGAAAGAGTTAAACTCAAATCAATCAATAGTACATTACATGCAAACTGTCATAATATAGTGTACCAATTTCTACTTTTGTCACTATGTTTTCAAAAAGCCTTCTGCTGCAGAGGCGTAAAAAGGCGTCTATATGAGCTAAACTCAAATCAATCAATAGTACATTACATGCAAACTGTCATATATAGTAGTGCACCAGGGGCATGAAAAGTGTTTTGAATAATGGGAAGGGAATCAAATAAACGAAGATCCATTATACCTTTTAAAATGTGAATTGACTTAAATGATTAATGTCTAAGACAGAAAACTTCAAAACCATAGAGATTTTCAAGTTGTAAGATTAGTAGATACATACACAGGGCTTTCTGTAAGATAGATTGACTTTAAAGTCAAATGATGTGTTAGATTTCAAAGTAGTTTGACTTCAAAAAATGTTGTTTGTGAAACAGACGGTAGGAGGGCCTAACATTTGAGCTGGGTCTGGATAAAAGGGGCCCGGGTATTGTTACATTCAAATTTAACTAAACCCTTTCCCACATACAGCAAATCTGCAGCAGACGTCTTTGAAAACGTGGTGACAAAAACCTGGAAAATCTCCATAAAAGATAGTTTAACTATTAAATAAAGTTGAAAACATTGTGGCCAAAGGGTAAATTGCTCATCATGAGCAATTTCCCCTTTGGCCACAATGTTTTCAAAAGTCGTCTGCTGATATTGCGTCAAAAATGTGTCTGCAGGTGGGAAAGGGTTAAAAGAAAGGTTATGGTAGTTGAAACGAGTGGGACTACTTTTCAAGCTTTTCTATAGAAGTTGCTACTTTGCCTCTTTTAAATGTAGACAGACTGTGGAGACTGTCAGACTGTTCATATCATTTACAAGTGTGTGTGCATATTCATTATTCAAAAAGACCCAAATTTCTACTGGCTAGGCTCAATCATTTTTCACCTTCTGAAGTACTACTCTGTGATCTTCTAGGTCTCAAGGTCACAACAGATGGCATTTTGATACCTCTACCTGGACCCACGGTCACTATAAATGGCATGGTGACACTTCTACTTAGACCCAAGGTCATTACAAATGGCATTGTGACACCTCTACTTAGACCCAAGGTCACTACAGATGGCATTGTGACACTTCTACTTGGAACCAAGGTCACTACAGGTTGCATTGTGACACCTCTACTTAGACCCAAGGTCACTACAGATGGCATTTTGACACCTCTACTCAGACCCAAGGTCACTACGGCATTATGACACCTCTACTTAGGCCCAAAGTCACTACAGATAACATTGTGACACCTCTACTTAGACCCTAGGTCACTACAACTGGCATTATGACACCTCAACTTAGACCCAAGGTCACTACAAATGGCATTGTGACACCTCTACTTAGACTCAAGGTCACTACAGTTGGCATTCTGACACCTCTACTTAGACCCAATGTCACTACAAATGACATTGTGACACCTCTACTTAGACCCAAGGTCACTACAAATGGCATTGTGACACCTCTACTTATACCCAAGGTCACTACAAATGGCATTATGACACCTCTACTTAGACACAAGGTCACTACAGTTGGCATTGTGACACCTCTACTTAGACCCAAGGTCACTACAAATGGCATTGTGACACCTCTACTTAGACCCAAGGTCACTACAAATGGCATTATGACACCTCTACTTAGACCCAAGGTCACTACAAATGGCATTATGACACCTGCTCAGACCAAAGGTCACTACAAATGGCATTATGGCACCTTTACTCAGACCCTAGGTCACTACAAATGGCATTTTGACACCTCTACTTAGACCCAAGGTCACTACAAATGGCATTATGACACCTCTACTTAGACCCAAGGTCTCTACATATGGCATTATGACACCTCTACTTAGACCCAAGGTCACTACAAATGACATTGTGACACCTCTACTTAGACCCAAGGTCACTACAAATGGCATTGTGACACCTCTACTTAGACCCAAGGTCACTACAAATGGCATTATGACACCTCTACTTAGACCCAAGGTCACTACAAATGGCATTATGACACCTGCTCAGACCAAAGGTCACTACAAATGGCATTATGACACCTTAACTCAGACCCAAGGTCACTACAAATGGCATTTTGACACCTCTACTTATACCCAAGGTCACTACAGATGGCATTGTGACACCTCTACTTAGACCCAAGTTCGCTCGCTACAAATGGCATTTTGACACCTCAACTAAGACCCAAGGTCGCTACAAATGGCATTTTGACACCTCTACTTAGAACCAAGGTCTAAACATAATGACATATTGACACCTCTGTTCCAAGTTACATTTGTTGGAAATGGAGAATTTACTCAAAATGAGCAATTTTCTTTTATCTAACCATTTTTCAATACAGCACTTATTGAAATTAGACTGAATTCTTGCCTACTCTAATCCCCCACAATGTTTGCAAAAGTCATCTTTTGCACAAACATTAAAATGCCCCTACAGATGGGATGAGATTTAACATTAAAATGCCCCTACAGATGGGATGAGATTTAACATTAAAATGCCCCTACAGATGGGATGAGATTTAACCCTTTCCTGAAAGAAAGAATGTACAGCAGATGACTTTGAAAACATCTATTGCTTGGGAAGATTGTTGTGTGGAGTACTGGTGTGAGAAAACCAGGAAACACATGAGTAGGTGAACTGGCTGCCGTGATATGACTGAGAAACTGTTAAAACGGCTTTAAACTCCAATCAATCAATCAATTGAAAACATCTGGGCAAACATATAGAGAATATCTATAAATTAAAACTTAATTATTGAATAGAGTTTAAAAATTGTGTCAAAAGGTGAAAATACATTATCTTTTCAAATATTGTCCATTGCAGAAACATCACAACGAATTTGCATAATGGGGCGGGGTTGAAAGCTTGTTGACAAGCTTCAGCTTTATTGATTAAAAAAAAAAAAATCAATCCACTTTAAGAATTCAAAAAATTTGGTTGCCATGGCAAGAAAAAGCCATGTCCTTGTCAAATATGGCAGCTTGTCAGATGGATAATGGAAAAAGAAATCTTCTTTTAATGTGGAATTAGTTAGTAAGGGAAACTTGCACTGCTTTTTGTTTTAACCCTTCACTACCTGCAGATGCATTTTAACCCTCATACGACAGTTCTGCAGCAGACGACTTTGAACATATTTTGACGAAAAATAGAAAAATCTCTATAATTGAATGGATAACCTATGACTAAAAGTGGAAAACATTGTGGCAAAAGGAGAAATTGCTCGTTTTGAGCAATTTCTTCTTTTGTCACTATGTTTTCAAAAAGCCGTCTGCTGCAGAGGCGTCAAAAAATGTCTATATGAGGGAAAGGGTCAACACATTATTTAGCAGACGACTTCCGAGGCCACCACAATATTTTCTGCTCTATTCAATATATTATATATACTTGCATTTTTAGAGTATCAGAAGATTTCATTCTTTCCCACATACAACAACAACAACACATACAACAACAACACCAGCACATACAACAACAACAGCACATACAACATCAACAACAACAACAGCAGCAGATAAAATCAGAATCATCTGGAGAAAAATGTGGAAATTCTCTTTAAATGAAAGGATGATTATTAAATAGAGTTGAAAACATGTGGCAAAAGGATGAAGCTTTTGTCTGTCTTATCTTCAGCATATATAGAGTTTAATTAACATTGTTTTCATGATACAGGATTTAAATCCCAAGTGGAAGAGATTCTTGCGATATAAAAACGAGTGCGCCATAGCGCACAATTTTCTATATGCAAGAATCTCTTTCACGAGGGATTTAATTCCCAAATCATGAAAACAATGTTTATTAAACTATATATTATATACTCGGCAATAATTTTCGTTTTTAAACGACAATACCCCTGTGCAGCTCATTTACTTTTAGCTCAGAAGTGGAGAGATCTGATTGACGTAATCTGCCAGTTTTGCAGTGACGTCACTATATATATATATACGTGACGTCACCGACAATGTGTACATTGATTGAAATAAACTTGTTTCATGTCGATTCAAGCTCTTATTTGCGGATTTAAAAGTGCAATTGTGGATTATTTAACGGTTCATCATGGAAATAAAGTGTTAAGTAGTGAAAACGGAGCTTAAAAGTGTTTAAAAGAGATTTAAAAAAAGTAGTTCCGAAAATCCGGCGAGTGAGCTATATCGCACACTAGGCGATATTGCTCAGTAGACAAAAAGCATGTTATAGGTTTTCTCAAGTTGGGAAATCTCTATATGTTATCATTCAGTATATAATATAATTATATCTTAACCCTTTCCCACCTGCAGACGCATATTGACGCCATAACGGCAGACAACTTTTGTAAACATTGTGGCCAAAGGTGAAATTGCTCATGATTATGTTTTTGTCACCATGTTTTCAAAGTCATCTGCTGCAGATTTGCTGTATGTGGGAAAGGGTTAAAACATCTAGAGGAAAATGTGGAACGTCTCTTTATATACAAAAGGATGATTATACGAAAATGTGTCAGGGTTAATAAAATGCATTCTTTACCCTTTCCCTCATACGATAAATCTTCAGCAGACGACTTTGAAATTATCAAGTCCAAAATTAAGTAAAATCTCTATGAATGATAGTATAAATATTGAATAGAGTTGAAATCATTGTGGCAAATGGAGAAATTGCTCATTAATTTTCTCCATTTGCCACTATGATTTCAAAAGTTGTGTGCTTCAGAGGCCTCAGAAAGCATAAACATGAGGGAAAGGGTTAATGGAATGTTTGTTATTTAACACCATTTAAAGCAGATGGCTTTTGAACACTTTTTTGGTATAATAAAATAAATAAAAAATAATAAAATAATAAATAATAAAATATAAATAATAAAATTATGATTATTTTATGATCTGTAAAATGTTTCATAGCACAAAAGCACAACAGAGCGCTCTACATGTCTAGTTTTAATGAGTTTCATTAACATCCTACCTGCCAGTAAACAAATTTGCATATGGCTGTGAGACAGTAAAAAATTTGCATACCGCCGTGAGACAATACAAAAACTGTCTCATGGTCACGTGGTACATTTGTCTTGACAGTAAAAATAGCAACTTTTTGTCAATGGGAGTTTTATATGGACAATGAAATTGAGGTATAATAATAGAAAATACTAAAGATGAAAAATAACAACCATTTCTTTCAGATCAATTTCACCTTTCCATCAATGTTTTGAATTCTTTTAGATATTTGTGTATCAAAATAAATTGGTTTGTCATGATGAATTAATTGTCCATCGTATGTGCGCCTGTGCATGCATCCATGTGTGTGTGCGTTTACTTTAAGCTTTAAATGCTTCTCCTCTGAAACCACTGGGCCAATTGGGATGAAACTTCATACGTATCATCCTCTCAATGACCTCGCCTGAATTCCTGGATTCATGCAAAATATTTATTTCCGTGGCAAGCAAAAGAAAAATCTTCTTGGTTGGCTGATTTTCATATAATTTTGTAGAACTATTCCTTGGGTGACCCACGAGATCTATCAGATTCCTTCAAGTCATATTTGATTGGTAAAAAAACATGACCACAAGGGGGGCCGGGCTGTTTTGCCCTATATGGTTATAGGGAAAACTCCTGAAATTCTCCTGACAGTATGAATCCAATTTCAAGTTATTTTGTAGAAAAGTTCCTTTGGTGACCTTCTTTCAGGTTTCTTCTAGTCATGTTGATTGGTAAAAAAAACATGGTCACCAAGGGGCGTGGCTGTTTTGCTTGAAATAGTTATAGTTTAACCCTTTTCTTCATATAGATGCTTTCTGATGCCTCTGCAGCAGACAGCTTTAAGAAAACATAGTGACAAAAGAAGAAATTGCTCAAAACAAGCAATTTCTCCTTTAGCAACAATGTTTTCCGATTTTAGTCATAGGTTATCCATTCAATTATAGAGATTTCCTATTTTATGACAAAATATATTCAAAGTTGTCTACTGCAGAATTGTCGTCTGAGGGAAAGGGTTAAAATTTAAACATCTTTTCCTTCAACAGCATGAAGCTGATTATTAAATAATTTTGTTGAAATGTTCCTTCTGTGACCCTCTTACCAAATTCCTTCAAGCCATGGTGCGGAGCTGTTTTGCAGTTTATGGCAATATTTATTTAATTTTTGCCTTATGACAATGGAGCCATACTGGCCAGCTTGGGCGTTTTTAAAGCAGAAAACACTAAGAATATCATCATATCAAGTAACAGTTTATCCCTTTCCCATATATGACAAATCTGCAGCAGACGACTTTGGAAGCATGTATACATGCAAATATATTGAAAATCTCTATAGAAAGTTGATGCAATGCATCAATGTCACCGGATATCCATAGTGCAGTTATGCATAACACTAACATTATAGTAGTTCAATAAACAGTTATCAACTGAGGGGCATATTGGAACATCAGGGGTGGGGTCAAGTGAAAATGTATCATAACTTGCATTGTTTTGTGTCAACGAAGTGAATGATAATTGAAGCCTTTCATTGTTTATGATCAATCTCCATTCCAAAGTAGGTTGACCATATCCACAACCAACTAATTATTGATCATAAACAGTAATGGAAATGAGTAATCTTGCCAATCATTAGTCTTAGTATGTATACATGTACAGTGCTTTCATTAAGGAATAATTATAAGATTTATGAATTCCATATACACTTTTCAAGATGTTTGTCAGAATATTTGAATTTTATTATTTTTCAATAAAACCACAAAACAGACAATTTAGGATTTGCATGCAATAGCACGTCATTTTACCTTTCCTCTATTAAAGTCAACGGTGGACACCTTTGCAGCAATCTACTTTTAAAACAATGAGATAAGGGTTAAATCACTGAAGACATGAGTTTCTCTTTTTCTCAAAATGATATTAGCTTGGCATCCTAATTATATCATACTTTAACAAATGTTGAAATTTAGTCCAATATTTATAAATTAGACCACCTTCGAAATATAATATCAACTAAACAGTTAAATCTCATTGAAATTGTTGTATAATTTAAACTTAATTTCGAAAATAAAACTGAGCCCTACAACATGTTAATTTATTTTAATTCTTTCCTTCCTTTTTTATAATGAAAATAAATAAACTACTCATGTTTTAAAATTATATTATGATGAGCGCCCTTGTGTCAATGATGCATAACAATATGCAGATCGGAAGCAATATGCCTTTAGGGAATTAAATGACACATTTAAAATTGTCAAGGACGAAATAATTTTGTACGAAAGACCCGATTCTTTCTTATTCGCAGAGGTGTCGTTCTTGAAACTCGCTTTATAGGCAGAGAGTGTTCGTTCAAAGTAATTTTTCTATTAAAACCAGTTTTATCTCGGTTTGTTCTTTTCTTCATTTGTTTCGAACCAAATAAACATTTTAAATCACCTATGATTTACTATTTGTAAGTGAGTGTAAAGAGCGGCTCTCTGCAAAGGAGATTGATCTACGCAGTTGGTATTCGCGAGTATGTAAACAAATAAATTAGACTGTGCGACGTAAAGGTTTGTAGTTATCGCCTTTTGATTACATGTAATAGTGTAAAATAAAGTATACCAGTCTAGCTAAAAGGGACTGTTTTGTCTTCGTAAATAAAACAAAAAAACATACATGCGAGTCAAAATAAAGAAACTGAAAATACCTAAAACATCGGAATATTTATTTCATTTTAGATGTGTCATTACTTAGTGTTTTTAAACAAACACAATTGTAATATGTTCAAGACATCTAAATGTGTTTCTTTCTAATAATAATCCCCCCTCCCATGTGATTTCCAAAAGCCTATTAAAAATAGAAGTCGCGGGTTCTGCCCGGCGACTTATAACGAATGAAATAAGAGTTGAAAACATTATTAGCAATATCTATTTTTGCAACAATGTTTTCAGATGATGTGTGCCGCAGATGCATCAAAATGTGTCAGCAAATGTGTCGAAATGGGTCCGCAAATGTGTTGAAATGGGTCCGAAAATGCGTCAAAAAGGGTCCGAAAATGCGTCGAAATGGGTCTGGAAATGGGTCTGCATATGTGTCGAAATGGGTCCGGAAATAGGTCGAAAATGGGAAAAGGTTAACCTGTTCCCACATACAGACGTCTTCTGATGGCTTTGTAGCAAACGACTATGGGTTAATTTCTCTTTTTGCCACAATGTTTTTCAACTCGATTCAATATTTATGCTGTCATTTATAGGGATTTTCTACATTAATTTTGTGGAAAGATGACATTAAAGCCTTCTGCTGCAAAACTGTTGTATGTGGGAAAGGTTTAACATGCCCATAAAGTTAACAATGTGTCAGCGCTGACAGTTCTGACAAAAAGACCTGTTAAGAATTTTATGGGCCATTTGTGACAGCAGCTTAATGGGAACATTTTCACTATAAAACTACCAGTCATTCATATAAAAACACAGGACAGCTTCATGAATTAACATACCATATCGTAAATTGTAGCTAAAAAATAGAGCCACGTCCCATGCAAATTGACCTTAGTAGTTATAATGGTGGTTTTGAAAATTTATTGGTATTACGATTTAACTCTTTCCCACAATCAGCAAATCTGCAGCAGACGACTTTGAAAACATGGTGACAAAAACCTGAAAAATCTCCATAAAAGATAGCTTAATTGTTAAATAAAGTTGAAAACATTGTGGCCAAAGGTGAAATTGCTCATCATGAGCAATTTCACTTTTGGCCACAATGTTTTCAAAAGTCGTCTGCAGATGGGAAAGGGTTAATTTCTTCTTACTTCTATGGTCAGTTGTGGGTCACAAGGATTCACAACTGACCTCTGGTTTCTTGGACTCTGGATAATAAAGATTCTGACAATAAAAGGACAGAGGCAGAGGCGGATTATGACTTATAATCCCTTGTTCGAAAATATTCATTATATATGGACAGCATTATATTTAAACCTTTCCAACATTCAACACATTTTTCAGCTGACGCTTTTGAAAACATCTAGTCAAATATATGGAAAATCTCAAGAAGTTAAAATATATATATAAAATAAAGTGGAAATCATTGTGGCAAAAGGAAAAAATGCCTATCAAGAAATATTTCTTCTCTCGCAACAATGTTTTTACAAATCTTCTTGTGCAGATGGGGATAAATAATTAACATTTAATGCCATTTTTCATATATTTTCATAAATTATCTCAAAGTGGTCTGATGAAAATTTGTCGCATGATGGAAAGAGTTTTTAACACTTTCCCCCATATAGACGCTTTCTGACGCCTCTGCAGCAGATGGCTATTTGAAAACATAGTGACAAAAGAAGAAATTGCACAAAACGTGCAATTTCTCCTTTTGTCACAATGTTTTCCACTTTTAGGCATAGGTTATCCATTCAATTATAGAGATTTTCTGTTTTTTGACAAAATATGTTCAAAGTCGTCTGCTGCAGAATTGTCGTATGAGGGAAAGGGTTAATGGCATCATTGGTAGTTTTGGAGAATTGACTTCATTTTAGGGAAGGAAATTGTTTAACCCTTTCCCTCGTACGACCATTCTGCAGCAGACGACATTGAAAATATTTTGTCAAAAAATAGAAAATCTCTATAATTGAATGGATGACCTATGACAAAAAAAGTGGAAAACATTGTGGCAAAAGAAGAAATTGCACGTTTTGTGCAATTTCTTCTTTTGTCACTATGTTTTCAAAAAGCTGTCTGCTGCAGAGGCATCAGAAAGCGTCCATATGGTTGCATGGTGGAAAAGGTTTAAGTAAAAATGCAATTTAATGGCATCGTTGGCAGTTTTGGAGAATTGAGTTCTTTTTGGGGAAGGAAATTGTTTAAATTAATATGATTACCTATTATATTTCTGTGGCATGATGTCAAAATTATTATATCATTGTAACAAATTGTAATAAATTGTCTATGTTGACAGCTCTTCTCAAGTTCTATAATTGCCTTAACCTTTTCCCACTTGTAGATACATTTTGGAGCATCTGCAACAAACAACTTTTAAAAACACTGTGGCAAAAGGAAAACTTGCTAATGATTAGCAATTTCTTCATTTGCCACAATGTTTTCAACTCTATTCAATAATTGTACCTTCAGTTAAAGAGATTTTCCCAATTTTTGTCTTTGTGTTTCCAAAGTCATCTGCAGAAGATTTGTTGTATGTAGGAATGGATGAATTTGTTGGCATTTGATTGGTTAGGAGCTTAATGTAGGTACCAATCAGATAAAGATGCAGAACACTTGAAATGATTGTGGATCTTTTCATAGCACACAATTCCCTAGCTTAGTGTTGGTTAGTGCTCTAGGGATCCTATAACTCATCATTGTTTGAGTATTTTGAGCTAAAATGCATCTGCAGGTGGGAAAGGGAAACTAATAATTGATTGAATATATAGAGGATATTACATGAGTGGTCATTCAATACGGAATTTATTAAACGAGTTTTCTGAAATTGATAAGAAAGAGCCTTGGCGAGTTTTTATCACTTTTAGAAAACGAGTTTAATAAATTTCGTATTGAATGACCACGAATGTAATGTTCTTTTTGTATCATAAAAACTAATTTAATAATTTACAGCGCTATATCCATATAAACGTCGCTATAAAGCGCGCGTATTTACAACGCTAAACATTACGTTATGACGTCACGTTACGTAGCATTGTTATTACACTAGTTGAATACGCAATTTATTCAATGGCTTTATTACACTCCGGCGACATCATTTATGATATAATTTGAGTTAACCACAATTTTCAACAGTATTTCAGCTTTTTCACAGTGGACAGTTACCCCAACCATGTGTTTCCTGGCTTTCTTACACAAGTTCTCCATGGCTACTTTTCCCACATAGATTTAGGAAGTACAAAATACTGTTTGTAAACACCATTAGATTATTATGGTTTTAAGTAGATTAAAAATTCATATTCATCATCAGATCAGTCCTTTCCCACATACAAATAAACGTAGCAGACAACTTTGAAAACATCTACAAAGAAATTCCACAGCATGTGCATCAAAATGCATCTCCAAGTGGTAAATGGTTTGGCCTTTCCTACATGCAGGTATAATGATGATACATCTCCAAGTGGTAAATGGTTAGGCCTTTCTTACATGCAGGTATATGATGATACATGTCGAAGTGGTAAATGGTTAGGCCTTTCTTACATACATGCAGGTATATGATGATACATGTCGAAGTGGTAAATGGTTAGACCTTTCTTACATACATGCAGGTATATGATGATACATGTCGAAGAGGTAAATGGTTAGGCCTTTCTTACATGCAGGTATATGATGATACATGTCGAAGTGGTAAATGGTTAGGCCTTTCTTACATACATGCAGGTATATGATGATACATGTCGAAGTGGTAAATGGTTAGACCTTTCTTACATGCAGGTATATGATGATACATGTCGAAGTGGTAAATGGTTAGACCTTTCTTACATACATGCAGGTATATGATGATACATGTCGAAGTGGTAAATGGTTAGACCTTTCTTACATGCAGGTATATGATGATACATGTCGAAGTGGTAAATGGTTAGACCTTTCTTACATGCAGGTATATGATGATACATGTCGAAGTGGTAAATGGTTTGGCCTTTCCTACATGCAGGCGCATGATGATACATCTCCAAGTGGTAAATGGTTAGGCCTTTCTTACATGCAGGCGCATGATGATTATACATCTGGAGCAAACAGCTTATGAAATCATTGTGGCTAGAGGAGAAAGTGTTATTGTTTCCAACACTGTCTGCTTCAAATTTGTTATGAGTGGGAAACGGTTAACATAAGTAATATATTGTGGTCTGACTATTTTGTTAATGGATAGTGTCTTTCTTGCAGTCAGCCGGTCTGTGATCAGAATGTCATTTTTGTTGTTGTTGATTAAGACAAATAAAGATGATTTGGTGGCCACCAAGAAATAGGAGGGTGTCAAAAGGTCACGAAGCAGGTTTTTCGATAATTTTTAAAATTGATCTTAAAACACATGGCACAGTTTTGCTTTGCCTTTCATAACCCTTTCCCACATACAACATATCTGAAGAATACAACTATAAAAGCATCTTGGTAAAAATATGGAAAATCTCAATAAATGAAAGTATAATTTTTTTGATAAAATTTAAAACATTGTGGCAAACGGTGAAATTATTCATTATGAGAAATTTCTTCTTTTGCCACAATAATTTCAAAAGTCATCTGCTGAAGATGAATCAAAGTGTGTGTGCAGTTGGGAAAGGGTTAATTTAGACAAATGAATGTTGTCAAGAGAAAAACCGTTCAATTAATGAAATACAATTTCACCATCACTATCATTGTCCAGAAACAATAAAAAATGGCAGTCAATATTTCTTGCAGCATGTTCACAACTTTTGTGGATCCAGATCGGCCTGTGCATTCCCGGCTGATCAACTGCTAATCGTTTTGTAAATGGATATATAACCCTTTCTAAATATATACAACTAAGCAGTAACTTTGAAAACATCTTGTAAAAACTTTGTACAATCTTTATTTATGAAAGTATAGTTCAAGGGCTTAGCGTGAAACAGTTGTAACTCAAATTGGTATTTTTTTACCAAGGTTAATCACCTCGCCATAAAGTCTTTATAAACGTTGAATAATTTTTCTTGGTAAACAATGGAAATTTAGGTGCCATTGCTCGTTTTGAGCAATGGCACCTAAATTTGCATTGTTTACAAAGGGGTCAAAATTGCCCCTAAACCAGGTTTTTCAAAATAGGTTTTTAGTTACAACTGTTTCACGCCAAGCCCTCAAGTTGTTGAATAGGGATGAAAACAAAAAGGAGACAAAAGGAGATGCTGCTGCAGTATTTAGCTCCACTGGCTGAAAGCCAGTCAAGCTTATGTCATGGTGAATTGTCCGTTGTATGTGTGTGTGTAAACTTTTTGCTTCAAACAACTACTACCCGGCCGGGTAGCTCAATTGGTAGCGTATCTGACTCGTGATCTGGAGGTCACGGGTTCGATACCCGGTTGCGGCGACATTCTTTCGGGCGATGTTTTCCATTGCCTCTCACCTCTGATCTATGTGAGAAAGTAGTCAGTGGCTTCGAAAGAATGTTGTGTAAGTACTGGTGTGGGAAAGCCAGGAAAACATGGGTAGGTGCACTGACCGCCGTGATATGACCAAAGCTGTTGAAAGCGGCGTTAAAACTCCAAACAAACAAATCAAACAACTACTTCTCTGTAACCACTGTGGGCCAATTGGGATGAAGCTCCATCATCGTCTTCTCCTCAATTCATTCAAATGTTTTTGGATCCATTTAAAATTCTGTTTTTTATGGCAACCAACAGAGAAAACTTTAAAAAAAAAATCCTATCGGTTGGCCAATTGTAAATAAATTTTGTAGTAATGTTTCTTTGGTGACCCTCTAACAGATTCCTTTAAGCCATGTTAATTAGTTAAAAAACAAACCATGGGCACCAGGGTTGGGGCTATTTTATCTTAAATGGCTTTAGTGAACACTTAAAAAATCTTCCCCTCCGTAACTATTTGGCCGATTTTTAAAAGAAAAATTTAAAAATGTTCTTTTGATTGGTCAAAAGACATGGCTGTTTTGTATAATATGGCTATAGTTAATTAATTTTTACCTAATTACAGTAAGGCCGTACTTATATAGCCCTGTTGGGCGTCTTGATCCTTTTGCAACGATATTTTAAAAGTTGTCTGCTGCAGAGGGATCACAATGTTCATGTTTGTGGGAAAGGGTAAATAATCTTCTTTAAGAGAAAAGAATCTTATGAGATTTTATAATTATGTACAGGCTGTTCTCAAGCTGCTCAAGGGGGCAGACAATCGTATGCATTATTAATTGTTAATGCACTAGTAAATGGATTATTTTTGGGATTCTTCTTTAGTTTTTAACTTATTTATTTTACATCAATTGCGAAACAAGCCTTCAGCTAAGATTAATCATGCTCGATGTCTGCTTCCGGGAGACTTAACAAGTAATTGCGCCGTTTGTGTGGAATAATCCCAAAGTCAGGACCCTCTCTTCACGGGACTCGAACCCGAGACCTTTGATACGAGAAGCCGACGCTCTACCTTCCTCTGGAATCTTTTTGTCCAACAAACTTGCTTATACCTTTTTGTATGACCATTCTAAATGTTCATGTTAAAATAATAAAATAATGAGCGTTTTAAGAGAATCAACTGTTGTAAATGCTATTTTGGGAGATGCTTTTCATCCGTCTATAGTTTTGTACTAAAAGAAATGCATCAAAATGTTATAAAACCATTGATGATTGTTTGTAAACAATGAAATTCAATTGGCAATAAAGAATGTAGTGCAAAATGTAAACTCATCTTTTCCTTATTACGCAACCAAAGACTATGTTTTATGTCACACTGTTTTGAGAACACACAACATAGGAATTTTCCTATGGTGGTCTTTTTTCAAATTTGTTTGATGATTTAAATTCCATTGAGAACTTTGGTTGCTGCGGCATCAGAAAGGGTGCAAAATGTCCAAACTTTAAAAATCTTCTCCTCCGAATCTTCTTGTCAGATTCCAATATAATTTAAGAAATGTTCCTTAGGTGACCCTCTACAAAAATTGTTCAAGTCATACTGATTGGTCGAAAATACATGGCAGTCAGGCGGCATCAGAAAAGGGGTAAATTGAACTTTTAGCTACAAAATGACAATTCCTACCATTCCACTTGAACAAATTTCAACTTGACTTCACAGGAATCTTCCTTTGTTGGTCCTCTTTCAAAATTAAAGACTTGCATTCTGTGTAGAGATTTGGTTGCTGCGGCATCAGAATGTGAAAAAAATACACAAATTTTTAAAATCCTTTTCCTCCATAATCTGCTTGTCCGATTGCAAGATAATTTGATAGAAATTTTCCGTGAATCATCTTCTTCAAAAACTGTTTCAAGCCATATTGATTTCCTTAAAAAACAAGGCAGCAAATTAAGGCGGATTCAGGAAAGGCGCAAAATGACAATACTTTATAATTCCATCCTTATTAAAGTTCTTGTTAGATTTTAAGATACAAATGGTCTTTACTGATAAGCTATTTCTTTAACAGTGTCCACTCCTTGCAGTTTCATTTGCTTTCCTGATCAAATTTTCTCACATATTTGCAGTTAAATATTCAGCTACTAATTTACTATCACTCAGCGGTGATGGATTTAGGGCCATCATGGCCCTCTTGTTGAAGTATCCAGCAGCAAATTTGTAATTTGTGTAAAAGTTAGCGAAAAAATTCTGAATAATGAAACTAATGATGAAAAACCTTTAACCCTTTCCCACAAAACGAGCAATTTTTAGCTCTACTGGCCAAAGGCCAGAAGGGCTTATGTCGTGGTGATTCGTCCGTCGTCCGTCCGTAAACAATTTCTTGTTAACACGATACAGTCTTCACTTTTGATTGTATCTCAACCAAACTTATACAGTAGTTAGATATCCATAAGAACTCGGTTCCTTTCGAAAACTAGCCAGATCTGCCCATGCATGACTGGATTATGGCCCTTGAAATGGTCAAAATTACTATAATAGAGCTTGTTAACATGAAAGAGTCTTTATTTTTTATTGTATCTCAACCAAACTTATACAGTAGTTAGATATCCATGAGAGCTTGATTCCTTTCGAAAACAAGCCAGATCCGCCCGATGCATGACTGAATTATGGCCCTTGAAATTGTCAAAATTGCTATAATAGGGCTTGTTAACATGATACAGTCCTTATTTTTGATTGTATCTCAATCAAACTTATACAGTAGTTAGATATCCATGAGAGTTTGGTTCATTTCTAAAAAACGGCCAGATCTACCCATGCATGGCTTGATTATGGCCCTTGAAATTGTCAAAATTGCTATAATACAGCTTGTGAACACAATAGAGCTTCCATTTACTATCTGATCTTCACCAAACTTAGATGGTATTTGAATATTTATGACATATTGGTTCCTTTTGAAACAAGCCAGATCAATGCCAGTAGAGCATAGGCCCTCATGGGCCTCTTGTTCCATTTGCCACAAGGTTTTCAACTTTTTGTCCCCCGCTTTACGAAGTAAAACGTCGGGGACATTAAATCTCATTCGTCAGTCCGTCAGTCCCTCCGTCACGCTGTCACAAAAACTTTAACCTTGGTCATAACTTCTGAACCGTAATAGGTACTGCTTTCATATTTCACATGTGTATTCCTTGTGACAACCCCTTTCCATCAATACCAATTTTTTTGACCTTGTGACCTTGACCCCAAAGCGGGGGACCATAATTCTCTGAATTTGCTTGTTGCAGTAATTACATCATTGTGTATAAATTTCATTTATAGCGATTTTCCAGGTTTTTGCCAACATACTTTCAAAGTCGTCTGCTGCAGGTTTGCTGTATGTGGGAAAGAGTTAATAGAAAAAGCACTCTAAAAGTTTCCAATAAAAAAAGTATATTTAGATAAGAACGAATATGAGCTTTAAAAATGTTCAGCTTATCAGTGTATTACAAGGGAGGTCTATTACGGCATGAAATTTTAAAAGGGTTCTTAAACAGTTTTAGCTGATATCACATTTCTAACCTTTAACCCTTTCCCTCATACGACAATTCTGCAGCAGACGACTTTGAACATATTTTGTCAAAAAATGGAATATTAATATATTAAGTAATTGAATGGATAACCTATGACCAAAAGTGGAAAATATTGTGGCAAAAGGAGAAATTGCTCGTTTTGAGCAATTTCTTCTTTTGTCACTATGTTTTTCAAAAAGCCATCTGCGGACAACCTCTTGAAAACATTCTGACAAAAGAAGAAATTGCTCAAAGCAAGCAATTTATTATTGCCACAATGTTTTCAACACTATTCAATAATTAAAAGTGTCATTTATAGGGATTTTCCACATTTTTGCTTTTATGATTTCAAAGTCGTCTGCTGCAGATTTGTTGTATTTTGGAAAGTGTTAAATTCCTGTATGCCACTCCAAGCTTTTACCACATACAGCAATGCTGCAGTAGACACCATTGAAAACATCTAGACAATAGTAGGGAAAAATCTGAATGAAAGAAAGTATATTAATTGAATAAAGTCAGTAAAGTAACATTGTAAAAAAAGGAGAAAAAGTGGCAAATTACATCAACTCGACTGCAAAACGACTTTAGAAAACAATTGGACCAAAGTATGGAAAATCTGAATAAAAGAAAATATAATTATTGAATTAAGTCAGTAAAGTAAAGAAAAGGAGAAAATGCAGCAAATCTGCTGCAGACGACTTTTAAAACAATTGGACCAATGTATAGAAAATCTGAATAAATGAAAGTAATTATTGAAAAAAAGCAACAACAGTGTGTCAGAAAACTTTGCAATAATGTTGCAATATTTTCTTTTGCCACAATGTTGCAATAGCCATCTGCTGCAGTTGCATTATTCTTAAACAGCCAATGTGGCTTTGTGAATGTAACTTTTACCTGGATTGATTGCTGCAAATAGATCTTATTTTGTAATGCTTTACCCTTTTCCTCATTTAGATTCATTTACTACAGAAGACATTTGAATCTTTTGAGGGAAAGAAATAGCTCACAATTGCTAAATGAGTCCTTCAACCATGATGTTTTCTATTCTATGATTATAGTTTCTTTTAACCCTTTCCCACATACAACAAATCTGAAGCAGATGACTTTAAAAACCTACCCGAAATTGTTTAGATTGAACTCCCTTTAAATGAAAGTACAATAATTGAATAGAGTTTAAAACATGGTGACAAAAGCAGAAATTGCTTGTTTTGAGATTTTTTTTCTTTTGCCAGAATGTTGCAATAGTCATCTGCTGCAGTTGAATCAGCAAGCTTCTGTATGTGGGAAAGGGATACAAACAACATTAACGTGTCACTGAATATTCAACTTTCCACGCAGTTTACAAACTACATATGACTAGATCAGACTGCACATTTATGCAGTCTAAGCTTGTTCTATATATATTTGCCGAGCCCCGGTAGCTCAGTCGGTAATGACGCGGGCTGTCAATCCAGGGGTTGTGAGTTCGAATCCCAGCTCGGCCCAACTTTCTTTCCGACGTTTGACAAAAGTCACTGCGACATGCCTCATTCATCTTCCACCAATGGGCTAAGTCTATGTGGAAAAGCAGCCAGTTGCTTGGGAAGATTGTTGTGTGGAGTACTGGTGTGAGAAAACCAGGAAATACGTGTTTAGGTGAACTAGCCGCCGTGATATGACTGAGAAATTGTTAAAAACGGCGTTAAACCCCAATCAATCAATCAATCAATCTATACATATATTGATTACTCCTCAGTTATGTCCCAAGATAAATATACTATGGGGTCAGTTTACTAGTTTTTTATGTACCTTATCTTGTAATGCAATCATCAAACAATTTGGCAAATAAAAAAAAGATTTTTCTTTTTTTATCAATTACTTTGTCTCTTTCTACTTTGTTTTCAAAAGAGCAATTTCTCCTTTTAATTACCACAATGTTTTCATTTTTTTCCAGTAAATATTCCCCTTATTTATAGGGATTTTCTATAATTTTGTCCATTTGTTTCCAAAGTATTCTGCTGCAGAATTGTTGTATTATGGGAAAGGGTTAAACTCAGTTAGAACATACTCTACTTATCATATAAATTCACTTATTATCTCGGAAAGTATCAACATAGTAAAACATTTTTCTTTTACCCATTATATATAGTTACAAATCTGCAGTAGACACTTGAAAAACAGCTAGGCACAGATAGGCATGGACTGCAGTAGACACTTGAAAAACAGCTAGGCACAGATAGGCATGGACTGCAGTAGACACTTGAAAAACAGCTAGGCACAGATAGGCATGGACAACTTCTATAAATGAAAGGAACATGGTTGAAATTATAGACGCCTGCTGTTGCAGACGACTTTTCAAAACGAGCAATTTCACCTTTTATTGCAATATTTTCAACTCTTTATCAATATAAATCTTTCAGTTTTCTAGATTGGTGAAATTGTGAAAAGTCGTGTGAAGTAATGGGTTAGAAAGAATATGGGAAAAGAGTAATTATTGCTCATGATGAGCAATTTCTCTCAATTTGCTAAAAAGATATCAAATTTTGTTTGCTGCAGATGGATCCAGTTTCAATATATTTACTTGGATGTTTTCAAAGTCTGCTGCAGATGTGTTGTATGTTGGAAAGGGGGCTTAACCCTTTCCCTCATATAGACACTTGATGACGCCTCTGCAGCAGACGGCTTTTTGAAAACATGGCCACAAAAGAAGAAATTGCACAAAAAGAGCAATTTCTTCTTTTGCCACAAGGTTTTCCACTTTTAATAATATGTTATCTATTCAATTAAAGAGATTTTCTATTTTTTGACAAAATATGTTCAAAGTCGTCTGCTGCAGAATTGTTGTATGAGGGAAAGGGTCTAAGGCTATTGATGTTATATTGAAGTTGTATTGAAGACTGTAGACTACAAAAGAATAAGAGTTTAGAGCTGATGCAAAAATAGTTTTTTAAAAAAGAGAAATTGTTCGAAACAATCAATTTATTCTTTAACAACAATGTTTTCTTCTCTTTCTTAGCTCAGGGGTTGTGAGTTCTAATCCCGGCTCGGTCAACTTTCTTTCCGGCGATTGACAAAAGTCAATGCGACATGCGTCATTTCGTCTTCCACCAATGGGCTAAGTCTATGTGGAAAAGCAGCCAGTTGCTTGGGAAGATTGTTGTGTGGAGTACTGGTGTGCGACACCAGAAAATGCATGAGTAGGTGAACTGGCCGCCGTGATATAACTGAGAAATTGTTAAAAACGGCGTTAAACCCCAATCAATCAATCAATCTTTCTTAGCTTCCATTGGTTACAAATGTTTCCCAAAGTGTTGGATAGTTTATTAGATAAAAGGTTTAATGCACACCCCTTGTCCTACCTCCCACAATTAAACCTTAAAGTTGTCTCACAGATGTAGCGTTTAATTGTCATTAATCCTTTTCAACATGGTGCAGTTTAATTGTCATTAATCCTTTTCAACATGGTGCAATTTACGACAGATGACTTGGGAAATATTGTTACAATAGATGAATTGAAAACGTTTTGGCAACAGATGATTTGAAAATATTGTTGCAGAGAAATTGCTCATAATGAGCTGAAACTGCTTTCAACTCTATTCAATAATACTATTTTCATTAATTTTATATAGATTATCCTCATTTATGCTGTATGTTTCTTAACTGCTGCACATTTGTTATTGTGTAGGAGAAAGTTAACCCTTTCCCACATGTTTATAGATGCATTTTGACACGCCCGCAGCAGACGACTTGTGAAAACATTGTGGCAAAAAGAGGAATTGCTCAAAACGAGTAATTTCTCCTTTTGCCACAATGTTTTCAACCCTATTCAGTGATTTTTTCCAATTTTTTACGAAATGTTATCTTTGATATAATATATATAACTGCTGCAGATTTTTTTTATGTGGCAAAGGGTAAAGGTGCCTGTTTCTGTGTGCTATCACAGAATGATTGAAATTGCCTATTAAACATCTATAAACAGTAATAAGATGGCTCTATTAAACATCTATTAACAGTAATCAGATGGCTCTATCATAAACGATGCAATTACTGTGGCATTACTGTCTTTGTTTTCATATCAAAGGGCTTTTAGGTTATATTAACCCTTTCAGTGTTGAATCTTTTAAATGGATTCGTACAGCTTTGCATTTGGAAAAGTCCATAGTCGGCTTTTCTGGCTGTATACTTTTGGCACAGGCTTAACAAAAATTGCTTCCAGCAGTCAAAGGATTAACCCATGTTCTCATGCAAACAGTGTTTGATGCCTTTCCAACAGTTTTCTGTTATCATATCTTCATGCAGACAGTGCTTGATGCCTTTCCAGCAGTTTTCTGTTATCATGTTCTCATGCAGACAGTGCTTGATGCCTTTCCAGCAATTTTCTGTTATCATATCTTCATGCAGACAGTGCTTGATGCCTTTCCAGCAGTTTTCTGTTATCATGTCCTCATGCAGACAGTGCTTGATGCCTCACCAACAGTTTTCTGTTATCATGTCTTCATGCAGACAGTGCTTGATGCCTTTCCAGCAGTGTTCTGTTATCATGTTCTCATGCAGACAGTGTTTGATGCCTCTACAGCAGTTTTCTGTAATCCAATTAGCAGTACAAACAACATTGACATGACATTGTATTAAGAACAGTTCTGACCCAAGACCTGATTATATGAGTATGCACTTAACATTGTTATTGCAATTTTGTGAAATTTATAACTCTCTGAAAAAGGGTTTTCATGTGGCATGGCTGAATTTATGGTGTTTTTTTTTCAATGTTACTACAATGTACATCAGCTAAATCCTTTCCATGCTGAATATTTAAAGTGGACTTGTTGCATCTTTGCATTTGGAAGAATCCACAACCATTACCAGGAATATCAAGATAAAAGTGTACAGTTGAGCGGTTGATGGCAAAGAGCCTGGTCAGTCAACACAGATGCACCAACTGATCTGGGTCTATACTGGTGACAAAGGCTTCACAAAGATTGAATCCATGCAGACAACAGTTGGTGCCTCTCCATCAGTTTTCTGTTATCCACTTAGTCGTACAAACACATCCTTGACAGTTCTGACCCAAAACCAATTATACAAATATGTGATTACCATTGTAATTGCAATTTCATGTAGTTTCAAAAATCTCTGAAGAATAGTTCTCATGTGGGGTTATAAAAAATCTCCTTGTCTAATAGTACTTGCCTGGTTTGAAAATGGTTTGGCACAAAATTTAATGTTCCACAAATGTTCCTTGGGTGATCCTTTACCACCAAGACTGTTCAATTTGTTCTTATCAATTAAAAACATGGCAGCCTGTTTGGAAATAATTTGGCACAGATTTTCATTTTCTCAACAAAGAGTGTTCTAATTATCTAACTTATAAATTGTTTCCCTCATATAGACGCTTTCTGACGCCTCTGCAGCAGACAGCTTTTTGAAAATATGACGACAAAAGAAGAAATCAGCATTATTTATCATGTGTGTTCATGTTCAGTAATATGAAGAAGTAATTATCATGGATACATTGAACATTACTGACAAAGAAATGATTTTTAGCAAATACAAAAGTATATTCAGCCTAGAATTTGTGATATTTTATCAGGTAACAAGATTTTTAGATCACCTAGAGCCGAAGGCTCAAGGTGAGCTATTCTGATCACTTTTTGTCCGTCGTCCGTCGTCCGTCCGTCCGTCCGGCGTTAACTTTTAGCTTTAAACATCATCTCCTCCCAAACTCCAAGGACAATTTCCGTGAAACATCACAGGACTGTTCCTCTGGTTGGCCTCTTTCAAAGTTGTTCAAAGATTTAAATTCTTTTGAGAACTTTGGTTGCTGCGGCATCAGAAAGGGGACAAAATGTCCAAACTTTAAAAATCTTCTCCTCCGAATCTGCCTGTCAGATTCAAATATAATTTGGTAGAAATGTTCCTTGGGTGACCCTGTATAAAAATTGTTCAAGGCATACTGATTGGGCGAAAAACATGGCAGTCAGGCGGCATCAAAAAAGGGGCAAAATGACAAAATTTGAAAATTCCATTATTATGAAAGTGCTTGTCTGATTTTAAGAAAATATAATACGAATCTTACTGTAATGATCCTCTATTTAATTTGTTTAAGCCGTTTTGATTGGTTACACAATCATAGCAACCAGGCGTCATCACAAAAGGGGTAAATTGAACTTTTAGCTACAAATGACAACCAACTCCTACCATTCCAATAGACCAATTTCCACAAAACATCACAGGAATGTTCCTTTGGTGGTCCTCTTTCAAAATTGTTCAAAGATTAAAATTCCAATGAGAACTTTGGTTGCTGCGGCATCAGAAAGGGGACAAAATGTCCAAACTTTAAAAATCTTCTCCTCCGAATCTGCCTGTCAGATTCAAATATAATTTGGTAGAAATGTTCCTTGGGTGACCCTCTATAAAAATTGTTCAAGCCATACTGATTGGGCGAAAAACATGGCAGTCAGGCGGCATCAAAAAAGGGGCAAAATGACAGAATTTGAAAATTCCATTTTTATGAAAGTGCTTGTCTGATTTTAAAAAAATATAATATGAATCTTACTGTAATGATCCTCTATTTAATTTGATTAATGCGTTTTGATTGGTTACACAATCATAGCAACCAGGCGTCATCTCAAAAGGGGTAAATTGAACTTTTAGCTACAAATGACAACCAACTCCTACCATTCCAATAGACCAATTTCCACAAAACATCACAGGAATGTTCCTTTGGTGGTCCTCTTTCAAAATTGTTCAAAGATTAAAATTCCAATTAGAACTTTGGTTGCTGCGGCATCAGAAAGGGGACAAAATGTCCAAACTTTAAAAATCTTCTCCTCCGAATCTGCCTGTCAGATTCAAATATAATTTGGTAGAAATGTTCCTTGGGTGACCCTCTATACAAATTGTTCAAGACATACTGATTGGTCGAAAAACATGGCAGTCAGGCGGCATCAGAAAAGTGGCAAAATGACAAAATTTGAAAATTCGATTTTTATGAAAGTGTTTGTCTGATTTAAAAAAAATATAATACGAATCAAGAATGTTCCTTTGGTGGTCCTCTTTCAAAATTGTTCAAAGATTTAAATTCCATTGATAACTTTGGTTGCTGCGGCATCAGAAAGTGAGAAAAATACCCAAATTTTAAAATCCTTTTCCTCCATAATCTACTTGTGCGATTGCAAGATAATTTGGTAGAAATGTTTCTTAAGTGACCCTCTAAATAAACTGTTGAAGCCATATTGATTTCGTTGAAAAACAGGGCAGCAAGGCGGCATCAGGAAAGGTGCAAAATGACAAAAACTTTATAATTCCATTCTTATTAAAGTTCTTGTTAGATTTCAAGATATAAATGGCCTTTACTGATAAGCTGTTTCTTGAGAAGTGTCCACTCCTTTGCAGTTTCATTAGTCGCCGGGCAGAAGCCCGCGACTTCTATTTTTAATAGCTTTTCGGAAATCACATGGGAGGGCGGCTTATTATTAGAAAGAAACAAATCTAGATGATTTGAACATATTACAATTGTGGTTGTTTACGAACACTAATAAATGACACATCTAAAATGAAATAAATATTCCGATTTTTTAATGTTTGCAGTTTTTTTTATTTCACTCGCATTTAAGTTTTTTGTCTTATTTACGAAGACAAAAGTGGTCCCTTCAAGACGTGAACCAACACCCCCTAATGCAGACTCTTATGTGTCATCATTGAGGTCAATTTCGGATTCTCCTTTTAATAGCAATTTTAACTTACTAAATGTTGTTTTCATGTTCAAAGAGATGTCTTGATTTGTGTAGAATTCATTTAATAATGTTAATCCATGAATATCTAAAGTAGGAACTGTTTCTAAGCTAAATATAGACCCTATTCTGTTGTGTAGTTTCGTGACCTTTAACATCGATTTTCGCGCATGCGCATTTCGATATGAAAAAGCGAGTGATATTATTTTATTTTAGACAAGTACAAGACGAATGTTTGACGCAATGCGTCAAAGAGAAGCCGCAATATTTCGTTGTACATGTAGAAATAAGAAAAAAAGAACATTTTTAAATCCACAAACAATAGAACAATTTAAACTGTAGACGGTATTGCTGATATATTTCTCCTTTTGAAGACTTTTGTTTTCTTCAAATTACCTCCCTTTAAAGCAATACCAGGATATTTACCTTGTGATTCGAATAAGATTGACAAACATTGAAATTATATGAATGAATACTATTATTTAAATAAGTAACAACAGCAAAATTAAATTAAAGCCAGATAAATGTGTACACATTTCGTTAATTTGTTATAGATACCCTAATGTATAGATATGAATATAAACTTTATAAGCAAATGTTTTCAGTTCAACGTTCCTAATGTTTGAATAGACTAAGGAAAGTCAAGAATACATAAATAAATCAATGCAGTCTTTTCCGGCGACATTGATGCCTTGCATCAACTTTCTCTTGTTTACCCTGATAAAATTTTCCCAGATATTTGCAGTTAAATATTTGCTACTAATTTACTATCAATTAGGTGATCGATTTAGGGCCATCTTGGCCCTCTTGTTTTTATTATCCCCCGCTTTTTCCAAGAAAAGAAAGGGGGGTTATTAATTTCGGTTTGTCCGTCTGTCTGTCTGTCTGTCTGTCTGTCTGTCACACTTCGTTTCCGTACAATAACTGCCACAAATGTGAACCGTTTTTTTTCAAACTTAATAACAAGGTTAAATGCCTTAAGGGCTAGGCCAAGTTTGATCGTCACTTACGGTGGACTTTATTCGGTGGAGTTATGGCCTCTTATTTAACAAAAAATGTCGTTTCTTGCTGTTTCTGTGCAATAACTGCCACAAATGTGAACCGTTTTTTTTCAAACTTGGTAACAAGGTTTAATGCCTTAAGGGCTAGGCTAAGTTTGATCGTCACTTTCGGCAGTCTTTATTCGGTGGAGTTATGGCTCCTTATTTAACAAAAAATGTCGTTTGTTACTGTTTCCGTGCAATAACTGCCACACTTTTGAACCGTTTTCTTTCAAACTTGGTAACAAGGTTAAATGCCCTAAGGGCTAGGCCAAGTTCGATCGTCACTTTCGGCGGACTTTATTCGGTGGAGTTATGGCCCCTTAATTAACAAAATGTGAACCGGTTTTTTTCAAACTTGGTAACAACCTAGGCCAAGTTTGTTTAATTTACCCTGTAATACATGTTCAATAAAAAATCTACTGACATGTTTAAACCTAACCTCAACATTTTCCTACAATATTTCCTTCAAGCGGGGGATATAAATTTCATGAATTTGCTTGTTATATCCCCTTTCCCACATGAAGACACATTTAACTTATCTGTAGCATGCATTGAGACAAAAGTTGAAATTGCTCAAAACAAACAAAATCTCCTTCTGTCTCATGTGTTATTCCCTCGTACGACAATTCTGCAGCAGACGACTTTGAACATATTTTGTCAAAAATAGAAAATCTCTAAAATTGAATGGATAACCTATGACTAAAAGTGGAAAACATTGTGACAAAAGGAGAAATTGTTCATTTTGAGCAATTTCTTCTTTTGTCATAAGTTTTCATAAAGCCGTCTGCTGCAGAGGCGTCAGAAAGCGTCTATATGAGGGAAAGGGTTAAACTATATACCTTAATAATCATTTCTGTATAGAGAATTTTCATATATTTAAATTTTGCAAAAAAAAACAGCATTTGTTGCAGATTTGTTTTATTAGGGAAAGGGTTGATATCCTTGCCTCCAAAACCACATCATCAAATATAGATTTAACAGTCAAGTCGAGGTATCCCCCCTGCTGTTGATGGACCTTGCAGGGGGAGCCGTAGTTTAACCTTTTACCACATTCACCAATTCTCCAGCAGATGACTTTGAAAACAGTTAGGCAAAAATCTGTAAAATCTCTTTTAATTCCAGAATGATAATTAAATAATGGTGAAGAAAAGTTGAAATCATTGTGGCAAAAGGTAAAGTAGCTCATGATGGGCAATTTCTGCTATTCCTACAATGTTTTACAACTTTTTCTGCAAGTTGGAAAGGGATAAAATGATCCTATGATCCTATCAACCTGAAATGGGCTTATCAGTCTTGTTCGCGAGTTCAAAAGATGGCAGCCAGGTTTGATGTAAATCTGTTACGCAAGTGGCTTTTATATGATGGTGTATGTTTTTTTATTTCATTTTTTTTTCTACCTATGTCAGGTCATGCCAAAAGGCCATTTGTAGATCCTTGCGTGTATGATACTTTCATAAACTAACTTCACTGTTGTAATGGTCATTGTAACTTTGTTAGGTCATGCCAAAAGGCCATTTGAAGAATCTTGCATGTTTGATACTGTCATAAACTACCTTCACTGTTGTAATGGTCATGGTGACTTTGTCACATCATGCCAAAAGGTCATTTGAAGATCCTTACATGTATGATACATTCATAAACTACCACCACTGTTGAAATGGTCATGGTGACTATGTTAGGTCATGCCAAAAGGCCATTTGTAGAATCTTGCATGTTTGATACTGTCATAAACTACCTTCACTGTTGTAATGGTCATGGTGACTTTGTCACATCATGCCAAAAGGTCATTTGAAGATCCTTACATGTATGATACATTCATAAACTACCACCACTGTTGAAATGGTCATGTTGACTTTGTCACGTCATACCAAAAGGCCATTTGTAGATCCTTGCATGTTTGATACTTTAATAACCTACCATCGCTGTTGTAATAGTCATGGTGATTCCCACACAGCCAACCTCAGCATATTGTGATGATAATAATATCCATCAGAGTTTTCAATTTATATAAAAAAATCTAGTTATATATGTGGTTAATATTCTAAGAATTTACCTTCTCTATGGTGAAGTGATTAGGACATCTTCCTTTGAAGCTGAAGACCTTTGTTGATCACCGGGCAACTTAATACATAAATTATATATATTACTTAAAAAATGGTCAAAATTGCTTCTTTCCTTTGTACATGTACTAGTGGTTGCAGGTATAGCTTTACGATTGATGTATCGTGTCAGGATCAAAACTGTTAGTACTGGTAATTTACCCTGGCTGGTAATGCCACGATTGATGTATAGTGTCAGGATCAAAACTGTTAGTACTGGTAATTTACCCTGGCTGGTAATGCCACGATTGATGTATAGTGTCAGGATCAAAACTGGTAGTACTGGTAATTTACCCTGGCTGGTAATGCCATGATTGATGTATAGTGTCGGGATCAAAACTGTTAGTATTGGTAATTTACCATGGCCAGATATGCCATGACTTACCCCTTTCCCTCATACGACAATCTGCAGCAGACGACTTTGAACATAATTTGTCAAAAAATAGAAAATCTCTATAATTGCATGGAAAACATTGTGGGAAAAGGAGAAATTGCTCATTTTGAGCAATTTCTTCTTTTGTCACCATGTTTTCAAAAAGAGGCATCAGAAAGCGTATTTATGAGGTGAAGGGTTAAGAATCTTGATATATAATTATGTGCACCACCTGATCTGATATTTTTGTAATTTTTTTTTTTTGGAACTGGCTCAAACAGCCATTTCATATCAGGTGAGATGAATTGAACCTTTTGATAGATTACCATTATCATATTGATATTCAGCTACAAGGTGAAACTTATTTCTCCTCGAGTTAATCCTTTCCCACATACAACAATTCTTCTGCACACAAATCAAACATTGAATTGATCGACGTTATTATGTTGGTATTGAACATATTTTAAAAGAAGTGGTGAAACTTATTTTTACTAATGGTAATTTGTTGTATTAGACCAACTTTGCAATTTGAAATTCTTTGAAATTCTTTACCTACTGACCGCTTTAGTGGTGTTAATGGTAGAGCATCCACGTCTGTAGCGCGAGGTCGCGGGTTTGATCCCAGGCCGGATCATACCAAAAATTTGAAAAATGGTAGTAATGGCTGACCTCCTTGGCGCTTAAGAGTTGCGGGGTTACCATTACGACTCACTAATTTGTGTCAAGATAAATGTACTTGTAGTACTGGTAACTTACCCAGGAAACCCTGTGTGTGAAGTCCCATTATAATAGGCAAGATGTCAGGGCTTGCTTGTTCCCATAGATACATTATATTTGTGTGTACGTCCCATTATAATAGGCAAGATGTCAGGGCTTGCTTGTTCCCATAGATACATTATATTTGTGTGTACGTCCCATTATAATAGGCAAGATGTTGGGGCTTGCATGGGGCCTTGGATACATTATATTTGTGTGTACGTCCCATTATAACAGACAATATGTCAGAGCTAGCATGTGGCAATAGATACATTATATTTGTGTGTACGTCCCATTATAATAGGCAAGATGTCAGGGCTTGCTTGTTCCAATAGATATATTATATTTGTGTGTACGTCCCATTATAATAGGCAAGATGTTGGGACTTGTATGTGGCCTTGGATACATTATATTTGTGTGTATGTCCCATTATAACAGACAATATGTCAGAGCTAGCATGTGGCAATAGATACATTATATTTGTGTGTACGTCCCATTATAATAGGCAAGATGTCAGGGCTTGCTTGTTCCAATAGATATATTATATTTGTGTGTACGTCCCATTATAATAGGCAAGATGTTGGGACTTGTATGTGGCCTTGGATACATTATATTTGTGTGTATGTCCCATTATAACAGACAATATGTCAGAGCTAGCATGTGGCAATAGATACATTATATTTGTGTGTACGTCCCATTATAATAGGCAGGATGTCAGAGCTTGCTTTTGGCCATAGATACATTATATTCGTGTGTACGTCCCATTATAATAGTCAAGATGTTGGGGCTTGCATGTGGCCATAGATACATTATATTTGTGTGTAAGTCCCATTATAATAGACAAGTTTTCAGGGCTTGCATGACTTGTGACCATAGATACATTATATTTGTGTATACATCCCATTATAATAGACAAGATGTCGGGGCTTGCATGTGGCCATAGATACATTATATTTGTGTGTACATCCCCATTATAACAGACAAGATGTTGGAGCTTGCATGTTGCAATAGATACATTGTATTTGTGTACTATACATCCCATTATAAAAGGCAAGTGCATCTTGCCATAGATACATTATATTTATACCTCCCATTATAATAGGCAAGATGTCAGAGCTTGCTTTTGGCCATAGATACATTATATTCGTGTATTCCCATTTTCATGCCATTCCTCAGCAACTGCATTCAGTGGTCGCATTTGGCCAACTCAATTATGCTTTAATTTTCAGAGAATCCTCCATTATATTTGCATTGATGTTTTCAAAGCTGTCAGCTGCAGATTTGTCAAATCTTTTAAAGGGTGAACCTTTTCAGAAAAACAAAAAAAATCAGCAACAGACGTCTTCAAAAACATTACTTAGCAAAAATAGGAAAATCTTTTTAACCCTTTCCCTTATACGACAATTCTGCAGCAGACAACTTTGAACATATTTTGTCAAAAAGTAGAAAATCTCTGTAATTGAATGGATAACCTATGACTATAAAGTGGAAAACATTGTGGCAAAAAGAGAAATTGCACGTTTTGTGAAATTTCTTCTTTTGTCACTATGTTTTCAAATAGCCGTCTGCTGCAGAGGCGTCAGAAAGCGTCTATATGAGGGAAAGGGTTAAATGATTCTGAAATTATCAAATAGGTTTGAAAAAATTATGGCACAAGTAGAAATTATTTTCAAAGCTTGAGATGCGTCTGCAAGTGGTAAATGGTAGAGCAGGATGAGGATATATATTTGTATTTGATGGGCCATTCCACTAGAAAACCAACATTGCCCGGCTGTAGCTTTTCCGGGGACGCTTAACAGAAAATACAAAAATACACGGAAAATACAGGGAAACCATGGAAAATAACAAGGAATTTAATGTTAAGATGCAGAAACGCTGGAAATGGTCTGAATACTCTGGGGTCCACGGAACCATTCCAGGATGTCCACAGAACCATTCCAGCATGTCCATGGAACCGTTCCGGGTTTTTTCATGGAATTTCCGGGTTGTCCACTTAAATGTACTGGATTTTCCATGGTTATTATCAGATTATCCCAAAGTATCCCTGGAAAGTTGTCCGAATTTTCCGGGGATTTCAGTAAGAGTCCCCGGAAAAGCTACAGCCGGTGGACTCTGCGTAAAGTATCGACCCGGATCAGATAAAACATTCAGCGCAGGCTAACCCGGACAAACACTTCCAGACAGACTCTTCTCAGGGCCTTTTTACCTTATATAAGTGACGCCGTTAAACGGTGTCTTCCCAATTGAAAAAACGTTGATTTTTTTCCCCGAAAAAAATATTTTCCAAAATCTAAAAAAAAAAAAAAAAAAAAATATTTTTTTAAGTGAAGTGAAGTGGAATCCACTATTAACAGATATATTTTATAATATGATTGTTTAATTGCATTATATAAACCAAAAGTCTTAAGTTATTGTAAAAAGCACTATTTATATAGCCACATGTTATATATCTAATTTTTCCCAATTTGGCAAAAAATCGCGCTAAAATTTGCTAAAATGAAAGGCTAAGGCCTCTTCCCAATTTCTGGAAAAAAGGCCCTGCTTCTGGACAGACACTTTTTGCCTCCAGTGAATTTTTTGTTTCAAGAATCATTACTCTATACCTCTATCCCTCATATGGAATGTGTTGACCCGGATTAGCCTATGTAGACTGCGCAGGCCGATCTTTGGCGATACCTTACGCAGAGTCCATAATGTTGTTTTTCTTGTGTAACGGCTCATATATATATTTCCCCCTTCAGTCTGAGTGTATTATTGACACTAAAAATCTATGGCAAATGGCATTTTACATAAATAACCCAACATCTTTTAAAGATAACCTCAAATAAAAATGTCCGTCAAACATGTATCATTCTGTCTTCAGGGTAGTGGTAATCATCAGCAATATTCTCAGATTTGAACAGGATGCTGATCTTTAGATTTGAAGAACATGCTTATCTATATCTCCTGATACCCTTTAACCCTTTCCCTCATATAGACGCTTTCTGACGCCTCTGCAGCAGACAGCTTTTTGAAAACATAGTGACAAAAGAAGAAATTGCTCAAAAACGAGCAATTTCTCCTTTTGCCAAAATGTTTTCCACTTTTAGGTTATCCATTCAATTATAGAGATTTTATATTTTATGACAAAATACGTTCAAAGGCGTCTGCTGCAGAATTTTCGTATGAGGGAAAGGGTTAACCCTTTCCCACATATACTTAAACTGCAGAAGCAGACTTTTGAAATCCCCAATGCAAAAATACGGAAAATCTAATTGAAATGGGTTGAAAATATTGTTGCAAAAGGAGAAATTGCTCGTTTTGAGCAATTTCTCCTTTTGTCACGATGTTTTCAAAAGTCGTCTGCTGAATAGGCATCAGAAAGCATCCGTATGAGGGAAAGGGTTGACCTTTTCCCACATAATGATTCATTTTAACGAATATGCAGCCGACGACTTTTGTAAAAAACACAAATGTTGAAAATGGCTCATAATATTTTCGTGTATGGAAACTCTCCTTTTTTTCCCCGAGATGGTTCAAACTGGTCTACTGCAGAATTGTTGTATGTGGGTTTAACAAGATGTGGTCTACTGCAGAATTGTTGTATGTGGGTTTAACAAGATGGGGTCTACTGCAGAATTGTTGTATGTGGGTTTAACAAGATGGGGTCTACTGCAGAATTGTTGTATGTGGGTTTAACAAGGTGGGGTCTACTGCAGAATTGTTGTATGTGGGTTTAACAAGATGGGGTCTACTGCAGAATTGTTGTATGAGGGTTTATAACAAGATGGGGTCTACTGCAGAATTGTTGTATGTGGGTTTAACAAGATGGGGTCTACTGCAGAATTGTTGTATGTGGGTTTAACAAGATGGGGTCTACTGCAGAATTGTTGTATGTGGGTTTAACAAGATGGGGGTCTACTGCAGAATTGTTGTATGTGGGTTTAACAAGATGGGGGTCTACTGCAGAATTGTTGTATGTGGGTTTAACAAGATGGGGTCTACTGCAGAATTGTTGTATGTGGGTTTAACAAGATGGGGTCGACTGCAGAATTGTTGTATGTGGGTTTAACAAGATGGGGTCTACTGCAGAATTGTTGTATGTGGGTTTAACAAGATGGGGTCGACTGCAGAATTGTTGTATGTGGGTTTAACAAGATGGGGTCTACTGCATAATTGTTGTATGTGGGTTTAACAAGATGGGGTCTACTGCAGAATTGTTGTATGTGGGTTTAACAAGATGGGGTCTACTGCAGAATTGTATGTGGGTTTAAAAAGATGGGGTCTACTGCAGAATTGTATGTGGGTTTAACAAGATGGGGTCTACTGCAGAATTGTTGTATGTGGGTTTAACAAGATGGGGGTCTACTGCAGAATTGTTGTATGTGGGTTTAACAAGATGGGATCTTAACTGCAGAATTGTTGTATGTGGGTTTAACAAGATGGGGTCTACTGCAGAATTGTTGTATGTGGGTTTAACAAGATGGGGTCTACTGCAGAATTGTATGTGGGTTTAAAAAGATGGGGTCTACTGCAGAATTGTATGTGGGTTTAACAAGGTGGGGTCTACTGCAGAATTGTTGTATGTGGGTTTAACAAGATGGGGTCTACTGCAGAATTGTATGTGGGTTTAAAAAGATGGGGTCTACTGCAGAATTGTATGTGGGTTTAACAAGATGGGGTCTACTGCAGAATTGTTGTATGTGGGTTTAACAAGATGGGGTCTACTGCAGAATTGTTGTATATGGGTTTAACAAGATGGGGTCTACTGCAGAATTGTTGTATATGGGTTTAACAAGATGGGGTCTACTGCAGAATTGTTGTATGTGGGTTTAACAAGATGGGATCTACTGCAGAATTGTTGTATGTGGGTTTAACAAGGTGGGGTCTACTGCAGAATTGTTGTATGAGGGTTTATAACAAGATGTGGTCTACTGCAGAATTGTTGTATGTGGGTTTAACAAGGTGGGGTCTACTGCAGAATTGTATGTGGGTTTAACAAGATGGGGTCTACTGCAGAATTGTTGTATGTGGGTTTAACAAGATGGGGTCTACTGCAGAATTGTTGTATGTGGGTTTAAAAAGATGGGGTCTACTGCAGAATTGTTGTATGTGGGTTTAAAAAGATGGGGTCTACTGCAGAATTGTATGTGGGTTTAAAAAGATGGGGTCTACTGCAGAATTGTTGTATGTGGGTTTAACAAGGTGGGGTCTACTGCAGAATTGTTGTATGTGGGTTTAAAAAGATGGGGTCTACTGCAGAATTGTTGTATGTGGGTTTAACAAGGTGGGGTCTACTGCAGAATTGTTGTATGTGGGTTTAACAAGATGGGGTCTACTGCAGAATTGTTGTATGTGGGTTTAAAAAGATGGGGTCTACTGCAGAATTGTTGTATGTGGGTTTAACAAGATGGGGTCTACTGCAGAATTGTTGTATGTGGGTTTAACAAGATGGGGGTCTACTGCAGAATTGTTGTATGTGGGTTTAACAAGATGGGGTCTACTGCAGAATTGTTGTATGTGGGTTTAACAAGATGGGGTCTACTGCAGAATTGTTGTATGTGGGTTTAAAAAGATGGGGTCTACTGCAGAATTGTTGTATGTGGGTTTAACAAGATGTGGTCTACTGCAGAATTGTTGTATGTGGGTTTAAAAAGATGGGGTCTACTGCAGAATTGTTGTATGTGGGTTTAACAAGATGAGGTCTACTGCAGAATTGTTGTATGTGGGTTTAACAAGATGGGGTCTACTGCAGAATTGTTGTATGTGGGTTTAACAAGATGGGGTCTACTGCAGAATTGTTGTATGTGGGTTTAACAAGATGGGGGTCTACTGCAGAATTGTTGTATGTGGGTTTAACAAGATGGGGTCTACTGCAGAATTGTTGTATGTGGGTTTAACAAGATGGGGTCTACTGCAGAATTGTTGTATGTGGGTTTAACAAGATGGGGGTCTACTGCAGAATTGTTGTATATGGGTTTAACAAGATGGGGTCTACTGCAGAATTGTTGTATGTGGGTTTAACAAGGTGGGGTCTACTGCAGAATTGTTGTATGTGGGTTTAACAAGATGTGGGTCTACTGCAGAATTGTTGTATGTGGGTTTAACAAGATGGGGTCTACTGCAGAATTGTATGTGGGTTTAAAAAGATGGGGTCTACTGCAGAATTGTATGTGGGTTTAAGAAGGTGGGGTCTACTGCAGAATTGTTGTATATGGGTTTAACAAGATGGGGTCTACTGCAGAATTGTTGTATGTGGGTTTAAGAAGGTGGGGTCTACTGCAGAATTGTTGTATATGGGTTTAACAAGATGGGGTCTACTGCAGAATTGTTGTATGAGGGTTTATAACAAGATGTGGTCTACTGAAGAATTGTTGTATGTGGGTTTAACAAGATGGGGGTCTACTGCAGAATTGTTGTATGAGGGTTTATAACAAGATGTGGTCTACTGCAGAATTGTTGTATGTGAGTTTAACAAGATGTGGTCTACTGCAGAATTGTTGTATGTGGGTTTAACAAGATGGGGTCTACTGCAGAATTGTTGTATGTGGGTTTAACAAGGTGGGGTCTACTGCAGAATTGTTGTATGTGGGTTTAACAAGGTGGGATCTACTGCAGAATTGTTGTATGTGGGTTTAACAAGATGGGGTCTACTGCAGAATTGTTGTATGTGGGTTTAACAAGGTGGGGTCTACTGCAGAATTGTATGTGGGTTTAACAAGATGGGGTCTACTGCAGAATTGTATGTGGGTTTAACAAGGTGGGGTCTACTGCAGAATTGTTGTATATGGGGTTTAACAAGGTGGGGTCGACTGCAGAATTGTTGTATGTGGGTATAACAAGATGGGGTTTACTGCAGAATTGTTGTATGTGGGTTTAACAAGATGGGGTCTACTGCAGAATTGTTCTATGTGGGTTTAACAAGGTGGGGTCTACTGCAGAAGTGTTGTATGTGGTTTAACAAGGTGGGGGTCTACTGCAGAATTGTTGTATGTGGGTTTAACAAGATGGGGTCTACCCCTGTGAAATGAACAGTTATAGTTCATGAATTATTCATGAAGTATTCATGAACTGTTCATGTTCAGATTTCATGAAAAATTCATTAAAGTCCTTGAAGTTAAAATGGGACTTATCCTTAAAATGTTCATGCTGTAACAGTTCATGAACTATGCATGGTTCATGAACTGTCCATGAAATACATTGAAGGTTATTTCATAGACTTTTTACTGCCAAACTCTCTTAAATAGTTCATGAATTATCTATGAATCGTTTAAGGACAAGATATTTTATGCACAGTTCATGGTCAGTTCATGAACACTTGCTTCATGAACCTTTCATGAAATTTCTTCTATGTAACTTTATAGTCTCATTTTAACTTCATGTTCTGGAAATGAACTGTTCATGTCTCGAAATTCTGGAAAAGTTCATAAACCATTTAAGACAGGCAAATCTTGAATTGTCTTTGAACAGTTCTGGAATGTAATTCTGTAAACAATTCTGAAAGGGGAATGGTTCTACAATGGTAACCTGTACCAAATAGTCTGGGTGGACTGGAACCAGAAGAAAATACAGAAAGTCTGTGCAGATTTTGTACAAAAAAATTATTCTGGTTAATTGAAACATAGTTGAACCAGAATTCTATAAAAATATTTTTTACATGAAGACATGGCTTCTTTCAAATGTGGCAATGCAATACTTTAATAAATCACCAATATAACATGTTGTTTTATGACATAGCACAATACAATTTGATAATTTAATTTATAATGTAACATTTAAGACATTTATCAAATGTGCCCATCAAGTTGTTCATAAGAAATTACAAAATTCGTCTCTGTGCCTTTGAACCACAACATATTTCTCCCACCAAAATATGTAAAGGAAGTAGTAAACATTACTTTCTTCTTATTGAAGAGTTCCTGTATTTTATGCTAGAGTTAACTCCCTTGGTATATTTCAAATTGAAGTCAAGTTGTGTTTTTTGGTTATTCCACTGGTTTCACACTTAATTAAAAAGTCATTGTAGATTCTAATTTAATTAAATTAACTAAGTAAAAATATTATCTTAAAATCAGTGATGTTTACTGTTTAATATAATTAACTAGTCACAGTGGTATATTGAAACTATATATAATTAGCAGGCTTAATTGCAGTTATTATACTGCCAGATAGTTACTGTAAATTATGTGATTAATGGATTAATTATATATATACATGGCTGGCATTTCATGAATGTTTTACAATTTATAACAATTGTACATTTCCTTCAATTTTTCTTGAAACTTTCAAAGGGTTGATTTCATGGATGTTTTAAGAATATAATTTTCCTTCAACTGTCCTTGAACCATTATTGAAGTCAATTCATGCACCTTTTAAGAACTCAACAAATTCTTCAACTGTTCTTAAACCAGTATTGAAGTCAATTCATGCACGTTTTAAGAACTCAACAAACTCTTCAATTGTTCTTAAACCGGTATTGAAGTGAACTCATGAACATTTTAAGAACTTTAAATATTCTTCAACTGTTCTTGAACCATTCATGTCAGTTTATGAACATTTTTAAGAACTTTGACATTTTCTTGAATCAATCAAATTGGGCTTCAACTATTCATGAACTGTTCAAGAAAAGACTTCAAGGACTGTTCATGTCCATAAGTTCATGAACACAACTCAAGAATTGATAAAGAGTGGTTCATGAACAATCCTTAAAAGGTATGAAAAATTCATGATTTCATGAATTTCATTTCGCAGGGGTACTGCAGAATTGTTGTATGTGGGTTTAACAAGGTGGGGTCTACTGCAGAATTGTTGTATGTGGGTTTAACAAGGTGGGGTCTACTGCAGAACTGTTGTATGTGGGTTTAACAAGATCGGGGTCTACTGCAGAATTGTTGTATTTGGGTTTAACAAGATGGGGTCTACTGAAAAATTGTTGTATGTGGGTTTAACAAGATGGGGGTCTACTGCAGAATTGTTGTATGTGGGTTTAACAAGGTGGGGTCTACTGCAGAATTGGTTGTATGTGGGTTTAACAAGATGGGGTCTACTGCAGAATTGTTGTATGTGGGTTTAACAAGATGGGGGTCTACTGCAGAATTGTTGTATGTAAGTTTATAACAAGATGTGGTCTACTGCAGAATTGTTGTATGTGGGTTTAACAAGATGGGGTCTACTGCAGAATTGTTGTATGTGGGTTTAACAAGGTGGTGTCTACTGCAGAATTGTTGTATGTGGGTTTATAACAAGATGTGGTCTACTGCAGAATTGTTGTATGTGGGTTTAACAAGATGGGGTCTACTGCAGAATTGTTGTATGTGGGTTTAACAAGATGAGGTCGACTGCAGAATTGTTGTATGTGGGTTTAACAAGGTGGGGTCTACTGCAGAATTGTTGTATGTGGGTTTAACAAGGTGCCAATTATTATCTCTAGATACCTTTCAACTTTTTACCAACCAGGTTCAAATTTGAATTTATGTTTTCGATTTAGATATAGAGAGTAAGATAACCTTTATAGATGAATCTTGATGGAATTCAGGTGGGGATGTTTCATAGTGTAGGGCAGGGTCTAGCCATTATGGGCCTTAACACTTTCCCTCATATAGACCCTCTCTGACCCCTCTGCAGCAGACAGCTTTTTGAAAACATAGTAACAAATGAAGAAATTGCTCAAAACGAGCAATTCCTCCTTTTGCCACAATGTTTTCCACTTTTAGTCAAAGGTTATCCGTTCAATTATAGAGATATTCTATTTTTTGACAAAATATGTTCAAAGTCGTCTGCTGCAGAATTGTCGTATGAGTTAAAGGGTTAACCCTTTACCAATTACAGACCCTTCCTGAGACCTTTGCTGCAAATGACTTTTGAAAGCAATTGCTCATAATCAGCCATTTCTCCTTTTGCCAAAAATGTTTTCAGCTCTTTTCAATAATTAAACTTTCTCTTAAAGAGAGTTTCAATGTTTTTGATTAAATGTTTTTAAAGTTGTCTGCTGCAGATTTGTTGTATGTGGGAAAGGATTAAATACTAGATAGATCTAACTATGTCTTCTGAAGAAAACAAAATCACCTTTCCCTCAATTATTACGACAATTCTGCAGCAGACAACTTTGAATGTATTTTGTCAAAACATAGAAAATCTCCATAATTGAATGGATAACCTATGACAAAAAGTGGAAAACATTGTGGCAAAAGGAGAAATTGCATGTTTTGTGCAATTTCTTCTTTTGTCACTATGTTTTCAAAAAGCCGTCTACTGCAGAGGCGTCAGAAAGCGTCTATATGAGGGAAAGGGTTATGACAAAATACAGAGGCCAAGTTCAATTTTAGGTGCTGCTTGATCATTCAAAGCAGAGTTATTGCCCTTGAATTTGAAATTCTGTCGATTTCAGTTTCCACTCAATTTATTAAGATTGCATGCAGAAATTTTGTTGCATATGAAAGGATTCGGATTAAAATTTAAAAAAAAAGGGTTTTGTCTTTTATTCAAGCAGAGTTATTGCTCTTTTAAAATGATAAATTTCATATATTTATTGATTATTGTATGATTGTGCAGATCTTAAACATTTTAGTCTTTTTCTTTCTTCAATTATTTTGAATATTCTAACTATCACAGAGTCAAAGAATAGTGTATTTGGTAACACAGTTATTTGTAGGACAGAACTTCAGTGTTCAAAAGATTATTTGTGAAATGAAATAAAAATAATAAAAGTCATGAAGCAATTACTGGGAAGTTTTTATCAGTTCATAGATAATTTTGACTGGCATTAAAATTAATGGAAAAGATAGCGCAAGTATAATAACCTAACCCATTCCTAACCCATTCCTACATACAACAAATCAAAAGTTGTCTGATGCAAAAAGTGTCAAAATGTTTCTGCAAGTTGGAAATGTTGGGCTATTGGGCCTCACACAGATGTCAGTCAACAATTTCTTTAAATGACATGTCCTCCTAAACTGCTGTTTGTATTTTGACTAAACTTGGTAGGAATGATCCTTGGGTGATCCTCTTTGAAACTTGTTCATAGAAATTAATTTAATGGCTATCAAAGGAAAATATTTAAAAAAAAATGAAAATCTTCTTGTCTGAAACAGAAAGGCATCATTAGAGCTTATATATTTGGTGTGTAGCATTGTCACATGGGCAAGATGATTCAAAATATGCCCTTGGGGTCATCTGTTTAACATGATATATATAGGGGAAAACCTGTTCAAGCTGTGCCAGTTACCATAAAGGGCAGGGAGAATATTTCACTATATTCTTATAGTGGATTTTTTTAAAAAATCTTTGTGAACAAAATTGGCCCTCTCGATGGAGCGTAAAAAAAGCCATCTGTGCACCCCCAGCAGGAGGTCCGAGTCCCCAAATGAAAGCTTAAGCCTCACTTGCATGGTTTTGACTTGAGTAGGATGCAAAAATATAATATTCCTTTCCTTTCCTATATTCCTCATCATCGTCATTATTCTCATTTTTTGCTCACCTGCATTTCTCACTCCAGTCCTAATGGACCTCATTGTGTTGCAGTGCTGTAAAACCCAAATCATTCCTTCCTTTACAAAATGATAGGTAAAAATATTTCAGTTGAGTGATCCAGGGCATCATGGCCCTCTTGTTTTATTTTTAGAATTTCTAAATGTTTCCCTGATATGTATGCATTTTGATGCATATATTTAAGCTATCACACAAAGGAGTCCCTAAAAGTTTCTAAATGATTCCCTGAAATGGACGACAGTCCCTTAATGTTTCCAAGATATGCTCAACCAGTCCCTATATGTTTACCTGATATGTACAACAGTCCCTAAATGTTTCCAAGATATGAACATTCACAGTCCCTAAATGTTTACCTGATATGGACAACAGTCCCTTAATGATTCCAAGATATGTACAACAGTCCCTTAATGTTTCCCTGATATCAACATCAGTCCTTAAATGTTTACCTGATATGGACAACAGTCCCTAAATGTTTACCTTATATGGACAATAGTCCCTCAAAGATAAAGATATTGGATGAATTTTAATGCCTCTACAGAAAAAAGATTATTAACATTTTTAGCTCTAATGTCCAAAGGCCAGAAGAGCTTATGCCGCGGCGTGGTGTCCGTCGTCTGTGCGTCCGTAAACAATTGCTTGTGAACGCGATACAGTCTTCAGTTTTGATTGTATCACAATCAAACTTATACAGTAGTTAGATATCCATGAGAGCTCGGTTCCTTTCGCAAACCAGCCAGATCCACTGGATTATAGAACTTGAAATTGTCAAAATTGCTATAATAGAGCTTGTGAACACAATAGAGGCCCTATTTACTATCCGATCTTCACCAAACTTACAAAGTAGTTAGGTATCCATGAGAGCTTGGTTCCTTTCGCGATAAAGTCTTCAGTTTTAATTGTATCTCCATCAAACTTATACGGTAGTTAAATATCCATGAGCGCTCGTTTCCTTTCGCAAACCAGCTAGATCCGCCTATGCATGACAGGATTATGATGGCCCTTGGAATTGTTGAAATTGCTATAATAGAGCTTGTGAACACAAAAGAGGCTCCATTTACTATCCGATCTTCACGAAACTTAAATAGAAGTTAAATATTGATGAGAGCTTGGTTCCTTTCGAAAACCAGCCAGACGTGCTCTTGCATGACTGGATATGGTCCTTGAAATTGTCAAAATTGCTATAATACAGCTTGTGAACACAATAGAGCCTCCATTTACTATCTGATCTTCACCAAACTTAGATAGTAGTTAAATATTGATGAGAGCTCAGTTCCTGTCGCCAACCAGCCAGATCCGCCCATGCAAAACCGGATTATGGCCCTTGAAATTGTCAAAATTGCTATAAAACAGCTTGTGAACACAATAGAGCCTCCATTTACTATCCGATCTTCAGCATACATACATGCTCTGGATTAAAAATGACCAAATAACCATCCCAGTAGAGCATAGGCCCTCATGGTGAGTTTTTGACTTATCAACAAAATAAACAATGATGATTAGTCGCCGGGCAGAAGCCCGCGACTTCTATTTTTAATAGGTTTTCTGAAATCACATGGGAGGGGGGATTATTATTAGAAAAAAACACATTTAGATGTCTTGAACATATTACAATAGTGTTTGTTTAAAAACACTAAGTAATGACACATCTAAAATGAAATAAATATTCCGATGTTTTAGGTATTTTCAGTTTCTTTATTTTGACTCGCATTTATGTTTTTAGCTCACCTATGCACGAAGTGCAAGGTGAGCTATTGGGATCACATTTTGTCCGGCGTCCGTCCGGCGTCCGTCGTGCGTCATCAACATTTGAGCTTGTTAACACTCTACAGGCTACATTTTACATCCAATCTTCATGAAAGTTTATCAGAACGTTCATCTCCATAAAATCTTGGACAAGTTCGAAACTGGGCCATATGAGGTCAAAAACTAGGTCACTAAGTTGAATTGAAGGGAAATCTTGTTAACACTCTGGAGGCCACATTTTCAACTTGAGCATGTTGACACTTTATCAGAATGTTTGTCTTAATGATATGTAGGTCAAGTTCAAACATGGGTCACTTCGGGTCAAAAAATAGGTCACTAGGTCAAATTGAAGGAAAATCTTGTTAACACTCTAGAGGCCGCAATTTTTGCTTAAGCAGTTTAAAATTTTGTCAGAATGTTTGTCTTAAAAATATCTAGGTCAAGTTCGAATATGGGTTATGCCGGGTCAAAAACTAGGTCACTAGGTCAAATTGAAGGAAAATCTTGTTAACACTTTGGATGCCGCATTTTTTGCTTCAGCAACTTGAAATTTGTTCAGAATGTTGAGCTGAATGATATCTAGGCCAAGTTCGAATATGGGTCATGCCGGGTCAAAAACTAGGTCACTAGGCCAAATTTAGTGAAAATATTGTTAACTCTGTAGAAGTCGCATTTTTTGCTTCAGCGGCTTAAAATTTGTTCAGAATCAATGTTGAGCTGAATGATATCTAGGCCAAGTTTGAATATGGGTCATGCCGGGTCAAAAACTAGGTCACTAGGCCAAATTGAAGGAAAATCTTGTTAACACTTTGGATGCCGCATTTTTTGCTTCAGCAGCTTGAAATTTTGTCAGAATGTTTGTCTTAAAGATATCTAGGTCAAGTTCAAATATGGGTCATATTGGATCAGAAACTAGGTCACAAGGCCAAATTGAAGGGAAAATCTTGTTAACTCTGTAGAAGCCGCATGTTTTGCTTCAGTGGCTTGAAATTTGGTCAGAATGTTGAGCTGAATGATATTTAGGCCAAGTTTGAATATGGGTCATGCAGGGTCAAAAACTAGGTCACAAGGCCAAATTAAGGGAAAATCTTGTTAACTCTGTAAAAGCCGCATTTTTTGCTTCAGCAGCTTGAAATTTGGTCAGAATGTTTGTCTAAATGATATCTAAGCCAAGTTCGGATATGGGTCATGCCGGGTTAAAAACTAGGTCACTAGGCCAAATTGAAGGGTAATCTTGTTAACACTCTGGATACTGATTTTTAAATTTCAGCATGATGAAACTTTATCAGAATGTTTTTCTTGATGATATGTAGGCCAAGTTCGAATATGGGTCATGCTGGGTCAAAAACTAGGTCACTAGATCAAATTGAATGAAAATCTTGTGAAAACTTTGGATGCCACATTGTTTGCTTCAGCAGCTTGAAATTTGGTCAGAATGTTTGTCTGAATTATATCTAGGTCAAGTTCGAATATGGGTCATATTGGATCAGAAACTAGGTCAATAAAGGAAAATATGGTTCAAACTCCGGAGGCCGCATTTTTACTTTGAGCAAGTTGAAACGTCAGAATGCTGTCTTGATGATATCTAGTCCATGTTGGAATATGGGTCATATCAGGTAAAAAAAATATAGATCACTAGGCCAAATGAAGGAAAATATTGTTAGCACTGTGGAGGTTGCATTCAGAATAATTGTCTTGATGTGTTTTGCATTGCAGTACATTGTATAATTAAGGTGAGCGATCCAGGGCCATCATGGCCCTCTTATTTTGTTTTATTTACGAAGACAAAACAGTCCCTATTAGCTAGACTGGTATACTTTATTTTACACTACTACATGTAATCAAAAGTTGATAACTACAAACCTTTACGTCGCAGTCTAATTTGTTTACTTACGCGCACCTGCGTGACTCGCGAATACCAACTGCGTAGATCAATCTCCTTTGCAGAGAGCCGCTCTTTACACTCACTTACAAATAGTAAATTATAGGTGATTTAAAATGTTTATTTGGTTCGAAACAAATGAAGAAAAGAACAAACCGAGATAAAACTGGTTTTAATGGAAAAATTACTTTGAACGAACACGCTCTGCCTATAAAGAGAGTTTCATGAACGACACCTCTGCAAATAAGAAAGAATCGGGTCTTTCGTACAAAATTATTTCGTCCTTGACAATTTTAAATGTGTCATTTAATTTCCTAAAGGCATATTGCTTCCGATCTGCATATTGTTATGCATCATTGACACAAGGGCGCTCAACATAATATAATTTTAAAACATGAGTAGTTTGTTGTTTTCATTATAAAAAAGGAAGGAAAGAATTAAAATAAATTAACATGTTGTAGGGCTAAGTTTATGTTCGAAATTAAGTTTAAATTATACAACAATTTCAATGAGATTTAACTGTTTAGTTGATATTATATTTCGAAGGTGGTATAATTTATAAATATTGGACTACATTTCAACATTTGTTAAAGTATGATATCATTAGGATGCTAAGCTAATATCATTTTGAGAAAAAGAGAAAACTCATGTCCTTATCTCATTGTTTTAAAAGTAGATTGCTGCAAAGGTGTCCACTGTTGACTTTAAAAGAGGAAAGGTAAAGTGACGTTCTATTGCATGCAAATCCTAAATTGTCTGTTTTTTGGTTTTATTGAAAAATAATAAAATTCAAATATTCTGACAAACATCTTGAAAAGTGTATGTGGAATTCACAAATCTTATAATTATTCCTTAATGAAAGCACTGTATACATACTAAGACTAATGATTGGCAAGATCACTCATTTCCATTACTGTTTATGATCAATAATTAGTTGGTTGTGTGTATGGTCAACCTACTTTGGAATCGAGATTGATCATAAACAATGAAAGGCTTCAATTATCATTCACTTCGTTGACAAAACAATGCAAGTTATGATACATTTTCACTTGACCCCATCCCTGATGTTCCAATATGCCCCCAGTTGATAACTGTTTATTCAACTACTATAATGTTAGTGTTATGCATAACTGCACTATGGATATCCGGCGACATTGATGCGTTGCATCAACTTTCTCTTGTATTTTAAAGTTATGACAATTTGCCTCATTCCTCACTAGATTCCACCTGGCCCCCATGGTTTTCAGTCAATAAATATGGCTTGAAGAGTTTTTGTATATGTAGGGTGACCCATGGAACATTTATACGAAATTATCCTGAAAGTAGAAAAGCAGATTCAGAGAAGAAGAAATGTTAAAGTCTTGGCATCTTTCCTCCTTTCTGATGTAATAGCCACCAAAGATTTCCATAGAATTTAAATCTTTGAATAAGTTTAAAAGAAGACCACTTAAGGATTTTCCCTGTTATATTTTATTAAAATTGGCCTTGCTGAGTACGATACGATACGATACGTTGTTTGAAGCTTAAATTAGCAGACAGCAGACAGACAGTGACATAAATAGTTGACCCTTTCCCACAACCAATAAATATACAGCAGATGACTTTGAAAACATTCAGTAAAAAATATGGAATACCTCTACAATTGAAAGAAGATTATTGAAGACTTTAGTCAAAAACATTGTGGCAAAAAAATCTCTACTTTTGTCACAATGTTTTCAAAAGTCATCTACTGCAGAGGCGTCAGAAAGCGTCTAAATGTGGGAAAGGGTTTAACTTTGTTCACATTTTTTCTTTGATCTTTGACATGTCTAGATGTGACATTATGGTTGACTCTTCAACAAGTTGAAAAAAAATCATTGCATATTAACCAGTTCCTTCATACAACATATCTGCAGCAGACAAATTTAAAAAGGATTCATAAATATATGGAAATCACTGTAAAAAATTGTTTATTTAAAGAATAAAGCTAAATATATTGGGTCAAAAAGAGAAATTGCTCATTATGAGAAATGTCTATTGTTTGCAGCAATGTTTTTTCAAATGTCGTCTGCTGCAGATGTATCAAGATGCGTCTGTAAGTGGGTAAGGATAAACAGTTTAACGTAAATGTGTTTTAAAAGTCTTCTGCTTTACAAAAGATATACAAGAAAATAAGGCATCGTGGTAAATACTGTATTAATAATTCAGATGACATTTAAACAACACTGTAGAAATTGCTCTTTAAGAGTTATTCTCCCAAGTTATTCTCAAGTTGTAAAGATCAGGAAGGAAGAGATGAAACAGATAATAAAAATATCGGATTTCATTTATATCTTACATAAATCTGGACAGACCTACAATTTAAATGATATCATTTCACACTAATAGAATGATTTATATTTTAATGTTGAACAAAGCTGACAAAAGGGAGTGTTGCCGTTCTTATCTCTCACTTTGCCTTTATATTCAGGAATCCGCTGTGACCCAATGGGACCAATCCACTGGTACCCAATGTGACCAATCCGCTGTGACCCAATGGGACCAATCCGCTGGTACCCAATGGGACCAATCCGTTGGTACCCTATGTGACCAATCTGCTGTGACCTAATGGGACCAATCCGTTGGTACCCAATGTGACCAATCTGCTGTGAAGGAATCCGCTGTGGTCGAGTGGTTAGCGTCGGGGATTTCGAAACCGGGTGTCCTGGGTTCGATCCCCAGTCGCGGCACTACGGTCATGGTGGAGTGCCCTTGGGCAAGGCACATTTTCTAGCTTAGTACTGGTTTGTTTACCCAGGGATCATGAATAATTAAATTAATTGCGCGCTAAATGACCTTAGCTGTCGATGCGCCATAAAACAATATACATTCATTCCAATCTGCTGTGACCCAATGGGACCAATCCGCTGGTACCCAATGTGACCAATCCGCTGGTACCCAATGTGACCAATCCGCTGGTACACAATGTGACCAATCCGCTGTGACCAAATGGGACCAATCCGCTGGTACACAATGTGACCAATCCGCTGTGACCCAATGGGACCAATCTGCTGGTACCCAATGTGATCAATCCGCTGTGATCCAATGGGACCAATCCGCTGGTACCCAATGTGACCAATCCGCTGGTACCCAGTGTGACCAATCCGCTGGTACCAAGTGAGACCCATTCACTGGTACCCAGTGTGACCAATCCACTAGTACTAGGTGTGACCAATTCGCTGGTACCCAGTGAGACAATCCACTGTGACCCAGTGTAACCAATCTGCTGTGACCCAGTGTAACCAATCCACTGTGACCCAGTGAGACCAATCCACTGTGACCCAGTGTAACCAATCCACTGTGACCCAGTGTGACCAATCCACTGTGACCCAGTGTGACCAATCCACTGTGACCCAGTGTGACCAATCCACTGGGACCCAGTGTGACCAATCCACTGTGACCCAGTGTGAACAATCCACTGTGACCCAGTGTGACCAATCCACTGGGACCCAGTGAGACCAATCCACTGTGACCCAGTGAGGCCAATCCACTCTGACCCAGTGAGACCAATCCACTGTGACCCAGTGAGGCCAATCCACTGTGACCCAGTGTAACCAAACCATTGTAACCTCACTCAGTGAGGCCAATCCACTGGTAGCGAGTGAGACCAATTGACTGGTACCCAGTGAGACCAATCCACTGTGACCCAGTGAGACCAATCCACTGTGACCCAGTGAGACCAATCCACTGTGACCCAGTGAGACCAATCCACTGTGACCCAGTGAGACCAATCCACTGTCACCCAGTGAGACCAATCCACTGGTACCCAGTGAGACCAATCCACTGGTACCCAGTGAGACCAATCCACTGTGACCCAGTGAGACCAATCCACTGGTACCCAGTGAGACCAATCCACTGTGACCCAGTGAGACCAATCCACTGGTACCCAGTGAGACCAATCCACTGGTACCCAGTGAGACCAATCCACTGGTACCCAGTGAGACCAATCCACTGTGACCCAGTGAGACCGGTCTGCTGTGACCCAGTTTGACCAAATGTCTCGCGTTTTATCCCTGCCAAGGGCACTTCAGCGCAAGCCAAATTTGTCACAATTTGTTTTTTGTAAATTAACCTTTTCCCACATACAACAATTATTATGCAGTAGATGACTGACTAAAAATACTGAAAGCACTATTCTTGAAAAAGGTTTGCGTCTGCAAGTGGTAAAATGTTCATAAAAGAACAAGGCACAGGGATCATGGATAAGCATGCAGTGGCAGTGATATAACTTGAATTAACTTGGAAAACTGCATAAAAAAAACAAAAAAATCACAAACTGTTTGATAGTGACACACTGTTGGAGTAATATATCAATTGATTCACACAAAACAGTTGTAACTACGTGTTGTAACAATCGTTAATTACACCCTTTTAGCGTGAAGCCAACGTTACGTTTGTCATGGATACGATAATGTATCAAAAAAGTCCTCTTCAGTGGTAACATTTAATACCGGATCAAAGGAAAAGAGTTCATAAAGGGAATACTTGTGGTGAAATATAAATTGAAAAAAATACAGTGATTTACGGACAGTTTCCGTCATTTGTGTGTAATCCAGCCCCTTTTTGTATCATTTTGAGGTTGAATTATGTACACCCTGCCATGTGATAGAAGTTATTGCACCTTCTCAAATGTTTTGAGTCATCTGCAACAGACGATTTTTGAAAACATAATGGCTACAAGAATAATTGCTCTTAATTACAACTTATGAAATCATTAATTTGTTGTTAAAGGAATAATTGATCATATTGAGCAAGTTATCCTTTTACGACAATGTTTTCATTTGTATTTAATAACTCCAATTCTAGTTTAACCCATGCAGACATTTTTTCTGATGCCTCTACAGCAGATAACTTTTGAAAACATTGTGACAACTTTTCAACTCTTTTCCATGATTAAACTTTCATTTAATCAAATTTTTAACCACATGTTTTCAAAGTCGTCTGTTGCAGATTTGATGTATGTGGGAAAGGGTTAACCCTTTCCCTGATATAGACGCTTTCTGACGCCTCTGCAGCAGACGGCTTTTTGAAAACATAGTGACAAAAGACGAAATTGCTCAAGACGAGGAATTTCTCCTTTTGACACAATGTTTTCCACTTTTAGTCATAGGTTATCTATTCAATTATAGAGATTTTTGACAAAATATATTCAAAGTCATCTGCTGCAGAAATGTCTATGAGGGAAAGGGTTTTTTTCCCCAAAGGTTTTCAAAGTTAACTCCGAGATAATTGTCTTGTGAGGGAAATAGTGTTACATTAACCCTTTCCCACACACAACAAATCTGCAGCAGACGACTTTGAAAACCTATTTACAAAAACGTGAAAAATCCCTATATTAAAATGAAATTTAAATTATTAAAAAGAGTTGGAAAACATTGTGGCAAAAGGAGAAATTGCTCGATTTGATTTTCAAAAGTCGTCTGCTGCATAGGCGTCAACATGCATCTATATGTGGGAAAGGGTTAAGCAAACCACACCTTACTGTTTACCTGTTATGATCTCCTTTCAAAACTTCTGAACGACAAACATTTTGTTAATGGGATTGATTTATTTGAGGTGAATGCCATTTTCAACAGTGTCTCGGTCATTATAAGTTATGGCGTCCGTTTCACCTAACACTGTGTTTCCTGGCCTTCTTGCTAACAAAAACACGCTGCATGTGAGAAAGGGTTGATTGGAACATGAGTTGAGAGGATATTTCTATATTACCCTTCCAGTTATTATTACAGCAAAAGGCTGTATGTATATCATTATATTTCACAAGACATCTCTTTGAACATGAAAATAACATTCATTAACCCTTTCCCTTATACGACAATTCTGCAGCAGACGACTTTGAACGTATTTTGTCAAAACATAGAAAATCTCCATAATTGAATGGATAACCTATGACAAAAAGTGGAAAAAATTGTGGCAAAAGGAGAAATTGCACGTTTTGTGCAATTTCTTCTTCTGTCACTATGTTTTCAAAAAGCCGTCTGCTGCAAAGGCGTATGAAAGCGTCTATATGAGGGAAAGGGTTAAGTTAAAATTGCTATTAAAAGGAGAATTTGACGTCATTTTATCTTGATATTTACACATAACAATCTGCTGCAAAGTCTAATAGGGACTGTTTTGTCTTGTAAATAAAACAAAAATAAACAAAAATGCGAGTCAAAATAAAGAAACTGCAAATACTTAAAACATCGGATTATTTATTTCATTTTAGATGTGTCATAACGTAGTGTTTTTAAACAAACACAATTGTAATATGTTCAAGACTTTTAAATTTGTTTTTTTCTAATAATACTCGTCCTCCCATGTCATTTCCGAAAAGCTATTAAAAATATAAGTCACTGGCTTCTGCCCGGCAACTAATAAAGTGGTGAATGTATTCACCTTCATTCCATGAATTCTATTAAGATATTAACCTGAATTATACCAGGTCTTTAACCCTTTCCATCATATAGAGAATTTCAGATGCCTCTGCAGCAGACAGCTTTTTGAAAAACTAGTGACAAAAGAAGAAATTGCTCAAAACAAGCAATTTCTCCTTTTGTCACAATGTTTGCCACTTTTACTCATCCATTCAATTTTAGAGATTTTATATTTTTTGACAAAATATGTTCAAAGTCGTCTGCTGCAGAATTGTTATATGAGGGAAAGGGTTAAAGGCTGCATTAAGTCATCTAATCCTTTCCCTTTTCCAGACATATCTAAGGAATCTGCAGAAAACGACATTTGAAAACATTATGGTAAAAGTAGTAATTGTTATTAACGAGTATTTAACCACCACAAAATATTCTGATTAAATTAACTATGTTGTATTTATAATTGATTGATTTGATTTATTGGGGTTTAACGCCGTTTTTAACAATTTCTCAGTTATATAACGCCGGCCAGTTCACCTATTCATGCATTTTCTGGTTTGTTTTTTTCACACCAGTACTCCACACAACAATCTTCTCAAGCAACTGGCTGCTTTTCCACATAGACTTAGCCCATTGGTGGAAGACGAATGACGCATGTCGCATTGACTTTGTCACTCCTCGAAAAGAAAGTTGGCCGAGCCGGGATTCAAACTCACAACCCCTAGATTGACAGCACGCGTCGCTACCAACTGAGCTACCGGGGCTCGGCTGTTGTATTTATAAAACCAACGAAAACTCCAATCATAATCTCTGTATATAAACAAGAGAAAGTTGATGCAAGGCATCAATGTCGCCGGAAAAGACTGCATTGATTTATTTATGTATTCTTGACTTTCCTTAGGAACGTAGTAATGAAAACATTTGCTTATAAATTTTATATACATACCTATACATTAGGGTATCTATAAAAAATTAACGAAATGTGTACACATTTATCTGGCTTAAATTTAATTTTGCTGTTGTTACTTATTTAAATAATAGTATTCATTCATATAATTTCAATGTTTGTCAATCTTATTCGAATCACAAGGTAAATATCCTGGTATTGCTTTAAAGGGAGGTAATTTGAAGAAAACAAAAGTCTTCAAAAGGAGAAATATATCAGCATTACCGTCTACAGTTTAAATTGTTCTATTGTTTGTGGATTTAAAAATGTTCTTTTTTTTCTTATTTCTACATGTACAACGAAATATTGCGGCTTCTCTTTGACGCTTTGCGTCAAACATTCGTCTTGTACTTGTCTAAAATAAAATAATATCACTCGCTTTTTCATATCGAAATGCGCATGCGCGAAAATCGATGTTAAAGGTCACGAAACTACACAACAGAATAGGGTCTATATTTAGCTTAGAAACAGTTCCTACTTTAGATATTCATGGATTAACATTATTAAATGAATTCTACACAAATCAAGACATCTCTTTGAACATGAAAACAACATTTAGTAAGTTAAAATTGCTATTAAAAGGAGAATCCGAAATTGACCTCAATGATGACACATAAGAGTCTGCATTAGGGGGTGTTGGTTCACGTCTTGAAGGGACCACTTTTGTCTTCGTAAATAAGACAAAAAACTTAAATGCGAGTGAAATAAAAAAAAATGCAAACATTAAAAAATCGGAATATTTATTTCATTTTAGATGTGTCATTTATTAGTGTTCGTAAACAACCACAATTGTAATATGTTCAAATCATCTAGATTTGTTTCTTTCTAATAATAAGCCGCCCTCCCATGTGATTTCCGAAAAGCTATTAAAAATAGAAGTCGCGGGCTTCTGCCCGGCGACTAATTACTCTCCTGTGAGATATGAATAGATGTCACATAGAGAAGGAGTCAAGTTTACACTAATTTGTTCCACGGAGCTATCTTGATTACATTAATTACTAATTACTAATGGGTTTGAAATAGTATGTATTAGCATTGTTAACCCTTTCCCACATACAACAAATATGATTGATGGTTCTCCAATGGCACATCTCTTTATATAAATGAGTCTCAAGTCAGATAGTGCATGAGTCAATTTTACACTAATTTCCTTGATTACATCAATTACTAATTATGTTAACCCCTTCCCACGCACAACAAATATGATTGATGGTTCTCCCAATGGCCAATATCTGTATATAAATTGATCTCGAGTAATGAATAGATGTCAGGTAGTGATCCGGCTGTAGCTTTTCCGGGGACGCTTAACAGAAAATACAAAAATACACGGAAAATACAGGGAAACCATGGAAAACCCATGGAAAATAACAAGGAATTTAATGTTAAGATGCAGAAACGCTTGAAATGGTCCGAATACTCTGGGGTCCACAGAACCATTCCAGGGTGTCCACACAGAACCGTTCCAGCGTGTCCATGGAACCGTTCCGGGTTTTTCCATGGAATTTCCGGGTTGTCCACTTAAATGTACTGAATTTTCCATGGAAAGTGTTAGATTGTCCCAAAGTATCCCTGGAAAGTTGTCCGAAGACTCCGGGGATTTTCCGGGGATTTTAGTAAGAGTCCCCGGAAAAGCTTCAGCTGTGGAATGAGTCAAGTTTACACTAATTGGTTCCACAGGGCTCCCTTGATCACATTAAATACTTATTATGAATGGGTTTATTAAAGTATGTATAATCATTGTTAACCCTTTCCCAAATACAACACAATAATAGATGGTTCTCTAATGGCCAGTCTCTGTATATAAATTTCTTTCCAGTAATGAATGGATGTCGGGAAGTGAAGGAGTCAATTTTACACTAATTGGATACAAGTGGCTATATCTTGATTACATTAATTACTAATTATGTACGGGTTCGTTAAAGTATGTATTATCATTGTTGCACTTTCCCACATACATCACATGAAATATGGTTCTCCAATATCCAGTGACGAGTCACTACATGTATTCAAATTTCTCTCCAGTTATGAATTACACTGATTGATTCCAAGGGGCTATATTGATGACATTAATTACTAATTATACCCCCCTTCGAAGAAGAGGGGGAATATTTAGGAGTCACTGTGTCGGGCTGTCAGTCGGAAGCCATCTTTTGTCTGGCCTATTTCTTACAAACCACTGGGTGGAATTCAAAAATATTTTACATGAAGCTTCTATACCAAGAGGAGATGTGCATATCCTAAAGGTCTTACAATTGCATGTTATTTTACAGAGTTATGGCCCTTTCACTTATTAAGTTATGGTGTAGGTCAAGGTGCTGTTTAGGGGGTATTTATCATCTTCAGATAGTTCTAGTTATGAATGGGTTTGAAATAGTGTGTATTAGCATTGTTAACCCTTATCCTGCTGTACGTGTCTTTGAACAACAATACAGGATCATTGGTTCCAGTCTTCTGGTTCTACAATGTCCTGGTGGACCCTTATATCATTTTCTCCCTGTAATGAAATATAGTACAAGAGAAAGTTGATGCAACGCATCAATGTCGCCGGAAATCCATACTGCAGTTATGCATTACACTTACAGTATAGTAGTTGAATAAACAGTTATCAACTGAGGGGCATATTGGAACATCAGGGGTGGGGAAATGTATCATAACTTGCATTTTTTTTGTCAACGAAGTGAATGTCCTTCATTGACATATAATTGAAGCCTTTCATTGTTTATGATCAATCTCCATTCTAAGGTAGCTAGGTTGACCATACACACAGCCAACTAATTATTGATCATAAACAGTAATGGAAATGAGTAATCTTGCCAATCATTAGTCTTAGTATGTATACAGTGCTTTCATTAAGGAATATAAATTTATGAATTCAACATACACTTTTCAAGATGTTTGTCAGAATATTTGAATTTTATTATTTATCAATAAAACCGCAAAACAGACAATTTAGGATTTGCATGCAATAGCACGACATTTTACCTTTCCCCTGTTAAAGTCAACATTGGACATCTTTGCAGCAATCTACTTTTAAAACAATGAGAAAAGGGTTAAATTGCTGAAGACATGAGTTTTCTCTTTTTCTCAAAATGATATTATCTTGGCATCCTAATTTTATCATACTTTGACAAATGTTAAATGTAGTCCAATATTTATAAATTAGACCACCCTCGAAATATAATATCAGCTAAACAGTTAAATTTCATTGAAATTGTTGTATATATATATTGTTTAATTTCAAACTTAATTTCGAACATAAACATGCAACATGTTAATTTATTGTTATTCTTTCCTTCCTTTTTCAGCTCGACTATTCGAAGAATATGAGAGCTATACTACTCACCCTGGCGTCGGCGTCGGCGTCCACGTCACACTTTGGTTAAGGTTTTGCATGCAAGTACTTAAATACTACATGTATTGCATTGAAACTTTCTACAACCCTACTAAACTATCACACCTATGTAGATTATCAAGTTAGATAACTCTATCTTGCATTTTATGCAAGTTATGGCCCTTTTTTACTTAGAAATTCTGGTTAAAGTTTTGCGTGCAACTAAATTAAGAGTCCATATCTCAGTATTCACTTGATGCATTGCATTGAAACTTTATACAACCATACCTAAGCCTCACACCTATGTAGATTATCAAGTTAGATAACTCTATCCTGCATTTTATGCAAATTATGGCCCTTTTTTTACTTAGAAATTCTGGTTAAAGTTTTGCGTGCAACTAAATTAAGAGTCCATATCTCTGTATTTACCTGATGCATTCCATTGAAACTTTCTATAACCCTACCCAACTATCACACCTGTGTAGATTATCAAGTTAGATAACTCTATCCTGCATTTTATGCAAGTTATGGCCCTTTTTATGCGCCCCCCCCCCCCCCCCCCCCCCCCCCCCCCCCCCCGGAATCTCCGATTCGGGGGGCATATAGTTTTTGGCCTGTCTGTCTGTCTGTCTGTCTGCACGTTGGTCTGCACAAAAAAAACTTTAACCTTGACCACTACTTTTGAACCATAACAGGTACGGCTACCATATTTCACATGTGTATTCCTTGTGACATGACCTTTCTGTCAGTACCAAAATGTTTGACCTTGCGACCTTGACCTTTGACCTAGATGTAGTTTTTGGACTGTCTGCACGAAAAAAACTTTAACCTTGACCACTACTTTTGAACCATAACAGGTACGGCTACCATATTTCACATGTGTATTCCTTGTGACATTACCTTTCTGTCAGTATCAAAATGTTTGACCTTGCGACCTTGACCTTTGACCTAGATGTTGCCATTCTCGAAAAAAACTTTAACCTTGGCCATTACTTTTGAACCATAACAGATACGGCTACCATATTTCACATGTGTATTCCTTGTGACATGACCTTTCTGTCAGTACCAACATTTTTGACCTTGCGACCTTGACCTTTGACCTAGATGTTGCCATTCTCATTTTTTTTTTTAACCTTCCCCACTTCTTTTGAACCATAACAGGTAAGGCTACCATATTTCACATGTGTATACCTTGTGACATGACCTTTCTGTCAGTACCAAAATTTTTCACCTTGCGACCTTGACCTTTGACCTAGATGTTGCCATTCTCGAAAAAAAACTTTAACCTTGACCACTACTTTTGAACCATAACAGGTACGGCTACCATATTTCACATGTGTATTCCTTGTGACATGACCTTTCTGTCAGTACCAACATTTTTGACCTGGCGACCTTGACCTTTGACCTAGATGTTGCCATTGGGGGGCATCAGTGTTTCACAAACACATCTTGTTTTACTTAGAAATTCTGGTTAAAGTATTGCATGCAACTAAATTAAGAGTCCATATCTCAGTATTTACTAGATGCATTGCGTTGAAACTTTATACAACGCTACCCAATTATCACACTTATGTAGATTATCAAGTATGATAACTCGATCCTGCATTTTATGCAAGTTATGGCCCTTTTTTTACTTAGAAATTCTGGTTAAAGTTTTGCATACAACTACATTAAGAGACCATCTCTTAGTAACTGCTTGATGCATTGCATTGAAACTTTATACAACCCTTCCCAACCATCACACCTATGTAAACAATCAAGTATATATCTCTATCCAGTATATTTTGCAATTAATGACCATTTTTTTAACTAGAAATTTGGTTAAAGTTTTGCATGCAACTACATTAAGAGTCGATATCTAGTATTTACTTCATGCATTGCTTTGAAACTTTATTCAACCCTATCCAACTATCACACCTATGTTGATTTTCAAGTTAAATAACTCTATCCTGCATTTTATTCAAGTTATGGCCCTTTTTGGACTTATAAATTCTGGTTAAAGTTTTGCATGCAACTACATTAAGAGACCATATCTTAGTAACTACTTCATGCATTGCATTGAACTTTATACAGCCCTTCCCAATCATCACACCTATGTAAACAATCAAGTACAATAACTATCCAACATTTTATGCAAGTTATGGCCCTTTTTGGAATTAGAAATTCTGGATTAAGTTTTGCATTTAGAGTGTAATCTCATTAACAACTTGAAGCATTGTATTGAAACTTTATACAACCTTTCCCAATTTCACAACTATAAACACAACCAATTAAGATAACTCTATCCTGCATATGGTGCAAATTGTTGCCGTTTTTTTACTTAGAAATTATGGTTAAAGGTTTGCATGCAACTACATTAAGAGTCCATATCTTATTAACTACTTGATGCATTCCATTGCCTTCCTAACCATCACACCTATTAAAATAATCAAGTTAAATAACTCTATCCTGCATATAATGCAAATTATCACCCTTTAAGATATTGTGGTTAATGTTTTGCATGCAACTACATTAGAGTCCATTATCTCAGTAACTTAAATAAGCGGTGGAATAGTCGAGCACGCTGTCCTCCGACAGCTCTTGTTATAATGAAAATAACAAACTACTCATGATTTAAAATTATATTATGATAAGCGCCCTTGTGGCAATGATGCATAACAATATACAGATCACAAGCAAAATGCCTGCAGGGAATCTAATGACACGTTTAGAATTGTCAAGGATGAAATAGTTGTGTACGAAAGCCCTAATTCAATATCCATTCTTCTTCGCAGAGTTGATGTTCTTAACACTCTCTTTATAGGCAGAGGGTGTTTGTATTCATTGAAAGTAATTTTTTTATTAAAAACAGTTTCATCTCAGTTTGTTCTTTTCTTCATTTGTTTCGAATCAAATAAACATTTTAAATCACCTATAATTAACTATTTGTAAGTGAGTGTAAAAGAAAGGCTCTCTGCAAAGGAGATTGATCTACGCAGTCGGTATTCGCTTGTAACGTGATCAACAGTTTTAGCTTAGAAACGGTTCATATTTTAGATCTACATGGATGAACATTATTAAATGTATTCTTCACAAATCAAGACATCTCTTTGAACATGAAAAAAACATTCAGTAAGTTAAATTGCTATTAAAAGGAGAATTCAACGTGATTTATATCTCGATATTGACACATAACAATCTGCTGCAAGTCTAATAGGGACTGTTTTTGTCTTCGTAAATAAAACAAAGAAACATAAATGCGAGTCAAAATAAAGAAACTGCAAATACTTAAAACATCGGATTATTTATTTCCTTTTAGATGTGTCATAACTTAGCATTTTTAAACAAACACAATTGTAATATGTTCAAAACATTTAAATTTGTTTTTTTCTAATAATAACTCGTCCTCCCATGTCATTTCCGAAAACCTATTAAAAATATAAGTTGTGGGCTTAATTCTGCCCAGCGACTAATAAGAGGCCAGTTTACACTTATTAGTTCTTTTTTGCTTCCTTGATTTACATTATTTTCCAATTTTAACCCTCTCCCACTTGCAGGTAACTTTACAACTCTATTCATTATATATAATTCATCTTTCATTCATAAAGATTTTTTATATTTTTGGGGGAAATTGAGATGTTTTTAACCCTTTACAACATATAGATGCTTTCCGACACCTCTTCATCAGACGACTTTTTGAAAACATTGTGACAAAAGAAGAAATTGCTCTATTCAATATTTAAATTTTCAATTAAAGAGATTTTTATGCCCGTGGAATCACCGATTCGGTGGGCATCTAGTTTTTGGCCTGTCTGTCTGTCTCTTTGTCTGTCTGTCGAAAAAAAACTTTAACCTTAACCACTTCTTTTGAACCATAACAGGTATGGCTACCATATTTCACATGTATTCCTTGTGACATGACCTTTCTGTCAGTAACAAAATTTTTGACCTTGCGACCTTGACCTTTGACCTAGATGTTGCCATTCGGGGGCATCAGTGTTTCACAAACACATCTTGTTTTTCCATATTTTTGCCTAGATGATTTCAAAGTCGTCTGTCGCATATTTGTTGTACGTGGGAAAGGGTTAAAGTCTTCTGCTGTGGATTTATTGTCTGCTAGAAAGGGTTACAAGCTCAGAGTACATCGAGGTTTAGCGTGAAACGGTTGTAACTAAAAACCTATTTTTATGTCAAAAATACATTACCAGTCATTTATTACCTGATATATACATCTCCTAACCCTTAATTCATCCAGAAAAAGAACTCGCCTAGCGTATCCCTCACGCCTGTGTGATATACACGGTCACCGGTAAATACCGGCGCACGAGGTCAACGTGTTACTTTTAGTTTCCTGGACACACCGACCTACAGGCTTGAATTTATTTTCATTTTTCTAAATTTATTTTCGTTGTCTAGTTAAAGCTTTCGCTTTAACGGGTCAATTCATTCAGTTAAACTGTACATTTACTTCTTGAACTTGAACTTTGTTTATTTATTGTTTGTGTTTAAGTTGTGTTTTTTTGTAGTAACAACTAGCTGAGAGCCGCGGGTGGTTACCCCACCCACTATTTCAGTTACGAGTCGGGTCTTGAATGACCGTGCATTAATTTTTCAATTAATTTTCAACGGTGAGATTTCCCGATCCGGTAGCGATAATATTGTTTATCGCCTTTGTTGTTGTTTTGTATAATTACATAGACATTTGGAGAATATTTAAAAAATATTTTTTCATTGAATTACGTCCGTAAAAACGAGTAGTGAAATAAAAGAATAGAAAATATTATTTTTGTTTTTGAACTTCGTAATTTGATTTCGTAATTATACTATGTCACATAATGGTGAACAGAGGCGTGGCTCATGCGGTCATTTAGTGGCCTTGTGGGACACGCACTCTTCCTGCATTGCGTGCACTAAGTGCACAAAGGATTCACCATGTGAGTTCTGTTCGTTATGGTCGGCTTCCGTTTGGAAACAGGCCATATCGAGGAGGACTCACAAAAGCCGTAAGAGTAAAACTGTTCCTTTGAAGAAGAAGGTAAGTATTAGCTCTACGAGCGAAGGGGAATTCGAGGGTTTTTCCCCAACAGACTCCACGACTGGGTTGATTAGACGGAAGGACAGAGCTTTTCAATCTTCAGTCAAGACATACGCCTCTGTAACAGCCACGACGGGACCGTCTCGAAGTTCGGAGGAACGTATGATATCGTCTGGTCAAAAACAGACGATTGGTGTTAGTGCTGAACCTTCGGGTGAGGCAATGGGGCATTCTCAGGGAAACCTAACAGAATGGCCCCCTCTTTCACCACACTCAGTTGATAGGCATTCTTCGGAAGCCTACAGCAGAGTTCCAAATTACCCGGTCGGCGGGCAGAATTTGGGGACCGGTGATGGAGCATTACAATTGCCTATCATTGGTCCACAGGGTGATGCTTCCGGGCAAAACCCTTATGACTCCGGGCGACCGGGTACCGGGCAACCGGGTTCCGGGAAACTGGACAGTCATATTACCTTGGTTAAATCGGGCACCGGGCAACCGGGCACCGGGCAACCAGGCAGTCATTTTGAAATGACGAGACCGGTCACCGGGCAACCGGGCAATCATTCTAGAATGATACGACCAGTCACCGGGCAACCAGGCAGTCATTCTGAAATGACTAGACCGGGCACCGGGCTGCATGAAGCGACCGGGTATTCTGTCAGTCAATTCAGCATGACTAATCCATACACCGGAAATGAGGACATGGGTGATTCATTTCAAGATGAATGGGAGAATCAGCAAGGCAGTCATTCATACATGACTCGACCTGCCACCGGTCAACCAGGTACCGGGCAACCCGGTACCAGGCAACCGGGATCAGTGCGTCTCGATCGGATAGATACACGTTATCATTCTTTCGCAGCACAGCCTGATTATTTGGATATTCAGAACACTGGTTTACCAGGTTTTAATAACCAACCTGCTGACATAGATTACGGAGAGTACATATCGAGAAAATCATTCCGTTCTCCTAGGGGAACAGTGTATTATTCAAGAGATATTACTCCTCCACGTTACCAACCTTCGTTTCGAAGGAGTGATCGGTTCTATGACAGACAGGTTAGTGATGCCTACCGTGATCGTCAAATTCCTGATTATAGGAATTTACGACTCCCGGAAGGACACCTCTCCAAGAGGCAGTCCTTTGAAAGGCAATCCCCCGATCGGAATATTGCTTGTTCCGTTAAGGGGAAGTCGAAAAGATCACATACAGTGAGTTCGGCTCCGATGATTGACTCTGCGCAACCTTTCTCTGCTGCGGATAGAAGGTTGAGTTCACATGATCGTCACCAGCTTATGGATTTATCAGAGAATGAATCCATTTCTGGATCGGAAATTGGTCAACCGGTGGGAAGTCCGGTTAAGCACAATACTTCTCGTCGTAGGCCTAGACAATCCTCCACTTCTTCGTCTGACGAAGAAACGGAAAGTCTATTACCTATAGAAGACGAGCCGGCTGCGGATCGTTGGTCCCTGCAGCAGGCTATTGAAGAAGTTTTTAGGGTAGTGCCTAGTACGCTCTGCCCTAAGATCGACGCTCCCCCACGTCGTAAAAACCTTTCAAGTTTGGAAGAACATAATGCGGAGATAGGAGGGTCTACAACTCCATTACAGTTACTTCCGCAGGCGAATAACTTGGGAAGGTTATTGGACCAACTGCAGTCCACCAGGTCATTAGACACTGTTGAGTCAGCCTGGTCGGTCCCACTGGCCATCTCTAAGGAATGGGTGTCTCCTAAGGCTTATGTAGCTTCGAAGGAGTTCTTTCCCGTTAAAGTGCCGGCCTTAGACGGAGATGCGTCCACTTTGGGATTAACTGCACCCACCTCAATCACAGTTAGTGCTAAACTGGTTGAGAGATGGGAGGCCAGAGCGCGTCTGGGAGTCATGGTGGCTTCACATGACGATCATTTCGCCATAGCTCTGGCACTGCTACTTAAAGAGGAGAATGTCTCTAGCAGAGGGGCTAGCAGAATTCTGGAGGCTTTCGATACGGGGAATCGGCACCTGATGGCTCTGAATTTGCAGAACGCCACGGAAATGCTGTCCGCGAGGAGAGATGCGACACTTGTCAAATCCTCTTCTCTGCTACAAAATAGCAAGGACAGCTTAAGAGCCGCCCCCTTATCCTCCAATCTTCTCTTTGGTGGAAGGATTGCTGCAGTGACTGTTACTGATTCGTCAGAACAATCCAGACGCCTTTCGGCGAGTGCAGTAAATGCTTTGTCACAGAGTCGTAAATACTCTGCACCGGCGGCTAAATGGACTAATACTAGGAAGCCCCCGGCGAAAAAGCAGAAACAGGAAGTGAAGGCTGTACCGCCTAAACAACCTCCTTCCACGGGCCGGAATTATGCTAAACCGAAGCCCCGTTTCACGGGAGCTAAGCCGAAGCATACTTCCAGGTATGGTACGGCTCCTAGGCCGCAGCCCTAGGGGTACGCACCTCTCTATGACTATCCCGAGGCCGGAGATTGCAGTAGGGGGCCGCCTGTCATTTTTCAGGGAAGAATGGGGGAGTATCACGGAGGATCGTTGGATTTTATCCGTGATACAAGAAGGGTATCTAATTCCCTTCGTTTCCCCCCCTCCCATGACAAGCGTGCCCATCGATCTGTCGTCACGCCATCCGACCATGTCAGAAGTGATTACATCACTTCTGAAAAAGAAAGCCATAGAGAGGGTTCTCAACCCCAATACTCGGGGTTTCTACAGCCGTCTTTTTCTCGTTCCGAAAAAAGACGGTCGGTGGAGACCGGTGATAGATTTGTCAGCCCTGAATCTATTAATACCGGTCGAGAAATTCAAGATGGAGTCGGCCCGCTCCATCAGAATGGCTATTCGAAAGGACGACTGGGCGGTCTCGTTAGACCTACAAGACGCCTATTACCACATTCCGATCGCTTCCTCGTCGAGGAAATACCTTCGGTTTGTGGTAAATGGAGAAGTGTACCAATTCAGGGCACTTCCCTTCGGCCTCAAGTCCGCACCTCGAGTATTCACGAAGATTATAAATGCTGTGGGAGCCTTTCTACGAATGAACGGGCCCCAGCTTCTTCAATACTTCGACGACTGGCTACTCCACAGAGCAGATCGTTTAATTCTCCTTCACGATCTGTCTCTAGCCTGGCGGACCATTCTGCGATTGGGCCTTATTCCCAATACGCAGAAGTCGGACTTAGTTCCGTCAAAGAGGTTTACATTCGTAGGGATGACCTTTCTCACCGACCTAGCGGTGATTCGGGTCCCTTCGGACAGAGTCGATTCTCTTTTCCGGAAGATCAGACTCACTCTGGACCAGGCTATGGTAACAGCCCGGTCCATGCTGTCACTTCTGGGGTCCCTGAGTGCAGCAGCCGACCTAGTCAGTCTAGGCAGGCTCCACATGCGGCCCCTTCAGTATCTTTTTCTGTCCCGGTGGCGTCCGTCTGTGGACTCACTGGAACAGGAGATAGCTCTGACGGATTTCTTCAAGTCACACCTTCGGTGGTGGCTGGATCCGTTAATCTATCTACAAGGGGTGCCCTTGATCACATCACCTCCGGATCTGTACCTTTTTACAGATGCCAGTGCTGTGGGTTGGGGAGCTCATTTAGAGCCACAGGGCCTAACAGCCCAGGGCATGTGGACAGCGGAGGAACGTTGTTTGCACATAAACAACTTAGAATTGAGAGCAGTCCTGCTAGCTCTCAAACAGTTCTCTGCCTCCGTTGCGAACACAACTGTTTTATTGTCGACGGACAATACTACTGTTGTGTCCTACATTCGCAGGCAAGGAGGAACGCACTCCCATCTACTCTTTCTGGAGACATGGAAGTTACTCCTTTGGTGCCAGGCGACGTCGTTAGTAGTCTTAGTAAAACACGTCCCCGGCCATTTGAATGTCTTAGCGGACAGTCTATCCCGCCAAAACAAAGTTCTTCCGGCGGAATGGACACTGAATCAGAGTGTAGTAAACTCTGTATTCATGCGGATCGGGACACCACTGGTGGATCTTTTCGCCACCAGAGTCAACCATCGGCTGCCACTTTATGTGTCACCGATGTACGATCCTGCAGCCTGGGCAGTGGACGCACTGACCCTCGATTGGGACCGTCTATTCGGGTACGCGTTTCCCCCGTTCATTCTGGTCCCGATCGTACTACAAAAGGTTCTTCGTTCTCAACAGTGCAGAATCCTGTTGATAGCGCCATTTTGGCCCCAGAGGTCTTGGTTCAACGACCTCCTGGCCTGCCTGTCGGCACAACCAGTACGTCTTCCTCTTCAAGACGACCTTCTGTTTCAGCAACCGGGGCGGCATCTTCATACCAACCCGGCAATGCTTCATCTTCACGCTTGGACATTATCAAGCGATCGATCCGAGAGAGAAACTTTTCTCAAAAAGTTGCCTCTCGCATCGCTCAATCCAGAAGACGATCCACTAGAATCGTCTATGATTCCAAGTGGACAGTCTTCTCAGATTGGTGTCATGCTAGGTCGATCAATCCTGAGTGTCCCTCTGTAGCTAGGATTGCCGATTTCTTTCTTTTTCTTTTTGAAGATAAAGATCTAGCTGTTAGCACAATAAAAGGTTATCGTTCAATGCTTTCGAATACGCTTAAGTTCAAAGGGGGAGAGAGTATTGGTGCTAATCCATTTCTCTCGGAACTTATGCGATCATTCGAACTAGATAAACCCGTTTGTAGGAGTTTAACTCCAAAATGGGATTTATCTTGCGTTCTTTGGTCTCTTACAAAGGCGCCGTACGAACCTCTGTCTTCTGCTTCGTTAAAATTTTTAACTTACAAAACTGTCTTTCTTCTTGCCTTTGCGACCGCGCGTCGTAGAAGTGAGTTACATGCGCTTTCAGTAGAAACCGGCTTTATCAGATTCAATGAATCTGATGGCTCGTTCACTCTACTTTGTCAGTCAGGTTTTTTAGCCAAGAACCAGTTACCTTCGGTCCTTCCTAAACCAATCACGGTTCCCAGTCTTTCTGCGAGCTGTGGTCCGTTGGATGCCGACAGACTTCTATGTCCCGTTAGAGCTCTTAAGCTTTACCTTAAGAGAGTTAAAGGGACAAGGGGCCGTAGGAAGAGGTTGTTTCTCCCTCTGATAGGATGTAAGGATATATCAGCGGCTTCTATTTCCCGCTGGATATCCTGTACAATTAAATTAGCCTACACTAATCTTTCAGTTCGCGATCTTTCGTTTTTACGGATTCGTCCACATGAAATTAGAGCACTCTCCGCTAGTTGGGCCTTTTCCAACAATGTGCCTTTAGAGGATATTCTTCGTGCCGCGGTATGGAAATCTCAATCGACTTTTTCAAATTTCTACCTGCGATCTATGTCTAAGCAAACTGAAAATCTTCACTCTCTGGGGCCACTGGTGGCGTCTCAGCGAGTTATATGCTAAATTACATATTAGACACAACAATAAAGTACTTAACGATTGAAATTTATCAATCCATTCTCCTACTTTCACAGGCTGTTGTGTCTCAGTACTAAGTAAATAAATTAAATAAAAATAACTACAATGTGCTGCATTACCTGTAGGACTAGAAGTGTTGGCAGATGCCTCCCGACCGATGCTGAAAAGTCATCAGGTAATAAATGACTGGTAATGTATTTTTGACATAAAAATGAAGTTTTTAAAGTAAAACATATTTTTATTAGAAAATACTTACCAGTCATTTCATATTCCCGCCTCCCAACCCCGCGTCGTCAACCAACACTTACTTGAAAACTAAAAGTGACACGTTGACCTCGTGCGCCGGTATTTACCGGTGACCGTGTATATCACACAGGCGTGAGGGATACGCTAGGCGAGTTCTTTTTCTGGATGAATTAAGGGTTAGGAGATGTATATATCAGGTAATAAATGACTGGTAAGTATTTTCTAATAAAAATATGTTTTACTTTAAAAACTTCATTTTGAGATCCCTGGTTTAGGGGCATTTTTTACCCCTTTGTAAACAATGCAAATTTAGGTGCCATTGCTCAGAACGAGCAATGGCACCTAAATTTCCATTGTTTACCAAAACGAAATGATTTAACAATTTTAAAGACTTTATGGCGAGGTGATTAACCTTGGTAAAAAAATATCAATTTTAGTTACAACCGTTTCACGCCAAGCCCTCGACATGTAGGCAAAAATGTGGAATATATCTGTATAAATATTAGTTTAATTATTGATTCCAGTTAAAACAAATTGTAGCAAAAGGAGAAATTGCTCATTGCATTAACCCTTTCCCTCATAAACGAAGCTTTCTGATGCCTCCTGCAGCAGGCAGCTTTTTGAAAACATAAGAGACAAAAGAAGAAATTGCTCAAAACAAGCAATTTCTCTTTTTGTCACAATATTTTCCACTTTTAGTCATAGGTTATCAAAACATGCAATTTCTCCTTTTGTCACAATATTTTCCAATTTGAGTCATAGGTTATCCATTCAATTATAGATATTTTCTATTTTTTTAACAAAATATTTTCAAAGACGTCTGCTGCAGAATTGTTGTATGAGGTAAAGGGTTAAAAAGCTAGTGGGAAAGAGTCAAGTAAATTTTACGATCTGTTGACAGGTAGATTTTTTTAACTATGACCCCATGCTGCCCTTTTCTGAAAATCTGCTAAAAATCAGCAAAATTGAGTATTAACCCTCATCCTCATATAACTGACGCCTCTGCAGCAGACAGCTTTTTGAAAACATAGTTACAAAAGAAGAAATTGCTCAAAACAAGCAATTTCTCCTTTTGCACCAATGTTTTCCACTTTTAGTCATAATTATAGAGATTTTCTATTTTTTAACAAAATATGTTCAAAGTCGTCTGCTGCAGAATTGTTGTATGAGGGAAAGGGTTAAAAAGTGTGTGCTAGTGGGAAAGAGTCAAGTAAAAAAAAATAACTACAACAACATGCTGCCCTTTTCTGAAAATCTGCTAAAAGTCGGAAAAATTGAGGATTAAAGCTGGGTCGGTTGAAAAGTGTCAGGGAAGTTTAAAAGCTGTTGAATGAATCACTAATCACCAAGGAAATTACTGTAATTTAAAAAATTTAAAAACCCTAATTTCATTACCTCAATCTATGATGATGACTAGCTTTAAAACACGAGGCCCTGACAATGGACGTTAATTACTCGTTCCGTTGTTCGAGCTCTTCCATGATATAGATGACTTTTGACACCTCTGTAGCAGTCAGTGTGTGACAACGGGTACAAACCATAGGTACGAACTTAATTGTATAAAAACCAGCAACAATTGAAGAAAGAGTGCAATCCTTTCCCCAATACAGAAAACTTGAAAATATTGTTGACAAGAGAAAGTTGATGCAAGGCATCAATGTCGCCGGAAAAGACTGCATTGATTTATTTATGTATTCTTGACTTTCCTTAGTCTATTCAAACATTAGGAACATTGAAATGAAAACAGTTGCTTATAAATTTTATATTCATACCTATACATTAGGGTATCTATAACAAATTAACGAAATGTGTACACATTTATCTTGGCTTAAATTTAATTTTGCTGTTGTTACTTATTTAAATAATAGTATTCATTCATATAATTTCAATATTTGTCAATCTTATTCGAATCACAAGGTAAATATCCTGGTATTGCTTTAAAGGGAGGTAATTTGAAGAAAACAAAAGTCTTCAAAAGGAGAAATATATCAGCATTTATACCGTCTACAGTTTAAATTGTTCTATTGTTTGTGGATTTAAAAATGTTCTTTTTTTCTTATTTCTACATGTACAACGAAATATTGCGGCTTCTCGTTGACGCTTTGCGTCAAACATTCGTCTTGTACTTGTCTAAAATAAAATAATATCACTCGCTTTTTCATATCGAAATGCGCGTGCGCGAAAATCGATGTTAAAGGTCACGAAACTACACAACAGAATAGGGTCTATATTTAGCTTAGAAACAGTTCCTACTTTAGATATTCATGGATTAACATTATTAAATGAATTCTACACAAATCAAGACATCTCTTTGAACATGAAAACAACATTTAGTAAGTTAAAATTGCTATTAAAAGGAGAATCCAAAATTGACCTCAATGATGACACATAAGAGTCTGCATTAGGGGGTGTTGGTTCACGTCTTGAAGGGACCACTTTTGTCTTCGTAAATAAGACAAAAAACTTAAATGCGAGTGAAATAAAAAAAACTGCAAACATTAAAAAATCGGAATATTTATTTCATTTTAGATGTGTCATTTATTAGTGTTCGTAAACAACCACAATTGTAATATGTTCAAATCATCTAGATTTGTTTCTTTCTAATAATAAGCCGCCCTCCCATGTGATTTCCGAAAACATATTAAAAATAGAAGTCGCGGGCTTCTGCCCGGCGACTAATAAAAGAAGAAATTTCTTAAATTAAGTAATGTCTCCTTTTCACACAATGAAGATAAAGGTTTGGGTTAGTAGTCTGTATCTATGTTAACCCTTTCCTTCATATAGACGCTTTCCGACGCTTCTGCAGCAGACAGCTTTTTGAAAACATAGCGACAAAAGAAGAAATTGCTCAAAACAAACAATTTCTCCTTTTGCCATTGTGCAATGTTTTCCACTTTTAGTCTTAGGTTATCCATTCAATTATAGAGATTTTTTGATTTTTTGACAAAATATGATCAAAGTTGTCTGCTGCAGAATTGTCATATGAGGGGAAGGGTTGAAGTCAACTTTTTACCCTTTCGAACTTCCAGACGTATTTTGACGCATTTGCAGTAAGCCATATCCTTTTGTAACCATATGTTCAACTCTATTAAATCATTTCCAAAATACAATCAAATCTGCAGCAGACAATTTTGAAATCATACCCACAAAAGTATGGAAAATCTGTATAATTAAATGAAAGAATAATTATTGAAAAGAGTTGAAAACACTATTATGGCAAATGAAGAAATTGCTGCAAAGGCATCAGAAAGCGTCTGTATAAGGGGAAAGGGTAATTAATAATGCATTCATGTGATATAAGATAGATTTTCCACAATTTTGTGAAGACGTGTATGTTTTCAAAGTTGTTTGTTTCTTATTTTTCATAATGTTGGAAAAGGGTTAAACAATTACGCAATTTGCAGCCAGGGCACATTTGCTGACTTCTCTCACCTGAGTACCTGTTTATACAAGTAGCTAGGTAACGATGGAGAGGTACAGGTTCAATATTAATCTCAGAAAAAAAGACAGGATTTGCACTCAGAAGTTTAGATTCCGCCTTCGCTGAGAGGTAAGTGCCATGTATTTGGAAATGGGCGTCCTAGGTTTGATGCCCTTAAGTTGTCATGACGGTCCTCAGGTGGAGTACTCTTGGGCAAGGCACCTAAATTCCTATAGAACTGGTTTGTTTTCCAAGGGATCATGAATAAGTTAAACTCCAATTAAACAAACAAACAAACAATTAACAATTTATATTTCAGTCCTGTAAAAACAGAATATGCACTGTAAACTTAATTTATAGAATTATATAGGCTTACAGAAATGAACTTAATTTGATTTTTTTTAAGCATTATATTGGCCATTAAACATTCTATTGATGTTCTTTTTTAACCCTTTTCCAAAAACAGACGCTTTCTGATGCCTCTGCAGCAGATCACTTTGACATCTGCTACATAGTTGCTGAATGTGGTAAAGATTTAAAGTGTACAAGTTAATTAACCCTTTCCCTCATATAGACGCTTTCTGACGCCTCTGCAGCAGACGGCTTTTTGAAAACATAGTGACAAAAGAAGAAATTGCACAAAACGTGCAATTTCTCCTTTTGCCACATGTTTTCCGCTTTTTGTCATAGTTTATCCATTCAATTATAGAGATTTTCTATTTTTTGACAAAATACATTCAAAGTCGTCTGCTGCAGAATTGCCGTATGAGGGAAAGGGTAAAGACATTTTAAATGGCAAATGAAATATTTTTAATTTCTGTTTTGTCAAATCGTTTACAATCAAAATGTGATTTAATCCATTAATTTATTTTGTATTATCAAAAACATGAACAGAAAACAAATTAATCAGTTCCCCCACAATGTTTTCAACTCGATATCAAAATGAAACATTGAGTTTGATATTCTATCCTCACATGTTTTAAATGCAGACTAAAAATATGATATCAGGAAAATAATTAACTCTTACCTTCTGCAGCTGGCGACTTGAAAATGTTGTTAGCAAATGGAGATAAAGCTTAATTAAACTGAGCAATTTTTCCTTTTTCCTCAATGTTTTTGACTCTATTAATTATTTATACATTTAATGATAGAGATTCTTTTATATTATTTGTCTAAATGTTGTCAAAGTCGTCTACAGGAGATTTGTTGTATGTCGGAAAGGGTTATATAACCCTTTCCCATATACGAAAATTTTGCAGCAGACGACTTCGAACATATTTTGTCAAAAAAATGGAAAATCTCTAAAATTGAATGGATAACCTATGACTAAAAGTGTAAACATTGTGGCAAAAGAAAAAAATGCTCGTTTTGAGCAATTTCTTATGTTGTTACTATGTTTTCAAAAAGTCGTCTGCTGCAGAGGCATCATAAAGCGTCTATATGAGGGAAAGGGTTAAGGAGCCATTCTTTCTTGCCATTTCTCATTAGAATGTACCCATAATAAATAAATACAATGGCCCGGGGATCTCCGATATATAATTACTGTTTTTGTTTCGAGTGATTACACACGGAGTTAGCCTGACCATTGTGATTGCGTGTCACCGAAGAAAATCGCAATTAACTGTTTGAACTTTTGAACAATCTTTTTTCTGTGTCAGTTACAGAATTTTACAAGCGGATTCTTATTTCATTATAAATACATTCAAGGAAATACAAGATAGAGTTCTCTATTACTTATATATACATTCAAGGAAATACAAGATAGAGTTTTCTATTACTTATATAATTATATACATTAAGGAAATACAAGATAGAGTTCTCTATTACTTATATATACATTCAAGGAAATACAAGGTAGAGTTCTTTATTACTTATATAATTATACATTCAAGGAAATACAAGGTAGAGTTCTTTATTACTTATATATACATTCAAGGAAATACAAGGTAGAGTTCTCTATTACTTATTATACATTCAAGGAAATACAAGGTAGAGTTCTCTATTACTTATATATTCATTCAAGGAAATACAAGGTACACGGTTCTCTTAATTACTTAACCCTTTCCCTCATATAAACGCTTTCTGACGCCTCTGCAGCAGACGGCTTTTTGAAAACATAGTGACAAAAGAAGAAATTGCACAAAACGTGCAATTTCTCCTTTTGCCACAATGTTTTCCACTTTTAATCATAGGTTATCCATTCAATTATAGAGATTTTCCATCTTTTGACAAAATATGTTCAAAGTCGTCTGCTGCAGAATTGTCGTATGAGGGAAAGGGTTACTTAAAGTTTGCTGATTAACCTGTTACAGGAGACATTTGAAAACATAATGGAAAAAGAAGAAATTTATCAAAGTATTTACTCCTTTTACAAGAATGTTTTCAACTCTTCTTCATTTTTTTCTTCAGATGTTTTGATTTCACGACTGCTATATATATGTATCCGGTTTAACTATTAACCCTTTCCCACATACAGCAAATCTGCAGCAGACGACTTTGAAAACATAATGACAAAAACCTGTAAAATCTCCATATATATCCGGTTTAACTATAAACCCTTTCCCACATACAGCAAATCTGCAGCAGACGACTTTGAAAACATAATGACAAAAACCTGTAAAATCTCCATAAAAGATAGCTTAATTGTTAACCCTTTTCCTCATACGGCAATTCTGCAGCAGACGACTTTGAACAAATAGTGTTTTCAAAAAGCTGTCTGCTGCAGAGGCGTCAGAAAGCGTCTATATGAGGGAAAGGGTTAATTAAAGTTGAAAACATTGTAGCCAAAGGAGAAATTGCTCATCATGAGCAATTTCACCTTTGGTCACATTATGTTTCAAAAGTCGTCTGCTGCTATTGAGTCAAAATGCGTCTGCAGGTGGGAGAGGGTTAAACAATTCCTTATACAGATCAGACTTATTTTAACCCTTTCCAAAATACAACAATCTGTAGCAGACGACTTCTAAAATATTATAGCAAAAATATGAAAAATTTCTATAAAGGCAATATTGAGATTTTTGCAAACAATACAGATTCAGGTGAGTCAGCTCGTATCGAGCTGTCTCACCTGAAATCAGCATTGTTTGTCTTTTAGTTACCAAAATAGTCCAAAACTTTCATTACATGAGAAATGGGCACATCCGATTTTGAACATGGAAGAGTCTTCTTTAACCCTTTCCCTAATACGACAATTCTGCAGCAGACGACTTGGAACGTATTTTGTGCAATTTCTTCTTTTGTTACTATGGTTTCAAAAAGCTGTCTGCTGCAGAGGCGTCAGAAAGCGTCTATATGAGGGAAAGGGTTAAACAATTCGGCACTGAAAGAGTTAATGAAAGTTATAGTTATTGAATATATAGAGTTGAAAAACCGTATGACAAAAAGGTGTAATAGCTCATAATGTTATTGCCACTTATTATGTTCTAAAAAGTTATCTGCTGCAAATGCCCCAAAATGTGTCTGCAAGTGGTAAAGGGTTAAATGAATGGGCGTTTTACCTGTTAACCCTTTCCCTCATACGACAATTCTGCAGCAGACGACTTTGAACGTATTTTGTCAAAACATAGAAAATCTCCATAATTGAATGGATATCCTATGACAAAAAGTGGAAAACATTGTGGCAAAAGGAGAAATTGCACGTTTTGTGCAATTTCTTCTTTTGTCACTATGTTTTCAAAAAGCCGTCTGATGCAGAGGCTTCAGAAAGCGTCTTTATGAGGGAAAGGGTTAAAGAATTAAAAAAAGAAAAGAAGTAGACGGTAAATTTAATTTGCAATATATGCTACTGTTGAAAACATTTAAATACTATTTAAAAACAAAATTAAATCTGAAGTGTGAAGAAGTTTCCTTACATTTTTTGCTCATTTAAATTTTAATAATCCCTTTCCTTCATATAGACGCTTTCTGACGCCTCTGCAGCAGACGGCCTTTTGAAAACATAGTGACAAAAGAAGAAATTGCTCAAAACGAGCAATTTCTTCTTTTGCCACAATGTTTTCCACTTTCAGTCATAGGTTATCCATTCAATTATAGAGATGTTCCACTTTTTGACAAAATATGTTCAAAGTCGTCTGCTGCATAATTGTCGTATGAGGAAAACATTTAAATACTATTTAAAAACAAAATTAAATCTGAAGTGTGAAGAAGTTTCCTTACATTTATTGCTCATTTAAATTTTAATAATCATTAAATTTGTCCTTATTTTTTTAACCCTTTTTCAACTAACAGTTGCATTTTGACATACTTGCAGCAAATGACTTTTGAAAACATTGTGGGAAAAAGAAAAATTGGTCATAACAAGCAAAATATTTTGTCCATTTCATTTATTATACTTTATACTATCATTTTAGACTTTTTCCATATGCCATGATGCTTTAGTATGTGAGTAAGGGTAAATTCATACCTTGGTGTTATCAACAGTGAAATAACAGAATAAAGTTAACTTCTTGCTCCCTATATTTTTGAGCCTGTCCATGGTAGTAAAAGGTAGTACGTACATGTTGACATTTCTGTAGAGTGACTGTAAATTCCGATCAGCCTGCAATCAGCTCGATCCATTCTATCAGAATCTACACAAATTGTCAGAAGCTTCTCATAATTATGTGTAGTGAGTGTAAATTCAGATCAGCCTGCAATCAGCTCGATCCATCCTATCAGAATCTACACAAAATGTCAGAAGCTTCTCATAATTATGTGTAGTGAGTGTAAATTCAGATCAGCCGGCAATTAGCTTGATCCATCCTATCAGAATAAACACAAAATGTCAGAAGCTTCTCATAATTATGTGTAGTGAGTGTAAATTCAGATCAGCCGGCAATCAACTCGATCCATCCTATCAGAATAAACACAAAATGTCAGAAGCTTCTCATAATTATGTGTAGTGAGTGTAAATTCAGATCGGCCTGCAATCAGCTCGATCCATCCTATCAGAATCTACACAAAGTGTCTGGAGCTTCTCATAATCATGGTTATGTAATATGGGATTACAGTCTTCCCGAAAGTTATATCAGTCCTTCAGTCCCAACCGGCAAAAAGTCCTTCAGACTGACAAATTTTCATGTGAAAATTGGTTTAACAAAGAAGGAAAATTATACATGCAAAATGAGATTTTGGACTAGCTGAAAGGTTTCAAGAGATTTAGTGAAGTCTGCTGTGAAAAGTGCAGATGCACATGCTGATCTGAATCTACAATGTTCACATAAGTCAATTTGTTCAATGGATGACCTAGGACCTTTCACACATGTCAAAGATTGTAATGAGTTTTCTTACTCCAAATTTAAACACGTTTAGTCATTGTTTTCTTTTCAAGATAATATTATCAAATAAATAAGCAATCTCTTTTTTTCCCACAATGTTATTGAAACCGCATCAGAAATATACGTCAAATTTGTTCATTCTGTTACCGTTTTTAATCTATTAAGGAGAGCTGTCAATCTAGGTCGCGAGTTCGAACTCTGACTAATGTTTGATTCAAGTAGTTGTGAATTAATTGCGTCATTGACATCTCCCACCAAGGGACTAAATAGTCTGTGTGGAATGGTAACTGGATGTTTGTGAAATATGTTGTGTGAAGTACTTGTGCGAGATAGCAAGGAAAAACATCACCTGTCAACCCTTTCCTTAACCCTTTCCCCCATATAGACGCTTTTTGACGCCTCTGCAGCAGACAGCTTTTTGAAAACAAAGTGGCAAAAGAAGAAATTGCTCAAAACGAGCAATTTCTCCTTTTGCCACAATGTTTTCCACTTTAAGTCATATGTTATCCATTCAATTATAGAGATTTTCTATCTTTTGACAAAATATGTTCAAAGTCGTCTGCTGCAGATTTGTTGTATGAGGGAAAGGGTTAATACAGCAAACCTGCTTGCATCTGACGACTTGGAACATGTCTACTCAAAAATATGGAAAATCTCTATAATCGAAGGTATAATTACTGATAAAAGTTGAAAACATTGTGGTAAAAGCAGAAATTGATCGATTTGAGCAATTTTCTCCTTTTGTCACGGTGCTTTCAAAAGTTGTCTGCTGCAGATGCGTCAAAATACATCTATAGGTGGGAAAGGGTTAAGTAAACACAGAACTATCTGCCATGATATGACTGAAATATCTTTGAAAACAGCATTGAACTTGAATCTATGAATCAATCATTACGTCCTTATTGACTTCTTACAGAAGAAATAAATCTGAACAAATAAATTGTTGATCCGCTTAACTCTTTCCCTCTTGCAGATGCATCTCCAGTAGATGACTTTTGAAAACATTGAGACAAAAGGAGAAATTGCTCATAATGATTCTTCTCCTCTGAATCTGCTAGTTGGATTCCAATATATATAAGTTGGTAGAAATTCAAGATTATTTTGTAGAAATATTCCTTCAGTTCCTTCTTCTTAATTGTTTCCCTCATGCAACAATTCTGCAGCAGGCGACTTTGAACATATTTTGTCAAAAAAATGGAAAATCTCTATAATTAAATGGATAACCTATGATGAAAAGTGGAAAACATTGTGGCAAAAGGAGAAATTGCACGTCTGCTGCAGAGGCGTCAAAAAGCGTCTAAATGAGGGAAAGGGTTAAAAAATTATTTCAAATCATATTGAACAATTAAAAGACATAGCAAGCAGACGGCATCAGAAAGAGGAAGTGACTATTTGCCCGACGGTCGGGTGTATAAGAAACCGTTCTTTATAGACCTGACCGTCCGGCAAGTAAACCAAGGCTAGCTATTCGCTCGACAGGATTTTTGATATAAAGGGAGGTAATTGAGAAAATCATTGATGAACCATTTCTCCTTTCACCACATTCCTATATACATTAACCCTTTCCCTCATACAACAATTCTGCAGCAGACGACTTTGAACATACTTTGACATAAAGGGAGGTAATTGAGAAAATCATTGATTCAATTAGAAGTAATATAGAACTGCTGAGATGTTTTCTTAACCCTTTCCCTCATATAGACGCTTTCTGACGCCTCTGCAGCAGACGGCTTTTTGAAAACATAGTGACAAAAGAAGAAATTGCACAAAATGTGCAATTTATCCTTTTGCCACAATGTTTTCCACTTTTTGTCATAGGTTATCCATTTAACTATGGAGATTTTCTATGTTTTGACAAAATAAATTCAAAGTCGTCTGCTGCAGAATTGTCGTATGAGGGAAAGGGTTAAGTAATTAACATCGAAACAAAAAGAAACAGCTCTTTTTGACACTTGATCTTACTTCTTGTAAGATCATGCCAAGAATTGCTCATACATTTGAGAAAAAGAGGCAGGCATCACCTGATTGTGTTAGCCTGTGCCGAAATTCTCATACATTTAAACCTTTTTTACAAAACTAAAGAACCAGCTTCTAAATTGGATTACTTAAATATAAACAAATACACTACATCTGTAAGTGAAGTTTAATTGTTGAATTAAGTTGATACTTATTATGAGCAAATTCGACTTTTGTCACAATGTTTTCAAAGTTGTCTGCTTTAGATGTGTCTATAGATGGAACAAGTTTAATTAAATATGTACCCATATAATATAAATCTGTCAAAATGTTTTTGGAAATATAATTAACCCTTTCCCTCATATAGACGCTTTCTGACGCCTCTGCAGCAGACGGATTTTTGAAAACATAGTGACAAAACAAGAAATTGCTCAAAACGAGCAATTTCTCCTTTTGTCACAATGTTTTCAACTTTTGTTCATATTATAGAGATTTTCTATTTTTTGACAAAATATGTTCAAAGTCGTCTGCTGCAGAATTGTTGTATGGGGAAAGGGTTAAACATTGTTTAACCATGTAAATAATCTGCAGCAGACAAATTTAAAAACATCTAGACAAAATTATGGAAAATATCTATATATACAAAATTCTATTGCATAGAATTAATTGGAAGACATTGTGATAAAAAGGTGAAGTTGCTCAATATGAGCAATAACTCCTTTTGTCACAGTGTTTTCAAGAGTCTGTATGTGGGGGAGGTTTAAGAATGAGCATGTTCCTTTCTTACTTGAGCAATCCTTACACAATTTTCACAATTTAGTCACAATGTGTCTATGTGGAAAAGCAGCCAGTTGCTTGGGAAGATTGTTGTGTGGAGTACTGGTGTTAGAAAACCAGGAAATGCATGAGTAGGTGAACTGGCCGCCGTGATATGACTGAGAAATTGTTAAAAACGGCGTTAAACCCCAATCAATCAATCGATCAATCACAATGTGTATATACGTACAGTCCAACCTGTTTTTAACCCTTTCCCTCATACGACAATTCTGCAGCAGACGACTTTGAACGTGTTTTGTCAAAACATAGAAAATCTCCATAATTGAATGGATAACCTATGACAAAAAGTGGAAAACATTGTGGCAAAAGGAGAAATTGCACGTTTTGTGCAATTTCTTCTTTTGTCACTATGTTTTCAAGAAGCCGTCTGCTGCAGAGGCGTCAGAAAGCGTCTATATGAGGGAAAGGGTTAATGACCAACCATAGGAAGAGAACAATCAGGTGGTCTTTAACCCGCTCCCACATTATACAAACAATCCGCAGCAGATGACTTTGGAAAGATCCAGGCAAAGACACGGAAAACATCAATAAATAGTAGGTGTAATTACTAAAAAGAGTTGAAAACATTGTGGCAAAAGAAGAAATTACTCGTATTCAAAAGTTGTCTGCTGCAGAGGCGTCAGAAAGCATCTGCATGTGGGAAAGGGTTCATTACAGGGTAATTTTTGCAGAAAATGAGTACTTGGTAAATAAAAAAATGGTTGCTATAGACAGGGTATTGCTAAACAAAGGTTGACTTTAGCACAGGTTTGACTGTATATGAGAATAATTTCAGGGACAGACTCACTTTCAAGTCAACTTTCTCCAGTTATGCCAGAGCTAAAATTTATATATCCCCTTAATTAGTGAAATTTAGTTTGATATCACTTTAATTGTCTGGGTCCAATTCCACCAACCTTACTTAGTGCTAAGTAATACTTAAATACTTAAAGGCATATTTCATAATTTTTGTTTCTCTAATATTTTGTAATACATGAATTGTGAAATGTATTTAAGTATATGACTAATTTGACATAAATAGTTACCTTGCTGACAAACAATTCTTTTTAAGAAAAGAAATCGTTTGGCATTTTAATTAGGGAAACAAAAATGATGAAATATGCGTTTAAGTATTTAAGTATTACTTAACGCTAAGTATTGTTGGTGGAATTGGACCCAGATCTCTAACTGGAGCACTCCTCACCCAATCCAGGGGTTGTAAGTTTGAACCCTAGCATGGCCAACATTCTTTCCGACGTTTGACAAAGGTCACTGTGACAAGCGGCATTCGTCTTCCAATAATGGGCTACATTCTATGTGGTAAAGCAGCCAGTTGCTTGGAAAGAATGTTTTGTGGAGTAGTCGGTACTGGTGTGAGAAAGCCAGGAAACACATTATATAATATACGTAATGCTACAATAAATTTATCAATAGGAGCAGTTCTTCATTTTGCCATGATGTTTTGGAAATTCATCTCCTGCACATGCTTTGAATCGCGTCTGCATGTTTGAAAGGGTTTAAACTCCGCGTTTCATATTGCACAAAAAATTAAACCATTAAGCGATTTAACTCCCCTTTTACGCATGCAGATGATTTCTGACGCCTGTGCAGCAGGTGACTTTTGAAAACATTGCGTCAAAAGGAGCAATTTCTACTTTTGCCACAATGTTTTACTCTATTTAATAAATACACTTTCTTTCATTAAGGTTTTCAATAGTTTTGTCTAAATATTTCCGATGACGTCTGGATTGTATGTGGGAAAAGGTGAAGAAGTAATACCAATTGAACTGAACGGCCTTTCTGAAGAAAAGAGAATAAATGTTGTGCTGTCCAATCACAGAAGAGTAAACGACTGCGAAATATACATAAAATCTGCTTAATATTTTCGTCGGGCTAATAGCCCACAGTTTGTAGACCCGACGGTCGTCTGAATAGTCAGAAGATCCTTATTGGCCCGACGGTCTGGCGAATAGCCAGTAGCAACATACACACAATGACAGTCAGGCAAATAGCTTCGGCCTAAGAAAGAGGGTAAAATTAACTTTTAGCTTCAAATAACATTTCTTACTTATCCTCCTAATCCACTAGACCAATTGCAATCAAACTTCACAGGAATAGTCTTTTTGTAATCCTCTTTCATAATTGTTCGAATTATTCTTGGAGAATTTTGGTTGCCGGTGGGAAAGAAAAAGGGAAACCAATATGCCTAAAAGTAGAAATTGACTACAATAAGACATTTCTCCTTTTGTCACAATGTTTTTTTTCGATTGTCGTCGAAAAATCACATCTGTAAGCGGGAAATGGTTACATCCTTCCCGTGGAAGTGGAACCCTTTCCGTGATACTATAACAGTTCGAATATTGAAAATATTGTTGAAAATGGAGCTTTTGCTGACAGTGAGCAATTCCTCCTTTTCACACAATGCTTTCAAACATGTTTCAAATTAATTCCTTCATATTTGAACGTTTTACTATGGACATTCTTTTACTCAACACATTTTGAATAACATGCTAGAGATGAATGATAACGAGCAATGTTGCCTTACATCAAGGGGAAAAATATATAGTTGAAACCTTTGTGAAAAAAGAGGAAATGAGTCACAATAAACAATTTTGCAGCCATCTGCTGCACATGCGTCAACAAGCGACTGTAAGCGGGGAAGGGTTGAACCGTTTCCGTTATAGCTACTTAGTTACATACGAATGTTGAAAGTGTATTTGCAAACGGAGCAATTGCTGACAATGAGGAATTCCTCCTTTCCAAACAATGCTTTGAAACATGAATCAATCTTTTTTTCTATAACTTAAATAACGAAAACATTTGTCTACAGTTATTATTTTAACCGTTGCCCCTTTTAGACACATTTGACTCACCTTAACAGATGAATGATAATCAGCAAGTTTGTCTTTTCCACAATGTTTTCATCACTATTCAAAATAGGAAATAGAAATCAAATCTACAAATTAGAGATAAGTTAATTTCAACATTGATTGATTGGGGTTAACGCCTTTTTATAACATTTCCTTAGTAATACCACGGCGGCCAGTTCACCTACAAATGTATTTCCTGGTTTTCTCATGCAAGTACTCCACACAACAATCTTCCCAAACAACTGGCTGCTTTTCCACATTGGTGAAAGACGAATGACGCATGTCGCATTGACTTTTGTCAAACGTCGGAAAGAAATTTGGCCAAAAATGTTAACATACACACGAGTTATGACCGCAAGGTCATTATTTATTTCATAATTGAGGCACTTCTAGCGACTTTGGGACAACATTTATAATGTATTAATGCGTTAATTGAAGAATCAAAGTCCGTCAACGTGTAATCTAGTCCTTAATGTATCTGTTGACAAATAAACTAGAAATGTAGTCTAAATAGGTTTTTGTAAATTAACCTTGTACAACATCTGTAATCAATACTTTATGAGTTGTCTCTGTCTGTAAAGCTTGGAGGTATAATCCGGCGTCCGGTCGGCTGTCTGCCTGAATGTGTATTCGTCCGTCTGTCATGGATTGCATGTATTGGTCAACACGTTGTTACTGTATGGCAGATTTATTTCAAAGTGGTCACACTTATACCGTGTGATCAGGAGAACGGCAAAGTACTAGGTACATAACTCTGGTCTGTTTATTTTAGTTATCTCCATTTTTCCTTATTTAGTTCAGCGATTGTCTCAATTAATTTCCATTGTATCCATTTCAATCTTGGTTTGTAGGTGACCTACATATTTGCAGTGCACCATTACCATAACTTTAGCATGCTGCGTTTGGAGTGTGTATATTTTTGTCTTTCCATGTTCTCACTTAGTATATGACTTTCACGTGCAACACATGCGTTCCGTGAAATGCCCCTGTTCGTTAATGAGTGCTTCCCCATGCTGTGTACTTTGTCCGGAGCGACTGACTGTCTGTCCGTCTTTGTGTTTGCATTAATGGGTCAAAACTTTGTTTCTGTTTCGCGTATACATACATTTCAAAGTCGTCACACGTATACATTGGGATTAGGAGATCGATACAATATTTTGAACACAAATCTGATCTGGTTTTTTAGGTGTAACTTATTTTTTTATTTCTTCGGTTATTGTCTCAATAGATGTCCAATGTATCAATTTAAGACTTGGTGTATAGGGAACTCAGAGCTACAGATGTGCAGTGCAAAAAGATACATAACTCTAGCATGCTTTCGATTGTCTTTCATTTATCAGCATGATTACAATATACATTGTGGATCTTTAGTGATTTCTGAACTGGAAATATTTTAATTAAGGGTCGCTGCTCGGTTTTTTGTCAACCTTTTGTCCTTTCTGATTTATTTTCTTTATACAAGAAAAGGGTCAAACTTTGATACATAAGGTATTATGTTATTGGCAGGCAGTATGTGTTGCTTCACACATTTTTGGTTTCGTTTGTTTTAAAGGTCATTGTTTATTATTTCAACAATGTTTGTCCATATTATCTATGCCATATATTTTCAACTACCATATGCCCCTATACCATTAGCGCTTTAAGCGCTTTGATTAAAGATATCAGCACAATAAGGGGTGGAAAACAAGTATCAATATTAGTAATCGAGTACCCATATACTTTAACGATCGATTACTCGGGTACTCTCAAGAGATAAAAAATTATCACATTGTTCTTCATTGAATTGTGATTGCAATCAAGTTGTCAATTAAAATGGATTAAAATGGATTAAGTAGCATTAATACATTTGCTACTTAGGCTCAGTTGATTGATTCTAAGGGCTCTCTTGGCTTGGTCGTATTTTTAGAGATTTTGTATCATTTTTCCTGGATGTTTTCAGACTCTTCTGCTGCAGATTTGTTAGAATTAAAAATGTATCCAAGTGAGAAAAGGTCAGCCTCAGTTAACCCTTTCCCTCATACGACAATTATGCAGCAGACCACTTTGAACATATTTTGTCAAAAATTAGAAAATCTCTATAATGTTGAATGAATAATCTTAGTATGACTAAAAGTGGAAAACATTGTGGCAAAAGGAGAAATTGCTCATTTTGAGCAATTTCTTCTTTTGTCACTATGTTTTCAAAAAAGCTGTCTGCTGCAGAGGCATCAGAAAGCGTCTATTTGAGGAAAAGGGTTAATTAAATCAATTTAAGAATTAATTACAATTAAATATTTATATTTCGTGTTAATTTCATGACTCATAAATAGCGTTGCTTTCCCATTACATATTTGAAAGATCTGAAGCAGAAGATGCATTTGGACATGTTTGCAGGGTCACGACCTCTGGAATACAATGAACAAATTGGAGGTATTTTCCTGATGAAAAATGAGCAATTTCTTCTTTTGCCTCTATGTTTCAACTCTATTCAATAATTATATATACTTTTCATTTATAGAGTTTTTTACCTATTTTTCGTCTAAATGATTTACTTCAGATGTGTTGTTTGTGGGAAAGTGTAAACGAAATTAAATTAAGAGTTAATTAGAATAAAGTATTTCTAATTTGGATTAATTTTATGATTCCTAAATGAATTGTTTACCTATTTTTGTCTAGATGATTTAATTCAGATGTGTTATCTGTGGAAAAGGGTTAACAAAATAAATTAAATTAAGAGTTAATTAGTATAAAGTATTTCTAATTTGGATTAATTTTATGATTCTTAAATGACGTTGATTTCCCACATTTAAAAAATCTGTAGCTAGAATACGGATATATATATGGAAACTCATAAACGAAAGTATGTTGTGTATAATTATTGAAATAAGATGAAAATATGATGGCAAAAGGAGAAAATGCTCATCAAATGCATCTGCATGTGGGAAAGGGTCAATGCTTCATCAGATAGAGATGACTTGTGATGCCTCGAGCAACATCCCCACAATTATATTGGGGGTAAGGGAGATAGCAGGGTGGATTTGGGGTCTTGTAAATTTAATTTAAATTAAAATTAGCAATTCACAAATGAACCCGACAGCGTAATTAAGCTTCTGTCATGTAATTTGCTAGCATTGGGCAACAGCAGTGTGCTATTTTCCGTACTCACACACTCAATTTATTTTTTTGTCTTTTTTGTTTTTCCTGCCTCGATCCTGTTATACGAGGGATGACCCAAAAGTTAGGATTTTTTTCGTCATTTCAACACAAATGAACCTTATAGTAATAAACCTGATTCTAAAGACGTCTGCTCCATGTACCAATATGCTATTTTGTAAAGATTATAAGATCCAAATAGAAATCTATTATGATTAAAAATCAACACCAAATTTCAGGATAATTCGATTCAGATAGTTATATTACTGCTATAATTTTACACTTATTCATGAATTACCAGAATTAGGCCATCTGAGATCCACCTGCAGACGCCTATTTTCCCTTTCCCACATACAGCAAACCTGCAGCAGATGAATTTGAAAGCATGTTGGCAAAAACCCAGAAAGTCTCTATAAATGAAGGTATAATTAATGAGTTGAAAACATTGTGGCAAATGGAGAAATTTCTCGTTTTGAGCAATTTCTGCTTTTACCACAATGTTTTCATAAGTCGTCTGCTGTAGAGGCATCAGAAACAGTATATATTGGGGAAAGGGTTAATGCATCTATAGCAGATAACTATTGAAAACATTGTGGCAAAATCAGAAATTGCTCATATAGTTCAATTTTATTTTATTTATTAACTACTTTCATTTATTGAGATATTCCACATTTTGCCTAGATGTGTTCAATGTTGACTGTTGCAGATTTGTTGTTTGCACGAAAGCCTTAACGCTTTCTGACGCCTCTGCAGTAGACGGCTTTTCGAAAACATAGTGACAAAAGAAGAAATTGCTCAAACGAGCAATTTCTCCTTTTGCCAAAATGTTTTCCACTTTTAGTCATAGGTTATCCATTCAATTATAGAGATTTTCCATGTTTTGACAAAATATGTTCAAAGTCGTCTGCTGCAGAATTGTCGTATGAGGGGTTAACCCTTTCCCACATACAACAACTCTACAGGGACCGACTTAACTCTTTTACGCATACAACAATATTGCAACAGAGGATGTCGAAAACATCTTGACAAACATATGGAAAATCTCAATAAATGAAAAAAATAATTAATAAATAGAGTTGAAACATGAGAAATTTCTCCTTTTTCCATAATGTTTTTCAAAAATTGACTGCAACTGATGCGTCTCTAAATGAGAAAGGGTTAAGTTAAAATGTTTTGATAATTAAACTTCCGAAAGGGATTGCTTTCTTGGGGCCTCCTAGCAGGACTTCTCCCGATTGAAATCAGTAAATATAGGGTAGATATAAACAGTTTAATCGTTAAACCAGTTCAAATCCTCTGCCAATTGAGTAAAAAATAAAAAAATACTGCCGCAACTATTTTACAGGAGTCACCAACACTACCTGAATGCTTATAGTAAACTTGTAGTATTGGTAACCGGGCTTAAGTTGGGACAAGCTTTTCTTCTGCCCCCTTGACTGCCTCCATGATATCCCTTGAATGAATTCCTTTACGTTATTTGCATATCTTTTTACACTGTCTTTTGTTTCTTTGTTTTAATTTTTGCGTATTATGTAATTGGCGCTTTACTCTGTGATACTCCAAACAGTTATTTACGAATTTGAACATATTTTGTCAAAAAGTAGAAAATCTCTATAATTGAATGGATGATTATTATGTAAAAGTGGAAAACAGTGTGTCACTATGTTTTCAAAAAGCCGTCCACTGCAGAGGCGTCAGAAAGCTTCTATATATGAGAGAAAGGGTTAAATCAATTATAAAAAAAGTTAGGCACATTGTTACATACAGGCGTATTTTTGACCAAATGTTTCAATAAATTTATGATAATTTTTCATTGTCTTGTAGCATTTATTAAGTACTTAACCTCTTAACCTAACTTGACATCTTAACCCTTTCCCTCATATAGACACTTTCTGATGCCTCTGCAGCATAGAACTTTTGAAAACATTGTGACAAAAGGAGAATTGTGCAAAACAAGCAATTTCTACATTTATTACAATGATGTCAACTCTTGTCAATAATTAAATTTTCGTTAATTAAAAGACATAAATAATTTTATATTTTTGCCTTGATGTCATCATAGACGTCTGCTTCAGATTTGTTGTAAGGTGGAAAGGCTTAAGAGTGATCTTCTTTAACCCTTTCCTACTTACAGACACATTTTGAAAACATTATGGTAAATAGAAAAATTACTTTGCTTTTCAACTCTATTCAATTATAGTTATACCTTCCTTATTAGGGATTTTTTAAACTTTTACCTAGACATATTTAAACTTATCTTATGAAACTTTTGTTGTATGTGGGAAAGGGTTAAAAAGTCATCTTCTCTTAGAATATCTAAGGTAAACCTTGAATGAATGTATATTGTTTTACGGCGCATCGACAGCTAAGGTCATTTAGCGCGCATTTAAATTTAATTATTCATAAAACCTGGGTAAACAAACCAGTACTAGGCTAGAAAATGTGCCTTGCCCAATGGCACTCCACCATGACCGTAGTGCCGCGATTGGGGATCGAACCCGGGACACCCAGTTTCGAAATCCCGACGCTAACCACTCGACCACAGCGGATTCCTCAAGGTAAACCTTGAAATAGCAGGACAATTAAATTTTGATACATGGTTTTGATTTAAAATTGACTTGTTTAGAGCAGTTTGATATATATAGGATCTGACATGAGTTGTCATTTCATATAAAGTTTTATTAAACGAGTTCAAGATTTTTTGTTATTAAGCGAGCCTGTGGCGAGCTTAATAACAAATATCTTGGACGGGTTTAATAAAACTGTTTATGAAATGACAACGAATGTCAGATTCTTTTTATCACATGACGAAACACACAAAGAAAATCGGGTTTCCAAAGCTATTTTAATTTCGTCAGTAAACCGTATAACAATGTAACAAATAATTATGTTGAGGTCATATTCAGCTTAGTTTATTAAAAGTAATAATAAATAACACTCATGAGATATTATATCTATCACATAAAGTGACGTATTTCGATAAAAATGTACTTAATGTTTACAATATTTCTAGATGAAATTTACGGGTTTTCAGGCGCCAAAGTGACTAACATATGACGTCAAAACACTGATGTGATGTCATTTTCCTAGTATTAGGTCATGTTATATTACACATGTATATAAAGAAATATGTAATGGGTATATTACATCGGATACACGCATTGTCATGGGATATACCAGTATTACTGATAATTGATTAATTAATGTCAAGATGATAAATGATACCACTATTACTGGTAATTGATTCAGTAATGTCAACTGACCTACTACTGAAAGTAGAGTTAAACAGCATAAACAAACTACCAGTATACTATTGAATATGACTGACCCCCACCCCTGTCCCACATACAGACACCTTGTGACACTCCTCCTTTTTCCTTATTGTTTTCAACTAACAATTAATTTATATTACAGAGATTTTCAATGCTTTTGAATAGATGTTTTTAAGTGGTCTACTACATGATTTCAGTATGGGGGAAAGGGTTAAAACACATTTGACACAAACAAATGAAATACAAGCTCAAGTCATCAGGACATTATCGATATAAGGGGAAATTTATGAACCAACTTAATTCGTACCGACTATACTAGTTGTAAAAGTTAAATAGATGCATCAACTTTTTAGTAAGCAAGCCCTTCTCATTGAAGTGAAGTAAATACACTTTGATAGTTGCGGGGGATTATCTTGGCATTCTGCTCTGTGAATTCTATCTTCTAACATCTCTCCGTGAATATACATACTCTTGTTATGTGGAACTGTTTTGTTTTGTAAGAATTTGTTATTTCCTAGAACTGTTACTATTTTTGAGTTATGCTTGAGATAGGTTGGTGTAAATATTTATAATAATGCAATGATATGCATAGGATGTTCTTACATAGTGCTTAATAAAGATGATTTCTACTTAAATAGTATACTTATAAAATGGACTAAATCACTTTATGAATGAAAGGACTTTTTAAATTAACCCTTTCCCCACATGCAGACGCATGTGATGCAGGTGACTTTTTAAAATGTTGCTTATTGTATTGCTATTAATATTGCTTTCTACTTATGTCACAATGTTTTCAACAAAGGCTTACTTAAAATTCTACTCTCATTAAAATTTTATGGAGGTTGTCATTATTTTTGCAAAGATGTTTCAACCCTTTCCCACTTACAACAAATCTGCAGCAGATGACTTTGGAAATATATTTGCAAAATTATGGGAACGCTCTATATTCGGAAGTTTGATTAGTCAAAAGAGTTGAAAACATTGTAACAAATGGAGAAATTGCTCATGATGAGCAATTTCTCCATTTGTCACAATGTTTTAAAATTTTCTCAGCTGCAGAGGTGTCAGAAATCGTCTGTATGCGGGAAAAAGTAGTATGTTGGATGTAGATGCGACATAGGTAGTATGTGCGGTGTAGATGTGACATAAGTAGTATGTGGGGTGTAGATGAGACATAAGTAGTATGTGGGGTGTAGATGTTACATAAGTAGTATGTGGGGTGTAGATGTTACATAAGTAGTATGTGAGGTGTAGATGTTACATAAGTAGTATGTGGAGGTGTAGATGTGACATAAGTAGTATGTGAGGTGTAGATGTGACATAAGTAGTATGTGGGGTGTAGATGAGACATAAATAGTATGTGGGGTGTAGATGTGACATAAGTAGTATGTGGGGTGTAGATGAGACATAAGTAGTATGTGGGGTGTAGATGTGACATAGGTAGTATGTGCGGTGTAGATGAGACATAAGTAGTATGTGGGGTGTAGATGTGACATAATTAGTATGTGGGGTGTAGATGAGACATAAGTAGTATGTTGGGTGTAGATGTGACATAAGTAGTATGTGGGGTGTAGATGAGACATAAGTAGTATGTGGGGTGTAGATGTTACATAAGTAGTATGTGAGGTGTAGATGTGACATAAGTAGTATGTGGGGTGTAGATGTGACATAAGTAGTATGTGGGGTGTAGATGAGACATAAGTAGTATGTGGGGTGTAGATGAGACATAAGTAGTATGTGGGGTGTATACGTGACATAAGTAGTATGTGGGGTGTAGATGAGACATAAGTAGTATGTGGGGTGTAGATGTGACATAAGTAGTATGTGGGGTGTAGATGAGACATAAGTAGTATGTGGGGTGTAGATGAGACATAAGTGGTTACATAAGTAGTATGTGAGGTGTAGAAGTGACATAAGTAGTATGTGGAGTGTAGATGTGACATAAGTAGTATGTGGGGTGTAGATGTGACATAAGTAGTATGTGGGGGTGTAGATGAGACATAAGTAGTATGTTGGGTTTACATGAGACATAAGTAGTATGTGGGGTGTAGATGTGACATAAGTAGTATGTGGGGTGTAGATGTGACATTAGTTGTATGTGGGGTGTGTATATGTGACATAAGTAGTAGGTGGGGTGTAGATACGACATAAGTAGTATGTGGGGTGTAGATACGACATAAGTAGTATGTGGGGTGTAGACAAGACATAAGTAGTATGTGAGGTGTAGATGAGACATAAGTAGTATGTGGGGGTGTAGATGAGACATAAGTAGTATGTAGGGGTGTAGATGTGACATAAGTAGTATGTGGGGTGTAGATGAGACATTAGTAGTATGTGGGGTGTAGATGAGACATAAGTAGTATGTGGAGTGTAGATGTAACACAATTCCATTTATTTTTGAAAGGAATAAAGGTTTAACATAACTGTTTACCTCATAATTATGATATATTTTAAAGCCATCTTTGAACTCATCAATGAAAATTACAAAAATAGTTTGATTATTGTTTATCATGATGTTTGTAGAGAGCCAACATTATTTTTGGAAATTAGGAAGATTGATAATACGTATTTCTCCCTCATTTCCCAACAGTGTCTGCATCTCTGTATCAAAACTGTCCTTCTACCCTTAAGCCATTCATCATTTAGTCAGATGTTATCAAAGATTCAGATTCCATGGACCATGTCGATGCTTCAACCCTTTCCCACCTATAGACGCATTTTGACGCAACAGCAGACGACTCTTGAAAACATTGTGGCAAAAGGAGAAATAATGATTTTTTTTTTACATTTTTGCAAATATTTGTTTAATGTCGTCTGCTGCAGATTTGTTGTATGTGGGAAAGGGTCAATAGAAGAAGACGGATTCTAGATAATTAAAAATAAAATTGTATGAATGCAAGAATAATTACTGAGTAAACATACAGTTGTCAACATTGTGGCAAAAGGACAAATTGCTAGTTTTGGGCAATTTCTCTTTTTGCTTCAGACTACTTTGAAAAGTTGTCTGCTGTAAATACTCTAAGAAATGTAGCTGTATGTGAAGAAAGGGTTAACCCTTTCCCTCATACGACAATTCTGCAGCAGACGACTTTGAACAAATTTTGTCAAAACATAGAAAATCTCCATAATTGAATCGATAACCTATGACAAAAAAATGGAAAACATTGTGGCAAAAGGAGAAATTGCACGTTTTGTGCAATTTCTTCTTTTGTCATTATGTTTTCAAAAAGCTGTCTGCTGCAGAGGCGTCAGAAAGCGTCTATATGAGGGAAAGGGTTAATACGGATAGTGTTTCAATATGGGGGTTAAGGTCTTTAGTTAAATAACATCTGGTGAAGTGGTAATTAATCAAATTAAACCCTTTCCCACTTGCAGATGCATCTGCAGCAGACAATAATTGAAAACATTGAGGAAAAGGACAAATTACTCATAATCATGAGCAATATCTCCTGGTATCGCAATGTTTTAAACTCTATTTAATGATTAGACTTTCAATTATCTAGATTTTCATATTTTTTGTCTGTATGATTTCCAAGTCTTCTGCTGCAGATTTGTTTTATGTGTGAAAGGGTTAATGAATTAAAACTCTGCTGTGTCTTTTGGACTGATAACTCAATTATTCCTTTAACTCTTTCCCTCATACAGACGCTTTCTGACGCCTCTGCAGCAGACAGCTTTTTGAAAACATAGTGACAAAAGAAGAAATTGCTCAAAGCGAGCAATTTCTCCTTTTGACACAATGTTTTCCACTTTTAGTTATAGGTTATCCTAAAATTCAAGAGATTTTCTATTTTTTGACAAAATATGTTTCAAAGTCGTCTGTCTGCTGCAGAATTGCTTGTTTTGAGCAATTTTTGCTTTTGTTACTATGTTTTCAAAAAGCCGTCTGCTGCAGAGACATCAGAAAGCGTCTATATGAAGGAAAGGGTTAACTAAAATAAGATTTCAAGAAAACATCAGAAGAATATTTGTTTGGCCACAATGTTTGTAGTTCTAAGTCTTCTGCTGCAGATGGGTCAAAACATGCATTAAAGCGACTGAACTCCAGATACCCAACTGTCGAAAAAAAAAAAAAAATCGTATTTTAAGAAAATAAGTGTTATTTTTGTATTTGGGGCATTAAAATATGATAACTGACATATTACAAAAATGTTTTTGATACTTTTTCCATCGCAAATTCTACAATGTCAGTAACGGGGTAAGTATTTTTAAATAGGAAACCCCTTCATCGGGACAATTGAAAACGACTCAAGTTCACTTTATTGATAAAAAACGATACATTTTCTACCCTGATTTTACTTGAATAACATCGGATTTTATTTTGTTTTGTTCGTGCCATCTGATTTCAGTCGCTTTAACGGGAAAGGGACAACACTGTAAGGGGTAAACGGTTAATAATTCCTCATTAGAACCACCAATGCTTTGAAAGCAGATTACATTAAATGCAAACAAACCACTAGGTAACCTATGTCGTGGGTACTCAATATTTGACTCAGTGAGACGATTCTTTTGCTTAAGATTAGCTTTTAGAGGGACGACACCATAGGGACACATGGACATATGCTTTAAGACACACTACAACATAGGGTTTATATTAGTTTTAAGATGGACTACAACATAGGGTTTATATTAGCTTTAGAAGAGAATACAACATAGGGTTTAGGGTAGCTTTAAGAGAGACTACAACATAGGGTTTAGAGTAGCTTTAAGAGAGACTACAACATAGGGTTTATAGTAGTTTTAAGAGAGACTACAACATAGGGTTTATAGTAGTTTTAAGAGAGACTACAACATAGGGTTTATAGTAGCTTTAAGAGAGACTACAATATAGGGTTTATAGTAGCTTTAAGAGAAACTACAACATGGGGTTAAACTTTATAAGAGAGACCAACATAGGGTTTATAGTAGTTTTAAGAGAGACTACAACATAGGGTTTATAGTAGTTTTAAGAAAGACTACAACATAGGGTTAAGAGTAGCTTTAAGAGAGACTACAACATAGGGTTTAGAGTAGCTTTAAGAGAGACTACAACATAGGGTTTAGAGTAGCTTTAAGAGAGACTACAACATAGGGTTTAGATAAGCTTAAAGAGAGACTACAACATGGGGTTAAGAGCAGCTTTAAGAGAGACTACAACATAGGGTTTAGAGTAGCTTTAAGAGAGACTACAACATGGGGTTTATAGTAGTTTTAAGACTACAACATAGGGTTTAGAGTAGCTTTAAGAGAGACTACAACATAGGGTTTAGATAAGCTTAAAGAGAGACTACAACGTGGGGTTAAGAGCAGCTTTAAGAGAGACTACAACATAGGGTTTAGAGTAGCTTTAAGAGAGACTACAACATGGGGTTTATAGTAGTTTTAAGAGAGACTACAATATAGGGTTTAGAGTAGCTTTAAGAGAGACTACAACATAGGGTTTAGAGTAGCTTTAAGAGAGACTACAGCATAGGGTTTAGAGTAGCTTTAAGAGAGACTACAACATAGGGTTTAGAGTAGCTTTAAGAGAGACTACAACATAGGGTTTAGAGTAGCTTTAAGAGAGACTACAACATGGGGTTTATAGTAGTTTTAAGAGAGACTACAACATAGGGTTTAGAGTAGCTTTAAGAGAGACTACAACATAGGGTTAAGAGTATCTTTAAGAGAGACTACAACATAGGGTTTAAAGTAGCTTTAAGAGAGACTACAACATAGGGTTTTGAGTAGCTTTAAGAGAGATACATGTATTGCGCGACAACGATTTTCTAGGCTTGTGATCATACATCGTAGTAGGTTAAGGGATTTCATTTCAATATTGGATTTTTTTTTATTGCAGGCCTAAGAGTGCATGGGACGGTAAAAAAAATCATGGATTTAGAATGATGCATCATTTAAGAACATGCGCCGCGGTATTCATGAAATAATTGAAACTTGACAGCTTTGTATTGAACTGTGCTCTTGGTTTTGATAAAACAGTTTAAAAATTAATTGAATTCTTGAGGATTTTATGTGAGTTTTACATGAGACATAAGAAAGACAAGGGAAAGACTTTGGCCTTTGTTTACAAGTGAATTGGTGGAATTATCGGAATTTCGGTGAGTTATTTTTCGTGTTATTATGATAGCATTAGTTTTGTCAATATCAGAGGACTAGATAAGGAAGACTGAATAGGTCTTACTTCCATGAAATCTCTCATTGAGACAATTCTTTTGAGTACCCACAACATAGACTTTGGAGGTTAAATAAGGATTTTAGAACAAGCAAAATGCCCCGTATCTAGAGATCTCAAATATGTTATCAGTGTAGTATTGCCCACACATTCTTTACTTTTTACTTTATTAACCCTTTCCCTCATATAGATGCTTTCTGACTCCTCTGCAGCAGACGGCCGGCTTTTTGAAAACATTGTGACAAAAGAAGAAATTGCTCAAAACAAGCAATTTCTCCTTTTGTCACAATGTTTTCCACTTTTAGTCACTAAGGTTATCCATTCAATTATAGAGATTTTCTATTTCTTGAGAAAATATGTTGAAAGTCGTCTGCTGCAGGAATTGTCGTATGAGGGAAAGGGTTATAGCCGCCAATGATTAACCGTTTCCCACATACAACAAATCTTAACTCTTAGTTGAAAGTGTCATGGGAAAAGGAGTAATTACTTTTTTTTCTATGATGCTTTCCACATTTGACTTATGCGGATGACTGTGTATTTAGTGTTATCTGTTTCAGGGAAAGGTTTAAGGAAAAATTATAAGCATATTTTTCTTTTTCCCCCCAATACATGACATTGTATTTTGAACTGTATATCCTAACCTTAAATTCCCACATACAAACATCCTGCAGTAGACAGCTTTAAAAACCTCTGGTCAACAATTTGGAAATCGATTCTCTTATAATAAATGAATGTATTTGTATTAAATTGAGTTGAGACGATTTTTTGAGTACCCACAACATAGATTTAAGGGGTCGAATAAGGATTTTAGAAGATGAAATATGCCCCTTTTCTAGCGCTAAAGATGATGTGGTTAACCCTTTCCCTCATATAGACGCTTTCTGACGCCTCTGCAGCAGACGGCTTTTTGAAAACATACTGACAAAAGAAGACATTGCACAAAACGTGCAATGTCTCCTTTTGCCACAATGTTTTCCACATTTAGTCATTAGGTTATCCATTCAATTATAGAGATTTTCTATTTCTTGACAAAATATGTTCAAAGTCGTCTGCTGCAGAATTGTCGTATCAGGGAAAGGGTTAAATTAAGTTATAAAGATTTAAACTGTGGGAACTGGTAAACCTTATTTAGATCTAAACCAAGATAGGCAAATAATCTGTAATCAACCTCTGCATGTTATAATCATCAGATTGTTAAGTTATCATTAAACATATTAAATAATTACTTATGTAGATATAAATATTTTTCATATTTTAATTCATTACATTAGAATTAAACCTTTTCATGTTGAAAATGTATTTTGACACATGATGTGCAGCAGATGACTTTTGAATAAATAATGTTTTAAACGGAGAAATAATGTCGGCGTATATATGCGTCTTCCCAAAACTTTTAACCTTTTCATTTGAAACTTTGTACACATGTTCCTAGGAATAATACACATGTCTATATATATACCATTGTCACATGTAACTATGACTTTAATAGTTATTCAGTAATGCCCCTTTTTCGGTTTAGAAAAAAACAGACCAGCGTTTGCTTGCGGCGCTCTTGTTATTATCTCTGCATAGATGTTATCAAAGGCGTCTGCTGCAAATTGTTGTTTGTGCGACAGTGATAAATTTGATCATGCCCTTCAAAACCTTTATCAAAGGACAAACGATTTCTTCACTTCTCACAATGTTTCATGTGGTCAATCTGCAGGGCTTAATTAAGAAATGTATAAGTTAACCCTTTACAGAATACAGATGCTTTCTGACGCCTCTGCAGCAGACGACTTTTGAAAACATTGTGACAAAAGGAGTAATTGCTCAAAACAAGCAATTTTTGGCCGGATTGCTCTAGCAATTCCGGTCTATAGATTGGTTCTGTCCGTCCGTCCGTCTGTCTGTCCGTCAACATTTTGGTTAAAGTTTCAGTTTGAGGCAAAATCTCAGCACTGGAAAGGGTTACAAACTTGATACTTTGCCTGAAGGTTACCAGTAACAAGTTCTATTGATTTCTATTGTTACTTTGACTTTGACCTTCAGCTTGGTTTGTCGATTTTCAAGGTGAAATTTCCGACAATCCGGCCTTACAGTCTTCAGCGGTTTCTTGTTTCAATTTTTTTTAGTAATATAGTTTTATTTATTTTTCATATTGACGACTAAATGTTTTCAAAGTCTGCTGCAGACTTTGTTGTATGTTGGATTGATTGATTGATTGATTGGGGTTTAACGCCGTTTTTAACAATTTCTCAGTTATATCATGGCGGCCAGTTCACCTATTCATGCATTTCCTGGTTTTCTCACACCAGTACTCCACACAACAATCTTCCCAAGCAACTGGCTGCTTTTCCACATTGTATGTTGGAAAGGGTTAAAGATGATTAATGCTAGCTAATGTATTATAAACGATGACTTTTGTCAATCATCGGAAAGAATGATGGCCTAGCCAGGGTTTGGACCTGGGGCTCCCGGTCTGATAGCTCTCAATTGGTACCCACTGAGTGGAAAGGGTTTAGCCAGAGACTTTCCCTCATATAGACACTTTTTGACGCCTCTGCAGCAGACAGCTAATTGAAAACATAGTGACAAAAGAAGAAATTGCTCAAAACAAGCAATTTCTCCTTTTGCCACAATGTTTTCCACGTTTAGTCATAGGTTATCCATTCAATTATAGAGATTTTCTATTTGTTGACAAAATATGTTCCAAGTTGTCTGCTGCAGAATTGTTGTATGTGGGAAAGGGTTAACATGATTATGTTGTACTTGTAGTTAGGCTAATATTTGAACTTTACTCTGTAAATACTTTGTAATGTCACAAAAAATTATCTACAGGAATTTGTTCAAAAAGAATGAGGTCGTGAGAGAATAATCCTATGTTATACAAATATTTGACTACTCATAAATTATTATCCCTTTCCCACATACAACAAATCTGCAGCAGATGACGTTGAAAACATTTATTCAAAAATATGGAAACTAGACTGTACAGAATAACTATTGAATAAAGTTGAAAACATTAATTTTATATGGCAAAATTGCTCATTATAAGCGATTGAACCTTTTGCCACAATCATTTTAAGAGTTGTCTGCAATAGAGGCATCAGAAAGCGTTTGTATGTGGGAAAGGGTTATAAGATTTGGATAAATATGGGTAAAGAGCTCTTCACACATTAATATCTTCCTTACCACATCAATATATCCCTTCACACATCAATATCTCCCTTCACAAGTCAATATCTTTCTTCACACGTCAATATCTCCCTTCACACATCAATATCTCCCTTCACACATCAATATCTCCCTTCACACATCAATATATCCCTTCACACATCAATATCTTCCTTACCACATCAATATATCCCTTCACAAGTCAATATCTTTCTTCACACGTCAATATCTCCCTTCACACATCAATATCTCTCTTCACATGTCAATATCTCCCTTCACACATCAGTATCTCCCTTCACACATCAATATCTCCCTTCACACATCAATATATCCCTTCACACATCAATATCTCCCTTCACACATCAATATCTCCCTTCACACATCAATATATCCCTTCACACATCAGTATCTCCCTTCACACATCAATATCTCCCTTCACACATCAATATCTCCCTTCACACATCAATATATTCCTTACCACATCAATATATCCCTTCACACGTCAATATCTCCCTTCACACATCAATATATCCCTTCACACATCAATATCTCCCTTCACACATCAATATCTCCCTTCACACATCAATATATCCCTTCACACATCAGTATCTCCCTTCACACATCAGTATCTCCCTTCACACATCAATATCTCCCTTCACACATCAATATATTCCTTACCACATCAATATATTTCTTCACACATCAATATCTTCCTTACCACATCAATATCTTCCTTACCACATCAATATCTTCCTTACCACATCAATATCTTCCTTACTACTTCCTTCAAACGTCACCCCTTACCCCTTCCCTCACATCACACGATAAATATGGGTAAAGACCTCTTCACACGTCAATATATCACTTACCCCTTTCCTGTGCGCACACAGATATGCTTTCTGACGCCCCTGAAGCATGTAAAAGACTTACTAAAATATCCAGCCAGTCATCAGCTGGGGATTAGTTGTATGTGGGAAAGGATTCTGCAAATCTGCAGCTGACGACTTTCAAAACATCTGGACAAAAAAATCGGTACATATATATCTACAGATAAAAGACAGCAAAATTTAATAGAGGTGAAAATATTGTGGTAAAAGGAGGAATTACTCATCATGAGCAATTTCTCCTTTTGCCACAATGTTTTTAAATATCATCTGCTGCATAGTCATCAGAAAGCATCTGTATTTGGGAAAGGGTTAAGAAGTATTTCCACTCCTTCTTCAATATACCCTATGTTGTGGTACTCAAAAGATTCTTCTTACTGAGACAATTCTTGCGAGTATCCATAACATTGACTTGGCGGTCTAATAATGACGTAAGTCTAAATTTCACACATACAATAAACCCCATGCAGATGACTTGAAAACATCTCGGCAAAATTATAGAAAATCTCTATAAGTTAACGCTTTCCCTCATATCGACGGCATGGCATGAAACGGTTGTAACTAAAATAGATATTTTTATACCAAGGTAAATCACCTCGCCATAAAGTCTTTATAAGCGTTTAATCTTTTTTCTTGGTAAACAATGGAAATTTAAATGTAAACCTAAATTTGCATTGTTTACAAAGCGGTCAAAACTACCCCTAAACCAGGGATCTCAAAATAGGTTTTTAGTTACAACCGTTTCACGCCAAGCCCTCGATATAGATGCTTTCTGACGCCTCTGCAGCAGACTGCTTTTTGAAAATAAAGTGACAAGAGAAAAGCAGTCTTTTACTTCACCATTACCGCATTAAAATAGGGGGGTATAAGGAGGGATAATACCCTTTCCCACATGCAGACAAAATTTGATACATCTGCAGCTGATGACTTTTGAAAACATTGCTGCATAATTTCCCCTTTTGGCAAAAAAAGTTTCCTCCCTCATACGACAATTCTGCAACAGACGACTTTGAACATATTTTGTCAAAAAGTAGAAAATCTCTATAATTGAATGGTAACCTATGACAAAAAGTGGAAAACATTGTGGCAAAAGGAGAAATTGCTCGTTTTGAGCAATTTCTTCTTTTGTCACTAAGTTTTCAAAAATTCGTCTGCTGCAGAGGCATAAGAAAGTGTCTATATGAGTGAAGGGTTAAATAACTGAAGCACTTGAATTATAGAGATTTTAAATAATTTGTCGGTTTTTCTTCTTTTAAAGTCTTCTACTGCATATTTTTCGTATGTTGGAATGGGTTAAAAAGGGGATTTGTTGTGCCCCTTATCCCTTTCCCTCATATAGACGCTTTCTGACGCCTCTGCAGCAGACAGCTTTTTGAAAACATAGTGACAAAAGAAGAAATTGCTCAAAACGCGCAATTTGTCCTTTTGCCACAATGTTTTTTCACTTTTAGTCATAGGTTATTCATTCAAATATAGAGATATTCTACGGAATTGTCATAGGAGGGAAAGGGTTATCTAAAGCTTTGAAATATGCAGACCAATTGACCTTGTAAGTCATATGGAAAAAATAAAAATCATTTTCGGGCTTTTCACTCACGGCTTCTGTTATTTTTGATATCATGTGAAAAGGAAAAATATTATTTGCTGTAGACTCTGATCAAATAGAGGCGTAAAGTTGAAATATTTTACGCCCATATTTGATCTTGAAAGTGTTAAGATTATGTTTATCCCTTTCCCTCCTGCAGACGCATCTACAGCAAACAACTTTTGAAAACATTGTGGCAAAAGGAGATATAGCTCTTAAAGTACAATTTCTCCTTTTGTTACAATATTTTCAACTGTATTCTATAGTGGTACTTTTTATTTATACAGATTTTCCATAGCTTAGTCCAGATGTTTCTTAAGTCTTTCCCTCATATAGACGCTTTTTGACGCCTCTGCAGCAGACGGCTGTTTGAAAACATATAGTGACAAAAGGAGAAATTGCTCAAAACGAGCAATTTCTCCTTTTGCCAAAATGTTTTCCACTTTTAGTCATAGGTTATCCATTGAATTATAGAGATTTTCTATTTTTGGACAAAATATGTTCAAAGACGTCTGCTTCAGATTTCTTGTATTATTGTAAAGTGTTAAGGTATTCATTTTGAATGATGATAGTCATTTAAATTCGGGTGGATAGTAAATTAGAAAAGATAGCTGATAAAAGCGTGCATAATTGGATTTTGGTGCAGATTTATAAATTAACCCTTTCCCACATTCAGACGCTATATCTGATGCTTCAGATGACCTTTGAAAACATTGCGGAAAAGGAGAAATTGCTCCTAATGAGTTTCCCATATTTTTGCATATATTTGTTGTTTGAAGGAAAGAGTTGAACTTTCATTCAGAATTTCAGCTATGAATATGAGATATAAAAAAAAAAGAAGGATAAAATCATTTCATGATTTATTTCTATTAACCCTTTCCCACTTTCAGATGCAATATGCAACAATACTTCTCAACCTTACTTAATACGTTTACTCTCATTTAACCCTTTCCCTCATATGACAATTCTGCAGCAGACGACTTTGAACATATTTTGTCAAAAAATAGAAAATCTCTATAATTGAATGGATAACCTATGACTAAAATTGGAAAACATTGTGGCAAAAGGAGAAATTGCTCATTTTGAGCAATTTCTTCTTTTGTCACACTATGTTTTCAAAAAGCCATCTGCTGCTGAGGCATCAGAAAGCGTCTATATGAGGGAAAGGGTTAAAGAGATTCTTCATGTCATTGCTTAGATATTTTCAGAGTCATCTGATGCAAAGCCATTTAATGTCAATTTTATATGCAGACACGTTCTGATGCTTCTGTAGCAGATGACCTTTAAAAACATTGTGGCAAAAGTATAAACTGATCATGATTATCAATTTCTCCTTTTGCTACAAAGTTTTCAACTCTTTTTTGTTATTGTAATTTCATAAAGAAATAGAAAATAAAATGCAATTTGCACCTTGTATGACTTGCGTAGTAATTACGAATAGAAGACCATTTTTTGAATGACGTATTTCCATATGTTTAAATCATTACAAAGTATTAGCTTTAAAAATATGCAGCCATATTCTAAAGGCTTTTAAATAGGACATGACTGACAACTTTATGATTTATATACTGTAAACTTTATCTTATTATTATAGGTGGGTTTTTTTCTGCCTTCAGGGAGTCTGTAATGGGTAGTACCAATGACTTTAATCAAAGTACTGAAAGTACTGAAGGTAGAATTGCTGTGTGATGTGAAGAAGGAAAAAAAATATTGGGTGAAAACTTACAGAATTTATTAACCCTTTTCCTCATATAGACACTTTCTGAAGCCTATGCAGCAGACGGTTTTTTGAAAACATAGTGACAAAAGAAGAAATTGCTCAAAATAAGTAATTTCTCCTTTTGCCACAATGTTTTCTACTTTTAGGCATAGGTTTATAACCATTCAATTATAGAGATTTTTTATGTTTTGACAAAATATGTTCAAAGTCGTCTGCTTCAGAATTGCCCTCATAAGGGTTAAGGCCTTTATAATGTAAAGCAATATTTGAAGTGTACACATAACCTCTATAGTCCAAGAACAAGTTTTTGACATTTACATGCTAATTAACCGTTTCCCTCATATGACAATTCTGCAGCAGACGACTTTGAACATAATTTGTCAACAAATAGAAAATCTCTAAAATTGAATGGATATAATAACCTATGACTATAAAAGGGGAAAAACATAATGGCAAAAGGAGAAATTGCCCGTTTTGAGCAATTTCTTCTTTTGTCACTATGTTTTCAAAAACTCATCTGCTGCAGAGGCTTCAGAAAGTGTCTATATGAGGGAAAGGGGTTAAAAAGTCAACAATGTTTGTCATCGATGAAAGGATATGTGCATTCATTCGGAAAATATATATCTTTTTGAGTAGGTGCGATGTTATTTAAGATTGAATATACAATCAGATAAAATATGGGGGATAGGACGAAAAGCGTAACCGTAGCAATTACCACTTCCATCTTCCATTTTGGTGACATAAATTACTACTTTTTTTTGTGGAAAAAAAAATCAAAACTATATCGATGTCAATAAGATATAATTACAGCTTTCTTGCTTGCATGGAAATGCTAAAAACCCTTTTAACAATATTTAATAAAAAAGTTAAACTTCAGTCCATGAAATGCTGTTTATTCTTAACCCTTTCCTTCATCTAAGCAACCTGCATCAGACCACTTCAGAACATCTGGCCAAATTATAGACAAAATTAATAAATGAAAGAATATTATAAAATGTAGGTTAAAACATTTTGGCAAAATGGCCAATTGCTTCTTAATTATGAGCAATTTCTCCTCTTGCCACAATGTTTTTAAAAGTCATCTGCAGCAGATAGGTCAAATTGAGTCAGCAAGTGGGAAAGGATTAAGGCTTTTCACCCACAAATTATACTTTATGAAAACTCAAGCAAGCAAATCTTAATCCTATAACCCTTTTCCTCATATAAACTCTTCCTGATGCCTGCCGTCTGCAGCAGACGGCTTTTTGAAAACATATTGATAAAAGAAGAAATTGCTCAAAACGATCAATTTCTCCTTTTGCCACAATGGTTTCCACTTTTAGTCATAGGTTATCCATTCAATTATAGAGATTTTCTAATTTTTAGCTCTACTGGCCAAAGGCCAGAAGGGCTTATGTCGTGGCGATGTGTCCGTCGTCCGTGCGTGCGTCCGTGCGTCCGTGCGTCCGTGCGTCCGTAAACAATTTCTTGTTAACACAATACAGTCTTCACTTTTGATTGTATCTCAACCAAACTTATACAGTAGTTAGATATCCATGAGAGCTCGGTTCCTTTCGAAAACCAGCCAGATCCGCCCATGCATGACTGGATTATGGCCCTTGAAATGGTCAAAATTGCTATAAAAGAGCTTGTTAACACGATACAGTCTTCACGTTTGATTGTATCTCAACCAAACTTATACAGTAGTTGGATATCCATGAGAGCTCGGTTCCTTTCGAAAACCAGCCAGATCCGCCCATGCATGACTGGATTATGGCCCTTGAAATGGTCAAAATTGCTATAAAAGAGCTTGTTAACACGATACAGTCTTCACTTTTAATTGGATCTCAACCAAACTTATACAGTAGTTAGATATTCATGAGAGCTCGGTTCCTTTCGAAAACCAGCCAGATCCGCCCATGCAAGACTGGATTATGGCCCTTGAAATGGTCAAAATTGCTATAAAAGAGCTTGTTAACACGATACAGTCTTCACTTTTGATTGTATCTCAACTAAACTTATACAGTAGTTAGATATCTATGAGAGCTCGGTTCCTTTTGAAAACCAGTCAGATCCGCCCATGCAAGACTGGATTATGGCCCTTGAAATGGTCAAAATTGCTATAAAAGAGCTTGTTAACACGATACAGTCTTCACGTTTGATTGTATCTCAACCAAACTTATACAGTAGTTAGATATCCATGAGAGCTCGGTTCCTTTCGAAAACCAGCCAGATCCGCCCATGCATGACTGGATTATGGCCCTTGAAATGGTCAAAATTGCTATAAAAGAACTTTTTAACACGATACAGTCTTCACTTTTGATTGTATCTCAACCAAACTTATACAGTAGTAAGATATCCATGAGAGCTCGGTTCCTTTCCTAAACCAGCCAGATCCGCCCATGCAAGACTGGATTATGGCCCTTGAAATTGTCCAAATTGCTATAATTGAGCATGTGAACACAATAGAGGCTCCATTTACTATCTGATCTTCACCAAACTTAGATAGTAGTTAAATATTGATGAGAGCTTGGTTCCTTTTGAAAACCAGCTAGATCCGCCCATGCAAGACTGGATTATGGCCCATGAAATTGTAAAAATTGCTATAATACAGCTTGTGAACACAAAAGAGCCTCCATTTACTATCCGATCTTCACCATACATACATGCTCTGGATTGAAAATGACCAAAGAACCATACCAGTAGAGCATAGGCCCTCATGGGCCTCTTGTTTACAAAATATGTTCAAAGTTGTCTGCTGCAGAATTGTTGTATGAGGGAAAGGGTTAATGTACATTTCCCACCTATTCCAGATGCATTTTTTAGCATAAAAATTATATATAATTATTACATATATAACATCGTGGCATTATAAGCAATTTCACATTTTGCCACAATGTTTTCAACTCTATTCAATAATCATACTTGCATTTAAAGAGAGTTTTCATAATAAGAACCAGATGTTTTCAAAGTCATCTGCAGCAAATTTGTTGCATGTTATTCCATAATTATACCCCCAAAAAACAAAGTTTTGGGGGGGTATATAGGAGTCACTGTGTCGGTTGGTCGGTCGGTCGGTCGAAAGCCATATTTTGTCCGGACCATATCTTAACAATGCAACATATGATTTGAACGAAACTTCATAGGATGATACAACACATTGAGAGGAAGTGCGGTGTACAGGAACCATAACTCTATTTTATCTAAATACAGTGTTATTGCCCTTTGTTACTTTTTCTTGTCCGGAGAATTACTTAATAACTAACAGATGGAATCTAATAAAACTGCATACAATGGTAGAGCATAATCAGAGGAAGTGCAGTGTCCAAGAACCATAACTCTAATTTACATAATTACAGAGTTATTGCCCTTTGTTACTTTTTCTTATTCGTAGAGTCTTGTCCGGAGCATAACTTTAAAACAAATTGTTGGAATTTAATAAAACTTCATAGGATGATACAACACATTGAGAGAAAGTGAAGTGTACAAGAACCATAACTCTGATTTACATAATTACAGAGTTATTGCCCTTTGTTACTTTTTTCTTATTCGTAGAGTCTTGTCCAGAGCATAACTTTAAAACAAATTGTTGGAATTTAATAAAACTTCATAGGATGATACAACACATTGAGAGGAAGTGCGGTGTATTTTGTTTGTCGGTCGGAAGCCATATTTTGAGTCAAGGTGCTGTTTTGGGGGTATTTATCATCTTCAGTGATAGTTCTAGTTATACTTTCATTTATAATGATTTTCCACACCTTTACTTAGCTCTTTACAAGGTTGTCTGCTGCAGATTTGTTGTAAGAGGGAAATGTTTTAAGTTCACATGAGTGTTTTAGGACATGAAATACGCCCCTTTTTGAAAACTGTCCATATCTTCATGAGGAATCGTAAATCGTATTTTCTCAATGTCATGAAATCAATAGATTTGATAGGAATTTCTCACTTTTGAATTGGAGCATTCATCACGCCATTGGAATTTACATCTCCATTCTGAGAAATTTTGGAATTTGAGCCGTCCCGTGTGAAAATCAACATTGTGGCCTCTTTGTAATATATCGACCCAGATCAGTCTGCGCAATCCACGCAGACTGATCAGGGCCAACACATTCCGTCATAGGGGGGATAGAGGTATAGAGTAATGATTTATGAAACAGAAAATCCACAGGAGGCGGAAAGTGTATCTAGGTTAGCCTGTGCGGCATGCCAAGGCTGTTCCGGATCGATACTTTACTTTACGCAGAGTTTACAATGTTGGTTTTCTCACGGCATTAACAACAAATCTGCAGCAGACAATTTTGAAAATATCTAGGCTAAAGTTTGAAAAATTTCCTTGAATAAAAGTATTATTAATAAATAAAGTTCTGAGCAATTTCTTCTTTTCCACAATTTTTTCAAAATTCCTCTGCTGCAGATGTGTCAGAATGTGTCTGCAGGTGGGAAAGGGTTATCAATTCATTTTGGAACAATACTTGCCAATTGATGATGTATTTCCTTTAATTTAAAGGAATATAACTCTTTCCCGTAAACAGCAATTCTTAAAGCAGACACCTTTAAAAACTTAAAGGCAAAATATGGAAAACTTGATCAAATAATTATACTTTAGTTTATTTTTAACTAGCTCACCTGAGCAGGAGGTATGGGGAGAGATATTGTGATCACTCACCGCCTGTCACCATCGTCCTCTGTCTGGCTGTTAACATTTTCCTACAAACAACTTCTCTCTCTCCTAAACTAATGGACCAAATTCAAAATCATTTCACAGGAATGTTTCTTAGGTAATAATCCTCTTTCAAAGATGTTAAAAGAATTTAATTCCATTGAGAACTTTGGTTGCCGCTCTATTCAGATAGAGGGGAAAAATGCCAAAACTTCTAAATATCGTTTTGAGCTTTCGATATTATGTTACTCATTTTCCACTGCTGATTTCCGAAGCAGACGACTCTTTACCCTTTCCCATATAAAATAATTCTGGAGCAGACAACTTTGAAAATATATGGGGAAAAACTTAAGAATTCATCATAATTATAAGAGTTTCATTATAAAATAGAGTTGAAAACATTGTGGCAAAAGAAGAAATTGCTCATGATGAGCAACTTCACCTTTTGTCACAATGTTTACAAAAATCATCTGCTGCAGAGGTGTCAGAAAGCATCTGTATGTGCGAAAGGTTTAAAATGTTTAAGCAAGTAAACTGTAAAGTATAACCAACGCAATAGGATATGTACAAATGCATACGGCAAAAATGTTGATGAACCGTAATAACAAGATCGCAAACTTATTTAATGCTTTTAAATCAACAATAATTTGACAATTACAATATTCGCTTTCAAATCCAAAAATGATGCTTGTTTTGATCATCATGCTTGCAAAGTTTAATGCTTTCCTTTCCCCCATACATCAATTCTGCAGCAGACGACTTTCAAAACATATTGGCAAAAATGTGCAATATCTCCATAAATGAGTCTTGAGAGTTTAAACATTAAATAGAGATGAAAACATTGTGGCAAAATTGGTAATTGCTTATCATGATCAATTTCTTCTTTTGCAACAACCTTTCCCCCATACATCAATTCTGCAGCAGACGACTTTCAAAACATATTGGCAAAAATGTGCAATATCTCCATAAATGAGTCTTGAGAGTTTAAACATTAAATAGAGATGAAAACATTGTGGCAAAATTGGTAATTGCTTATCATGATCAATTTCTCCTTTTGCAACAATGTTTGCAAAAGTCGTCTGCTGCAACAGCGTCGGAATGTGTCTGCAAGTGGGAAAGGGTTAAGTTACTAATAATTTGATACTGTGAATTTGACAATTGGGACCATTACCGGATTTCCTTACAAATCCCAAGATAATGTAACATTATCTTGGGATTTGTTGCATTTTTTTCATGGGCTTTCAAATTATCTGATGAATTTATCAATTTCCCTTCATGCGTGATTCTCATAAGATTTTTCTTTGCTCTGAGGATTTTAACTGCGTCAGTGGTGAAATAGGTAATGCATCAGCCGTGCCAGAGCGGGAGGCTAGGGTTTGATCCCCGGTAGGGTCATACCAAAGACCTCAACAATGGTACATGTAATAACATGAAACACCATTATACCCTGCTGATTAAATCATCATTAGATTTGTTTAAAACCCTTTCCCACATGCAGCAAATCTGCAGCAGACAACTTTGAAAACATCTAAAAAAAAAATGGAAAAACACTGTAAAAGAAAGTATGATCATTGAATAACGTTGAAAACAACGTTTTCAAAAGTCGTCTGCTGCAGAGGCATCAGAAAGCGTCTGTATGTGGGAAAGCATTAGCATGATATTTAGATGCTTGGTAGCAGACGACTTTTAAAAGGATTTGTGAGGTTAGTAGAAATTTCTCAAAATGATTCAAACTCATGACTCTTGGATGAACGGACAATCATCTTAATTGCTGAGCTTGCGCAGCTAAAAAAAAAGAAAGCGTCTGTGTGTATGTGGGAAAGGGTTAAGATTTACGTTTCTATTGTTAGAGCTCATTTATTTGGAGCCCTCGCATATCCTTCAGCTTACTTGAAGCGTCTGTGTGTATGTGGGAAAGGGTTAAGATTTACGTTTCTATTGTTAGAGCTCATTTATTTGGAGCCCTCGCATATCCTTCAGCTTACTTGAAGCGTCTGTGTGTATGTGGGAAAGGGTTAAGATTTACGTTTTTATTGTTAGAGCTCATTTATTTGGAGCCCTCACATATCCTTCAGCTTACTTGAGGCCATCCGTCTCCATAAACAACATTCCGCTGGTCTAGTAGCTTAGTTATTATCTATACCTGGGCCTTTCATTTCAGAATAATGTGTAATTCATTTGACATAACCTGTGATAGTAGACCAAGTATCACCACATTCATCACCCTTTCCTGCATACAACAAATCTGCAGCAGACAGGGGCGTAGCTTGGCAATAATCAATGTTAATCTAGGGTGTCCGGAATTTTTTGGAAATCCTATATCGCTGCATCTGCATTTTAGGGCATTTTGAGAAAAATGTGAAGGCATGTGCCTATACAGTGCCTAAAGGAAGCTACGCCCCTGGCAGACCTCTCTGATCTCATTTAGGCAAATCTAAGGAAATTCTCTATCAATGGATATGTATTATAATTTCGTATTTTAGTGGAAAACATCATGGCAAAAGGAGAAATCTCTCTCTTAATGACTTAGAACTGAAATTCCCCAATGTATATAAGATCCTTATCAATAGGTGTAAAATTATTGAATTGTGTTGGAAAACATTCTTGCAAAAGAAGAAATTATTCATAATGACTTTGAACTCTATGCAAAGTATGGAAAATCATGATTGGTGGAATCATTATTTTATAAAATGTCATTGTGCACGTAGGCTTCTTTTTAAATATTTCACCCTTTTTGGCTTGCAGACTCATTTTGGCGCTTCGCTTCTGATGCAGAAAACAATTGATAAACAACGTGGCCTCATTTCAACTCTATTGAATGATTATTTTTACCTTTACAGAGAGTTTGAATATTTTTGCTTAAGTGTTTTCCATGTTTGTCTGATGCAGATATAATGCATGCGGGAAAGTTTAAATGGACTATCATGCGATGCAGCCTAGGGTTACGCAGGCAATGAACTTGTGTAGAGTGGACTATCATGCCAAGCAGCCTAGGGTTATGCAGGCAATGAACTTGTGTAGAGTGGACTATCATGCCATGCAGCCTAAGGTTACGCAGGCAATGAACTTGTGTAGAGTTGGACAGTTTGTTACATTATGATCTATTATTAAATTATTAATCATGTCATTTGCAGTCAGAGTGGGACGTCTTTATGTCGTGTTTTGACTTTCTAATTGGGTAAATTTACATAGAATAGTGGATTGTTTGATAGCTTTATCCGTCGCTCACTGTCTCTGTCTCTGTTTGTCTGTGTCTCTTTCCGTCAAGTGGATTGTTAGATAGCTAAAATAGTGTACCAAAATGAGAATTTGCTCATTCTTTTTGCCACTGTGAATGTTTTCGAAAATCATCTGCTGCGTAAAAATGTGTTGACAAGTGGTTAAATAAGCATACAGTGTAAACTTGGATAAATAAGCCTAGCTGTGTATATATTCAGAGTCTTATCAAAGCCTTCACTGTCACCTGTATGTAGAAGAAGAGGTCTCTCCTTAACCCTTTCCCACCTGCAGACGAATTCTGATGCAATAGCTTAAAGAGCTTAATTGTTAAATAAATTTGAAAACATTGTGGCCAAAGATGAAATTGCTCATCTTGAGCAATTTCACTTTTGGCCACAATGTTTTCAAAAGTCGTCTGCTGCTATTGCGTCAAAATGTGTCTGCAGGTCGGAAAGGGTTAACTGATGTGTCGTAAATGCTGGTGACCTATTTCCCATGGTCAGCGGTAATAATTGATTTTCAAGACTGTCCGAAATCAGGCTTGGTGCTGACAGACATGGGGTGATGAGATTTCCAAAACTGTTATGTTTTTAGCTTACCTGAGCACAAAGTGCTCGAGATGAGTTTTTCTGATCACATTTTGTCCATTTTCCATCTGTCATGCGCCAATTGCTTTGTTAACACTTTTAAAACTAGCAGCATTTTTAACTTGATCATGTTGAAACTTTGTAAGAATGTTTGTCTTGATGATATCTAGGTTAATTTCTAGTATCTTTCGGTCATGTCTGGGTAAAAACTAGGTCACTATGTCAAATTTGAGAAAATTCTTGATGACTCTCCTTAATTTGTCTTCAGCAGCTTGAAACCTTGCAAATGTTTGTCTTGATGATATGTAGGCCAAGTTTCAATGTTTGTCTTGATGATATGTAGGCCAAGTTTCAATGTTTGTCTTGATGATATGTAGGCCAAGTTTCAATAAGGACCATGACTGTCCAGTCCAATATTAGATCACTATGCCAAATTTGAGAAAACTATTTGAAACACTCTGGAAAACAGTTTTTAAACTCAAGCATGTTTAACCCTTTCCCACCTTTGGCCACAATGTTTTCAACTTTATTTTACAATTCAGCTATCTTTTATAGAGATTTTTCAGGTTTATGTCACTATGTTTACAAAGTCGTCTGCTGCAGATTTGTTGTATGTGGGAAAGGGTTAAATTGTATAATCTATTCAGGGAGTATCCATCAGTTCTACCAATATTCATGTTATCCAAGGTTTACTGTATGTTTCCAACTCCGTGCTCTCTTGCTACTTAGGGCATACTTGAGGTACTTAGATTCTTAATGACAACATTGAACTTCAATTACACTCCATAATCTTATCAATAAACCACTTCCATTTTGACACACCTTCAGCAGCCAGCTTTTGAAAACAGTGTGGCAAAAGGAGAAAAACAATATGGAAGAAGGAGAAATGTGTTAATATTTTCTAAGTATCATACCTTCATTATACCCCCAGATACGTAGTATATGGGGGCTATATAGGAGTCACGCTTGTCGGTCGGTCGGTCTGTTGGTCTGGACATTTCTTGTGAACACTATTTCTCAGCAACCCTTGGTCAGAATTCAATATAACTTCACAAGAATGATTGATACCAAGTCTAGGTGTGCATATTGTCGGTGTGTTGCACTGGAATTATTTTTAAAGGAGTTATGACCCCTTGAATTTCTCATACATAGTTGGTCTATAGACATTTCTTGTGAACACTATTTCTCAGCAACCCTTGGTCAGAATTCAATATAACTTCACAAGAATGATTGATACCAAGCCTAGTTGTGCATATTTGGGTGTGTTGCACTGGAATTATTTTTAAATGAGTTATGGCCCCTTGAATGTCTCATACATATGTATATTGTCAGGCACCAGCTGGGGGTATTCATCACCTTCAGTGATATTTCTAGTTATACCCCCCGGCAAACAAAGTTTGGGGGGGTATATAGGAATCACCCTGTCTGTCCGTCTGTCCGTCTGTCTGTCTGTCTGTCTGTCTGTCCGTATGTCCACATTTCTTGTAAGCACTACTCCTCCTAAACGGCTCAATGGATTTGGTTCAAACTTTACATGAAGGTTACACATCATATGTAGATATGCATGAAGGAAGATCACAAGCCTCGGACTCTTCCAAGGGGAGATAATTTAACTTAGAGGTTATCTGCGAGGGACTCCTGTGCACATACCTCCACATTTCTTGTAAGCACTACTCCTCCTAAACGGCTCAATGGATTTGGTTCAAACTTTACATGAAGGTTACACATCATATGTAGATATGCATGAAGGAAGATCATATGCCTCAGATTCTTCCAAGGGCAGATAATTCAACTTAGAGGTTACCTGCGAGGGACTCCTGTGCACATACCTCCACATTTCTTGTAAGCACTACTCCTCCTAAACGGCTCAATGGATTTGGGTCAAACTTTACATGAAGGTTACACATCATATGTAGATATGCATAAAGGAAGATCATATGCCTCGGATTCTTCCAAGGGCAGATAATTCAACTTAGAGGTTACCTGCGAGGGACTCCTGTGCACATACCTCCACATTTCTTGTAAGCACTACTCCTCCTAAACGTCTCAATGGATTTGGTTCAAACTTTACATGAAGGTTACACCATCATATGTAGATATGCATGAAGGAAGATCACACGCCTCGGACTCTTCCAAGGGGAGATAATTTAACTTAGAGGTTATCTGCGAGGGACTCCTGTGCACATACCTCCACATTTCTTGTAAGCACTACTCCTCCTAAACGGCTCAATGGATTTGGTTCAAACTTTACATGAAGGTTACACATCATATGTAGATATGCATGAAGGAAGATCATATGCCTCGGATTCTTCCAAGGGCAGATAATTCAACTTAGAGGTTACCTGCGAGGGACTCCTGTGCACATACCTCCACATTTCTTGTAAGCACTACTCCTCCTAAACGGCTCAATGGATTTGGGTCAAACTTTACATGAAGGTTACACATCATATGTAGATATGCATAAAGGAAGATCATATGCCTCGGATTCTTCCAAGGGCAGATAATTCAACTTAGAGGTTACCTGCGAGGGACTCCTGTGCACATACCTCCACATTTCTTGTAAGCACTACTCCTCCTAAACGTCTCAATGGATTTGGTTCAAACTTTACATGAAGGTTACACATCATATGTAGATATGCATGAAGGAAGATCATACGCCTCGGATTCTTCCAAGGGCAGATAATTTAACTTAGAGGTTACCTGCGAGGGACTCCTGTGCACATACCTCCACATTTCTTGTAAGCACTACTCCTCCTAAACGGCTCAATGGATTTGGTTCAAACTTTACATGAAGGTTACACATCATATGTAGATATGCATGAAGGAAGATCATACGCCTCGGATTCTTCCAAGGGCAGATAATTCAACTTAGAGGTTACCTGCGAGGGACTCCTGTGCACATACCTCCACATCTCTTGTAAGCACTACTCCTCCTAAATGGCTCAATGGATTTGGGTCAAACTTTACATGAAGGTTACACATCATATGTAGATATGCATGAAGGAAGATCATATGTATCGGATTCTTCCAAGGGCAGATAATTCAACTTAGAGGTTACCTGCGAGGGACTCCTGTGCACATACCTCCACATTTCTTGTAAGCACTACTCCTCCTAAACGGCTCAATGGATTTGGTTCAAACTTTACATGAAGGTTACACATCATATGTAGATATGCATGAAGGAAGATCATACGCCTCGGATTCTTCCAAGGGCAGATAATTCAACTTAGAGGTTGCCTGCGAGGGACTCCTGTGCACATACCTCTACATTTCTTGTAAGCACTACTGAGTCAAACTGTATATGAAGGCTACACATTATATGTAGATATGCATGAAGGAAGATTTTTCTCCTCAGATTCTTCCAAGGGAAGATAAGCAAAGTAGAAACTTTACCAATGTATCCGATGCTTTGGGAGGGGAGCGGGGGGTATTCTTTAGTGAGCTTTGCTCACAGTATTTCTAGTTTATTTTAATTTCGCGTATGCATCAAAGTTCATCCAATTTCTCCTTCTGTCACACTGTTTTCAGAAGTCGTCTGTTGCATATGCATCAAAGTTCATCCAATTTCTCCTTCTGTCACAATACGTATATATAGTCTCATTTATGATGAATTGTATAGGGACTGTGTTTTGTCATCAGAAGATTATTTGTGCCACATTATTCTAAAACAAGAGAAAGTTGATGCAAGGCATCAATGTCGCCGGAAAAGACTGCATTGATTTATTTATGTATTCTTGACTTTCCTTAGTCTATTCAAACATTAGGAACGTAGTAATGAAAACATTTGCTTATAAATTTTATATACATACCTATACATTAGGGTATCTATAAAAAATTAACGAAATGTGTACACATTTATCTGGCTTAAATTTAATTTTGCTGTTGTTACTTATTTAAATAATAGTATTCATTCATATAATTTCAATGTTTGTCAATCTTATTCGAATCACAAGGTAAATATCCTGGTATTGCTTTAAAGGGAGGTAATTTGAAGAAAACAAAAGTCTTCAAAAGGAGAAATATATCAGCATTACCGTCTACAGTTTAAATTGTTCTATTGTTTGTGGATTTAAAAATGTTCTTTTTTTCTTATTTCTACATATACAACGAAATATTGCGGCTTCTCTTTGACGCTTTGCATCAAACATTCGTCTTGTACTTGTCTAAAATAAAATAATATCACTCGCTTTTTCATATCGAAATGCGCATGCGCGAAAATCGATGTTAAAGGTCACGAAACTACACAACAGAATAGGGTCTATATTTAGCTTAGAAACAGTTCCTACTTTAGATATTCATGGATTAACATTATTAAATGAATTCTACACAAATCAAGACATCTCTTTGAACATGAAAACAACATTTAGTAAGTTAAAATTGCTATTAAAAGGAGAATCCGAAATTGACCTCAATGATGACACATAAGAGTCTGCATTAGGGGGTGTTGGTTCACGTCTTGAAGGGACCACTTTTGTCTTCGTAAATAAGACAAAAAACTTAAATGCGAGTGAAATAAAAAAAAAATGCAAACATTAAAAAATCGGAAGATTTATTTCATTTTAGATGTGTCATTTATTAGTGTTCGTAAACAACCACAATTGTAATATGTTCAAATCATCTAGATTTGTTTCTTTCTAATAATAAGCCGCCCTCCCATGTGATTTCCGAAAAGCTATTAAAAATAGAAGTCGCTAATAACACCTAACCCAATAGGGACCTCCTGTTAGCTATATTTGTGGATGATGATTTGTATCAAAGGAAAAGATTCTTAAAGATTTTCCTCCCTATTGCCATAATAACCTGAGTACTGTAAAATTCACATTTCTTTTAGCTTTTTTTTGGTAGACTCTGCAGTGCTCTAAATAAGGGGCATTTATCTTGTTCTAAAATAACTGGGTGAATAAACTATTATGTTATGTTATAAAGATTCTCAAAGTTTTTCTGATTAAAATGTGTTTTATGGGGGAAAAGGGGAAAAGGGTTTAACCCTTTCCCTCATATAGACACTTTCTGATGCCTCTGCAGCAGACAGCTTTTTGAAAACATAGAGACAAAAGAAGAAATTGCTCAAAACGAGCAATTTCTCCTTTTGTCACAATGTTTACCACTTTTAGTCATAGGTTATCCATTTAATTATAGAGATTTTCTATGTTTTGACAAAATATGTTCAAAGTCGTCTGCTGCAGAATTGTCGTATTTGGGAAAGGGTTAAATGGCATCTAATTGTTTAGTTTAAACATTAATCCTTTGAACCTTGAATCGTTTATCAAATGTAAATAATCTGAAGCCAATCTCTGTAATGAACAGTATAAACTTTTAACCCTTTCCCTCATACGACAATTCTGCAGCAGAAATCTTTGAACATATTTTGTGAAAATATAGAAAATCTCTATAATTGAATGGATAACCTATGACTAAAAGTGGAAAACGAGCAATTTCTTCTTTAATTGTCATCATCTTTTCAAAAAGCCATCTGCTACAGAGGCATCAGAAAGCGTCTATATGAGGGAAAGGGTTTAAATGGACAAGCTACTGATAGATGAGTAACTGGATTTCATCCAAATTGACATAATGGGAACAGATCAGTATCACTATCCATATGATAATGTTTTACTAATGGACTGAGGTGATGATTAGTTCTGGACAAGACCTACCGAGTTGGCGCCATTGCTTGGAAGATACATTCTGATCAATGAATCCTACTTGATGAAAATACTTTTACTTTATCAAAGTTAAACTTATTTATTTTACATTGAATGCAAAATGAGCTTACAGCTTATATCGATCACATGTACGTCTGCTGCAGAATTGTTGTGTGAGGGAAAGGGTTAACCAGTTCTTGTGCCGGTTGTGCATAAAACACCAAAGACAATCCAGGGAGTCCTTTGGTACCCCATTTGTGGAAGAAAGTAACTTTTGTGTAGTCAAAGTCAATCCAGGGAGTCCATTGTTACCCCATTTGTAGAAGATAGTAACTGTTGTGTAGTCAAAGTCAAACTATGGAGTCCTTTGGTACCCTATTTGTGGAAGATAGTAACTTTTGTGTTGTCAAAGTCAATCCAGGGAGTCCTTTGGTACCCCATTTGTGGAAGATAGTAACTTTTGTGTTGTCAAAGTCAATCCAGGGAGTCCTTTGCCCTTTGGTACCCCATTTGTGGAAGATAGTATCTGTTGTGCAGTCAAAGTCAATCCAGGGAGTCCTTTGGTACCCCTTTTGTGGAAGATAGTAACTGTTGTGCAGTCAAAATCAATTCAGGGAGTCCTTTGGGACCCCATTTGTGGAAGATAGTAACTGTTGTGCAGTCAAAGTCAATCCAGGGAGTCCTTTGGTACCCCATTTGTGGAAGATAGTAACTGTTGTGCAGTCAAAGTCAATCCAGGGAGTCCTTTGGTACCTCTTTTGTGGAAGATAGTAACTGTTGTGCAGTCAAAGTCAATCCAGGGAGTCCTTTGGTACCCCATTTGTGGAAGAGAATAACTTTTGTGCATTATAAGGCCTCTTTGAAAATACTTTTGACAGCATTGAACAATCATCCTTAATTAAACAATATAATTAAATTTTCCAGGGAGTCCTTTGGTACCCCATTTGTGGAAGATAGTAACTTTATTGCAGTCAAAGTCGAGCATTATATTAGGCCTCTTTGAAAATACTTTTGACAGCATTGAACAATCATCCTTAATTAAACAATATATTTAAATTTTCCCATGTTTGAGTTCACTGTATCTTGGAATCTTGCCGGGTCGGTTGAAAGTTTTGCAAATTAATAATTAAAACAATATAGACCTGGACTAGACAATATATAAATATTGCATGGCTTCCAGTGTGACAGTACATATTGTCAACATGAGGAAAATACTGTTAACCGAGGCAAAGCCGAGGTTAACAGTATTTACCCGAATGTTGACAATATGTACTGTCACACTGGAAGCCATGTAATATTTATTTTATTATACCGAACAAAATTACAAGTGTATTCAATTCATTCTGTACCTTTGTAGGGGAGGTGGACATGGGCAATTTCTTACTGTATTATGCTAACAGTACGCTTTTGACTGGTTAACAGATTGATTGGGGTTTAACGCCGTTTTTAACAATTTCTCAGTTATTTCACGGCGGCCAGTTCACCTACTCATGCATTTCCTGGTTTTCTCACACCAGTACTCCACACAACAATCTTCCCAAGCAACTGGCTGCTTTTCCACATAGACATAGCCCATTGGTGGAAGACGAATGACACATTGACTTTTGTCAATCCTTGGAAAGAAAGTTGGACGAGCCAGGATTCGAACTCACAACCCCTGGATTGACAGTCCGCGTCGCTACCAACTGAGCTACCGGGACTGGTTAACAGTATACTGTTACAATACGGCATGTGTGTCTAAACGGTGATATTATTTGTTTAAATAACGTCATGCACGTGCATGACAAACATTTTAGATGCTCGTGCCATGTAACAGTATACTGTTAATCGGTCAAAAACGTACTGTTAGCATGACACAGTAAGAAATTGCCCATGATGAGTATATGAAAATTTAACATTACAAAGTCTAGTGAGGTATAATAAAACAGATTAATCTTGGTTGTTTACATCAAAGTTGACTAAATTAGTTTTGTATATTTTATCTTTGTTTGTCTGGTTTGTGTTTTGAATATAATGAAGGTCATAAATTGTATCACATTAAAAAAAACTTTGTCAGTTAACCCTTTTCCTGATACGACAATTCTGCAGCAGACGACTTTGAACATATTTTGTCAAAAACTAGAAAATCTCTATAATTGAATGGATAACCTATGACTAAAAGTGGAAAGCATTGTGGCAAAATGTTTTTTGTCACTATGTTTTCAAAAAGCTGTCTGCTTCAGAGGTGTGGGAAAGTGTCTATATGAGGGAAAGGGTTAATAATATAATTATGTACTTCATATTATACTAAGTGACAAATGCTGTTTCTGTCTTCTTATTAATTAGCATGCATTTGATTATATCACAGTTTCGGTAATTAGTTACATGTTATCTCAACCATTTCCAACATAAAACAAATCTGCAGTCATCGAGGTAAAACTATGGAAAATCTACAGAAATGAAAGTAGAATTACTGCATATAATTGAAAACGGTCTGGCAAATGGAGAAAGAAGAAATTGCTCAAAACTAACAATTTCTCCTTTTGCCGCAATGTTTTCCACTTTTAGTCATAGGTTATCCATTCAATTATAGAGATTTTCTATTTTATGACAAAATATGTTCAAAGTCGTTCAACTCTATCCAATAGCAGCTCTTTGTTTAACCCTTTTCCTCATATAGATGCTGCTTTCTGACACCTGTGAAATATTTTCAAAGTCGTCTGCTGCAGAATTGTCGTATGAGGGAAAGAGAAATTTTTCCATATTTTTGCCTAGATGTTCTCTGAGAAGCGTCTGCAGCAGATTGTTTATAGTTGCAAATTTGTTATTAACCCTTTTCCTCATACGATAATTCTGCAGCAGACGACTTTGAACATATTTTGTTAAAGTATAGAAAATCTCTGTAATTGAATGGATAACCTATGACTAAAAGTGGAAAACATACATTGTGGCAAAAGGAGAAATTGCTCGTCTTGAGCAATTTCTTCTTTTGTAACTATGTTTTCAAAAAGCCGTCTGCTGCAGAGGTGTCAGAAAGCGTCCATATGAGGGAAAGGGTTAATGAAGTTGAAGTATCTGTAAGAATGCTCTAAGTATCATTGAGACTGATAAACCCATTAAATGTAACCTTATACCACTTATGTGTAGTAACCACATACTCACTGCAGTGGAGTATCAATCCTTTTCAGCTTGCAGACGCAGTTTTTTTCAAATTTTCTACAGACTCATTTTGTCACTATGTTTTCGACTCTATTCAATTATTGAATTGATTTTTAGAATTTTGCCATATTTATTAGCAAAGGTGTCTCCAAAGTCTTCTGATGCAGATTTGTACTATGTGATAAAGGGTTGATGACTGTTCCCTCATATAGACACTTTCTGACACCTCTGCAGCAGACGGCTATTTGAAAACATAGCAAAACGTGCAATTTCTCCTTTTGCCACAATGTTTACCACTTTTTGTCATAGGTTATCCATTCAATTATGGGCCCGGCCGGGTAGCTCAATTGGTAGCGTATCTGACTCGTGATCTGGAGGTCACGGGTTCGATACCCGGTTGCGGCGACATTCTTTCGGGCGATGTTTTCCATTGCCTCTCACCTCTGATCTATGTGAGAAAGTAGTCAGTGGCTTCGAAAGAATGTTGTGTAAGTACTGGTGTGGGAAAGCCAGGAAAACATGGGTAGGTGCACTGACCGCCGTGATATGACCAAAGCTGTTGAAAGCGGCGTTAAACTCCAAACAAACAAACAAACATTCAATTATGGAGATTTTGACATAATCTGTTTAAAGTCGTCTGCTGCAGAATTGTCGTATGTGAGAAAGGGTTAATGACTGTTGATATGTTGTAACGTTTTGCAGAATATAATGTTATGATGGATTCTCCAGTAAACTGTTTCTCGCAGGCAACAAACTTGCAGCTGACAACATTTACCATTGATACTGATTGTAACGCCCAAGTGGGCAGCTGACGACTTTTAAAATCATCCAGGTAAAATAGGAAAAATCTCTACACAGTACAATTAAAAGTTGGAATTTTTTTTGACAAAGAAGAAATCGCTCACTATCAGCAATTTCTCCTTTTGCCACATTATTATGCCCCCTTTGAAGAAGAGAGGTATATTGCTTTGCATCATGTCGGTCTGTCCGCCGTCCGTAAACCAAAGCATGTCCGAGTGATAACTCAACAATGCCTGGACCTGTGGTCCTCCAACTTGACTTGGAGGTTGGGGATGACCAGTAGACGAACCATATTGATTTTGAAGTCATCAGGTCAAAGGTCAAGGTCACATTGACCCTGAATGTAAAAAAATTGTCCGAGTGATAACTCAACATTGCTGCCTGCACCTATGGCCCTCAGACTTGACATCAATGGCTCTCAAACTTGACATCGAGACTTGGGGTGACTAGAAGATGACCCCTATTGATTGTGAGGTCAAATGTCAAGGTCACAGTGACCTTGAACGTGAAAAGCTTGTCCGAGTGATATCTCGACATTGCATGCACCCATCACCCTAAAACTTAACATGGAGGCTGGGGGTGACCAGTAGATGACCCCTATTCTGTGATCATCATCTGAAAGGTCAAGGTCACAGTGACCAAGCTTATCCGAGTGATAACTAAACAATGCCTGGAGCTTTAGTCCTCAAACTTGACTTGGAGGTTGGGCCTGAACAGTAGATGACTCCTTATGATTTTGAGGTCATTGGGTCAAAGGTCAAGGTCACAGTGACCTTGAATGCAAAAAGCTTGTCAAAGTGATAACTCCGCATTGCTTGCACCCATGGCCCTAAAACTTGACATTGAGGCTGAGGGTGACCAGTAGATGACCTCTATTGATTTTGAGGTCATCAGGTCAAAAATCATCAAAATATTCCTGACAACATGGCGACCAGGGGGGGCCATAATGTTTGACAAACATCTCTTGTTAATCTTTTGAAAAGATGTCTACTGCAAATGTGTCTGAATATGGGAAAGGATTAATTAAACCCTTTCTCACTTGTAGACACATTTTGAAGCATCTGCAACAGACAACATATGAAAGCATTGTGACAGAAGAAGAAATTGCCATAAAATAGCAATTTCTCCATTTGCCACAATCTTTTATGAAGGTTTTAAACGTTTTTGTCAATATGTTTCTCAAGTCATCTGCTGCAGAATTGTTGTATATGGGAAAGGATTAATTTGAGCTGCTGAGACACTTCAACTCATAAAAGATAGCTCAATTGTTAAATAAAGTTGAAAGCACTGTTGCCAAAGGAGAAATTGCTCATCATGAGCAATTTCACCTTTGGCCACAATGTTTTCAAAAGTCGTCTGCTGCTATTGCGTCAAACTGCGTCTGCAGGTGGGAAAGGGTTGAAGTAATGCATAACATGATCTGAAAATGTTGTTTAACCCTTTCCCTCATATAGACGCTTCCTGATGCCTCTGAAGCAGAAAGCTTTTTGAAAACATAGCGACAAAAGAAGAAATTGCTCAAAACGAGCAATTTCTCCTTTTGTCACAATGTTTTCCACTTTTAGTAGCTTATCCATTCAATTATAGAGATTTTCTATTTTTTTGACAAAATATGTTCAAAGTCGTCTGCTGCAGAAGGAAAGGGTTAAACCACTTGAGTATAATAACCGTTTTCACTGCAATGGATGATGAATGATTTACATTTAAGTCAAATATGTCTGTAGTTTATCTTGCAGAATCAATGTTGATTGATTGATTGGAGTTCCACAGACTTATTTTCAACAATAGTTGAGTTATATCAGTTGGTTGCCACTGATTGCCTCAGGCTCTCTAACACATTAGTATTTCACACAACATTCTTTCCAGGTTACACTGGCGTAACTTTCCCACATTGACTATTTAACCCACTTGTGGAAGATATATGATTCTAGTGACAATGACTCTTGTAAAACATGGGGAAATGATGAATGGTCAAGTCACGATTCAAACTGATGACCCAGATTGAAAGTCAGTGTACTGACTGAAATATTGCGGTTTGAGCCGGAAATATAGAGAAACACAAATAGTAGGTTGGGCTTAAATTACGGTTGGCTATTTATAATAATAATTGTGGCTGGCATGAGAATACATGATCCCCGTGGAATTTATTTAAATGTTAAATTCATGTAAGGGAATATTATGTGCCGTACATTTAAATGTTAAATTCTTGAAAGGAGATAACATTTTCAACCTTTATACTGCTCTGGTTTGAGGCATAACTAATGTTTACCGATGAATTGAAATCACTGGAGTTCTTAATTCAATCGTTAAGTCAGGGACGAATCTGCTGTGACTGAATGGAAAGTGTGGAGAATTTTTATTTAGGCATCCTTGGTTTGATCTCTGCTCGCAGCAGTCATGTTGTAGTACCCTTGGGCAAGGTACATTGTCTAGCCTGTAGTACCCTTGGGCAAGGTACATTATCTAGCATGTAGTACCCTTAGGCAAGGTACATCATCTTGCCTTAAGACCCAGTAAATATCTTTCTTACAATGCATGCCAAGTGTACAAGTGCTATTGGGTAAGGTAAATTATCTAGCTTTAAGAACCAGTAAATAGCATTCTTACAATGCATGCAAAGTGTATATGCAGCCATTGTAAAGTGCTATATATGGCAAGGTACATTATCTAGCCTTAGTACCCTTGGGCAAGGTACATTATCTAGCCTTAAGAACCAGTAAATAGCATTCGTACAATGCATGCCAAGTGTATATGTAGCCATGGTAAAGTGCTATAGGGCAAGCTACATTATCTAGCCTTAGTACCATTGGGCAAGGAACATTATCTAGCCGTAAGAACCAGTAAATAGCATTCGTACAATGCATGCCAAGTGTATATGTAGCCATGGTAAAGTGCTATAGGGCAAGCTACATTATCTAGCCTTTAAGTACCATTGGGCAAGGATTATTATCTAGCCGTAAGAACCAATAAATAGCATTCTTACAATGCATGCCAAGTGTACATGCAGCCATGGTACACAGATATAGGGTGAGGCACATTTTCTAGATTTAATCCTTTCCCACATGCGGATGAATTTTGAGGCATCCGCAGCAGACTAAATTTGAAAACATATAGAGCAATTTCTCCTTTTGCAACAATGTTTTCAACCTTATTCAACTTGCATCTATAGAGATTATCCTTATTTGTACCTAAACATTTTTATAGTTATCTGCTGCCGATTTTGTAGTAATTGTGGGAAAAGATTAAGTACCAGTTAACCCTTTCCTGCATATAGACGCTTTCTGAAGCCTTTGCAACCGACAGATTTTTTGAAAATATAGTGACAAAAGAAGAAATTGCTCAAAACGAGCAATTTCTCCTTTTGACACAATGTTTTCTCCTTTTAGTCATAGATTATAAATCCATTCAATTATAGAGATTTTCTAATTTTTGACAAAATATGTTCATAGTCGTCTGCTTCAGAATTGACATATGAGGGAAAGGGTTAATTAAGAACTCAACTATAGAAACAAATCTGCACATCTTTGACATCTAAGAAATTAAAAATGGTAGTTATGGCTTTCCCTCCTTAGGGCTTAGGGCTATGGGGTTAGCATTACAACTGACTCACTTATGTCAGTATAATTGAACCTGTAGTACTGGTAACTTACCCATGAAATGCAATGATATAACTGTGGAAGACAGTGGTGCAGAGTTAGAGCGTCGGCCTCTCGTATCAAAGGTCCCTGGTTCGCGTACCATGATGAGCGGGTCCACTATGTAAAATAAATAATGTTTAAAATGATATAACTGAAACATTGTTGAAAATGGTTTTAAACACCATGCAAACGAAACAAAGCACACATTTGCAATCAGATCCAAAAACAAAATATCCTTTAATGGTTGAACTTTCAGCTTGAATGATATTTTTCTGACTAGGGTAATCCAGTTTTAATTTTTAAATGTCAATAGTTTCAGTTTTAATGTTATCACTGGAGAATTGAATTACCTTGTGATTTATTGATGTTCAATGAATTTTCAATTTGTTTTGAGGTATCATTTGTAGCCTTTGTAATTGTGTTTATTTCATTTCCATTGTAATAGTTGTTATTTCATTCCTTCTAAACAATTTATTTTGCATAAGTCAAACCTATACTAAAATTGGTACGCACCGCGGGCTTATTAATACATCATTCGGACCACTTACACAAACTCTTACAAATAGGTAGATAAGTACTTTCTCATTAAACCTTTCCCTCATACGACAATTCTGCAGCAGACGACTTTGAACATATTTTGTCAAAAAATAGAATGTCTCTATAATGGAATGGATAACCTATGACTAAAAGTGGAAAAAATTGTGGCCAAAGGAGAAATTGCTTGTTTTGAGCAATTTCTTCTTTTGTCACTATGTTTTCAAAAAGCCGTCTGCTGCAGAGGCGTCAGAAAGCGTCTTTATGAGGGAAAGGGTTAAATATTCATGAGCAAGTCCTTGTTTAAATGTCAAATGAAATCACATGATAAAGCCAACGCTTGGCCATCAATGTTTCTCTATCTCGTTAACTTGTATGAGTTATCTTCCCCTTTGGTATCTATTGATTTTGTAGGTGATAATTTGATTGGCTGATACAAAGATTAATCTGAGATAACCTGTAAAAGACAGCCAGCAACAAACTTTATGTCTGGTTTTAATGATATTGAACCAGTTCTGGCTACATACGCCAACCCTCAACACTTTCCCTCATATAGACGCTTTCTGACGCCTCTGCAGCAGACGGCTTTTTGAAAACATAGTGACAAAAGAAGAAATTGCACAAAACGTGCAATTTCTCCTTTTGCCACAATGTTTTTCACTTTTAGTCATAGGTTATCCATTTAATTATAGAGTATTTCCATTTTTTGACAAAATATGTTCAAAGTCGTCTGCTGCAGAATTGTTCTATGAGGAAAAGGGTTAATGATATTGAACTAGTTCTGGCTACATACGCCAACATGAAGGTACCATGATACCAATTTTCATTTGAAATTGACCGAATGATGTGTTCATGAGGTTCTGGTCAATTAATTATCACAATGCATCTTGGGAAGAGGATGTGTCCCCATACCGAAATAAGGTATCCCTGACCTGAAAGAAACCCTATTTCTTTCATAGTAAAATTCTTTATGCAAATATTATTTCGGGGTAAATGATTAATTTGAATGTTCATTTAAGATTTAAACAATTAATCCTTTCCCACATACAGAGCCTTGCCTCTGCTGTAGAAGACTGAAAAGGTTTTTCTCCCTCTTTGATTTCAACTATTTCCATTAACCCTTTCCCTCATTATAGACGCTGTCTGACGCCTCTGCAGCAGACGGCTTTTTGAAAACATAGTGACAAAAGAAGAAATTGCACAAAACGTACAATTTCTCCTTTTGCCACAATGTTTTCCACTTTTGGTCATAGCTAGGTTATCCATTCATTTATAGAGATTTTCTACGTTTTGACGAAATACGTTCAAAGTCGTCTGCTGCAGAATTGTCGTACGAGGGAAAGGGTTAACTTTATATTTATAGGGATATTCTACTTTTTTGCCTCAACATTTTCAGAGTCGGCTGCTGTCATGTTGTTGTAACATGTGAGAAAGGATGAATGTTCAAACATTTAAATCATGACACTATTTCTGTAGATGTTAATCTTCTATAATGGCCATTACTGTCTATAGACAAGCTGGTAATATCTTAATTCCTTGAATAAATTAACCCTTTCCCCCCACACAGCTGCTTTTTGATGCTGCTGTAGCAGATGATTGTTAAAATCGTTGTAGAAAAAGGAGGAAGTGGCTCATAATGGACAATTTCTCCTTTTCCGACGATGTGTTCAACCCTATCCCTCATATAGACGCTTTCTGACGCCTCTGCAGCAGACAGCTTTTTGAAAACATAGTGACAAAAGAAGAAATTGCTCCAAAACGAGCAATTTCTTCTTTTGCCACAATGTTTTCCACTTTTAGTCATAGGTTATATATCCATTCAATTATAGAGATTTTCTGTTTTTTGACAAAATACGTTCAAAGTCATCTACTGCAAATTATTCCACATTATTTTGCCTACATATTTTCGAAGTTGTCTACTGTAGATTTGTTGTATGTGGGAAAGGGTTATGGAATTGTCTCAGTAGTTTTGAGTTTTGAGCATATTTTGTCAAAAAATGGAAAATCTCTATAATTGAATGGATAACCTATGATTAAAAGTGGAAAACATTGTGGCAAAAGGAGAAATTGCTTGTTTTGAGCAATTTCTTCTTTTGTCACTATGTTTTCAAAAAGCTGTCTGCTGCACAGGCGTCAGAAAGTGTCTATATGACGGAAAGGGTTAACTAAATCAAAATAATGTTACATTTATTTCAAAATATTTTAGTCTCTGAGGCAGGTCACATGATTTTTAACTCTATTAATTAACCCTTTCCCTCATATAGACGCTTTCTGATGCCTCTGCAGCAGATGGCTTTTTGAAAAGATGATGACAATTAAAAAAAAAAATGCTCGTTTTCCACTTTTAGTCATAGGCTTTCCATTCAATTATAGAGATTTTCTATATTTTCACAAAATATGTTCAAAGTCATATCTGCTGCAGAATTGTCGTATGAGGGAAAGGGTTAAAAGTTTATACTGTTCATTACAGAGATTGGCTTCAGATTATTTACATTTGATAAAGGATTCAAGGTTCAAAGGATTAATGTTTAAACTAAACAATTAGATGCCATTTAACCCTTTCCCAAATACAGATGATTCTGCAGCAGACGACTTTGAGCATATTTTGTCAAAAAATGGAAAATCTCTATAATTGAATGGATAACCTATGACTAAAAGTGGTAAACATTGTGGAAAAAGGAGAAATTGCTTGTTTTGACCAATTTCTTCTTTTGTCGCTATGTTTTCAAAAAGCAGGCTGCTTGCTGCAGAGGCGTCAGAAAGCGTCTTTATGAGGGAAAGGGTTAACCCTATCCCAAATACAAACGATATCTGACGCCTCTGCAGCAAGACAACTTTTGAAATCATTGTGGCTAAGCAGAAATTTCTAATAATGAGCCATTTCTCCATTTGCAACAATGAATTCAACTCTAATTCAATAATCATAGAATCATTTATAAATACGGGTTTTCTTTATTTTGGACTTGATAAATTCAAAGTCGGCTGCTGCAGATCTATCATAAGAGAGAAAGGGTTAACCCTATCCCACATAAACCATTTTCACATCAAAGCAGATGAGTTGGGTAATAGGTCCTACTAAATCTCTTTTATTGTAAATTATAATCATTGAATAGACTTGAAAGATTGTGACAATAGAAGAAAGTTTTCTTTTTGCAACATTGTTTTGAAAACTTGTCTGATACAGGTGAGTCTCAAAATCTGGCCGAAAAGTGTTAAACTACAGAAATTTAATTTAATGCATGGTCACAACTGTAGGTCGTAAAGTACAGCACAGGCTGACATGGCTTTTAAAACCTTTACTGGATCTTACTCTTTCAACCCTTTCCCACATACCAGCAAATCGGCAGCAGAAGACCAGGCTGACATATGGCTTTTAAGTCCATTACCAGATATTCTTTCAAACCTTTCCCTCATATAGACGCTTTCTGACGCCTCTGCAGCAGACAGGTTTTTGAAAACATAGTAACAAAAGAAGAAATTGCACTAAACGTGCAATTTCTCTTTTTGCCACAATGTTTTCCACTTTTTGTCATAGGTCATCCATTCAATTATGGAGATTTTCTATGTTTTGACAAAATATGTTCAAAGTCACTGCAGAATTGTCGTATGAGGGAAAGGGTTAACTCTTCCCACCCTTCCGTACTAGCAAATGTGTAGCATCCAACTTTATTCAATAATCGTAATTTAATTTATAGAGACCTTTCCCTCATACGACAATTCTGCAGTGACTTTGAACATATTTTGTCAAAACATAGAAAATCTCCATAATTGAATGGATGACCTATGACAAAAAGTGGAAAACATTGTGGCAAAAAGAGAAATTGCACGTTTAGTGCAATTTCTTCTTTTGTTACTATGTTTTCAAAAACCTGTCTGCTGCAGAGGCGTCAGAAAGCGTCTATATGAGGGAAAGGTTTGAAAGAATATCATTATGAGCAATGTAACTCCTTTTAACACAATGTTTTCAAAATGCTTCTGCATTTGGGAACAGGAACTGTTGACCTGAGTTAATAGAATTGGAATTGCTATCTGCTTTGAAAATATCTTTGGGGGAAGGTAAGTAACACTTGGAAAACTAGCAATGACTCTGTTTTCTACAATGTTTTCTATTTTGTTATTTAAATTGTCTGTATGACAGGTTAACCCTTTCCCTATTGTAGATGCATTTTGACTTATCTGCAGAAAACACCTTTTGGCATTAATTTGCTACAATGCTTTCAACTCCATTCAATAATAGGACATTCTTTTGTAGGATTTATCATATTTTTGTTCTAAATGTTTTCTCATCTGCTGCAGATTTGTGTTTTGTGGGAAAGAGTTAACCTATGACCTAATAAAACATTGTCAATAATGAAGTAGCTGGAGAGTGTATACCATGTCAATACTGAAACAGCTGGAGAGTGTATACCATGGCAATACTGAAATAGCTGGAGTGTGTATGTATACCATGTCAATATTGAAATAGCTGGAGTGTGTATGTATACCAGGTCAATATTGAAATAGCTGGAGTGTGTATGTATACCAGGTCAATATTGAAATAGCTGGAGAGTGTATACCATGTCAATATTGAAATAGCTGGAGTGTGTATACCATGTCAATACTAAAATAGCTAGAGTGTGGGATACCAGTGTTTGATCCTTAGTCAGGTCATAACCAACGACTTTAAAAATGATATAGTAATGGCTTCAGGAATGCGGAAATAGCATTATACTTACTGATGCATTCATTAGTGTCAGGAAACATGATTCTGGTAGTACTGGTAATGACTACTCAGTACTGGTAATGACTACTCAGTACTAGTAATGAATACTCAGTACTGGTAATGACTACCCAGTACTGGTAATGACTACTCTTACTGGTAATGACTACTCAGTACTGGTAATGACTACTCAGTACTAGTAATGACTACTCAGTACTGGTAATGACTACTCAGTACTGGTAATGACTACTCAGTACTGGTAATGACTACTCTTACTGATAATGGCTACTCAATACTGGTAATGACTACTCAGTACTGGGAATGACTACTCAGTACTGGTAATGACTACTCAGTACTGATAATGACTACTCTTACTGATAATGACTACTCTTACTGATAATGACTACTCTTACTGATAATGACTACTCAGTACTGTTAATGACTACTCAGTACTGGTAATGACTACTCAGTACTGGTAATGACTACTCAGTACTGGTAATGACTACTCAGTACTGGTAATGACTACTCAGTACTGGTAATGACTACTCAGTACTGGTAATGACTACTCAGTACTGGTAATGACTACTCAGTACTGGTAATGACTACTCAGTACTGGTAATGACTACTCAGTACTGGTAATGACTACTCTTACTGGGAATGACTACTCAGTACTGGTAATGACTACTCAGTACTGGTAATGACTACTCTTACTGATAATGACTACTCTTACTGATAATGACTACTCAGTACTGTTAATGACTACTCAGTACTGGTAATGACTACTCAGTACTGGTAATGACTACTCTTACTGCTAATGGCTACTCAGTACTGGTAATGACTACTCAGTACTGGGAATGACTACTCAGTACTGGTAATGACTACTCAGTACTGATAATGACTACTCTTACTGATAATGACTACTCTTACTGATAATGACTACTCTTACTGATAATGACTACTCTTACTGATAATGACTACTCTTACTGATAATGACTACTCAGTACTGTTAATGACTACTCAGTACTGTTAATGACTACTCAGTACTGATAATGACTACTCAGTACTGTTAATGACTACTCAGTACTGGTAATGACTACTCAGTACTGATAATGACTACTCAGTTCTGGTAATGACTACTCAGTTCTGGTAATGACTACTCAGTACCGGTAATGACTACTTAGTACCGGTAATGACTACTCAGTTCTGGTAATGACTACTCAGTACTGTTATTGACTACTCAGTACTGTTATTGACTACTCAGTACCGGTAATGACTACTCAGTACTGGTAATGACTACTCTGTACTGGTAATGACTACTCAGTACCGGTAATGACTACTCAGTACCGGTAATGACTACTCAGTACCGGTAATGACTACTTAGTACCGGTAATGACTACTCAGTACCGGTAATGACTACTCAGTACTGGTAATGACTACTCAGTAGTTATTGACTACTCAGTACTGGTAATGACTACTCAGTACTGGTAATGACTACTCAGTACCGGTAATGACTACTCAGTACCGGTAATGACTACTTAGTACCGGTAATGACTACTCAGTACCGGTAATGACTACTCAGTACTGGTAATGACTACTCAGTAGTTATTGACTACTCAGTACTGGTAATGACTACTCAGTACTGTTAATGACTACTCAGTACCGGCAATGACTACTCTTACTGATAATGACTACTCTTACTGATAATGACTACCCAGTACCGGTAATGACTACTTAGTACTGGTAATGACTACTTAGTACCGGTAATGACTACTCAGTACTGGTAATGACTACTCAGTACTGGTAATGACTACTCAGTAGTTATTGACTACTCAGTACTGGTAATGACTACTCAGTACTGGTAATGACTACTCAGTACTGGTAATGACTACTCAGTTCTGGTAATGACTACTCAGTACCGGTAATGACTACTTAGTACCGGTAATGACTACTTAGTACCGGTAATGACTACTCAGTACTGGTAATGACTACTCAGTAGTTATTGACTACTCAGTACTGGTAATGACTACTCAGTACTTCAGTACTGGTAATGACTACTCAGTACTTCAGTACTGGTAATGACTACTCAGTACTTCAGTACTGGTAATGACTACTCAGTACTTCAGTACCGATAATGACTACTCAGTACTTCAGTACCGGTAATGACTACTCAGTACTTCAGTACCGGTAATGACTACTCAGTACTTCAGTACTGGTAATGACTACTCAGTACTTCAGTACCGGTAATAACTACTCAGTACTTCAGTACTGGTAATGACTACTCAGTACTGGTAATGACTACTTAGTACTGGTAATGACTACTTAGTACTGGTAATGACTACTCAGTTCTGGTAATGACTACTCAGTACTGGTAATTTGCTGAAATTCTGTTGAAAGTAGCTTACGTAAAACACAATTCAAAAAAAGAAACAAACAAAGACAGAAAACCTAATCTTTCCATGAAAGAATGTATGCCTTTTAAAAAGATTTAAAAACCTAGTTTCAAATTGAAAAGTTACTTATAGAATGCACATAACAAAGTGTTTGGTGAAGAAAAATACGAAACACTCATGTTCTATTACCACTGTTATCTGGAGGGCTAAATGGCGGACGACTTAATTAACGGGAATTGATATGACATGGGTCAGCTCCTGGTCACAGGTCATGTGATAATAAATCACAACAGGTAAATCAAGAGGATGAGATTTATCTATATCTTCAGTAATCCTTTCACCCTTTCCCCGCACACAACAAAATCTGCAGGGTTAACCCTTTCCCTCATATAGATGCTTTCTGATGCCTCTGCAGCAGACTGCTTTTGGAAAACATAGTGACAAAAGAAGAAATTGCTCAAAACGAGCAATTTCTCCTTTTGCCACAATGTTTACCACTTTTAGTCATAGGTTATCCATTAAATTATAGAGATTTTTGATTTTTTGACAGAATATGTTCAAAGTCGTCTGTTGCAGAATTATCGTATGAGGGAAAGGATTAAACTATGGGAAACCTCTACAAATGGAATTATGATTTTTGAATAGAGTGGCAAAAGGAGAAATTGTTCTTCATGAATAACTTCTCCTTTTGCCAGAATGTATTCAAAACTGTCTTCTGCAGATGCAGCTGGGAAAAGGTTATAATGTTGTTTTGTTTGTGACTAAAGAGTTATAATGCTCTTAACCCTTTTCCCACATACAACAAATCTGCAGCAAAACAACTTTGAAAACATAGTGACAAAAACCTGAAAAATCTCCATAAAAGATAGCTTAATTGTAAATAAAGTTGAAAACATCGTGGCCAAAGGAGAAATTGCTCATCATGAGCAATTTCGCCTTTTGCCACAATGTTTTCAAAACTCGTCTGCTTCTATTGCGTCTGCAGGTGGGAGAAGGTTAATGTTGTTTTTTGTTACTATAAAAAGTATTGATTGATTGATTGATTGATTGATTGATTGATTGGGGTTTAATGCCGTTTTTAACAATTTCTCAGTCATATCACGGCGGCCAGTTCACCTACCCATATGTTTCCTGGTTTTCACACACCAGTACTCGATCCACACAACAATCTTCCCAAGCAACTTGCTGTTTTTCCAGATAGACTTAGCCCATTGGTGGAAGACGAATGACGCATGTCGCAATGACTTTTGTCAAACGTCGGAAAGAAAGTTGGCCGAGCCGGGATTCGAACTCACAACCCCTGGATTGACAGCCCGCGTCGTTACCGACTGAGCTACCGGGACTCGACTCTATAAAGAGTAAATGCCCTTAACTGTTATTAGTCATTTCCCTCATTTTGAGGTATCTGAATCAAACAACTTTTAAATACATTGTGGTCAAAGGAGAGATTGATCATAATGTGTAATTCCTCCTTTTGCCACAATGTTCATTATTAGCGATTTAACATATATTTTGCCTAGATGTTTTCAAAATCTTCTGCCCCAGGGATGTTTTATGTGGTATAAAGTGTTAATCTTTGCAGACGACTTTTCTCATTTAACCCTTTCCTTCATATAGACGCCTTTGGACGCCTCTGCAGCAGACGACTTTTCTCATTTAACCCTTTCCTTCATATAGACGCCTTCGGACGCCTCTGCAGCAGACAGCTTTTTGAAAACATAGTAACAAAAGAAGAAATTGCACAAAACGTGCAATTTCTCCTTTTGCCACAATGTTTTCCACTTTTTATCATAGATTATCCATTCAATTATGGAGATTTTCTATTTTTTGAAAAAATACGTTCAAAGTGGACTGCTGCAGAATGGTTGTATGAGGGAAAGGATTAAAAGGCAATTTATTCAATTCCTCACACTATTTCAAAAGGATCTTTTCTGCAGAGACAACCAAATGGATTTCTATCAGGATTTAGATCTTGGAAGCATAAAGCAAAGCTAAACACTCTGTTATTGAGGTCATAAAAGATCTGCATGTCCTAGGGAGTTGAAAGCCCTTTCCCACATACAGCAAATCCACAGCAGATGAATTTGAAAACATCCAGCTAAGATTATGAAAAATATTTATTAATGAAAGTATAATCTTTTAACCCTTTCCCTCATATAGACGCTTTCTGACGCCTCTGCAGCAGACGGCTATTTGAAAACATAGTGACAAAAGAAGAAATTGCACAAAACATGCAATTTCTCCTTTTGCCACAATGTTTTCTACTTTTTTGTCATAGGTTATCCATTCAGTTATAGAGATTTTCCATTTTTTGACAAAATATGTTTAAAGTCGTCTGCTGCAGAAAGGGTTAATGTATAGTTTAAAATATAGTGGAAAACGGAGTAATTGCTAATAGGGATCAATTTCTCCTTTTGCCACTATGTATTAGAAAGTCTTTAGCTGCAGATACTTCAAAATGCTTCTGCATACATGTGAGAAATGTTATAACACTTTCTGAGCCCTTGCAAAAGACGATTTTTGAAAGCACTGTGGCAAAAGGGTAAATTGCTTTTAATGAACGATATCCCATTTTGCAAAAGGAATCCGCTGTGGTCGAGTGGTTAGCGTCGGGGATTTTGAAACCGGGTGTCCCGGGTTCGATTCCCAGTCGCGGCACTACGGTCATGGTGGAGTGCCCTTGGGCAAGGCACATTTTCTAGCCTAGTACTGGTTTGTTTACCCAGGGATCATGAATAAGTGAACTGTCGCCGTGATATAACTGAAATATTGTTGAAAGCGGCGTAAAACCCAAATAAATAAATAAATAAATCCCATTTTGCAACAATGTTATTAAACTGTTCAATAACAGATTTTTATATTTTTTCCAATATATTTTCAAATTCTTCTGCTGCATATTTGTTGTTTGTGGGAAAAGGTTTAACTGGTTTGAACTTTGTCAAACTTGTTTGTTGTATTTGGAAAAGCGTTTAACTGATTGGAACTGTTTCAAACTTATTTGATTGATCTTTCTAGTTTGACTTCTTGTCTATGAATGATGATTAATATACAGTTACACATCTTGACACAAGAAATAGGTTGCAGTAACCTCTAGACACCGTTTAACACAAGAAATATGTTGTAGTAACCTCTAGACACCTTTTGAGACAAGAAATAGGTTGTAGTAGCCTGTAGACGTCTTTTGACACAAGAAATTGGTTGTTACGTAATCTCTAGATGTCTTTTGACAAAAGAAATAGGTTGTAGTAACCTCTAGACGCCTTTTGACACAAGAAATAGATTGTAGTAACCTCTAGACGCCTTTTGACACAAGAAATAGATTGTAGTAACCTCTAGACACCTTTTGACACAAGAAATAGGTTGTAGTAACCTCTAGATGTCTTTTGACACAAGAAATAGGTTGTAGTAACCTCTAGACGCCTTTTGACACAAGAAATAGGTTGTAGTAACCTCTAGATGCCTTTTGACAAAAGAAATAGGTTGTAGTAACCTCTAGATGTCTTTTGAAACAAGAAATAGGTTCAGTAGAATCTAGACGCCTTTTGACACAAGACATAGGTAGTAACCTCTAGATGTTTTTTGACAAAAGAAATAGGTTGCAGTAACCTCTAGACGCCTTTTGACACAATAAATAGGTTGTAGGAACCTCTAGACATCTTTTGACACAAGAAATAGGTTGTAGTAACCTAGATGCCTTTCGACACAATAAATAGGTTGTAATAGCCTCTAGATGCCTTTTGACACAAGAAATAGGTTGTAGTAACCTCTAGATGTCTTTTGAAACAAGAAATAGGTTAAGTAGAATCTAGACACCTTTTGACACAAGAAATAGGTAGTAACCTCTAGATGTCTTTTGACACAAGAAATAGGTTGTAGTACCTCTAGATGCCTTTTGACACAAGAAATAGGTTGTAGTAACCTCTAGACGTCTTTTGACACAAGAAACAGGTTGTAATAACCTCTAGATGTCTTTTGACAAAATAAATAGGTTGTAGTAACTTCTAGACGCCTTTTGACACAATAAATAGGTTGTTGTAACCTCTAGACATTTATTGACAAAAGAAATAGGTTGTAGTAACCTCTAGACATTTATTGACAAAAGAAATAGGTTGTAGTAACCCAGATGCTTTTTGACAAAAGAAATATGTTGTAGTTACCTCTAGACGTCTATTGACAAAAGAAATAGGTTGCTAAGTAACCTCTAGATGCCTTTTGACACAAGAAATAGGTTGTAGTAACTTCTAGACGCCTTTTGACACGTCTGCTGCTGATGACTTTTGAAAACATTTATGCAAAAAGAGAAATTGCTCCTAAAACCCTTTCCCACATACAACAGATCTGCAGCAGACAATTTTGAAAACATAAAGCACAAAATACGTTATCTCTATAAATGAAAGAACAATGATTGAATATGTTTACTAAATTAGTCTGCTACAGAGGCGATGAGGCGTAAAGGCGGTTAACCCTTTCCCTCATATAGACGCTTTCTGATGCCTCTGCAGCAGACAGCTTTTTGAAAACATAGTGACATAAGAAGAAATTGCAAAAACGTGTAATTTCTCTTGCCACAATGTTTTCCACTTTTTGTCATCAATTATGGAGATTTTCTATTTTTGACAAAATATGTTCAAAGTCGTCTGCTGCAAAATTGTTGTATGAGGGAAAGGGTTAAGAACAAATTCTTGGTAGTGTACGATAATGTCTGTAATGACACAAATGTAACTGATTGGAACAATATCAAACTTTTTTTTTTTTTTTTTTTTTAAGGTGTACAAAATTTGATATTGAAACAATCTTATTTACACACACATTTTAACCCATCTAGCATTAGGTTATTTTTACCACGATGTATTCATTCTATTCATTATATTTAACCCTCTCCCACGTACACCAAATCTTCAGCAGATGACTTTGAAAGCATCTTTAGAAGTAAAATAGAGAATATCTCTATAAACAAAAGTATGATTATTGAAAACTTTGTGGCAAAAGGAGATATTTAAAGTTGTCTGCTGCATATGAGGCAGAATGTGTTTACAAGGGCTAAAGGGTTTATCCTTTCCTACATACAAGAAATATGCAGCAGACGACTTTAAAAAACGTCGAGGCAAAAAGCACAAAAAATCCCTCTAAATGAAAGAACAATAATTGAATAGAAATGCAAACATGGTGGCAAAAGAAGAAATTGCTCGTTTTGAGCAATTTCTTCTTTTGTTGCCATGTTTTTTAAAAGCCGTCTGCTGCAGAGGCGTCAGAAAGTGTCTATAAGAGGGAACGGGTTAAGCTGCTCTCTATAAAATCCAACATAATGGCATTTGCAACCAGTGTAGATATTTATCACAGGTTTCAAGAACTGTTCAACAAATTTTGAAGGGATTACATAGATTAATATGTAAAATTTATGCTTTCTCTTATTTTTAGCTCATATTCTGTTTTCGAAGAAAAAATGTTGAATATTTGTTATAACCTTAGTGTAGTCGTCGCCGTCGTTGTCTGCGTCTTCCCAAAAATTTAACCGTACCTCATAACTCAAAAACCGTGCCACACATTCAGATGAACCTTAGTAACACATCTTCAAATTTTGAAGGGATTACATAGATTAATATGTAAAATTTATACTTTCTCTTATTTTTAGCTCATACTGTTTTTTGAAGAAAAAATGTCAAAAACTGTTCCACATATTCAGATGAAACTTGGTACACATCTTCATAGAGACGATATGTATGTATATACAAAGTCACTTAACTCTGGCTTTAATAACTATTCAGTAATGCCCCTTTTTGGACTTCATGCAAAAATGTTAACCTTGCCCGTAACTCAAAAAACGTTCATATTTTCAAATGAAACATGATACATATCTTTATCGAGACAATATGCATGCATATATACTAATTCACATAAATTTTGAATTAATTTTATGAAAAAAGTATATGAAATAATTAGATGCATAAATCTTATGAAGAATCTTATAAAGGGAAGGGAATCTTATTAAGACTGTTTAACTCTTTCTCAGATATGGACGACTTCTGACACGTTGGAAAACATTGTATGAAAAGGAGACATTGCTCAATAAGAACCATGCATTTTTTCTGTTTTCAACTCTATTTTATAATTATAAATACTTTCATTCTTATAAATAGGGATTTTTTGTATTTTTGTGTATATTGTCCAAAACTCATCTACTGCAGATTCACATCCTCGGTACCCAGGCTATTCATAAAATATATGATACCCTTGGCAAATAGCGAAACTTCGTAAAGCATACACAGCGATTTCCTCCGTAACTACACTGTAATTTTCGTATCACATGAGGTTTGTGTCATGCGCCCAATCAAGCGGCTGAATTTCACCTCATAAATTATTCATATTTGTACAGCCAATTTGCCCAAGGTATCATATATTTTTTAATAGCCTGGGTACCGAGGATGCAGATTCGTTGTATGTGGGAAAGAGTTATATGAGGTTATAAATTATAAAGATAGATAACTCTTACAGATATCAAGCAGAACTTTGTCAAGAGTTGTTTCCATATATGGTAATACATAATTGTTTTTACCAAACATGGTTTATCTGTAATCTGTTTGAACTTTTATATACTTGAGCTTACAAGTTTGTATGAATAGATTAAACCTCTTCTTGATGCAGACATATTCTGACCCCAGAGGTCCAGATAAGGAGGGGGTATTCAGCTCCTTTCCCCACAATTTCTCTCTTATTTATAAAAGCAAACCCTTTGTTGTGGGTACTCAAAAAAATCATCTCACTGAGACGATTATTTTGAGTACCCACAACATTGGGTTAGAGGGTCAAATAAGGATTTAAGAGCATGCCCCTTATCTAGAGCGCTGTTCAGATGCCCAAAACGAAAAGGACATGCATTCAAAAGTTATCAATTTTCTGAGATTTCAAAAGGTGTCTAATTCTTCAACAATGTCCAACTGATGTTGTGTTTACAATTTGATCGCGCTTTTTTAATAGATTTGATTAAAACATAATTATTTAAAAAAAAAAAATTCTTCCATATATTGGTCAGAACAACATCTTGGCAACTTAATCACTCTATCAGAAAAAAGTCTAATGACCCACAAGAAATGGTCTAATGACCCCTAGGTAATTGATACTGGCTTAACCCTTTCCCTCATATAGATGCTTTCTGACGCCTCTGCAGCAGACAGCTTTTTGAAAACATAGTGACACAAGAAGAAATTGCACGCTACGTGCAATTTCTCCTTTTGCCACATGTTTTCCTCTTTTTGTCATAGGTTATCCATTCAACTATGGAGATTTTGTATGTTTCGTCAAAATAAGTCCAAAGTCATCTTCTGCAGAATTGTCGTATGAGGGAAAGGGTTAATAGCCTAAAAGCTATATAACTGGCATAATGGCATAATGTGGAAGACTGAGGAAAGGAGAAAGTGTTCATTTTGTCAAATGTTGTCTGCTGCAAAGGCTTGCTTGGAAAGATTGTTGTGTGGAGTACTGGTGTGAGAAAAAAAACCAGGAAATGCATGAGTAGGTGAACTGGCCGCCGTAATATAACTGAGAAATTGTTAAAAACGGTGATAAACCTCAATCAATCTGCTGCAAAGGCTTCAAGGGTTGGCCTGAAGCTACCCCTTTCCCACATATAACAAATCCGCAGCAGACGACTTTGAAAACATAGTGACACAAACCAGAAAAATTTCCATAAAAGATAGCTTAGTTGTTAAATAAAGTTGAAAATATTGTGGCCAAAGGTGAAATTGCTCATCATGAGCAATTTCACCTTTGGCCACAATGTTTTCAAAAGTCGTCTGCTGCTATTGCGTCAAAATGCGGCTGAAAGGGTTAACATCTGCAGCAGATGACTTTTGAAAATGTTGTTGCAAAAGGAGAGATTGTTTACAATTAGCTATTTTTCCTTTCCCCACAATGTTGTCTACTCATTTCAACATTAATTTTATACTTTCAAAAAAGAGATTTTCCAGAACTAAATCTAGACAGTTATCCAAATAGTCTGCTGTTTATTTATTGAGTGTGGTTAACCCTTTCCCTCATATATACGCTTTCTGACGCCTCTAAAGCAGACGGCTTTTGAAAACATCGTGACAAAAGAAGAAATTGCTCATAACAAGCAATTTCTCCTTTTGTCACAATGTTTTCAACGCTGTTTAATAGTCATACTCTTTCATATATGGAAATCTTCCATGTTTTTGCTTATCTGATTTCAAAGTCGTCTGCTGCAGATTTGTTGTATGTAGGAAAGGGTAAAAGGAGTAATATTTCATCATTTTCACAATGAGGCTCATTATGCCACCCATGAATGTAACCTTGATTGACCCAATTTGGTGCATTTGTAATGGCCGACCTCAAAACAGATAACTTCAAACTGTTACTCAGCTGGCTCCTCAATGTTATACCTTTGTTGTGTGACCCCTGTGAGGTCATCGTCGTGGGAACAAGTGGCTATCGGCATGGTAATAAACCCTCTCTCTCTCTGATGCAGAAGGATTTTTATGCCTTTGTAACACATGATTTTTGAAAATAATATAGGAAAAGGAGCATCTGCTCTACATGTGCAATTTCTCCTTTTCCACAGTGTTTTTGAAATATTAAGATATATATAGTTTTCTCATATAATTGTAAAGTATCATATTAGGTTTTATGGCTTCTTACAGCTCAAACAGTACCTGTGTTGTTTGACCCTGTTTAGGTCATCTCCGTGGGAATATAGGGGCTAGATAAATCAGTGGCATATATAGTTATCACATGGACGGATCTATTAAACTGTAAAATTGGAATACAATTAATTTGATTGTTTTATAATCTTGACAGAAAAGTACACCTATACCCACATACATTTGACGCATCTACAGCAGACAACTATAGAAAACATTCAAAAGGAGAAACTGCTTGTATAGAATGAGCATTTCTTTTGTCATACTGTTTTCAACTCCATTCAATGATAATACCATCATGTATATGGTTTTTCTATATTCAATATTTTTTGCTTTGACGCTTTCAAAGTCATCTGCTGCAGATTTGTTGTATGGGGAAAAAGGGTTAATCTTTTTTACAGAGAAATTAAAATGAAAGAAAGCACTCGTAAACAACTCCCAGATTATTTATCTGTTTAAGATGTCTAACATAAACAGAGAAGAAGAAAGAGAAAATGAAAACATAACAATGGAGACTTTCAAGTTTATTTTACCCTTTCTGTCTTCATTTAACCCTTTCCCTCATATAGACGCTGTCTGATAATAATGCCTCGGCAGCTGACGGCCTTTTGAAAACATAGTGACAATAGAAGAAATTGCTCAAAACGAGCAGTTTCTCCTTTTGCCACAATGGTTTCCACTTTTAGTCATAGGTTATCCATTCAATAATAGAGATTTTCCATTTTTTGACGAAATATGTTCAAAGTCGTCTGCTGCAGAATTGTTGTATGAGGGAAAGGGTTAATATTGATACAGACGCATTTTGAGGCATCGGCAGCATACAATCAATTTCTCATTTTGCGACAATGTTTTTTTTTCAATCCAGGGGTTGTGAGTTTAAATCCCGGCTCGGCCAACATTCTTTCCGACATTTGACAAAAGTCATTGCGACATGCGTCACTCGTCTTCCACCAATGGGCTCTGTCTATGTGGAAAAGCAGCCAGTTGCTTGGGAAGATTGTTGTGTGGAGTACTGGTGTGAGAAAAAAATAGAAAATCTCTATAATTGAATGGATAATTTAGGACTTAAAGTGGAAAACATTGTGGCAAAAGGAGAATTTGCTTGTTTTGAGCAATTTTTTCTTTTGTCACTATGTTTTCAAAAAGCTGTCTGCTGCAGAGGCGTCAGAAAGCGTCTATATGAGGGAAAGGGTTAAACGCCTCGGTATCATACAGCCTCTGCCTCGGGTGCGGGAGGTCTGGGGTTTTATCCCGGGGGGGGGGGGGGGGGGGGGGGGGCCATACTTTAAGAATGGTAGTAATGGCTGCCCTCCTTGGCACTCAGGGTTGTGGGGTTAGCATTACGACGTACTGGCTGGTGCCATGATAAATGGACCAGTAGTACTGGTAACTTAGCCAGACAATGGTAGTAATGGCTGCCCTCCTGGGCACTCAGTGTCACTCGGTTTGCATTACAACTGAAAGGCTGGTGTCAGGATAACTGGACCAGTAATACTGGTAACTAACCAAGACAGTGGTAGTAATGGCTGCCCTCCTTTGCGCTCAGGGTTGTGGGGTTAGCATTACGACTGATTGGCTGGTATCAGGATAAATGGACCAGTAGTACTGGTAACTTAACCCAGACAATGGTAGTAATGGCTGCCTTCCTTGGAACTCAGGGTTGTGGGGTTAGCATTACGACTGATTGGCTGGTGTCAGGATAACTGGACCAGTAATACTGGTAACTAACCCAGACAATGGTAGTAATGGCTGCCCTCCTTTGCACTTAGCGTTGTGGGGTTAGCATTACGACTGATTGGCTGGTGTCAGGATAAATGGACCAGTAGTACTGGTAACTTAGCCAGACAATGGTAGTAATGGCTGCCCTCCTGGGCACTCAGTGTCACTCGGTTTGCATTACAACTGAAAGGCTGGTGTCAGGATAACTGGACCAGTAATACTGGTAACTAACCCAGACAATGGTAGTAATGGCTGCCCTCCTTTGCGCTTAGCATTGTGGGGTTAGCATTACGACTGATTGGCTGGTGTCAGGATAAATGGACCAGTAGTACTGGTAACTTAGCCAGACAATGGTAGTAATGGCTGCCCTCCTGGGCACTCAGTGTCACTTGGTTTGCATTACAACTGAAAGGCTGGTGTCAGGATAACTGGACCAGTAATACTGGTAACTAACCCAGACAATGGTAGTAATGGCTGCCCTCCTTTGCGCTTAGCATTGTGGGGTTAGCATTACGACTGATTGGCTGGTGTCAGGATAAATGGACCAGTAGTACTGGTAACTTAGCCAGACAATGGTAGTAATGGCTGCCCTCCTGGGCACTCAGTGTCACTTGGTTTGCATTACAACTGAAAGGCTGGTGTCAGGATAACTGGACCAGTAATACTGGTAACTAACCCAGACAATGGTAGTAATGGCTGCCTTCCTTGGAACTCAGGGTTGTGGGGTTAGCATTACGACTGATTGGCTGGTGTCAGGATAACTGGACCAGTAATACTGGTAACTAACCCAGACAATGGTAGTAATGGCTGCCCTCCTTTGCGCTTAGCATTGTGGGGTTAGCATTACGACTGATTGGCTGGTGTCAGGATAAATGGACCAGTAGTACTGGTAACTAACCCAGACAATGGTAGTAATGGCTGCCCTCCTTTGCTCTTTATCTGCAACCCTGAAGCAAATAACATTGTAAACTCTAATTAAACCTTTCTCACTTGCAGACGCATTTCGACGCATTTGCAGCAGACAGCTGTTGAAAACATACTAACAAAAGAAGAAATTGCTCAAAACGAGCAATTTCTCCTTTTGCCACAATGTTTTCCACTTTTAGTCATATAATATAGGTTATCCATTCAATAATAGAGATTTTCTATTTTTTGACAAAATATGTTCAAAGTCGTCTGCTGCAGAATTGTCATATTGTGGAAAGGGTTAATCCTTTCAACTTGCAAAACATTCAAACCAAGTCATTGGCTTCCATCCGTGGCACTCAGTGTTATAGGGTAAATATTCAAACCAAGTCATTGGCTTCCGTCCGTGGCACTCAGTGTTATAGGGTAAATATTCAAACCAAGTCATTGGCTTCCGTCCGTGGCACTCAGTGTTATAGGGTAAACATTCAAACCAAGTCATTGGCTTCCGTCCTTGGCACTCTATTATGGGTTATTTTATCATGACCTGGCAGATAGAAAAATATGTTGCTGAGAAGCACTAAGTGCCTGTTTAATAAACATACCAGTTTCTCTTAGATAATATCCCTTTTGAAAGATAATCTTCTTGTTTATTTTTTACTTGCATTTCATCTATTATGAGGGTAATCTATATAGGTTAACTTTACCTATAGATGTGGAGGAGACCTTTATTTCAACCCATTGCCCTCTGGGTCATACCAAAGACTTTAACCCTTTCCCTCATACAGACGCTTTCTGATGCCTCTGCAGCAGACAACTTTTTGAAAACATGTCGACAAAAAGAAGAAATTGCTCAAAGCAAGCAATTTCTCCTTTTGTCACCATGTTTTCAACTCTATTCAGTTTAATATTACTCTTTCTTTTAAAGGGATTTTCTGTGCTAGCTTTTGCTTAGACATTTTCAATGTCGTCTGCTGCAGATTTGTTGTATGTGGGAAAAAGTTAATAATGGTTGTAGAAGTGACCTGGGTGTTATAGGGTAAATATTCAAACCCAGACATCTTGTTGAGATGGTTCTTTTGAGTACCCACAACATAGAGTTAGTGGGTCAAAAAAGGATGTTAGAGCTCCGGGTTTGAATTGAACAGATTTTCATCAAAATTAGTACATCTGATGTGACAGTTTAACCCTTTTCCACATGCAGATGTGTTTTGACGCAATTTCACCATTTGCCACAATGTTTTCAACTCCATTTAATAATTAAACTGCCATTAATCAAGATATTTTTTATTTTTGATAAGATGTTATCAAAGTCGTCTGTTACTGATTTGTTGTATGTGGGAAAGGGTTAACGCTTTTCTACATGCAGATGTGTTTTGACGCCTCTGTAGCAAACGACTTTTGAAAACATTGTGCCATGATGAGCAATTTCACCTTTGCCACAATGTTTTCAACTCCATTTAATAATTAAACTTCCATTAATGGAGATATTTTTTATTTTTGATAAGATGTTATCAAAGTCGTCTGCTACTGATTTGTTGTATGTGGGAAAGGGTTAACGCTTTTCTACATGCAGATGTGTTTTGACGCCTCTGTAGCAAACGACTTTTGAAAACATTGTGCCATGATGAGCAATTTCACCTTTGCCACAATGTTTTCAACTCCATTTAATAATTAAACTTCCATTAATGGAGATATTTTTTATTTTTGATAAGATATTTTCAAAGTCGTCTGCTTCTGATTTGTTGTATGTGGGAAAGGGTTAACCCTTTTCCACATGCAGATGTGTTTTGAAGCCTCTGTAGCAAACAACTTTTGAAAACATGGTGCCATGATGAGCAATTTCACCTTTGCCACAATGTTTTCAACTCCATTTAATAATTAAACTTCCATTAATGGAGATATTTTTTATTTTTGATAAGATATTTTCAAAGTCGTCTGCTTCTGATTTGTTGTATGTGGGAAAGGGTTAACCCTTTTCCACATGCAGATGTGTTTTGAAGCCTCTGTAGCAAACAACTTTTGAAAACATTGTGCCATGATGAGCAATTTCACCTTTGCCACAATGTTTTCAACTCCATTTAATAATTAAACTTCCATTAATGGAGATATTTTTTATTTTTGATAAGATGTTATCAAAGTCGTCTGTTACTGATTTGTTGTATGTGGGAAAGGGTTAACGCTTTTCTACATGCAGATGTGTTTTGACGCCTCTGTAGCAAACAACTTTTGAAAACATTGTGCCATGATGAGCAATTTCACCTTTGCCACAATGTTTTCAACTCCATTTAATAATTAAACTTCAATTAATGGAGATATTTTTCATTTTTGATAAGATGTTATCAAAGTCGTCTGCTACTGATTTGTTGTATGTGGGAAAGGGTTAACGCTTTTCTACATGCAGATGTGTTTTGACGCCTCTGTAGCAAACAACTTTTGAAAACATTGTGCCATGATGAGCAATTTCACCTTTGCCACAATGTTTTCAACTCCATTTAATAATACAACTTCCATTAATGGAGATATTTTTTATTTTTGATAAGATGTTATCAAAGTCGTCTGCTACTGATTTGTTGTATGTGGGAAAGGGTTAACGCTTTTCTACATGCAGATGTGTTTTGACGCCTCTGTAACAGACGACTTTTGGAAACATTGTGGCGAACTGGCTGCAGATTAGTTGTATGTGGGAAATAGTTAATTAATATGCTTTAAAAATGGCCTGTTAACCCTTACCCTCATATAGACGCGTTCGGACGCCTCTGCAGCAGACGGCTTTTTGAAAACATATTGACAAAAGAAGAAATTGCTCAAAACGAGCAATTTCTCCATTTGCCACAATGTTTTCCGCTTTTAGTCACAGGTTATCCATCATTCAATTATAGAGATTTTCTATCTTTTTGACAAAATATGATCAAAGTCGTCTGCTTCAGAATTGTCGTGTGAGGGAAAGGGTTAATAAATATGTTACATAATTATGGACATTTGGTTAAATTACACATCAGAAAACATTGTGGGTAAATAGATTTTAGACATGATGAAACAATTATCTTCTTTACGACTTTGTTATCAAAAGAGGTTTATCAGTGAAAAGACAATGTCTAACCCTTTCCCACATACAGCAAATCTGCAGCAGGCGCCTTTGAGAAGATAAAGGCAAAAATATGGAAAATCTCTTTTTATTATTGGAGAGTCCTTCACCTACCTCAAAGGGTTAGTTTGAAAAGATTTAAAAAAAAGGTTTTAACGATTTCATAATATATTGTTTTTTAAATTTCAGATTTGAGTGACAGACCGTTCTCTTCTTATCATCCAATCAAATCCCGACAATGCCCATACGTAAAGCCCCACACACCACAGAGTACACAGCCATGCCTGTGGACGGAGTGACAATCACCGGAGAGCCCACCAAAAATGGAGGCTCCCACATTGTTGCCCAGACCTATGTGGATACAGCAACGGCTCAGGAGTACAAAAAGGGCGCAGCAGTGGAGGAGAGCTGTGGGTGGGGTGGCTTCACCCCGGGGATATTACAGAGGTTTAGGGACCCTAAATGGGTGCTGTTCTGGTTATGCTGGGCAGGTGGTATACAGGTAAGTGTCATCTTATCTCTATTTATTGTAACCCTTTCCCACTTACAACAAATGTGCTGCAGCATACTTTGAAAACACATTGGTAAAAATGTGAAAATCTCCTTTTATTAACCCTTTCCCACCTGCAGAAGCATTTTGACGCAATAGTAGCAGATGACCTTTTAAAACATTGTGTCCAAAGGTGTAACTGCTCATGATGAGCAATTTCTCCTTTGGCCACAATGTTTTCAACTTTATTTAATAATTAAGCTATCTTTTGTGAATAAAATTCAGGTTTTTGTCAATAGGCTTTCAAAGTCGTCTGCTGCAGATTTGTTGTATGTGGGAAAGGGTTCATGAAAGTTTAATTATATAATAGAGTTGAAAACATTGTGGCAAAATGAGAAATTGCTCAAAATGTTTCAAACGTTGTCTTCTGCAGATGCATCAGAAAGTGTCTGTATGTGGAAATGGGTCAATACAGGACAATTTTAATCTTTTTCACCTGAATAAGATGGTCCTTATCCTTTCACCACATACAGATGCTTTCTGACACCTGCTGCAAATGACATTTGAAAACATTCTGACAAAAGGAATAGGTACTCAGCAACTCTATCAAATTATTACACTTCTGTTTAAAGAGGTTTTCCATATTTGCTCAGATGTTTTCAAAGGCATCTGCTGCAGAATCTTTTATATGTAGAAAAGGGTTATCCATATTCTGACATGGAATAATCATTATTAGTATTCTCTCCTTTTGCCACAATATTTTCAACGCTGTTCATTTATGCTCCCCTAATTTTTTTTACGGCAGGAGAGTTTAGTCGCCATATGTCGGTCCATTTGTTTGGCTGTCGCTCCCGCTTTTGTCCGGGCTATTTCACAGCAACTACTGACTAGAATTCGATGAAACTTTCTGGGAAGCTTCACTAATAAGAGGAGATGTGCATATAATCAGCATGTTCCGGTTTAATGATTTTTCACTCAGTTCTTGCCCTTTTAATTTCTATAAAATATGTCATAGGAGAATTGGTGTCCAGGTTGTTTCTCTGCAACCACCAACTTTATGGGAAGCTTCACTAACGAGAGATGTGCATATATTATAACCATGTTCCGGTTCCATGATTTTTCACAAAGTTCCCGGCTGTAGCTTTTCCAGGGTTGCTTAACAGAAAAGACAAAAATACACGGAAACCATGGAAAATAACAAGGAATTTAATGTTAAGATGCGGAAACGCTGGAAATGGTCCGAATACTCCGGGGTCCACAGAACCATTCCAGGGTGTCAACAGAACCGTTCCAGCGTGTCCATGGAACCGTTCCAGGTTTTTCCATGGAATTTCCGGGTTGTCCATTTAAATGTACTGAATTTTCCATGGAAAGTGTCAGATTATCCCAAAGTATCCCTGGAAAGTTGAACGAATACTCTGGGGATTTTAGTAAGAGTCCCCGGAAAAGCTACAGCCGGGTTATTGCCCTTTTTATTTCATGATAGCATCAGATAAATGACCATTCGTGTCATGGCTTTTTCTCGACAACCACTAGTTGTAATTAATTGATACTTAAAGGGAAGCTTAACTTACAAGAGGAGATATGCATATTTTCACCATATTCCGGCTGAATGATTTTTCACAGAATTATTGCCCTTTGAATTCCTATATATTATGTTTGTGGGAAAGGGTAAAGGTAAATGGTCTGTTTCCAGTCTAGTGTCATGGCTGCATGGAAACCATTGAGACAGAAGGAGTATTTGCCAGGATATAATTTTCAAGTATTATTGGTCAGTGACCTTTTAACCCTTTACCTCATATAGACGCTTTCTGACGCCTCTGCAGCATACTGCTTTTTGAAAACATAGTGCAATTTCTCCTTTTGCCACAATATTTTCCACTTTTTGTCATGGGTTATCCATTTAATTATGGAGATTTTCTATTCTTTGATAAAAATACGTTCAAAGTCGTCTGCTGCAGAATTGTCGTATGAGGGAAAGGGTTAAACAGAACAGATTGCTTAAGACCCTTGAACTTATCCTTTCTCACATACAACTAACCTGCTGAAGAAGTCATTTAAAAAACATCTCGGCAAAAATATTATCGGAAATTATTTAACCCTTTCCCACATACAGGAAATCTGTAGCAGACGACATCGAAAACAGCTTGGTAAAAGTATGGAAAATCTCTACAAATAATGATCGTGTTATTGAATAGAGTTGAAAACATTGTGGCAAATGGAGAAATTGCTCATTATGAGCAATTTCTCCATTTGCCACATTGTTTTCAAAAGTTGTCTTCTGCTGATGCTTCAAAACACGTCTGCAATTGGGAAAGGGTTCATTGAGTTGAAAATATTGTTTTGAGCAATTTCTTCTTTTGCCCTATTCAAATGTCATCTGCTGCACAGTGTCAAAATGTGTCTGCATGTTAGAAAATGTTAATGAAAATATGGTCGCAATCTTAATTACTCTTGCAGACACATTTTGACGTATCTGCAGCAGTCATCTTTGGAAAAGAAGTCTCAAAACTTGTCTACTGTAGAAACATTAAATCATTGCCTGTCTAAGATTTGACATGTGTCAACAATAGAAGCATTGATTGTCATCTGCTGCAGTTTATTTGGTTTTTGGCTATAGATTGGCGATGTCCGTCCGTCTGTCCGTCTGTCTGTCTGTCTGTCTGTCAACATTTTGGTTAAAGTTTCAGGTGGAGGCAAAATCTCAGCCCTGAAACTTTGCCTGAAGGTAACCAGTAACAAGTTCTATTGATTTCTATGGTTACTTTGACCTTGATCTTGGTTTGTCGATTTTCAAGGTCAAATTGCCGACAATCCGGCCTTACCGTCTTCAGCGGTTTCTTGTTCAACAATATATCAGTTATATCCTCCCAGACTGTTCACTTATTCATCATACCTGTACTGGGTAAACAGTAGTAGGACATTTATACCAAACTGTAATACTAGCTTGCAGCAAGCTTGTGACAAGTGCACCATAAAATATTATGCATGCTGGTGCGCACCAGGAAATTAAGCTTGGGGATAGTTCTTGCTTCGCAAACTTCCAGAAAGCTTCCCCAGTCTTAGAGTCATTTAAGATTATTTCAGACATCTGCTGCAGATTTGTTGTGTGTGAGAAAGTTTTTTAGGTTGTGGGCTTGCAAACTGGTGGGATCATGACACAGTTAAATGAAGCCCATGAGTATATTAAGATTGCTATTGTTCAAATTGAAAGCTTGCAAATCCTTAAATACACAATACGCTTTGCGACCTGTGCAATCTTTTAATGGTTGAGCAATCTTGCAAGCTGGCGGGATAATAATACGGTTAAATGAAGCTCATGGGTAAATTAAGATTGCTATTGTTCAAATTGTAAGCTGGAGCATCCTTAAAAGCACAATAAGCTTTGCGACCTGTGCAATCTTGCAAGCTCGTAATAAATATTGGTATTATTCCAATTACAATCTTGCGCAAACTTGAGACCTTGCACAATCTTCATTAGGTTGCGCATGCTTAAAGTTTAAGATTGCGAATGTTCCAAACAAAACCTAATTGCATGCTTAAATAAGTTAGTCACAAGCTTATGATGATGCCAACAGTAATTTGGCTGCAACCTTGTTGATATCTTACTTAAAGCACGAGTTTTGGTTTGGGGAAATAGTCCTTACCTAAGGACACTCCACTATTTTTGCTTTGAGCGTGGATTGAACCCGAGATAATTGGTAATAATCCGGTAAATATCATCCTATTAAAATCTTTGCCAAGAAGTATTCCATCTGCTGTAGATGTGTGCAAAGGATATCTGTATGTAGGAAAGGAGTAACCTTATCAAGATGTTTGGATCTTAACCCTTTCCCTCATATACACGCTTTCTGATACCTATGCAGCAGACGGTTTTTTTGAAAAACATAGTGACAAAAGAATAAATTGCTCAAAATGAGCAATTTCTCCTTTTGCCACAATGTTTTCCACTTTTAGTCATAGGTTATCCATTCAATTATAGAGATTTTTCGTTTTTTGACAAAATATGTTCAAAGTCGTCTGCTGCAGAATTGTCGTATGAGGGAAAGAGTTAACAATAAGGATAACCCTTTCCATCCTATATAGAAATTCTCAAGCAGACCATGTCTTACTAAAAATGTGGCAAATCATTATAAAAGAAAATACAATTATTGAATAAATTTGAAAACATTTGTGACAAATGGAGAAATTGCTCAAATTCTCCTTTTGTCACAATGTTTTTTTTAAAAAAGCTGTTGTATGCTTCACATGCGTGAACAAAAGCGTCTGGATGTGTGAAAGGGTTAACAATACATATAATGGGAATTGTGTGTTTTCAACACTGGGATTTGTATGTTTCTTGTCTTAACCCTTTCCCTCATATAGACGCTTTCTGACGCTTCTGCAGCAGACAGCTTTTTGAAAACATAGTGACAAAAGAAGAAATTGCTCAAAACGAGCAATTTCTCCTTTTGTCACAATGTTTTCCACTTGTAGTCATATAGGTTATCCATTCAATTATAGAGATTTTCTATTTTTTGACAAAATATATTCAAAGTCGTCTGCTGCAGAATTGTCGTATGAAGGAAAGGGTTAATTGGTGGGACCACCCTCACAATATACTGAGAGGAAAAGTCATAACAATTTACATTGATTTGAACGGTAATTACTTACCAGTTTCTTTTTTAAGAGACCATTTCCCTCATACAACAAATGTGCGGCAGACACATAGGCAAAACTTTGCAAAATTTCTGTAAATGAAAGTATAATAATTGAATAGAGTTGACAACATTGTGTCACAAGGAGAAACTTCTGCTTTTGTCACAATGTTTTCAAAAGTCATCTTCATCAAAGTGCATCTGGATGAGGGAAAGGGGCTGCATGAGATCTGACTTTTAAGACTCTGCTTCCATTGAAGATAGGATAAGCCTGCAGACACATTTTGAGGCAATAACAGCAGGCGACTTTTGAAAACATTGTGGCCTAAGGTTTTCAACTTTATTTAACAATTAAGCTTTTGAAAACATTATGGCCAAAGACAAAATTGCTCATCATGAGCAATTTCACCTTTGGCCACAATGTTTTCAAAAGTCGTCTGCTGCTTTAGTCTAAATTGCATCAAAATTGGTCACAATGTTTTCAACTTTATTTAACAATTAAGCTGTCTTTTATGGAGAATTTTCAGGTTTATGTCACTCTGTTTTCAAGGTCGTCTGCTGCAGATTTGTTGTAGGTGGGATTCAGGGTTAAGTGCCCTGTGATCATGATGTTCTCTTCCTACAATCTAGTGGAAAAGGAGAGATAATTTCTACTCTTTTCACTATGTTTCCAAAATTTGTGTGCTCTAGATTGGTCAAATGTTGTCTTTTTAAGGGTAAAAATGCTGTTTTTGTATTTCTAGCTAGAGTTCTATCAACCTGCTAGGAATCCGCTGTGGTCGAGTGGTTATCGTCGGGGGATTTCGAAACCGGGTGTCCCGGGTTCGATCCCCAGTCGCGGCACTACGGTCATGGTGGAGTGCCCTTGGGCAAGGCACATTTTCTAGCCTAGTACTGGTTTGTTCACCGAGGGATCATGAATAAATCAATTTAAATGCGCGCTAAATGACCTTAGCTGTCGATGCGCCATGAAACAATATACATTCATTCATTCTATCAACCTGCTAAGCCCTGTAATCACTCTCCCACATACAATAAAGTTGCAGCAGAAAACTTGGAAACCATGTAGCTGAAAATATAGAAGATCTCTGTTAATAAAAGATTAATAAATAAGTGAACAAAGTTGTTTTATTGGGGTTTTACGCCGCTTACAACATTATTTCAGTTATATCACGGCGACGGTTCACCTATTCATGATCCCTGGGTAAACAAACCAGTACTAGGCTAGAAAATGTGTCTTGCCCAAGAGCACTCCACCATGACCGTAGTGCCGCGAATAGGGATGGAATCGAGACACCCGGTTTCAAATCAAACCACTCAACCGCAGCGGATTCTGAAAGTTGAAAAGCAGAGATGCAAAAGCAGAAATCGCTCGTTATGAGCAATTTCTCCTTTTGTCTCAATGGTTTCAAAAGTTGCCTGCTGCACAGGCTTCAGAAGGTGTCTGTTTGTGGAAAAGTGCTTAGTCCTTTCCCCCTCTATAATTGAATGGATAACTTGTGACTAAAAGAGGAAAACATTGTGGCAAAAGGAGAAATTGCTCGTTTTGAGCATTTTCTTTTTTTGTCACTATGTTTTTCAAAACGCCGTCTGCTGCATTGGCATCAGAAATGAAGGAAAGGTTTAAAAAGGATAAGGGTATCGCATTCATACAATCTACTATTTTTTCTGTTCTGATTGCCTATTTACCTGGTATAATAGAAATTGATGAGATTTTAAGACATAGTTCTTGACATGAAATGATTAGATAACTAATAATTACCCAGTCTAATATTTTGAGTTGATTTATCTGTTACACAAGTGTTACATTCACCGATATCTCGATGCATTCCCGGCTGTAGCTTTTCCGGGGACTCTTAACAGAAAATACTAAAATACACAAAAAATACACGGAAACCATGGAAAAACCATGGAAATCAAAGTACTGAAGTACTGGTAACGAATTATTTTGAACATTTGTAAAATCTAATTTATGAATGCAATTGATCATGCTATTGCACAATTTAGTCTATTTAATTATTATTAATATTTTTGTCCAGAGATTTTTTTTTATCAGTTGACAGTTTTAGTAAATGTAGCATTTCAACGGCGATGCGAGCGTTTAACATGCACACTAACTCTTTCACTGAGCTCTGCGTAAAGTCTGTCAAAACACCCATGGCATATTTGTGAGATTTACATTGTTAGTTCGATTTGTTTTCGTCACCAGGGGCGGATCCAGGATTTCGGCTTATATTATAACTATGTTTCATGAGAGTGAATTAATTATTATAAATCTATAATGTTTAACAAATCGCATAAAATAAGAATTAAAAAAAAAGAAAAAAGAACAGTTCCTATTAGGACTCGAACTCGCGTCAAGAAGTAGTCCATGATTAGTAGTTCTACATGCTCTCCATTGCACCACGGTACTTTGATACAACGTTTGAGCGTTACTTTCGTATATATATTAAGCTAACTGAATGCGCGCGTATGTAAACCATGATCTATAATTAGAAAGCCCCTTTGATCATCGTTGTGTGGGGTCGACTTCTAGTGAATGGGCATACGACTAAAATTCATACTCGTGGCTTATACGTACCTGCCGACAAATGAAATATATATGCGCGTACTGTTAATTTGATATTTTCTAGAAAATTGATTATCTATGATGATTCGATAGTATAATTATGACTTCACTGTATTGAAATAACACGTAGAAGTCATTTTAATATCGAAAAAATACTAGGACTATTTAGGTGCAGCGAATGTGTATTCTAAGCGGAAGTGTAGTTTAACCGTGACTTCCGGAATTAAATACGATCTCGTTAACTGTATTATTTTTTGAGAAAAAATAATTCGTTAAAAACCATGGAATTTAATGCTGCGGATATGTTGGAAATGGTCCGATAACTCCGGGGTCCACGGAACCATTCCAGGGTGTTCACAGAACCGTTCCAGGGTGTCCATGGAACCGTTCCAGGTTGTCCATGGAATTTCCAGGTTTTCCACTTAAATGTACTGGAATTTCCATGGAAAGTGTCAGATTATCCCAAAGTATCCCTGGAAAGTTGTCTGAATACTCGGAGGATTTTCGTTAGAGTCCCCGGAAAAGCTACAGCCGGGCTCTGACGCCATCATCTACAGCAGAGTACTTTTGAAAGCTTTGTGACCTAAGAAGAAATGTCTATTGATGAGCAGTTTCTCCTTTTGCCACAATGTTTTCAACTTTATTCATTACTATTACCTTCAGTTATAGAGATTTTTTTTCATATTTTTGCCTATATATTTAGAGAGTTATCTGCCTCAGATTTGTTGTATGTGGGAAAGGGTTAAGGCCTTTTCTCTGATAAAGTTTCAATGCAGACATATTTCTACATTATCTGCAGTAGAACACTTCTGACAATATACCTGGAAACTTAGAAGTTGCTAAGAATGATTTCATCAATTTTGGCAGTATTTTTTTACATTGTTCAAAATTATACTTTGATATTTCAAGATGTTGTATGACTTTCCCTCGATGTTTTCATAGAAAGTGACACTTAAAATATCATATGATGTAAACAGTTGTCAAAAAGGTAACTTACCTATCTTATTTGATTAATATTTTTTCCATTATGTGTCTTTAACCCTTTCCCTCATATAAACGCTTTCTGACGCCTCTGCAGCAGACGGCTTTTTAGAGACGACTTTGAATGTATTTTGTAAAAACATAGAAAATCTCCATAATTGAATGGATAACCTATGACAAAAAGTGGAAAACATTGTGGCAAAAGGAGAAATTGCACGTTTTGTGCAATTTCTTCTTTTGTCACTATGTTTTCAAAAAGCCTTCTGCTGCAGAGGCGTCAGAAAGCATCTATATGAGGGAAAGGGTTAAGATATCACAGATGGACACTTACTAACAATCTCTGATTGATTAACCCTTTCCCTCATACGACAATTCTGCAGCAGACGATTTTGAACATATTTTGTCAAAGAATAGAAAATCTCTAATTGAATGGATATCCTATGACTAAAAGTGGAAAACATACATTGTGGCAAAAGGAGAAATTGCTTGTTTTGAGCAATTTCTTCTTTTGTCGCTATGTTTTCAAAAAAGCTGTCTGCTGCAGAGGCGTCAGAAAGCATCTATATGAGGGAAAGGGTTAAGATATCACAGATGGACACTTACTAACAATACCTGATTGATTAATGAATACCAGATTCACCCTGATACAGACTGTTACGCTTGAAAATATTTTTGCAAAAAGGTGAAATTCTCTAAACAAGAACTTTTTCTATTTTTTCCTCAATGTTATCACCTCTATCAAATTGATTCTTCCAAGTTACAACATGAAGTATGACGATGTCATTTACATGACCTTAAAAAATGTGTTGTAAATGATCATCTCTGCAAAAAATTATAGAAAAACTCTCCATAAATGAAAGTAAGTATACGTAAATAAGACAAAGGAAAAAAAATGCGAGTCAAAATAAAGATACTGCAAATACTTAAAACAACAGAATATTTATTACATTTTAGATGTGTCATAACTTAGTGTTTTTAAACAAACGCAATTGTAATATGGTCAAGACATTTAAAAACATTTTTTTTCTAATAATAACTCGTCCTCCCATGTCATTTCCAAAAAGCTATTAAAAATATAAGTCAAGCTTCTGCCCGGCGACTAATGAAATTTGAAACATTGGGGCAAAAGTCAAAATTGTTTATTATAAGCAGTTTCTCCTTTTGCCATAATGTTTTCAAGAGTTGTATGCTGTTAATGAATCTAATAATTTGTCTGTGTGTGAGATATGGTTAACCCTTTACCTCATATAGACGCTTTCTGACGCCTCTGCAGCAGACAGCTTTTTCAAAACATAGTGACGAAAGAAGAAATAATGCTCAAAATGAGCAATTTCTCCTTTTGCCACAACGTTTACCACTTTTAGTCATAGGTTATCCAGTCAATTATAGAGATTTTCTATTTTTTGACAACATATGTTGAAAATCCTCTGCTGCAGATTTGTCATATGAGGGAAAGGGTTAAGGGTACAGTACTCCATTATGTTGTGAATGATCTGCACTTTAACCCTTTCCTCATATAGACGCTTTCTGACACTTCTGCAGCAGATGGCTTTTTGAAAACATAGTGACAAAAGAAGAAATAATGCTCAAAATGAGCAATTTCTCCTTTTGCCGCAATGTTTTCCACTTTTAGTCATAGGTTATCCATTCAATTATAGAGATTTTCTATTTTTTGACAAAATATGTTGAAAGTCGTCTGCTGCAGAATTGTTGTATGAGGGAAAGGATTAAGGGTACAGTACTCCATTATGTTGTGAATGATCGGCACTTTAACAGAGTCAGGCAGATTAATTAATAACCAATTATCTTAACCTATGAAACAGTTATCCTCCAAAACGCCTGCCATAATAATATTATGTCAAGTCCGCAGGGAGAACTTTGAACACATTTTGGAAAAAAACATGGAACATCTCGATAAATGAAAATATCATGATTAATAAAGTTTAAAACATTGTGGCACTGAGAATGGTCTACTACAGAGGCAACAGAAAGCGTCTGTATGTGGGAAAGGGTTAATAACCAATTATCTTAACCTATAAAACAGTAATCTCCCTTAACTAGCTGACAGTTTGATGTATAGAAACCAGGAACTCGAAAGATTTGCTCAGCTATTTCATGCAGCCATTAACTTCTGTCAGAGGGCTTGGCTTTGACTGTTTCATGGCATAATTTAATCAACTCTTTTGCCCTTGCTGATTCCTGCAACTCAAGTGAACTGGTAGCAGGTTTGATTTAATAAGTTTGTTTCTTTGTTTTTTTATTGTTTTATGGCATTTTCAACAATTTCTCAATGACTTCCTGCTTAAGTTAATAACTAGTTGAACTCTCCCATGATGAATATATTCCCAAATATAGAACAATTTATAAATGAAGGTAACAATATTATTATTTTAAAAAAAGTGATGAACACATTCTGACAAAATGAGAAATTGCTCATTATGAGTAATTTCTCCTTCTGTCACAATGTTTTAATAAGTTAATCAACCCATGTTTCCTAGCTCCAGCTGATCAAGATGGGTTCTTACTTCTTTCTTTTCCACAGTTGTATCCATTTGGTGAATTAAAGTCTTAAGAGACAATAATTGGTCACAACGATGCTTTGCCAGTTCTAAGAACATTTTGAATGCCAATCTAGGATTTGGAAATTTGACATTTTTATTTAGTGAGCAACTATTAACCCTTTCCCACTTGAACAAACACCCACTACTATGAGGCATTTGCAGCAGACGATATTTGAAAAAAAAAATTAGCAATTTCTCCTTTTGCCACAATGTATTTAATACATATATACTCTATTCAATAATTACTTTTACATTTATAGAGATTTTTCCATTATAAGTTTTGCCTTGATGTGTTCAAAGTTTTCTGACTCAGATTTGTTGTAGTGGGAAAAGGGATGAAAAAAGACCAAAAGATTATTCGGGAATTTCAATTTAACTGTCTTAACTTTGAAATGAGGAAAGGGCAGAACTATAATTAATTATCATGTGAAAGGCGGAGGGAATAATTATTTCCTAATTAACCATGACATACCAAGACCACAAAATATCCTCACTATGACTGTATGCACTGAGCTGCCCTAACTATTAACACCATCCCAGAAGCCTTTTGAAGGATCAGCCGAAGACATCGTTTGAAAAAATTGTTTCAAAAGAAAAAAAATGCTGATAAAGTTGAAAACATCGCCAGGGGGGGGGGGGGGGGGGGGGGGGGTGCTATTTTGCCTTATATGGCTATAGTGCAAACTTAAAAAATCTTCTTCTCCAAAAGTGTCGGCCCGATTTTCAAATAATTTTGTAGAAATGTTCCTTGGATGACCCACTTTCAGATTCCTTCAAGCCATGTTGATTTGTCAAAAAACATGGCCGCCAGTAGGCAGGGCTATTTTGCATTATATGGATATAGTGAAAACTTAAAAAATCTTCACCTCCAAAAGTATCTGGCCGATTTTCAAATAATTTTGTAGAAATGTTCCTAGGGTGACCCTCTATCAGATTCCTTCAAGCCAAGTTGATTGGTCGGAAACTGGCTGCCAGGGGGCATGGCTTATATAGCTAAAGTGAAAAAAAAAAAAAAATCAGGTGAGCGATTCAAGGGCCATCATGGCCCTCTTGTTATCAATAAAGTGAACTTGAGTCGTTTTCAATTGTCCCGATGAAGGGGTTTCCTATTTAAAAACTTACCCGTTACTGACAGGGTAGAATTTGCGATGGAAAAAGTATCGAAAACAAGAAAATCTCACCGATTATAGTGGCATGTAATATGTCAGTTATCATATTTTAATGCCCCAAATACAAAAATAACACTTATTTTATTAAAATTGGATTTTTGTTTTTTTTCCGACAGTTAGGTATCTGGAGTTCAGTCGCTTTAAAACCTTCACATGTTTTAGACATCATTTTGACACAGCTGCAGCAGAGGTCTTTTGAAAACATTTGGCAAAAGGTGAAATTTAGAAGTTGTCTGCTGCATATTTGTTGTATGTGGATAAAGGTTAAACCATTGAAGTCATGTCACTTGTTAGACCCAGCATACGAGGCTTCAAGTCAGTAATACCGATGTTAGACCCAGCTAATGAGGCTTCAAGTCAGTAATACCGATGTTAGACCCAGCTAATGAGGCTTTAAGTCAGTAACACTGATGTTAGACCCAGCATACGAGGCTTCAAGTCAGTAATGCTGTTGTTAGACTCAGCTAATGAGGCTTTAAGTCAGTAATGATGATGTTATATCCAGCTAAAGAGGCTTTAAGACAGTAATGCTGATGTTATATCCAGCTAATGAGGCTTTAAGTCAGTAATGATGATGTTAGACCCAGCTAATGAGGCTTTAAGTCAGTAACACTGATGTTAGACCCAGCATACGAGGCTTCAAGTCAGTAATGCTGTTGTTAGACCCAGCTAATGAGGCTTTAAGTCAGTAATGATGATGTTATATCCAGCTAAAGAGGCTTTAAGACAGTAATGCTGATGTTATATCCAGCTAATGAGGCTTTAAGTCAGTAATGATGATGTTAGACCCAGCTAATGAGGCTTTAAGTCAGTAACACTGATGTTAGACCTAGCTAATGAGGCTTTAAGTCAGTAACACTGATGTTAGACCCAGCTAATGAGGCTTTAAGACAGTAATGCTGATGTTAGACCCAGCTAATGAGGCTTTAAGTCAGTAACACTGATGTAAGACCTAGCTAATGAGGCTTTAAGTCTGTAATGCTGATGTTAGACCCAGCTAATGAGGCTTTAAGTCAGTAATGCTGATGTTAGACCCAGCTAATGAGGCTTTAAGTCAGTAATGCTGATGTTAGACCCAGCTAATGAGGCTTTAAGACAGTAATGCTGATGTTAGACCCAGCTAATGAGGCTTTAGACAGTAATGCTGATGTTAGACCCAGCTAATGAGGCTTTAAGACAGTAATGCTGATGTTATACCCAGCTAATGAGGCTTTAAGTCAGTAATATGCTGATGTTATACCCAGCAAACGAGGCTTTAAGTCAGTAATGCTGATGTTAGACCCAGCTAATGAGGCTTTAAGTCAGTAACACTGATGTAAGACCTAGCTTACAAGACTTTAAGTCAGTAATGCTGATGTTAGACCCAGCTAACGAGGCTTTAAGTCAGTAATACAGATGTTAGACCAACCTAATAAGGTTTTAATTCAGTAATACCGATGTAAGACCCAGCTAACAAGGCTTTAAGTCAGTAATGTTGATGTTAGACCCAGCTAACAAGGCTTTAAGTCAGTAATGCTGATGTTAGACCAACCTAACAAGGCTTTAAGTCAGTAATACCAATGTAAGACCCAGCTAACAAGGCTTTAAGTCAGTAACACTGATGTTAGACCCAGCTAACAAGGCTTTAAGTCAGTAATGCTGATGTTAGACCCAGCTAATGAGGCTTTAAGTCAGTAATACCGATGTAAGACCCAGCTAACAAGGCTTTAAGTCAGTAACACTGATGTTAGACCTAGCTAACAAGGCTTTAAGTCAGTAAAGCTGATGTTAGACCAAGCTAACGAGGCTTTAAGTCTGTTATGCTGATGTAAGACCAACCTAACAAGGCTTTAAGTCTCTAATGCTGATGTAAGACCCAGCTAACGAGGCTTTAAGTCTGTACTACTAATGTTAGACCCAGCTAACAAGGCTTTAAGTCTGTAATGCTGATGTTAGACCCAGCTAACGAGGCTTTAAGTCTGTACTACTAATGTTAGACCCAGCTAACAAGGCTTTAAGTCTGTTTTGCTGATGTTAGACCCAGCTAACGAGGCTTTAAGTCTGTAATGCTGATGTTAGACCCAGCTAATGAGGCTTTAAGTCAGTAATGCTGATGTAAGACCAAGCTAATGAGGCTTTAAGTCTGTACTACTAATGTTAGACCCAGCTAACAAGGCTTTAAGTCTGTATTGCTGATGTTAGACCCAGCTAACGAGGCTTTAAGTCTGTAATGCTGATGTTAGACCCAGCTAACGAGGCTTAAAGTCTTTAATGCTTATGTTTGACCCAGCTAATGAGGCTTTAAGTCTGTAATGCTTATGTTTGACCCAGCTAATTAGGCTTTAAGTCTGTTATGCTTATGTTTGACCCAGCTACATGAGGCTAAATTAAGTCAGTTATGCTGATGTTAGACCTCTACCAAGATTGATCAAATTATTCTGATCTGTTCAAAAACATGGCCGCCAGGTGCTAATGTTTTCCTTATATATAGTGAAATTTTTAAAATTATTTTTGTTCAAAAGAACTAATCCAATTTGAAAATTATTTGGCACAAATTTCATTAAAATTATTTCTATCTGTTGATAAACATAGCCACCAGGGGGCAGGGCTCATTTTGCTTATATATATATAGAGAGTAAAAACTTTGAAAGTTCTATTAAATCAGGTGAGCTTGTTAACTAAATGTTGTCATAGTCGTCTGCTGCTGATTAGATGTATTTGGGAAAGGGTAAAGTCATGAAGGTCACTTGGTGTATGGCCAGGCCCCATTGTTTTTAAGGAGCATAGAAAAAAAATCCTCACTCACAAATCTATTTGTGGTTTATGTTTAATACATTGCACCAGCTTTTTTTGCATGATTGTTTTTACATTTGCAGCAAAAAACACATTTTTGTTTACATTGCAGCAAAAAAAAAAAAATGCTTGTAGAGTAGATCTATTTATTTTAGGGAATATCAATTAACAGAGAGTGACTTTAACCCTTTCCCACATGTAACAAATGTGCAGCAGACGACTTTGAAAACATCTAGGCAAAACTGTTGAAAGCATAACCATTGAATGGAGATGAAAACATTGCAGCAAGTAATGTGAAAATTCTCCTTTTATTTAACCCTTTCCAACATAAAAACAAATCTGCAGCAGACGACTTTGAAAAGATAGTGACAAAAACCTGAAAAATCTCCATAAAAGATAGCTTAATTGTTAAATAAAGTTGTAAACATTGTGGCCAAAGGAGAAATTGCTGATCATGAGCAATTTCACCTTTGGTCACGGTGTTTTCAGAAGTCGTCTGCTGCTATTGCGTCAAAATGCGTCTGCAGGTGGGAAAGGGTTAACCATAATGTCTCCAAAAAACAAATCTGCAGAAGACGACTTTGAAAAGATAGTGACAAAAACCTGAAAAATCTGCATAAAAGATAGCTTAATTGTTAAATAAAGTTGTAAATATTGTGACCAAAGGAGAGAAATTGCTCATCATGAGCAATTTCACCTTTGGCCACGGTGTTTTCAGAAGTCATCTGCTGCTATTGCGTCAAATTGCATCTGCAGGTGGGAAAGGGTTAACCATAATGTCTCCAAAAGTTGTCTGTTGCAGTGGCATCAAAATGTGACTGCAGGTGGGAAGGGGATAATTACATGAGAGGTTTAGAAATCAATTATAAGGGGAGGTAATTGCAATTCTTTCAGGTAGGTAAAGACATTCCTTTCCCACATACAGGCACGTTCTGACGACTTTGCAGCAGACAACTTTTGAAAATATTGTTGCAAAAGGAGAAGTAGCTCATGATGAGCTTCCGCTCCAACAATTGAGCTTTCATTTATAGAGATTTTCTTATTTTGGAATATATGTATTCTATGTTGTCTGCTGCAGATTTGTTGTATAAGGGAAAGGGTTGATATGATTGGTTTCATGTCCATGGAATAGGTAATAGATATTTGGTTATGCTTTTTCCACATGCATACACATTTTGATGTTTTTTTGGAGAAAATAACTGGTGAAAACATTGTGGCAAAAGGAGAAATTTCTTCTTTTGTTTTAATGTTTTCAACTCTATTAAATAAACATTCTTTCATTTGTAAAGAGTCTCTATATTTGGCATCAATTGAGTAATGAAAAATGTGAAACATTTAGAAGTTAAAATTTGATATTAAAATGAAAACTTGAAAAAGGTGGGAAAATAGAATTTACTGATATTGTGCAGTTCCTGGATGTCTCATATGGTTTCAAAATATGTCTGCCCAGCCCTGGTCGCTCAGTCGGTAGCGATGCAAGCTGTCAGTCCAGGGTTTTTTAGTTTGAACCCCAGAATGGTCAACATTCTATCCGACGTTTGACAAATGCCACTGAGACAAGCGTAATTCGTCTTCCACCAATGGGCTTACAGTCTATTTGGAAAAGCAGCCAGTTGCTTGGTAAGTCTGTTGTGTGGAGTACTGGTGTGAGAAAGCCAGGAAACACATGAGTAGGTGAACTGGCTGCCGTTATATGACTGTAAAATTAACCCTAATCAATCAATCAAAATGTGTCTGCTGCAGACATATGAAATGTCATCAATGGCTGGTTACAGTGAATTAAAATTTTAACCTTTCCCACTTGCAACAAATCTGCAGCAGACAACTTTGAAAACATTTAGTCACGAATATGGAAAATCTCTCTAAATGAAAGAACAATTATTTTATTAATTTGAAAACATTTAGTCACGAATATGGAAAATCTCTCTAAATGAAAGAACAATTATTTTATTAATTTGAAAACAATAAGGCAATAGCAGAAATTGCGTGTATTATGTTCATTCTTTGTGTCTTAACCCTTTCCCAGAAACAACATATCTGCAGCAGACGTCTTTGAAAATATCAAGATAATACTACGGAAACAATCTCTGAAAATGAAGGTACAATTACTGAAAAGAGTTGAAAACTTTTTGGCACAATGTTTTCAAAAGGCGTCTGCTGCAGATGCGTCTATAGGTGGGAAAGTGTTATTCATTAATTACCTGATCCTGTCCTGTATTGTCTGCCGATGCAGTTAGCTTAATTTCCTTGTGCCGTTGCTCCCAGTAGGCCTGCATGCTCTAATACGACAGTAACAGTGGCATACTCTCTATCAATCTAGTAATCTACAATTCGCTTATCAAGACGATCAGCATACTAATTAGGATCCTTCATAGACAAATCCAAACAAAAACAAATCTGACAGCTCAACAGCTGAAGACCATGTATAAAATGGGAGAAATAAGTTGTTTTACATATTATTTCAGTGATCAAGTTTGATAAAGCAGATTAAAGAGTGATTATTTTAATAAATCTACAAACTAGATTAAAGACTGATTATTTGAATAAATCTACAAACTAGATTAAAGACTGATTATTTGAATAAATCTACAAACTAGATTAAAGACTGATTATTTGAATAAATCTACAAACTAGATTAAAGACTGATTATTTGAATAAATCTACAAACTAGATTAAAGATTGATTATTTGAATAAATCTACAAACTAGATTAAAGATTGATTATTTGAATAAATCTACAAACTAGATTAAAGATTGATTATTTGAATAAATCTACAAACTAGATTAAAGACTGATTATTTGAATAAATCTAAGAGAATTTTTTTCATTAGCGCAACCCGTTCCCACATGCAACAAATCTGTAGCAAATGATTTTGAATGCATTATAGGCAAATTAACAGGGATGGAAGATCATAAATAATGAAAAATATTTAATAAATAGATTTTAAAACATTGGCTAAAAGAGAAATTGTTAATTTTGAGTAATTTGTGCTTTTGCCACAATGTTTTATGAAGTTGTTTGTCGCCAACATATCAAACTGCATCTGTCTGTTGGAAATATAGCTGATATGGTTGTAGGTTATCTTTCTAAGATAATCATAGACTTGTTATCTGATCTTCTTTCTAATTTACTGGAATAATTAGGAAGTCATTTGAGAACCCTTCTCAAATATAAGCAAGATTAATTATGTTTATTGCTACAAAAAGAGCCCAGTAACTTGCAAACAACCTATGCAGGTTTTGAAATTGATATATAGACGTATTTTGAAACATCTGCATCGGGTTACTTCACAGCATGTTGCAGCAGATGGCTTCTATTGTGGCAAAAGCAGAAATTGGACAAAATTGATATTTTTTTAAGAGATTTTCCATATTTTTTTATAGATAATTTTGTTGTATGTGGGAAAGGGTTAAGCATATACATATAATTACAAGTAAGCCGGTAGACTTGTTGGTTGTGGGAAAAGGCTAAGTAATTGTTCACATATAATTACAAGTCAGCCAGATGACTTGTTTGTGGAAGACAGTGGTAGAGAGGTATAGAGCGTCGGCCTCTTGTACCAAAGGTCAAGGGTTCGAATCCCGTGATGAGCGGGTTCTGCCTTTGGGATTTTTTCACACAAATGGCGCGAGTACTGATTAACTATCCAGGAAGCAGACATCGAGCGTGATTAATATAAGCTTAAAGCTTGTTTCGCAATCAATGTAAAATAAATAAGTTTAAACTAGACTTATTATATGTGGGAAAGAGTTAAGTATGTACACATATAATAACAAGTAAGCCTGTAGACTAGTTGTATTTGGGAAAGGGTTTAGTACATACATATAATAACAATTAAGCCTGTAGACTAGTTGTATTTGGGAAAGGGTTTAGTACATACATATAATTACAAGTAAGCCTGTAGGCTAGTTGTATTTGGGAAAGGGTTTAGTACATACATATAATTACAAGTAAGCCGGTAGACTTGTTGGTTGTGGGAAAAGGCTAAGTAATTGTTCACATATAATTACAAGTCAGCCAGATGACTTGTTTGTGGAAGACAGTGGTAGAGAGGTATAGAGCGTCGGCCTCTTGTACCAAAGGTCAAGGGTTCGAATCCCGTGATGAGCGGGTTCTGCCTTTGGGATTTTTTCACACAAATGGCGCGAGTACTGATTAACTATCCAGGAAGCAGACATCGAGCGTGATTAATATAAGCTTAAAGCTTGTTTCGCAATCAATGTAAAATAAATAAGTTTAAACTAGACTTATTATATGTGGGAAAGAGTTAAGTATGTACACATATAATAACAAGTAAGCCTGTAGACTAGTTGTATTTGGGAAAGGGTTTAGTACATACATATAATAACAAGTAAGCCTGTAGACTAGTTGTATTTGGGAAAGGGTTTAGTGCATACATATAATAACAAGTAAGCCTGTAGACTAGTTGTATTTGGGAAAGGGTTTAGTACATACACATAATTACAATTAAGCCTGTAGACTAGTTGTATTTGGGAAAGGGTTTAGTACATACATATAATTACAAGTAAGCCTGTAGACTAGTTGTATTTGGGAAAGGGTTTAGTACATACATATAATAACAAGTAAGCCTGTAGACTAGTTGTATTTGGGAAAGGGTTTAGTGCATACATATAATAACAAGTAAGCCTGTAGACTAGTTGTATTTGGGAAAGGGTTTAGTACATACATATAATTACAAGTAAGCCTGTAGACTAGTTGTATTTGAGAAAGGGTTTAGTACATACATATAATTACAAGTAAGCCTGTAGACTAGTTGTATTTGAGAAAGGGTTTAGTACATACATATAATAACAAGTAAGCCTGTAGACTAGTTGTATTTGGGAAAGGGTTTAGTACATACATATAATTACAAGTAAGCCTGTAGACTAGTTGTATTTGGGAAAGGGTTTAGTACATACATATAATTACAAGTAAGCCTGTAGACTAGTTGTATATGGGAAAGGGTTTAGTACATACATATAATAACAAGTAAGCCTGTAGACTAGTTGTATTTGGGAAAGGGTTTAGTACATACATATAATTACAAGTAAGCCTGTAGACTAGTTGTATGTGGGAAAGGGTTTAGTACATACATATAATAACAAGTAAGCCTGTAGACTAGTTGTATTTGGAAAAGGGTTTAGTACATACATATAATTACAAGTAAGCCTGTAGACTAGTTGTATTTGGGAAAGGGTTTAGTACATACATATAATTACAAGTAAGCCTGTAGGCTAGTTGTATTTGGTAAAGGGTTTAGTACATACATATAATTACAAGTAAGCCTGTAGACTAGTTGTATTTGGGAAAGGGTTTAGTACATACATATAATTACAAGTAAGCCTGTAGACTAGTTGTATATGGGAAAGGGTTTAGTACATACATATAATAACAAGTAAGCCTGTAGACTAGTTGTATTTGGGAAAGGGTTTAGTACATACATATAATAACAAGTAAGCCTGTAGACTAGTTGTATTTGAGAAAGGGTTTAGTACATACATATAATTACAAGAAAGCCTGTAGACTAGTTGTATTTGGGAAAGGGTTTGGTACATACATATAATTACAAGTAAGCCTGTAGACTAGTTGTATTTGGGAAAGGGTTTAGTACATACATATAATTACAAGTAAGCCTGTAGACTAGTTGTATTTGGGAAAGGGTTTAGTACATACATATAATTACAAGTAAGCCTGTAGACTAGTTGTATTTGGGAAAGGGTTTAGTACATACATATAATTACAAGTAAGCCTGTAGACTAGTTGTATTTGAGAAAGGGTTTAGTACATACATATAATTACAAGTAAGCCTGTAGACTAGTTGTATTTGAGAAAGGGTTTAGTACATACATATAATTACAAGTAAGCCTGTAGACTAGTTGTATTTGGGAAAGGGTTTAGTACATACATATAATAACAAGTAAGCCTGTAGACTTGTTGTATTTGGGAAAGGGTTTAGTACATACATATAATAACAAGTAAGCCTGTAGACTAGTTGTATATGGGAAAGGGTTTAGTACATACATATAATTACAAGTAAGCCTGTAGACTAGTTGTATATGGGAAAGGGTTTAGTACATACATATAATTACAAGTAAGCCTGTAGACTAGTTGTATTTGAGAAAGGGTTTAGTACATACATATAATAACAAGTAAGCCTGTAGACTAGTTGTATTTGGGAAAGGGTTTAGTACATACATATAATAACAAGTAAGCCTGTAGACTTGTTGTATTTGGGAAAGGGTTTAGTACATACATATAATAACAAGTAAGCCTGTAGACTAGTTGTATTTGGGAAAGGGTTTAGTACATACATATAATAACAAGTAAGCCTGTAGACTAGTTGTATTTGGGAAAGGGTTTAGTACATACATATAATTACAAGTAAGCCTGTAGACTAGTTGTATTTGGGAAAGGGTTTAGTACATACATATAATAACAAGTAAGCCTGTAGACTTGTTGTATTTGGGAAAGGGTTTAGTACATACATATAATTACAAGAAAGCCTGTAGACTAGTTGTATTTGGGAAAGGGTTTAGTACATACATATAATAACAAGTAAGCCTGTAGACTTGTTGTATTTGGGAAAGGGTTTAGTACATACATATAATAACAAGTAAGCCTGTAGACTAGTTGTATTTGGGAAAGGGTTTAGTACATACATATAATTACAAGTAAGCCTGTAGACTAGTTGTATTTGGGAAAGGGTTTAGTACATACATATAATTACAAGTAAGCCTGTAGACTAGTTTTATTTGGGAAAGGGTTTAGTACATACATATAATAACAAGTAAGCCTGTAGACTTGTTGTATATGGGAAAGGGTTAAGCATATACATATAATTACAAGTAAGCCGGTAGACTTGTTGTGGGAAAGGGCTAAGTATGTTCACATATAATTACAAGTAAGCCGGTAGACTTCCTGTATGTGGGAAAGGGTTAAGCATATACATATAATTATAAGTAAGCCGGTAGGCTTGTTGTATGTGGGAAAAGGCTAAGTAATTGTTCACATATAATTACAAGTAAGCCGGTAGACTTCCTGTATGTGGGAAAGGGTTAAGTATGTACACATATAATTACAAGTCAGCCAGATGACTTGTTTGTGGAAGACAGTGGTATAGAGGTATAGAGCGTCGGCCTCTTGTACCAAAGGTCAAGGGTTCGAATCCCGTGATGAGCGGGTTCTGCCTTTGGGATTTTTTCACACAAATGGCGCGAGTACTGATTAACTATCCAGGAAGCAGACATCGAGCGTGATTAATATAAGCTTAAAGCTTGTTTCGCAATCAATGTAAAATAAATAAGTTTAAACTAGACTTATTTTATGTGGGAAAGAGTTAGTTGTATTTGGGAAAGGGTTTAGTACATACATATAATAACAAGTATTTAGCCAGGTCATACTAAAATGACCTTTTACCAATGTTTGATAGTTATAACTATAAAATGTCATACTTGTAAAGTCATTTTTACTCCAGAGGCCTTCAGTGATGCTAAGATATAATTGTCAGAATCGAATCCACAATGAGATAATACAGAATCATCCGAGTGCTTCCAGTTCTTTGATTAGATCCTTAAAAGCCAGCATAATGATAAAAAGTTTGTGGTGAAAACTGACATTGACATTTGGCAGCAAACAGCTACAATAATTATTGAAGCCAAGACATATTGTTGACTTTACCCTTCTCTTTGTACATACCATGCGACGTCTTGCAGTGAACACGTTGGGAAACAGTTGTGGGAAAAGGAGAAATTGCTTGTAATGAGTACTTTTCTTTTTCAGAAAATGTTTTGAAAGCTTGGTAACAACTGTACTGCCATTTTATTTTAAAGAATCTGGAATTATGAAAACATTGTGGCTAAATGAGAAATGAGCTTTCAAAGTCATCTGCTGCCAAAATGTGTTATGTGTGGAAAAGGGTTAAACAAACACATTTTTTATTTTTTGTTCTAAGCAATTTCTCCTTTTCCCAAAATATTTTCAAGTTTTCAGATAAATTTTTGGGTTAACCCTTTCCCTCATACGACAATTCTGCAGCAGACGACTTAAAATTTGCACATATTTTGTCAAAACATAGAGAATCTCCATAATTGAATGGATAACCTATGACTAAAAGTGGGAAACATTGCGGCAAAAGGAGAAATTGCACGTTTTGTGCAATTTCTTCTTTTGTCACTGTGTTTCCAAAAAGCCGTCTGCTGCAGAGGCGTCCGAAAGCGTTTATATGAGGGAAAGGGTTGAGACACAAAAAGCCATCTGTAATCATGGATGGGGGAAATGGTTAATCCTTTTCCACTTACTGACACATTATGACGCATCTGCAGCAGACGACTTTTGAAACAGTGGTGGCATAATGAGCAATATCTCCTTTTCCCACATTGTTTTCAACTCCATTTAACTCTTTCCCTCATATCGACGCTTTCTGACGCCTCTGCAGCAGCCTGCTTTTTTGAAAACATAGTGACATAAGAAGAAATTGCTCAAAACATGGAATTTCTCCTTTTGCCACACAATGTTTTCCACTTTTAGTCATAGGTTATCCATTCAATTATAGAGATTTTCTATATTTTGACAAAATATGTTCAAAGTCGTCTGCTGCAGATTTGTCGAATGTGGAAAAGGGTTAACAAAGCTATTTTCTTTTATAGATGTTTTCCATATTTTTGCCCAGATGATTTCAAAGTCATCCACTGCAACATTGTTTGATGGGGGAAATGCAACGCAATGCAAGTCACTGGGTTAAAAAATAAGCTGTGTAGTAAATACAAACTCATTTTTAATTACGTTTTTCCATGATAGCAAGCACGTGGCACACGCAGTCACATCAGGTCAGCAGGGGGGTGCTTCAATTCCATGAGTTTTATGTGGTACAGATGTGCGGTTGGGAGGGTTGGGGAGATAGCACATTGATAAAGATCGAAATGGAACCAAGAAACAGGCAGAAACTTTACTATTAGCTTCGTTATGCCGTTTTCAATATCCCATCATAATCTAAAGAACAGTCCTCTCAACCCTTTTCCCTTATACAACAATTCTGCAGCAGGCGACTTTGAACATTTTTTGTCAAAAAATAGAAAATCTGTTTAATTGAATGGTTAACCTATGACTAAAAGTGGAAAACATTGTGGCAAAAGGAGAAATTGCTCGTTTCGAGCAATTTCTTCTTTTGTCACTATGTTTTGAAAAAGCCGTCTGCTGTAGAGGCGTCAGAAAGCATCTATATGAGGGAAAGGGTTAACCCTTTCCCAAATGAAGAAGTGTGTGACATTTCTGCAGCAGATGACATTTGAAAACACTGTGTCAAATCCATAAATATCTCTTGTTGACATAATGTTTTCAACTCTATTAAAATATCATACTTTCATTTATAGAAGTTTATTTTTATACGCCCGTTTTGAAAAAACGGATTGTATTATAGTTTTACCTGCGGCGTACGGGCGGGCGGGCGGGCGGCGTCCAGTATGTAGTCAGCTCAATAACTTTAGAAGCCTTTGTCCAATCATCATAGTCAGAATGTGTATTGGCATAATATCTCGGACAAGTTCGATAACTAGCCATATCGCTTTAGTCAATCAAGAGTTATCGCCCTTTTATTAAAGAAATTACCTAAAATTGGTCTTGTCAGCTCAATAACTTAAGAAGCCTTTGTCCAATCATCACCAAATTTGGTCAGAATGTGTATTGGCATAATATCACGGACAAGTTTGATAACTAGCCATAAGAATTATCACCCTTTTATAAAAGAAATTACCTAAAATTGGGATTGTCAGCACAATAACTTTAGAAGCCTTTGTCCAATCTTCACCGAAATTGGTCAGAATGTGTATTGGCATAATATCTCGGACAAGTTCGATAACTAGCCATATTGCTTTAGTCAATTGAGAGTTATCGCCCTTTAATTATAGAAATTACCTAACATTGGTCTTGTCAGCTCAATAACTTTAGAAGCCTTTGTCCAATCATCACCAAATTTGGTCAGAATGTGTATTGGCATAATATCTTGGACAAGTTCGATAACTTACCTCGTTATTTTAGTCACTACACACTTATGTCCCTTGAAATGGCCAAAACTGTACTAACAGTGTCTGCTCTCTAAATTTGCCTGATGTACAACCAATTGTCACTATGCTTAATTGGTCTCAAAAAAACAGGACAGGCGTATTTTGTGACATTTGGCGCTCTTGTTTTAATTTTATTTCCCTACATGTTTACTCCTTAAGCCACAATTAGGTTTTCAACACTATTCAAAAATTAAACTCTTTTATGGAGATTTTTCACGTTTTTACCATATTGTTTTTCAAAGTCATCTGCTGCATATTTGTTGTATGTGGGAAAAAGATAAACATCTTGAAACATACAATTATTTGACAAATATTGAATTATTATGTACACTTTGCAAATAAGTTTGATTATTTTTACTGTTATTGGTGGAGCTTTTGGTATTATTTCCTGAATATAAAATGATGTTGCAGTCATATGCTCAGACTGTTTTAAGGTTTAACTAGACCTTTCCAACCTTATCCTTTATAACAAACTTGAAACAAACTTTGTAAGTGTTTAGACAAAAGTATAAAAACAACTTTGTTAAATTGAAGTATAACTACATGTATAAGATACAGTTGAAAATATTGCGACAAAAGAAATATGAGCAATTTCTTCTTTTGTTTCAATGTTTCAAAAGTTGTCTACTGTAGAAGTGAGTCTGCAGGTGAGAAAGATAAAAGTTCTGTATCAAGCAGTAATAACAGCTTAATTTATGGAAGTACAGCAGAAGTTGGTCTTACCAGGATTTTAGATGCTTCTATTGAGGTACAGCAAGTTTCAGTTGGTCTTACTAGGATTTTAGATGCTTCTATGGAAGTATAGCAAGTATTAGTTGGTTTTGCCAAGACTTCAGATGTTTCTATTGAAGTACAGCAAGTATTAGTTGGTCTTACTAGGACTTCAGATGTTTCTATTGAAGTACAGCAAGTATTAGTTGGTCTTACTAGGACTTCAGATGTTTCTATTGAAGTACAGCAAGAATTAGTTGGTCTTACTAGGACTTCAGATGCTTCTATGGAAGTATAGCAAGTATTAGTTGGTTTTACTAGGACTTCAGATGTTTCTATTGAAGTACAGCAAGAATTAGTTGGTCTTACTAGGACTTCAGATGCTTCTATGGAAGTACAGCAAGTATTAGTTGGTTTTACTAGAACTTCAGATGCTTCTATGGAAGTACAGCAAGTATCAGTTGGTTTTACCAAGACTTCAGATGTTTCTATTGAAGTACAGCAAGTTTTAGTTGGTCTTACAAGGACTTCAGATGCTTCTGTGGAAGAACAGCAAGTATTAGTTGGTCTTACCAGGACTTCAGATGCTTCTATGGAAGAACAGCAAGTTTTAGTTGGTCTTTCCAGGATATATTGCAATTGTATAATACAGAGTATAAGTATTGAATGCATTTTAAAACATGGTGACGAAAGGAGAAATTTCTCATTTCGAGAATCTTCTACTTTTACCACCATGTGTTTCAAAGTTGTCTGCTACAGATACATCAAATGTGTCTGCATGTGGGAAAGGGGGTGAAGTCTCCAGGAAGGTGTGATTGATAGTGATTGAATATCTTTTGATTGTATATTATAAGGAATAAGGAATTAAGCTTACAATTGATATTATTTTTAAGAACTTAATTTACTATTGATTTTCGTGTCACCTCTAATGGCAGGGAGACACATAGAGATCACTGCTCTGTTACCTGTCTGTCTGTCACACTTTGATCAGGCGAGGCAAAACTGTTTTTGGGAACAATCTTGTATAATGATGTACATCGCTTTAAGGGTAAAGTGATTTATTACCAGGTTAACAATCAGACAGCCATAAAATATAAACCCTCTATATCCTTGATGATTATCACTCTCCAGCCACTTGAGGGCTTATCAGTGGAGTACATCAGTGTTTCAGATACAGGTGTAAATATTAGATAAATAGATAAAACGGATGATCCACCACTTTGAACACTTTGTTGGTGTCAGACAGAACTATCTTTTTATATTTCCTGAAAAAAAAAATCCCAGATAGAATCACTTTTATTTGGATACTGATTATAATTTTATAAGATCAGCGATTGTATTATATTTATTAGTTTGGAACTGATTTTGTCAAAACTGTGCCATCCATCAGTTTAGAGCCCAGCAAGCCAGCTCTTCTGGACAATCTGTCAAGGCTCTTTAACTATAGCGGAACTCAATATTTTCATCATGATATTCCTAGAACTGCTTATGGACTCTTTCAAATTCCAAGCTGGGCAAGTTCATTTTTAAAAATTGAAAAGGTTAATGATAAGAAAAATCAGGACAGCTGAGGAATCCATGTGACCTATTGTAATATTCATCTTCTATTTGATTCATTGCTTACATAACTTTTCTAACTGTCTATGCCATCAGCCCAAAATAGTTCATCAGTCAATAAGGAGAATTGCTTTAGGGAAAAAGTTAAAGATTTTGGCAGGCATTCATGGGAAAAAAATACCATGATAGATTTAGGGAATAGATAGAATTTCTTAAAAGTTGCCAACAGCTTTTTCACTTGTCCATCAAAACTATAATGAATGTTGCTTTTTGTGAAAGCTGCAATGTTTGTATGTTGGCAAAGACAAATCTGATACTACAGAGAACTTAAGATATTAGAGAATAATGTTTCATGTTGTAATGTTCTTGATTGAATTGCGAACCCCCCTATGTTGTTGGTACACAAACAACCACCTTCTCACTAGGATTGTCAGTTATGCCCGTTCAGGCATACCAAAGTATAGATAGAATTTCTTAAAAGTTGCCAACAACTTTTTCACTTGTCCGTCAAAACTATAATGAATGTTGGTTTTTGTGAAAGCTGCAATGCTTGATTATGTTGGCAAGGACAAATCTGTGAATTGGCAATACAACCGAGTATTTAAGATATTAGAGAATAATGTTTCATGTTGTAATGTTCTTGATTGAATTGCAAACCCTGTTTGTTGTTGGTACACAAATAACCACCTTCCCACTGGGATTGTCAGTTATGCGGGAATTCAACAGGGCCAGGGTTCAGTGCCCGCTCAGGCATATCAAAGTATAACAAATGGTGGAAATGTCTCCTCGTAGAAAGCGTCTATATGTGGGAAAGGGTTAAACGTCTAGTTCATAATTATCATGAGATACATATCACAGAGTTTAGATTTGATGATAAAACATGAACATCATAATATGATGTGAGCTTAATTTTGATTGTTCATGAAATAAATATCACAGAGTTTAGATTTGATGATAAAACATGAACATCATAATATGATGTGAGCTTGATTGTTCCGAAAAGATACAAGTTGGCATCTCCTAAGCCTGTTGCCTCATATAGACGCTTTCTGATGCCTCTGCAGCAGACTGCTTTTTGAAAAGCGAGCAATTTCTTCTTTGGTCACCATGTTTTCAACTCTTTTATATTATTATACCCCCCCCGCAAACAAAGTTTGGGGGGTATATAGGAATCACCCTGTCTGTCCGTCTGTCTGTCTGTCCGTATGTCCACATCTCTTGTAAGCACTACTCCTCCTAAACGGCTCAATGGATTTGATTCAAACTTTACATGAAGGAAGATCATCTGCCTTGGATTTTTCCAAGGGGAGATCATTCAACTTAGAGTTTACCTGTGAGGGACTCCTGTGCACATACCTCCACATTTCTTGTAAGCACTACTCCTCCTGAACGGCTCAATGGATTTGGTTCAAACTTTACATGAAGGTTACACATCATATGTAGATATGCATGAAGGAAGATCATCTGCCTCAGATTTTTCCAAGGGGAGATAATTCAACTTAGAGGTTACCTGCGAGGGACTCCTGTGTACATACCTCCACATTTCTTGTAAGCACTACTCCTCCTAAACGGCTCTATGGATTTGGTTCAAACTTTACATGAAGGTTACACATTATATGTAGATATGCATGAAGGAAGATGATACGCCTCGGATTCTTCCAAGGGGAGATAATTCAACTTAGAGGTTACCTGCGAGGGACTCCTGTGCACATATACCTCCATATTTCTTGTAAGCACTACTCCTAAACGGCTCAATGGATTTGGTTCAAACTTTACATGAAGGTTACACATCATATGTAGATATGCATGAAGGAAGATCATACGTACGCCTCGGATTCTTCCAAGGGGAGATAATTTAACTTAGAGGTTACCTGCGAGGGACTCCTGTGCACATACCTTCACATTTCTTGTAAGCACTACTCCTCCTAAACAGCTCAATGGATTTGGTTCAAACTTTACATGAAGGTTACACATCATATGTAGATCTGCATGAAGGAAGATCATACGCCTTGGATTCTTCCAAGGGGAGATCATTCAACTTAGATGTTACCTGCAAGGGACTCCTGTGCACATACCTCCACATTTCTTGTAAGCACTACTCCTCCTAAACGGCTCAATGGATTTGGTTCAAACTTTACATGAAGGTTACACATCAAATGTAGATATGCATGAAGGAAGATCATACGCCTCGGATTCTTCCAAGGGGAGATAATTCAACTTAGAGGTTACCTACGAGGGACTCCTGTGCACATAGCTCCATATTATAATATGATACAAGCCAAATAAACATCCTGAAGCACCTATATTTCATCTTTTTAGCTCTACTGGCCAAAGGCCAGAAGAGCTTATGCCAAGGCGTGGTGTCCATAGTCTGTGCGTCCGTAAACAATTGCTTGTGAACCCAATACAGTCTTCAGTTTTGATTGTATCTCAATCAAACTTATACAGTAGTTAGATATCCATGAGAGCTCGGTTCCTTTCGAAAACCAGCCAGATGTTCCCTTGCATGACTGGATAATGGCCCTTGAAATTGTAAAAATTGCTATAATAGAGCTTGTGAACACAATAGAGGCTCCATTTACTATCTGATCTTCACCAAACTTAAATAGTAGTTAAATATTGATGAGAGCTTGGTTCCTTTCGAAAACCAGCCAGATGTGCCCTTGCATGACTGGATTATGGCCCTTGAAATTGTCAAAATTGCTATAATAGAGCTTGTGAACACAATAGAGGCTCCATTTACTATCCGATCTTCACCATACATACATGCTCTAGATTGAAAATGACCAAAGAACCATCCCAGTAGAGCATAGGCCCTCATGGGTCTCTTGTTTGGTTATTATATTAAGTTTTTGAGCTTCTTTGGAAGTTTTCAACTAATGTCAAGAGCAAGTGTCGTTCATCATCGAAAATGAATAAGAAATCAAGCAAAGAGTGCTTATAATGCATGTTTTCCAAACAACATTGTATTTTGAGAAAAAAAGCGAAACATATGTAAATAATATATTCTGTGTTGAATAAAATGATTTAAGACGTTGCGGTGAATCAGAAGTCTTTTTAACCCTTTCCCTCATATAGACGCTTTCTGACGCCTCTGCAGCAGATGGCTTTTGAAAACATAGCAATTTCTCCTTTTGCCACAATGTTTCCACTTTAAGTCATAGGTTATCCATTCAATTATGGAGATTCTATTTTTTCACAAAATATTTTCAAAGTCGTCTGCTGCAGAATTGTCGTATGAGGGAAAGGGTTAAACAAATGAATTTATTTGTGTAAACTAATAAGCCAATCAGAGAGCAGCCTGCTGTTGACTTGTTATAGAGAATAAGCCAATCTGAGAGCAGCCTGCTGTTGACTTGTTATAGAGAATAAGCCAATCAGAGAGCAGTCTGCTGTTGACTTGTTATAGAGAAGAAAGTTTAACATTTAACTTTTTTTTAAATAAATGATTTTATATTTTCTGAACTCTGCACAAATCAAGACGTTTCTTTGAACTTTAAAAGAACTTTCCGTAACGAGGAGCTACTTCCCAAAAGACAAAATGACGTCATTTAATGCTGATATTGTCATGGTACTTCAACATTAACGTTTGCTGCATATCCAATCAGGGATGAGTGAATAATCGCAAAGAGCATGTAATAAAATGAAATACTGTCAGGGGTATATACCTTTGTATAATGTGGATCAGACTGTCAGAGGTATATACCTTTGTATAATGTGGATCAGACTGTCAGGGGTATATACCTTTGTATAACATGGATCAGACTGTCAGAGGT